>OZ025301.1:247169131-248376631 GCA_964019185.1 Maratus speculifer | reverse complement strand
TTCTAATGTTATAATTCCAGAAAATTACTTTAAGGGAGAAGTATATATTTAAAAAAAAAAAAAAAAAAAAAAAAAAAAAATTTTTTTTTTTTTTTTTTTTTTTTTTTTTTTTTTTAACATTCTTTTGTTTATATGGAAATTTTTGCAAGTTATATTCGAATTAAAAAAACAGATGTACTAAATCTAAAGATTAATGACCTTTTTAAAAAATACATTTTGCATAAACAAAGTTTGTGAGTTCCCTTTTCATAATTCCATTAGCCAAATCGTTGTTGTAATTTGGTAAATTACTTTGTTTTGCACGAGTTAAATTTATTTTTACAATTTTGAAAAAAAAAGTGTTCTACGTGTCGACCATAAATAAAAAGAATCATGAATGATTTACCCACCGCTCAAAATGGTACGTTCACCTCCGTTGACCAACCACCCTACTCGGAAGGTAACAGGGCTACGTTAAATTGTAATCAGGGTTATACTCCGCAGGGTGTAACGGAATCAGTTTTAGAATTGACCGGTACTGGTCTCAAGTGGAATCCTCCCTCTGCCACCTGCGTTCCTTTTCTCGACACACTGCCTGACGCCGTCAACGGTACTTTTAGCAGCACGGCCAAATCTCCTTTTATAGAGGGTCATAAAGCCACGTTGACATGTAATGCTGGTTACGTTGCGATCGGACCCACGGAATCTGTCTTGGAGTCGTCTGCCGTCAACGGTCTTTTAAAATGGAATCCCGCTTCTGGTCTCTGCACCGTGCCGATACCGGATCTTCCCCGAGTGTCAAACGGCCGCTTCGAAAGCAATAGTGTTGCTCCTTTCCAGCTGGATGACGAGGCCACGTTAAATTGCGATGCCGGTTACGAGCCCAATCACGTTACAATTAAAGTCGTGTTGGACGGGAATCAATTGAAATGGGATCCCGCAACTGCCAGTTGTAATCCCGTCGTTTGTCCGGATCCTCCAATGATCGACCACGGTATCATCGATGGACATTCGTTTACCTATCCCAACCAAATCGAGTACAGTTGCGAAGTGGGATATACACTCACGGGTCACGCCACCGGTATTTTCCAGTGTTCGGAAAAGGGCACGTGGCAAGATGACATTCCGCAGGACCTGCTCTGCACACCAGTCACGTGTCCCCCGCTCTATCCCCCGCTTAACGGGCAGATGCAATGTCCGAGCCGCGATTATAATGAGACTGCAGTTTTTACTTGCGATGCGGGATACAAATTGGAGAACGCGAGTAACGGAACACGCGTCTGTCTGGCGGACGGCACTTGGAGCGGAGACGATGCCAAATGCGTACCTCTAGTGCCTTGCGAACTGACATCTGAGATGAAAAAGTTTAATATTAAAACGATCACGCCGTCTACCATAATACTGGATTGCGGGAACGGAAGAGAGCATACTATTTTATGCGAAAATTTAAAATGGTTAAAAGATCCTCCCTACTGCGAGTACGATTCACTACAGATCCAGGGAGGAGGGGGTGGTGGTGTAACCGTCCATGTCCAACCCGTCGATCCGAATGCTAATAAAAATACAAATGTAACCTATCGACTCGCCGCCGATTCAGCCACCGCTCCAAATAATAGCAGTGGGACGACTAGTAAGAATCCGGCATCTACTTCTGGAGCAACAGCAACAGCAGCAGCAGGAAAACCCGTGGCGGCATCTCCATTCTCTTACGGTTATTGGATAGTCGTGATAATCATTGCGATTGTCACCAGTGTGCTCGTTTGGTTCGGTACGCGTTTTTGGTTAAGGAATCGTACTAGGCTTGGTACTGTTAAAATTTAAATGAAATTATATTTACAGTACCAAGACGGTATCTCTACAGTCGACAGCAAAATAAGTTGAGCGCCGGACCCACCTCAGAATTTTACATTTTCACGTTTTGCGAAAAAAAATATATATTCAAAGTTATAGAGAATAAATTGTTAAAGTAATATTTTGGTATATTCTCTCTCCCCTCCCCTCCCCCCTCCTCCAACGTTGGTAACATCTCAAACGCAAAAAAAATATGGGTCGAAGGAAATTTTGCCTTCGACCCATTTTCTTTTTTTTAACTCTTCCTGAACAGAAATATTCGAAACAACATCGGTTTTTTTTTTGCTGAAAAAAAAATAATCATTTTCTCAACCTATACACTGAGCCATCATTTCTCCCAATAAAGAAAAAAAAAAGACCAGTTATCGCGCATCTCTTTTTCCATCATCACCACCATCCATCCATCCATCCATCCTGTTATTATTACTTTTGTTTCGTTACTCGTTGAGGAGAGGATGCGGCGGCGCGGTGGCAGAGACACGCACTTACGGATATTCCCCACCCTTAACTTTTTTTAACCCCCCCCTTCCTCCCTTCTTCTTCTCAAAGTGGTTTCTTCTCGCATTCGCTCTTTTTTTGTTTACTCCCTCCCTCTCCCGTCGTCCTCCGGTTCGCTGCGCTCGCTCATCATAGTCCCGCCTCTTCACACACACAAACACAAAAATATAAACTCGTTTCGTATATGTAGTAACCTGGGCGCGTGTTTTACTTTCTCTCTCGCCAAACGCGCGCACACAACGACGACAAACCATCATGGCTTTCTGCATCCAGTACAAACCGAATCCTTACCAACATTACGTCTTGACCGGGTTCGTGGGATTCGACGAGTCCCTCTACTGGTTCACGTCCGACCTCAACCGCATCCTGGGAATTTTTCATCGCGACTACAGCAGCAGCGTGCGCGTAAGACACGTGGCCGCGACTCTGAAGGACGCGTTGTTGCCATCTTTCCTGTCACAAAACGCGTCGAGAAAACACGTCACGAGTCACGAATCCGCGACCAAACTCTTGCTGGCGAGTCCCGTCGAAGCGGTCCAGGAATTTGCTCGAAAACTGGATTCGCCGGAAACGTACGTCCGAGTGCTGGCCGAGCACGATCCCGCGGATTTCCAGAATCTCACCCAACTGATGATCGTGAACGAAATGACCATCACGGACATGTTGACGCTCGACCTGTTTTTCGTGTGGTTTACTTTTTTCAAAAAAAAAGCGGTCGACAAGTTGTACAAGACGCACGTCGATCGCACGACGGAAGAAGAAATCCTCTTGCGGCAACAACAACCTCAGTCGTTACAAGTAGCAGTGGTCGAACCGCAACAACAACAACAACAACAACAACCAGAGCCACAATCGCAGCAGCAGCAACAACAGCCGCAGCCGCAAAACAGTGTCATGTCGACGACTCCGGTCGCAAAGACTACTCCCATGGATTATGCTAAAATATTGAGATATAATACAGAAGGATATCCCACAATATTATTGCTAACGTGGAAAGGTACCACCAAAAAATTTTACTGTCTTGAAAGTAATGAAATAATACCCCGAGTCGTAAAAGTACGTATATAAACTGAAAAAAAAAAAAAAAAAAAAAAAAAAAAAAAAAAAAAAAAACTTCTCCTGAGGAGGTAAAAAAATGGGCTAAAAGAGTCGTGCGTGTAAACAACAAAGCACGACTCTTTTAGCCCATTTTTTTGCAAACAACTCATGACCAACGTTGGCATCTTTTTTTTCTCGTAATAATTAAAAATAACTCTGTTTGAAGAGGCAAAAGAGTGGGCTAAAAGAGTCGTGCTGGCATAACAAACAAAAAAAAAGCACGGCTCTTTTAGCCCATTTTTTTTGCAAACAACTCGTGACCAACGTTGGAAACTTTTTTTCCATAAAAAAAAGAAGTGTAAAATAAAAAGATCTATATGATTCAAAACTCTATACATAAATGCAATTCTTTGTTTTTTTTACTTTTAACCTATTGTTTTTTTTTATTTACAAAAAAAAAATTGCAATCAGACTCATGTTGGAATCGCGACTTTAAAAAAAAATAGTAATCGATTGATACCTAACATTGAAAAAAAATACATAATAGTTCTTTCATTTTGTTCTCCCCTCCCCCCCTTTTTTTTTACTTTCTTTAGAGATGATGTGAATAATTTATTCATCTTTTGAGTATGCGAGCGAGAAACACACCTCTTCCTCTTTGCCTAGCAAACGGGTTTTCTTCTTCTGCTTCCCCTCCTACTTCTCCAATCGCTACTGATGCGGAATTTTTTTTTTCTTTAGTAACATGTGCGCGCTGTTTTCGACTTTGATTCTCTCATTATTTTTTTTTTCTACTCACCCGCGTGCGTGTGCATCTTCCACCACCACCCCTCGTTTACCGAGAGAGAAATCATAGACTATAAAACAACTCGCTCGTCGGGGTTTTTTCTTCATTCGCGTGCGAACTAATCGAGAGCCCTCCTTTCCAAAAAAAGATGCTGTTTCAAGTGAGTTTCGACAAAACGAGTGCTAAATTGTGGGGAGTGATCGGCAATAAGGGAAACTTGTACTGGGGAGCCGTTTCTGTGGCTAGATACTTGAATTATCGATCTCCCTATCACTTTGCTCGCAATCATTCGACCACCAAAGTGAAAGACGTCACCAGCGAGTACTGGACTCGGGGTTTGGAAAAATCTCTTTTGAAATTGCAGCTCTTCACCCACAACCACGCGCTCTACGTGTTCGAACGTTGCAAATCGAAACGAGCGCAAGTCGCCTTCAAAAACCTGAGCGGCAAAGAGTTTTACGTTCGGGTGAAAAAAACTTTTCAGTTTCCAATCGCCCAACACTGCTCTCGAAGCGATTGGGATGCAGTCGAATTTTACCAATGGATCAGCGCCTACAGTAAGGCTCTGAATGCCGAGGAAGAAGGTGCCGCCTCCGAAGAAGCCGCCGCCGAAGTCGCTCGACATCTCAATGAGGAAGACGACAAAGACCAGGAGGAACCCGGTTATTCGAAAGAAACCCCTACCTACCACGTATCGCCCCCTATAAGGATTTCTCCCGTTGTGAATCCCAATCCCGTTACTGCTGCGAATCCAGATTCGGTGATTGCACACGCTAAATCTGCCGCTGTGGCTATCGAACCCGTTTCCATGGATACTTTCGCTACAGAGAGCCGATCGAGCGAATATACACCCACGTCTCCTCCGTACCCACCACCTCCCAGTCCGGTACCCGATCCTCGCGGCGGCGGCAGTCAGTTTTCTAACTTGTCGACTTGCGTTCATTTGAAAGTCAGTGCAAATTCGGCTTTCGAACCCTACACTCCGGCCGATCCGACTTACAATTTCACAGAAGGGGAGCAAGAGGAGGACGACGATGATGCTGCTGCTGCACCACCACCACCACCACCACCACCACCACCAACCAAACGTCCCGAACCTTTAAATGCGTTGCCACCGAAAAAAAGATTTCGTCTCGTAAACGACAACACTTCGGAAGAAGGCCTCATGATTTGGCTTTCCGGTTTTCCACCTAAAAAATTGATTGTACTGCACGGAAGCTCTGCTCAAGAATTTTTACCCAAAGACTGAAAAAAAAAAAAAAAAAAAAAAACTTCTTATGCTGAATATTCAGTGTTGAAGTACAAAAAAAATGGGCTGAAAGGGATATTTTTCCCTTTCAGCCCATTTTTTTTGTATCAATTTGCTTACCAATATTGGTTTTCGAGACTTTAAAAAAAAATAGAGATACAAAAGTTAATCTCCCTATCTCCCCCCCTCCCTCCCCCACGTGGTGCGACAAGAAAAAAAAAACAGGAGGTGGAGCTTCCCTCTCTCTCTCCGCGCACGCACACTCATTCGTAAGAGTAATACTTTATACTTCACGGTTCTGTTCTTTTTGTTTTTTCGTTTGGTAGTCAACATGTTGTTTCGACTCCATATTTCGAAACGTTGGTACTTTTTCGACATTTTAGGAGTAGTGGGAAACGACGGCAAAGTGTACTTTTGCACTTCGGATATCGCCCTGGCCATAGGACAGAGTTACGGATGGCGAGTCTCGATGGCCACCTGCCAGATGAAAGACGTCACGAACGCGTGTAAATTGAGATCGGACACTTGGGTGATTGAACATTCGGCCCTGCTCGATTTGTTGAAATCGGAGCGAGAAGGATCGGTGTATTATGCCCTGAGATTCGGGTACGTGAAAGAAATCCAGAACGACGGGAACAGTCCTCCTGTGCTCCAACAAACTTTTGACGAGAAAGAAGGTATACCGTTCGACGCTTGGATACAAAACTTTAAAGAAAAATGCGCCCAAGAAGAGGCGGAAAACAGAACAATCGATGATGAGAATTAACTTTTTTTTTACATAATTATGAAAAAAAAGTTGCAAAAAAATGGGCCAAAGATTTTGGGGGGGGGTGAAAAAAAAATCCCCCCCAAATCTTTGGCCCATTTTTTTGCAACTTATTGGTTTCTAATATTGGGAGGCGATGTCATACTTTATTATTTGTAAAAAAAAACATTAGCATGCGTATATACAATTTTTTTTTTACTTATCGCTCAATCATTTTTTTTAAAAAATAGTTCATCTCCGTCAAAGTACTTGCGGACTCTTATAATAAAACATTGCAAAAAATAAAAGATGATTTTTTCCATGTTAAAAAAATTTCGATGTAAAAAATATAATTCATTTTTTTTAAACCACTTGTACACAGTGTAAGTTTGTGTATGTGTGTGTGAAATAAAGACATGAGATTTGTAATTCAA
The DNA here is from genome assembly GCA_964019185.1 of Maratus speculifer. Classification (NCBI taxonomy): domain Eukaryota; kingdom Metazoa; phylum Arthropoda; class Arachnida; order Araneae; family Salticidae; genus Maratus; species Maratus speculifer. The sequence goes on along the minus strand of OZ025301.1, from coordinate 248,370,050 downwards.
TTTTTTTTTATTTTTTTTTGTTTCTAAACAGTTTACAAAAACAATTTTTTTTAACATAACATTTCACCAATATTGGTATGTCGTCTGTCGTAAAAAAAATGGGGGGTCGAAGAAAAAGTCTGGAATCCAGACTTTTTCTTCGACCCCCCATTTTTTTTACTCTTTCAACACCGATTTTTTTTTCGGTTTGAGAAAGATTGGGGTGTTTTGTCAGTTTTGTCGCAGCAGCACAGGTCCATAGTTTTTTTTAAAATCCTCAATCCACTGATGATATTGTATCCCATCTCCCGTTTCGCATTGCTTGATGATGAAAAGTTTCAAGTTGTAATCGTACGGCAGGTCTGTCACCCAGCCGTATTCGAGGGTTCGCACGAACCGCTTGGAATGCGACCACGGGAGAAACCGGAGCGCATCCAGGACGTCTCGATGTCCCATCATCATCATGGTTTTGGGAAACGGTGGTTCGATCACAATTTCTTCCAGACGTTGACACGGCAGCCAAGTGGTGCGCCGCATGGACGCGGGAACGAACCGGGCCACGTCGTCCACGGAATAATAAACTTGTCCGTCGTGGTCTCCCAACACGCCCATGACGGTTTCGATCCTTTCATTCAATTTGATTTCGATTCTAAAGAATGCCATGTTCTCTCTGTCTCTCTCGGGAGGAGGAGGAGGAGGAGTAGTAGTAGTAGTAGCGACGGTAGCAACAGCAATGAGAATGAAAAGAATTTTTTTCGATCGTTTATATACGACTCGGTTCAGAGTTCCCAGCTTCAAAAAAAAAGAGATGCCAGTCACGTATTGTCCTTGAAAGTTTAGCCACGAATGAAAGAACAAGTTTTTAGATGCAAATCGAAACGGTTGGAGTCTTGTTGTTTCACCCCGCCTCTCGACTAAAGCAAAAGAACGAGTGGGATGGTTGGTTACTTTGGTCGATGTCAACTTTTTTCCCCCCCCTTTGATCAATCTGATAATTCGGCGCCGCTCAACTCGCTTGCATCTCTGAAGGACATGACTCGCATGCGTCTATGTAATTCACGATAACGTTCAGGGGTGAAACTTGTTTCGTAATGATACAGAACGTACCACAAATCAGCCGATTTCAAATTTTCGCCACATTTAGGACACCGCATGTCATCATTAGTTTCCAAATATTTTTTTAAACATTTTCCGTGCGCTTTATGCCTACAATTTTTCAATCTCGATCGTCGCCTGACACTTTGAGCACAAAATATACACGATTCCATCGAGCTGGGCTTCCAGAAAGGTTTGAAATGCTGACGCTCGTACTGGGTTGTCAGTTTGGCCTCTACTTTCAATTTAAAACTTCGAATTCAGATCAGAAATCCTGAAAGAAAAATTTTTTACTTTAGTTAATTACGAAACGTCTATCATTAAGTAAAGAAAAACAAAAAACCATGCAGAATTTCTGGTGTGAACGTAAAATTTCAGATTTAAACGATTTAAAAAAAGAGGCCAAATCTCGAAGCCTCGCGTTCAATATATATACTATCCAAAACTTTTTTTTTTTTTTTTTTTTTTTTTTTTTTTTTTGTCGGTATCCCCAGTAACTGTTAACTGTGTCAAGACTCAAAATATTTACATAAAGTTTTCAAACTTACAGATTGTGTCTTTATCCATTAGAAGTTTTTTCAACTGTGGGTCGTGTTTGTCTTCTTCTACGATTAATCTTCCTTTCTTTTCTTCATAATTGTGGTACACAGTAAATCCTTCAACGTGGTTTTCGTCCGCCAGTCTGTAATTGGAACATGTTTGCACAGTAATTATCCCCCCTCTATCCGTCGTCAGATACGTGAAATCTTTTGAAAATTCAAAGGTTATAGGGTCCAGTTCATAAAATAATTTTTTGCAACGGCACTCGACATGGTCCACACATTTAATGGTTATTTTTTTCTCTCGAGTCAACGTCACTTCCCAAAAGCGGTCTACAAAAAAATGTCTCACACGGATGGGTTTGTCGATCGAAATTTCGCGATACCCGTTCAAAGGACAAACGTGAAAGGCTATTTTACACAAAGGAGGTGTATAGAGTACCGTAATGTATCCATACACTTCCAGATAATAGAGCAAATATTTTGACTCTTTCTCTTCGAAAGATTGGAAACGAAGCAAAAAATCTCTTTCTTTTTTCATGGTCGAAATGGATTGACGAGAAAACTCAACACGGCTGTTGGGTCGAAAGAAACAGTAGTTGAGGTCAAAGCGATACTCTGTGAATTGTAACGTGGCGTCATCGAATCGCAGATAGGTCCACCAACCCAAAACAATCCGATGAACATAATAGCCGGGTCTGTATAAGCGCAAAAGTTCAATATAGTCCATCGAAAATGGACCAGGAGAACTCAGATAAGATGCACGATGTTCTAGAAACGATCGAAATTCAGGCATTTTATAAAGCGTGTGCAATTTATCTTTGAGTGGAACGTAGTCTCTCAAAATCAGGAACAAAATGTCCACGGGCAAGTCTAATAACTGTGGAAGTGCCGTCGCCATCCTCGTTTTAAAGTGCTACTGCACACCGACTGATCTGGTGAAACAATGTCACTCCCTTTTATATTTAAAAAAAAAAAAAAAAAAAAAAAAAAATTTTTTTTTTTTTTTTTTTTTTTTTTTTTTTTTTTTTTTTGACTATACATTTTCTTTTTCAACGGTCACTTTGTAAAATAAGAATTCGAAATTTAATGTTTGATAGAATATTTAATTTTTTTTTTGCAACGGTCACTTTGTAAACAAGGATTCGAAATTCAATGTTTGATGGGATCATGCCTCAACTTGTACCTAGAGGCGATGCCCACCGAAGCCTTCCATTTGTGGCAGTTTTTCGATTTGCACGACTGGCAGTCTTTCACTTCGACGGCGTCCAACAAGACGACTTGGAGTTTCTTCAACTCTCTGGCGTACGATTTTCGAAGGTCGCAGCTTATTTTAAAACTCTGTTCGTCCATGCAGTTGAGAACTCTGACATTCATTTCCGAAATTTCCCGGAAAAGAATCGAGTTGTTGAAAGATTTTTCGAAAGAAGTGCTCGTGACGCCGTTGGTGAGAGTGAATCCGTTACCTCCTATGGCTAGAACTGCCGCAATCTTTTTGTGTCGGTAAACGCGCGTCTTCTTCTTCTTCTTCTTCTTTTTCTTCTCCTCCTCCTCCTCCTCCTCTTCCTCCTCCCCTTCGAGTCCCGTCGTTTTCGCGGACCCGTGCTCCATCGGATCGAAAGGAATGCCGTGCAGACGCGAAATTCCCGCGTTCGCTTTCCACAGGGGACACGATCTTCTTTTGCAGTACAAGCAGGGTTTCACGGGAAAGGGTTTCAGCCGATACACGCGGAGGCGAGGCGACGGAAATTTCGCCAGGCTTTTCTGGACGGCGCCGTAAGTGTGTTTGTCGAAACAGTGCAGCGTTCCCACTCGCATTTCGTCCAACTCTTTGGCCAGGAAGGCGGACGTCGAAGCTTCTCGAACGAAGACGCAGCGGACTCCGTTGTCTAAGGCGAAAGCGTTGTCGCGAACGGCTATCACGGCAGTTACCTTGTCGTGTCGATAGGTAGATTTCGGGCGTTCCACGCGGGTCTTTCCGGGAGGAGGAGGTGTCGTAGTCGTAGTCGGCGGCGGCAGGTGGTCGCGGCGAAGTCTCTTCTCGGCCGCAAGTCTTTCGGCCAGGCGAAGAATGGGTTCGCAGACGGCAAGGCGTATTTTTTTTCGAGCTGGCGTCTCAAGAGCAGCAGCAGCAGCGGGAGCAGGAGCAACGGGAGCATTGGACGCTTCTTCCATGGCGAAGAGGGAATGGGAGTTTGCTGATCGATGGCTCCTATTTATACAATAATAATCTGTATAAAAAAAAAAAAAAAAAAAAAAAAAAATTTTTTTTTTTTTTTTTTTTTTTTTTTTTTTAAACAAAATGTATTTTCTACATCTTTTTTACAATTTGCTCTCGGAAACGAAAAAGGTCAAAGGTCAATGACCTCTATAGTTTTTTAACGTTACGCGTTATGGGTGTTTGGAGCTATGGGCGTATTTATCACACTGATAAAATATATATCATAACCTTCTGGCTTTTTTGATGGTAAACTTTGTAGTCTCCTAAAATCTTCATCGCTGCAATTTTTGGTGCATCTTTTACATTCAATGTGCTGAATGGTGTGCCTTACAATCATCTTTGCACAGTATCCGTGATAATAATGTCCGCATGCGAATAAAAACATCTCTGTTGGATGTATGACTGTGCTACAAATGTTACATATCATATCCATAGGAAAAGCTTTCTCGCATACTTCCACCAGTCTTTTCCCGTAATTCGTTGTATCAGGAACGGCAACACGCGTTGGAGTAAAGCTTGGAGAACGACGCGCAATTCGAAAATTAAACGACATGATTAATATGCTTTAAACTTTTTGTATGTATAAAATTTTTTTTTTTTACATTTGTTCTTCTCGAATTCTGTTTTCGATCCACTGCTCGGTTTCTGCAAGTCTCATTTCGTCCATATGTGAAATATCCCTACACGTCTTGCATCTCGTTAAACGTCCAATTTTATAAACACAAGTATGATGATAAAAATGCCCACATTTCATCATAAACAAAAAAGTAAGCTTTACAGATTTTTTACACAGCCTACATTTAAGATCGGGTAAAGCATTTTGAGGAATTTCTATTGTATTAAAAGTTGAAATCTCCATAAAAATCGCATAGGCAAAAGAGGATGGGATGTAGATGGCAATCTCCAAGCGAAATGTGACTTTAAATTGATCAAGAACTGCTATTTATACTGATAAAAAAAAAAAAAAAAAAAAAAAAAAAAAAAAAAATTTTTTTTTTTTTTTTTTTTTTTTTTTTTTTAGTAATATTTCATTTCTTTACATCAAACGATCTTGCGCATTTCTCCCAACCACCGTGGTCTTCTATCCACGGTTCACATTTTTCGATTATTAATCTTGAAAAACAATCATACATTACATCAACAATCGATTTAGATGAATTATTTTCCATACACATGACAGTCAATTCTCCGATGAAAACAGAAAAAGCTATTAATCGGCTCCAAGCTATACCATCGGAAAACAATTCATCGGCAATAGGTAATAACATAGAATTAATAGTATTTTCATCCACTTCCTGTATTTCTGTACACAGGCTTCTTATTTGCTCAATATATTCATCTTTAAAAGCTTCCAAAATTTTTTTTATTTCTTCAAAGGCAACTATCTCTTTTTGATTTAATGTATTTATCGCATCGAATTCATAACGATCACGTATTAGATAAGAAAATATATTTTCAAGAAAAAAATGCATCCTGAGGATATCTTTTTCCGTATAACTTCTTGTTACACGTTTCCGTGCCAAAACGACTGAAGTTTCGGAGCGATCATCTATAAACACCTGAAAAAAAAAAAAAAAAAAAAAAAAAATTTTTTTTTTTTTTTTTTTTTTTTTTTTTTTTTTTTTTTTCAGGTGATTACAAGTAGGAGTCAGTTCAAATCTTTCCATTTTTCCGCGGCACTCACCCGAGATGGATTTTTCGTTTTTCGAAAGACCGTGTTACCAAAAATGGACCCATCAGCGTCTACTGAAACCTTTCGTATGGCCGGCAATCTTATGTGATTTTCGGGACAAAGTTTTATGCAGACGACGACTTTCTACGTCTCCGAAAGATCCCGAATTCGAGTCCGACGCCGCCGCCGCCGCCGCCGCCGCTGCTACTACGGTCGAGGAGGATCGATCCGAACCCGACACTCGCAGCGAGGAATCCTCGTCCCGAGACCTGCTCGTGGTCGACGTGAGCGAGGAAGAGCGGAAAGAATTCATCGACGCGTACGGTTCCCTTTCGCCACCTCCCGAAGAAATCCCCGACGAGGCGGCGTTCGTCCGGAACGGGCACAGAAGACCGAGAGACCCCGATTCCAGATGGCGGTGTTACCATCGGAGACTCGGACACGGACGAGGCGAAACAACTCGCAGATGGAGACGTCACAATCCCCGAAATTATCGTTACAATAATTATAATTTTCAAAAATATCATTATTATAATTATTCTGGACAAACTGTCGAGACAAAGAGGTGATTCCAGACGACGCGGGGGGGAGGACAATCTACCATCCAAAAAAAAAACTTGTGACGAGGCGAAAAAAAAAACTCGCAAATGTAACCTTACAACTTTTGTTTTTGTAATCTAAAGCAATTGTGTCCTCGCAACAATGTACACTTGAATGTAACATTTATAGATATATATAAATAAATAAATATATTATTTAATATTTTAAAAGGTTTTCGTGTGTTTTTATTTTTTTTTCTTTCCAAGCTTATAAAAAAAATATCTCACAATTAATTAAGTCAGCGCTGAACTCTTCAAACTGTCATTAGTAGAGGATATCGAGAGAAAAAAAATTACGGTTCGGGTAAATATTTGATTGTGCGTCCGTTACATTTATAAAAAATCGCCGGCGGAAAATTTTCGGGGATCGTTTCAGGTGGTTCGGCGTACTCTATGAACGACGATACGAACGAATCGTCTAAAACTGGCATCCCGTATAGATTTTCAAACGCCGTCACTTTAAACGTCTCTAACCAGAGGAAAAATGAGCGGTGGTTTTCTTTCGTCTCGGTTATCACTACATAAGTAGGATCTTTTAAATTTGTAACGTTTCCTCCGGGATTCACTGCCACTCGGGTACCTGGGCTGTTTATTTTCTGTTCAAAGTCTCGCACCGTACTCCTTCTCGCTTTTTTGAGCAAAAAACTCAAATCGAAATGAGAAATTATCCGTTTCCGTAAGAAATCGGGACCTACGTTATCCAAAGGCCCCGTAACATCGCGTACTTTCTTATCGCTCAGTCTTCTCGCGTAGGATCTGCTGTACCCCAAAACGGCGGCGACGTCCTTACACAGCCAATAAACGAAACAATCTGAACCGATAATCCCGGTAAGATAATGATGAGGGATCGAAGACTTTCCGGGAATATTGTAGACGACCACGAACGACATGGTGGCGACGAGAGATTGACTCGAAATAAAAAAAGAGGGATTAGCCACTCGATTTTTCTCAAAGTGGAACCGACACGTTAGTAGATCTTGACTCTGCGAATCTCCCGGTGAAAAGTCATTTTAGATTTATCAAGAAGTTCCATTTATATATTTAAAAAAAAAAAAAAAAAAAAAAAAAAAAAAATTTTTTTTTTTTTTTTTTTTTTTTTTTTCAAAAGGTCAATGACCTATATAGATTTTTAATTTTACAGACGTCAGAAAAATTGCAAAGTGCATGCAAAAAATAATTTCATCTTTTTAGGGTTTTAGATTTTTACTGAAGATAAAAAAGATTTATGAGTCAAAATTTACTTTATTTAACATGTCAGAATAAAGAGGTAAACAAGAGGAAGATTAACATCAAGGGATTACCTTAAGGGTAATTACCTTAAAGGAGAAGTAGTCAGTAATTATATATATATATATATATATATATATATATATATATATATATATATATATATATATATAATAATAATAATAATAATAATAATAATAATAATAATAATAATAATAATATTCGTTATACAATCATAATTGTTTTAAATTTGTTACAACCAGCTCTCAGAATTTTTTTTTCAAGTAGCTCCCAAATAAAAAATGAAGGTCAAAGGTCAATGACCTATATAGATTTTTAATTTTACAGACGTCAGAAAAATTACAAAGTGCATGCAAAAAATAATTTCATCTTCTTAGGGTTTTAGATTTTTACTGAAGATAAAAAAGATTTATGAGTCAAAATTTACTTTATTTAACATGTCAGAATAAAGAGGTAAACAAGAGGAAGATTAACATCAAGGGATTACCTTAAGGGTAATTACCTTAAAGGAGAAGTAGTCAGTAATTTTTATATATATATATATATATATATATATATATATATATATATATATATATATATATAATAATAATAATAATAATAATAATAATAATAATAATAATAATAATAATAATATTCGTTATACAATCATAATTGTTTTAAATTTGTTACAACCAGCTCTCAGAATTTTTTTTTCAAGTAGCTCCCAAATAAAAAATGAAGGTCAAAGGTCAAAGGTCAATGACCTATATAGATTTTTAATTTTACAGATGTCAGAAAAATTGTAAAGTGCATGCAAAAAATAATTTCATCTTCTTAGGGTTTTAGATTTTTACTGAAGATAAAAAAGATTTATGAGTCAAAATTTACTTTATTTAACATGTCAGAATAAAGAGGTAAACAAGAGGAAGATTAACATCAAAGGATTACCTTAAGGGTAATTACCTTAAAGGAGAAGTAGTCAGTAATTATATATATATATATATATATATATATATATATAATATAATATAATATAATATAATATTCGTTATACAATCGTAATCGTTTTAAATTTGTTTAACCAGCTCTCAGAAAATTTTTTTCAAGTAGCTCCCAAATAAAAAATGAAGGTCAAAGGTCAAAGGTCAATGACCTATATAGATTTTTAATTTTACAGACGCCAGAAAAATTTGCAAAGTGCATGTAAAAAAATAATCAAAACTTTATAGTGTACAAAAAAAATTACACGAAACATTTTCAAACATAAAAGTTATATTTATTTACAACTATAAATATATATTTATTTACATTGTTCTACCCGATCCTCGGTCGGGACGGCGTGTTTTTTCGCTCTTATTTTTTTTTTATTTTTTGTCTTTTGTTTAGTTCTTTTTTCGCCTCTTTGCGTCCACCCGATCCTCGGTCGTGGCGGCGTGTTTTTTCGCTGTTCTTTCTTTTTCTTCGTTTTTTGTTCGTTTTTCGCCTCTTTGCGTCCACCCGATCCTCGGTCGTGGCGGCGGCGTGTTTTTTTTCGCTCTTCTTTTCTTTTCTTCGTGTTTTGTTCTTTTTTTTTCGCCTCTTTGCGTCGAACCCGTATCGGGTCGCGACGACGACGCGTTTCTGTTCGATACGGAAAGGGTTCCACAGTCACGTCCACCTCGTCCCTGGTCGCGGCGGCTTTCGCCAACGCGTCTGCCCGATCGCCGAGGACGTGACCGGCGTGAGATTTGATCCAGTGCATAAAGACTTTAATTTTATTTTTCGCGACGAAATCTCTGATCTGATCGGCCACTCGATGTCGTCGAAGACAGGATCTCTCGACGAATCCGATCGCCGCCCTGGAATCCGTATAGACGTCCAGTTCGCGGACACCCCTCTCGCGCGCGTCCGTCACGGCCTCCTTGATCGCCTGGAGTTCGGCCGTGACTACGCACAGACCGTCGGAAATGCGGATTTGTTTTTCCGCGACGACGGTCCGTCGGTCGTCGGACACGGCGGTGAAGGCGCACCCGGCGTGCTCTTGCCGCTTGGATCCGTCCGTGTAATACGAACACGACGTTCGCGGAACGCGATCCTTGATAAAAGGGATCCGATCGAAATCGTAAATGCGACAGATTTCGGAGTAGTTGACGTCGTCGGGCTCGTGAGAGACGGCGGCAATTCTCCATCGGTACTTCTCCGGGCGCCGCCGTCGCCGAAATCTTTTTAACTTTTTCTTCTTCGACTCTCGATGCTCGCCTTTATTTTTTTCGACTTTTTCTTCGACTCTTGCAGCACTCGAGACTGTCGTCGACCGCCGCGGCTCGACTTTCGGGCTTTAAAACGTTTCTCAGACTCTCGTTTCCGTTTAGAAGTTTTCGAACGCTTCTTCGGCGTCTCGAGCGCCCGTTTCCGCTGCGGATCCTCTCGGCCGCCGAGGGGCGCGACGGGCGTCGCAGGGTCTAGGAGATCTCGGGACGCCTCGGGTTCACGTTTCGGGAAGTCGTCTCCTCGATCATCATCGTCGTCATCGTCACCAGCAGCAGCATCGGGCCGTAAAAGATCCCGGTCTAGTTTAAGGGAAACTTCCGTTTCTGGCTCCGGCGAGGACGCGTTCGAAAGTTTTTCGAGAGTGAAATTTTTCATCAAGGTCGGATTGTTCTCGGAACCAGGAAAGGAATCTCGGAAAAACGTGGCCATGTCGACGAGTGACAAGAGCAGGCGTCGAATGAGACACGTCTGATGCGCAGGCTAATATATAATTTAAAAATATTTTTTTTTTTTTTTTTTTTTTTTTTTTTTTTTTTAATCAAAGGTCAATGACCTCTTTAGACATATTTTTTACTGACGCCAGAAAAAAAGTTGAGTCAAAATTTATAATAATTAACACGTCGAAATAAAGAGGTAAAGAAGAGAAAGATTAAAACATTAAGGGATTATCTTATGGAGAATTACCTTAAAAAATCACACGAAATATTTTAAAAACATAAAAGTTTTATTTATTTACAATTATAAATACATATTTATTTACATCGCTATAAGGACATAATTCCTTTAAGCAAAAACATTGACTGCGTGATAGATTTACATTTTTTATAACAATTTTTCGATTTTAAATCTGCACAAAGGGCATGTGTTTTTTCTCTCGAACCATGTTTGGATACAAAGTTCATGAAACTTGTGAGTGCAAGGAAGTTGTTTGGGCTCCTTTTGAAACTGTTCAAAACAAATGGCACATTCATCCAGGTTTTTATCCACACTCGTCGAAACACTTTCATTGATACGATTCAATATAAACTCTCTAAAAAATTCATGTTTTTGAAATAAAACGTCCATTAATTGAAGAATCATTTCGTTACGCCAGAGAAACTCTGGATCCTTGGGAAGGTGAACCTTTTGTTTACAATGGCTCCTTTCGTCGCCGTCTTCATTTTCCCGATACGGACAATCGTCGTTTTCTTTACACCAACTCGCTAGGCACGCATCGTGGTAATAATGAAGACAAGGTAACAGTTTAACCGCCTCCAAAGGACGAAATTTGATGTTACACAAGACACACGTATCGTTTTGAGCAAGTTGCGAGTAATCTATCGGGATCGTGGGTATGGCATCATAAATATGCCATTCAACAGCAGGTCTTCGAAATAACTCGTGTATAATATAGGCCATCGTCATTGCATTAGACTCAAAACAGCGTAGCACATTATTCAATCCCTGTTTCCGTGGACCACGTAATATGTAATTGGTTGATGTTTTACCCAAGAAAGGATAAAAAGAATTTTGCAAATTGTCACTATCGGAGACTCCTACACTAGTCATCTTTTGTAAAGATGTGAAACGATTATACAAACTGTTAACTTTATAAAGCTTAAACTTTATGCGGCATAACTTCATATGGCCGAGCGAAAAACTGACTGCAAGGGACTAAAAAAAAAAAAAAAAAAAAAAAAAAAAAAAAAAAAAAACAGTATTTCCGAGGAAAGAATTTGGTATTCTGATGCGAGCTTTTTTTTAACACAAGACGGAAATAATTTCAAAGTTCAAAGAAACAATGTTCTAAAAAATTTTCAAAGTAAATATTACAAACTTTTTGTACAGTTTATCACATCAGTCTCTAATTTTTTATGATTCATCGTTTCTTTTTTCAGTTTTCTAATGATCTTTATCAAAGTTTTTTCTAAAATCAAATCAGTTTTTCTCATTCTCGGTCTCGCGTAGCTGTGCGGATGGTATAGTATCGTACATATAGCGCGCAACTCGCGCCAATGGAGGGGAGTGGAGCAGGCGTAGCACCTCAGCGTAGGCTCGGGTGTTTTTAAATCTTCTTTAATTTTGTATATGATGCATCCAGCATGGAATTCGTGGCCGCAGCGTCTCAGTATGATTCCGGACCCACCTCTCCGCTCTCTGCAGTACACGCAGCATAATCTTCGAGACAAACACTGGCCAGCGGCATCGGGCACTGGGGCACGCTCATCGACAGCAGCCAGTGTTGTCTCCGCCATCTCCGAACGAAAAGTGACTGCGGATTAAAATTTTAAAATCAGATTTAAAAAAAAAAAAAAAAAAAAAAAAAAAAAAAAAATTTTTTTTTTTTTTTTTTTTTTTTTTTTTTTTTTTTTTTTACATTCATATATATATTTGAATCTCATGTCCTTTAGAAACTCTCTGCTTATTTTCAGTCCTAATCGAATGAAATCTCGAAAGTGCACCTTCTGATTCACACAACTTTTTTTCAAATTGACCGAAAACGTTGAGGTGTATCCCCTTGTATGGGGTGTTTTAGGAATCCTCTGTTGTTGCGCAACGGGACGCCTATTCCAAAAAGAGGATTGAGTGCGAAGGTGAACGACACGGTGCCCTTTCGTGATGCCGCGGGCTGCGATGGTTGTTGTTCTCGGTCGTGCAGACCCCCGTGATGTCGTCACTTTATATTTTTTATCATTTTAAACGAATTTCTATACTTTTTGAATAATTTTTATTTCAATAGGAAATAGAAATGTATGAAATCATCATTAATAAAGTAGAAACTAACAATTACAAAAATGGGTAGACGAAAATTATCAGATATAGAAAAAGCCGAAGCCGCAGAAAGACGTCGAATGAAAAAACTCCTCGTAAAGCAGAAAGCGAGATCTTCAACTGATTATCGATCCCATCAAAACCAATTACAGATGGAGCGAAACAACGGAAAAAGGAAACAATCTAATGTTGAAACGACTAATTGTAAAAGACCATGTCTGGAGGGGCCGCAATCCACTAGCCATGGCGTTTTACAATCGGTCGGTTCTAACCAGGGGAGTACAATTAATGATTCTAAAAACCCGGAAAAAGTATTACCTATTACCCTTTATTCTCCACCACCTCCAAAGAAAACTAAAAATAAAGAGGTAAACAGGAGGAAGATTAACATCAAGGGATTACCTTAAGGGTAATTACCTTAAAGGAGAAGTAGTCAGTAATTTATATATATATATATATATATATATATATATATATATATATATAATATTCGTTATACAATCGTAATCGTTTTAAATTTGTTACAACCAGCTCTCAGAAAATTTTTTTCAAGTAGCTCCCAGATAAAAAAATGAAGGTCAAAGGTCAAAGGTCAATGACCTATATAGATTTTTAATTTTACAGACGTCAGAAAAATTGCAAAGTGCATGCAAAAAATAATTTCATCTTCTTAGGGTTTTAGATTTTTACTGAAGATAAAAAAGATTTATGAGTCAAAATTTACTTTAATTAACATGTCAGAATAAAGAGGTAAACAAGAGGAAGATTAACATCAAGGGATTACCTTAAGGGTAATTACCTTAAAGGAGAAGTAGTCAGTAATTTTTATATATATATATATATATATATATATATATATATATATATATATATATATATATATATATATGATATATATATATATATATGATATATATATATATATATATATATATATATATATATATATGATATTCGTTATACAATCGTAATCGTTTTAAATTTGTTTCAACCAGCTCTCAGAAATTTTTTTTCAAGTAGCTCCCAGATAAAAAAATGAAGGTCAAAGGTCAAAGGTCATTGACCTATATAGATTTTTAAATTTACAGACGCCAGAAAAATTTGCAAAGTGCATGCAAAAAAATAAACTTTATAGTGTACACACACAAAAAAATTAAATCTTATGTCCCTTAGACACTCTCTGCTTATTTTCAGTCCTAATCGAATGAAATCTCGAAAGTGCACCTTCTGATTCACACAACTTTTTTTCAAATTGACCGAAAACGTTGAGGTGTATCCCCTTGTATGGGGTGTTTTAGAAATCCTCTGTTGTTGCGCAACGGGACGCCTACTCCAAAAAGAGGATTGAGTGCGAAGGTGAACGACACGGTGCCCTTTCGTGATGCCGCGGGCTACGACTCCCCATACACAGAGAGTGTGCCAGTGGACATGGCTTTAAAAAGTCTCTTTGTGTTTTCTAGCGTGATCGCTGATCTGATCTATTAATATAAAATATATTTATAGAATTAAATATACATCATACAATATTTATACTAATAAAAAAAATTTTTTTTTAGGATTTGGATTTCTTTCTCAGAAATAAAAACTGATTAAACCGGATTATATATATATATATATATATATATATATTAGCAGACTTTTAAAAAAAGTGTATCTTTGTGTTTCAATTTCTTTTCTTTCAAGTCATTTTTTAACACTTCTTTTTTTTTCTTAAAACTCAAAAATATATGCGTTACATTTTTGGTAGAGTGCTAAGAGTTGGTTTCGGTCGAAAAAGAGGAAGGGAAGAAAAAAAAATTTTTTTTTTAGAATTGTGTCCCACCATAACCACCCGCTGCGATATTCAAACGTATCGCAACGCCACAATTCTTTTTTTAAAAAGATGTTTTGTGCCAAAAATGCCCCTTCGTTTTGATGAAAGGGTCTTTTTACCGAAATAAAATTATTATTATTTTTTTTTAGAATTGTGTCCCACCATAACCACCCGCTGCGATATTCAAACGTATCGCAACACCACAATTCTTTTTTTAAAAAGATGTTTTGTGCCAAAAATGCCCCTTCGTTTTGATGAAAGGGTCTTTTTACCGAAACAAAATTATTATTATTATTATTATTTTTTTTTTTAGAATTGTGTCCCACCATTTACCACCCGCTGCGATATTGTAATCTATCGCAACTCCACAATTCTTTTTTTTATGTAAAATATATTTTTGTGCCAAAAATGCTTCCCCCCTCTCCGTGGCAAGGGGGGTCTTTTTTTTGCCGAAAAAAGGATCAATGATAAACAAAAACAAACTTGCATTTAGTTCTAAGGTTAAAAAAAACCACGGAAAAAAAACCTTCGAACCTTTCTTCAAAACAGGTTGACGGAGGGTGCAGTCTACCTGTTTTGAGGGGGGGGGGGAATGGGTGTGTGGAAGAGTCGACTCTTTTTTTCTGTGCGCCCTATATTTGGGAATAAGAAAAAGAAATGACACAAGACACAATATATTTTTTTTGAAATATACTTTATTGGACCAGAAAAAAAAAGAAAAAAATAAAAGTTTGCTCTCGTTAAAAAACAAATGAATCATGTGCGTCTGGATGAAATATCCAGATGATGATGATGATGATGATGATGATTTTTTTACCCCTATTTCTCTTTCTCTCTCTGTTATAGACAGATGAGAGTAAAAAACTCATTCGTTTCCCTCGTCACAGTCCGATGTCGAAAGGTCGCCAAAACGACTTACGAACCTCCCTTGAGAGGCACCTGCTGCGCGCGACCCCTCGACTCGTCCCACACGCGCTCCCTGCTCATCAATTTTTTGTTGTTTTTTTTTCGGGGTTTTCTTTCGTCTCCACCTTCATTCCTCCATTATCTTTTTTGATCCAGGCAGTCCGCATTCCGTCATTAAAGTCAGACTCCGGCCGACCGAAATCAGACTCGGTCCAGTTGGAAACACAAACCAACGGCTTCCGACTCCGTCCAACGTGACTCTGCTAAAGAAACGGGGCACCCAATTCTGTCAAACAACTTAGGGTAACATGGATTTAGGCCCGACTGTCAGGCTTTACCGTTTCTAGCGTCAACTCGAGCATTTACTCACGAAGCAGTGCACCTGGACGTTTCGTCTCCACTACTAAGCCCAAGGACTTTCGTTTCGCTTCGGAGTCAATGGAGTTGTTAGTTTTTCAATCAGGCATCCGACTTCCTTTGTCACTTGATAGATTTATTTTTTTATTATTATTATTCAAAGGAATGTCGCCTCTCGTCTCACCGCAAAGCCGTCGGCATATTTTCCGCCGATCTACGAGAGGCTCAGGCCTTCCATGGAACCGAGTCTACGATGCGGATCCAAGTCAGCCCATCGCATCTGCTGCAGGGATCCACCGCGCCCCCGTGACGCAACAAATTCCCACACCAGGGTTCCGGGCCGGGCCGCCGCAAGGCTACCCAACGTAAAGCTACTCCCAGGATCGTTGCGAGCGAGACGAGAAGACCTGACCGAAAAACCAGGATTCGGAAACCACTTCATCTGGAAACTTTCTGCCCTTCTCAAAAAAAACGGAGGTGGAGAAACAATGGAGAATGAGAAAAAAAACCCCAAAATGCCTACTTGCAATAATACATTCCTTACAACTCTTTCCCTCCTCCCCCCCACACACACGCGCGAAATAAAAAATAAGGAAAAAAGAGAATTTTGATGCGAAAAGCATCCTGGAAAAAAAAGAGGATAAAAGGGGGCAGCCCTCGTCATCTCAGCCTACGATCTTTACCATTCTACGTCATCTCGGAATAGAAACCGCGCGCTGTGGGACGACAAAGAATGGCTCGGATCCGAATTGCCCCCTTTCTCCATTACGCCCCCACCCCACGCGGATAAGTTTTTTATTTTCTCAATTACAAGAGCAGACTTTTTTTTAAAAAAAAATTACACCTTTGTGTTCCAATTTCTTCTCGTTCAAGTCATTGTCCAACATTTGTTTGGAAGATGTTGGTTTTGGTCGACAAAGGGAAAGGAGAAATGTTTTTTTAAATTTAGAATTGTGTCCCACCATAACCACTCGCTGCGATATTCAAACGTATCGCAACGTCACAATTCTTTTTTTTTTGAAAAAGATGTTTTATGCCAAAAATGCCCCTTCGTTTAAATGAAAGGGTCTTTTTTACCGAAACCAAATTATTATTATTTTTTTTATCCCACCATTTACCACCCGCTGCGATATTGTAATCTATCGCAACTCCACAATTCTTTTGTTTTATGTAAAATATATTTTTTGTGCCAAAAATACCCCTTCCCCTCTCCGTGGCAAGGGGTCTTTTTTTTGCCGAAAAAAGGATCAATGATAAACAAACTCGCATTTAGTTCGAAGATGAAAAAAAAACCCCTTCGAACCTTTCTTCAAAACAGGTTGACGGAGGGTGCCGTCTACCTGTTTTGAAGGGGGGGGAGAGTCGACTCTTTTTTTTATGGGTTGGGGTTTGTTGTCGATGTTACAGTAGCTGAAAAAACAAAAGTCATTTTTAATTGAATGTACAATGTTCATAACCTGCGGCTTTCCAAAATACTCTTTTTTTTCTGTGCGCCCTATATTTGGGAATAAGAAAAAGAAATGACACAAGACACAAAAATATCAGACAAGACACAATATATTTTTTTTTGAAATATACTTTATTGGACCAGAAAGTTTGCTCTCGTTAAAAATGAATCGTGTGAGTCCGGATGAAATATCCAGATCACGATGATTTTTTTTTACCCCTATTTTTTTCTGTTTGTCTCTCTCTCTGTTATAGACAGACGAGAGAGAAGCGCGCGCGTAGATATAAAAAACTCATTCGTTTCCCTCGTCACAGTCCGATGTCGAAAGGTCGCCAAAACGACTTACGAACCTCCCTTGAGAGGCACCTGCTGCGCGCGACCCCTCGACTCGTCCCACACGCGCTCCCTACTCAGTAATTTTTTGTTGTTTTTTTTCGGGGTTTTCTTTCCTCTCCACTTTCATTCCTCCATTATCTGATTGAAAAAGACAGGCCGATCCGTCATCGAGAAACCCGTACGTCTCCGAACCGTCCACCTCGACTCTACAGCATGGGCCATCCACAATGAATATTTACACCCACCTGAAGCAGGCTTTACCATGTCTGCAGCAACTCCATCCATACCCCACAGAAGCAGTCCAGTAACTAAATCGTACTAGGACTCTCGTATGCTTCGGAAGGGATGAAGTCGCTAAGGTTCTTCAAATCAGGCCATCGACATCCTTTGATAGATATTTTTTTTTTCAATTCAAAGGAAAGTCGACTCTTGTCTCCCCGCAAAGCCGCCGTTTATGTTCGGTCTACGAGAGCCTCGGCTCTTCCTTCCAAGGAGCCGTGTCTACGATGCGGATCCAAGTCAGTCCATCGCATCTGATGCAGGAATCGAAATTCCCACACCAGGGTTCCCGGCACCGGGCTCCCAAGTCATTTGCTCGAGAGACAAGAACGACCTAAAATGGAACCAGATATTCGGAAACGTTCCCTCATGGACCAGTTACTGCCTCCCCCAAAAAGACCACGGAAGTGGAGAAAAATGGAGGTTGAGAAAAAAAACCCCAAAGTACCTACTTGCAATAATTCATTCCTTACAAACCCTCCCTCCTCCACGCGAAATAAAAAATGCCGAAAAAAAGAGAATTTTGATGCGAAAAGCATCCTGTTAAAAAAAAGGAAAAAAGGGGGCAGCCCTCGTCATCTCAGCCTACGATCTTTGCCATTCTATGTCGTCTCGGACCGCGCACTGTGGGACGACACAAAGAATGGCTCGGATCCGAATTGCCCCCTTTCTTCTTACCCCCTCCCTCTTATTTTTCTCAATTACAAGAGCAGACTTTTTTTTAAAAAAAAATGTACCTTTGTATTCCAATTTCTTCTCGTTCAAGTCATTTTTTTTTCTCAAAACACAAATTTATTCGTTACAGCCGAACGAAAAAAATCGCGCTCTAACCCCCCTTCTAAAAAAACAAAAATATTCTCGATGTTTTTCACCGCTAGTACCAGGACACTAGCGGACTTTTTCTTCTCGCGCCTGGTTTCGAAAAAAAAAGATGGATTGCCGACCCGTCTCCCCCTCCCACGAGGCTTCACAGACTGGGTTGCTCAGCAATTTTAGGAGTAATATTTTTTAAATGAAATGTACGACAGCCGATCAAAAAGAAAATCGCGCTCTAACACCCCCCCCTTCCAAAAAACAAAAATATTCTCGATGTTTTTCACCGCTAGTACCAGGACACTAGCGGACTTTTTCTTCTCGCGCCTGGTTTCGAAAAAAAAAGATGGATTGCCGACCCGTCTCCCCCTCCCACGAGGCTTCACAGACTGGGTTGCTCAGCAATTTTAGGAATTACATTTTTTTTTAAATGAAAATGTACGACAGCCGATCAAAAAGAAAATCGCGCTCTAACACCCCCCCCCACCATCCAAAAAAAAGAAAAGTATTCTCGATGTTTTTCACCGCTAGTACCAGGACACTAGCGGACTTTTTCTTCTCGCGCCTGGTTTCGAAAAAAAGATGGAAATGGATATTGAGTGCGTGCATACGTGTGCGTCTAACAAAAAAAAATGTAACGAATACATTTGAGTTTTTAAAAAAGTTGAGTTAAAAAAAAAGAAATTGGAAATGAAAGATACATTTTGTGAAAAAAAAATACTTACCTTTTCCATGATCCGGAATAGAGCGAAGAGATTTTGAAGCAGAGAGTATTTGGAAAGCAAATTACATGAAAGTTACATTTTTTTTTTTTTTTTTTTTTTTTTTTTTTTTTTTTAAATTTTTTTCGTTTGAAATAAAAAATGCGTATTTCAATAAAAATTACAAGTCACGCGACACACCTTTGTTAACACCATTAAGTTTCCGAGAATTTTTTACAAGTCCGCGACGAGAGGCGTCGTTCCAACCTCTCTGATGCGAGAGCGAGAGATTCGGAGAAAATAAAAACACAAGTCCCGCGACACACCTTTCGTTAACGTCGTTAAAAGTCGAAAAATGTTACAAGTCCGCGGCGAGAAGCGTCGTTCCAACACCTCTGCTGCGAGAGCGAGCATTAAAAAAAAGCGTTAAAATAAAAAACACAAGTTCCCCGACCCCAAACATTAGCGCTGTTAAAAGTCGAAAAATGTTACAAGTCCGCGGCGAGAGGCGTCGTTCCAACACCTCTGATGCGAGAGCGAGCATCGGAAAAAAAAACACAAGTTCCGCGAGACACCTTTCGTTAACACTGATAGGTGTCCGAGAATTTTATAAGTCCGCGGCGAGAGGCGTCGTTCCAACACCTCTGATGCGAGAGAATCAGAGAAAAAAAACACAAGTTCCGCGAGACACCTTCGCTAGCACCGTTAGGTTTCCAGTGTCCAAAAATTTTACAAGTCCGCGGCGAGAGGTATCGTTCCAACACCTCTGATGCGAGAGCGAAGCAAAAGATTCGGAAGAGCAGTTGGCTGGCAGCGCTGCAGGACGCCAACTGATCTGGTGAGACAATGTCGCTCCCTTTTATAATACTATCTCAAAAAAAAAAAAAAAAAATATTTTTTTTTTTTTTTTTTTTTTGAGAGAGATAGATAGTTTGAGTCAGTTTGACGTTAGCTTTCAACGAAGCAAGACGTGCTCTCGAGGCTCTCTCCAAATGTACGCGCTCTAATGCTCAATAATACAACGCTATAGTTAACAGCGGCATCGGATAACAGGGGGGGGGCATGGACATCATCAGCAGAAGGTCTTGACTCAATTTGTTTAAAAACAACAACTCAGAAAAATGAATCTTTTTAACAAAATCACACATTAAAAACAGTTTTTTATATTCGCGTTAAATTTTCTGAGCGTTAGACACATTCTCTTTAAAAACAACATGAAAAAATTATCCTCTAACTAAATATAATTCAGAATAAAATTGTTTAAAAAACAACAACTCAGAAAATTAATCTTTTTAGCAAAATCACACATATACAACTGTCTTTTTATATTCGCATTTGGACAGATTCCCTTTAAAAATAAAATGGAATAATTTTCAAATTCCTATACTCTAATTAAATACAAACCCCAACAAAGTAACTTTTATCACATAATAATACGAAATAAAATACTCACAAAAATCCACTGACAGAGTAATCCAAAGGCACAATAATACTAAAGAGTAATCCAAAGGCACAATAATACCAAAGGAACTTCAAGAGAGCAGGCACGAGCATCGTGAAAGTCGGAAGCGAAATGAACAAGCTAGCGAATACATGACCCGTAAAAAAAAAAAATTTTTTTTTTTTTTTTTTTTTTTTTTTTTTTTTTTTTTTTTTAATATATAAATAGGGAATCTTAAGCTATCTGCATTCACTTTTTCGCTCAGAGATGGCAGGTAATACACCGATCATTGTTAATGTCTGTGCCTCAGTGCCTGATGTTGGTGACGACGAGTGGTCATTCCGAGAAGGACTGTGTTGCAAAGACCCCAGGAGAGTATCCAAGATGACTGTACAAGGGTGCGGCCACGAATGCCATACCGGGTGTCTGGCTAAAAAAATTAAACGCGATTTGAAAAAACGTCCACAATCTGTGCTCACGTGCTTCGCGTGCTCCAGTCCCCTTCATTGGTGCGACCTGCAAACCGTATGGCCAGTACTGTACCCGCCGCCAGATCTAAAATGACATTTTTTAATACAACCAGTGGTCACTTTGATGACTTTTTATGCCCGTGTGTGTGAACCAAGACCTGCTTGCTGCCCGCTGTTGATGTCCGTGTTCCCTCCCTCCCCCCCCCCAACCCCTCCAGTTGCCGTTGACCGGTGGTCACTTTCGACTCGACGCACCTGGAAACCGGGTCGCGTCGCCCCATCAAACTGTTGGAAATAAATCGGTGAAGTGAAACATTCTACGTATTCGGACGTCCGTGCTGACCAGTGGTCACTTTGACCAATTTTTTGTGCCCGCATGTCGCAAAGAGTCGCCATTTCGCTCGAAGTCAAAACCGGCTGCCTTGCTGTCGATGTCCGTGTTCCAGTTACCGCTGACCAGTGGTCACTTCGACTCCACGTGCCTCGGAACCGGGTCGTGTCGACGTTAAAAATTTTGCATGTTTTTTTAATAAGATCTTTTTCTTTTTCATTCATTGCACTCATAGGAAAAAAATTTACATGATGACGTAGTAGAAAAGAAAATACATTTTCAAGAAAAAAATCTGTTCTTATTAAATCATTTTTGTTATAAATTCTTTTTTCAAACGCATTTGATTATGATCAAAATGATTTGGTTTTTAGAAGCCTTTCAACACTTGAAATTTTACTGACCCTAGAATCTATACTTTCTGATCAAAATTACTTGATTACTCCAAATTTTTCTGGTGCAGGATCTTGGGGTAAGACATACTCTAACCATTATAAACCTAGTTTATTTTCCAAATGTTTAGCTGCTAAAGTAAAAATTGAAAGACATAAACTACACAGATTGAAATAGGTGAAAAAAAAAATTAAAAAATGAATGAGCCATGCTCTTGGTATTCGGAAAGGAGAAAATTTTTTTTAAATTTAGAATTGTGTCCCACCATAACCACCCGCTGCGATATTAACACATATCGCAACACCACAATTCTTTTTCAAAAAAGATGTTTTGTGCCAAAAATGCCCCTTCGTTTTAATGAAAGGGTCTTTTTTACCGAAACAAAAATATTATTATTTTTTTTTAGAATTGTGTCCCACCATAACCACCCGCTGCGATATTAACACATATCGCAACACCACAATTCTTTTTGGAAAAAATGTTTTGTGTCAAAAATGCCCCTTCGTTTTAATGAAAGGGTCTTTTTTACCGAAACAAAAATATTATTATTTTTTTTAAGAATTGTGTCCCACCATTTACCACCCGCTGCGATATTCTAATCTATCGCAACTCCACAATTCTTTTTTTTGTTTAAAATATATTTTTTGTGCCAAAAATGCCCCTTCTCCGTGGCAAGGGGTCCGAAAAACATGAACAAAATACTAACTCGCATTCAGTTCGAAGGTGAAAAAAACCACGGAAAAAAACCTTCGAACCTTCTTCAAAACAGGTTGACAGAGGGTGCCGTCTACCTGTTTTGAAAAAAGGGGGCGCGCAGAATTTTTAAGTCAACTTTTAGTTTAAAACAATAATCAAACAATAAAAATAAATTTGCAGCTGTACTAGAGTAGTTTGTTCCCATTCTAATTCCACATATTTGTTTATAAGCATTGTTATTAAAAATCACATAATTATTACACAAACAGAAATGATATAAACTTAAAAATAAAGTTCTATTAATATTCAACTCAACACCTAAATCAAACATATCAAAAAATACTAATTAAAACAGTAAAAAGTTGATCAATAGCTATATTGGTAAATAGGTTCTCAAAATCGAATACCTGCATACTTTGAGTAATGAAATTAAAGTTGTGTAATACTTCAAAACTGTTATCTATAGACCAAAAGTAGTTAGAATTTTTGAATTTAAATTTTAGAAAACCATATTTAAAAAAAAAAAAAAAAAAAAAAACTTTTGCAAACCTAAATTAAAATTTTTATTAATACTGTTGGTTGTACTGCAAATATATCAAAATTTAATTGGGGACTTATGAAACTTAGGAGTCATAAATATAAAAGGTAAACAGCGTTAACATTGTCACGGAAAGAAAGAAATTATCAATCCGAAAAAATAAAATATTTTTTTAAATATACTTATTTTTATAGGAATAATTTTACAAATGAAATACATATTTATATATGTTTTTTTTCCTTTATACAAATATAAAGTAAAGGAAAAAAAATACTAACTTTTAAATGTCAAACTCTTTCGCGAATAGTCCAGAGTTCTTTTTCGGGATCATCGTCTTGATTTACATTTTGGGGCGATATAACTTCATAATTGTTCAGAATTGTTTCAAAGTTAATTGTATCTTCATTACAAAGAGCAGGCGATATTGGTTCGTCCTCTGCAATGAGTGGAAAAAAAGGTATCAGTTCATCGTTGTTTTTCTTTTTTGCAATGGCCGGTAAAGGATTTAGTCCATTTTTCTCTTTTACAAGGGCCGGTAAAGGTTCTCGTCCATTTTTTTCGCCAATGGCTGGTAAAGAAGGTGGTCCATCTACAGACATTTCAAGATCCTCAGCAACTGGATTTTCAACACTGTCGTCGGGAGGGGTATTTCCTCCACCGCGCACACTTAAATCCATGGGACCTTCACTCGGATCGTCACACAAATAAAATGTAAAACTGTCTTTGGGATTCAGGAGCTGTCGGTACCGAAAATTTTTCTGGTACCAAGTCACAATGTCCGGCGCGACAACATTCACCAACGGAATTGTATTGATTTTAATAATTTGGTGGGTGACGGATTGTTGCACTGGTTGCACGGCTGCTGCTGCTGCTGGTGGTGGTGGAGGAGGAGGCGGCATCAAGAAGGCATTTTCGGTAATTTGTAATCCATTGTCGAATTGTAACAGCACGGGATCATTATGGACACTTTCAGTTGGTTGCTGTTGCTGCTGCTGCTGCTCGTCGTCGTGTAATTGTGCGTTGTAAAAAGATTGGGCCGAAGTGGACGGTTGGGAAGCGAGGTCACTCGACGTGGACGTTACGCGAGCACACACGTGTCCGTCGTCCTCTTCGTCTTCTCTAGAGTCTGGGGCTTCTTCGATCATGGGTGTTTGGGGTGGCCTTTTGAACGGGTAATCTGAAACAAGCCGTCGGGACTGCGGCGGCGGGTTGATTTCCCGGATCGGGTTACTGTATTCAAACGGTATATTGGAAACATCATCCGCAGCGACGATATGCACCGAAAAGAAAGATTTGTTGGTGCAATATATTAGATAAACGGTACCTTCTGGGATCACGTAGCAGTGGTTGGGTCGCAACTGCCTCTTGCTGTACACAAACTGTTCCTGCACCGGGAAACATTTCGATTTAATGGTCAATCTTCCCAACTGCTGCTTTCGTAGAAAGTAAAATAACATTCGGACCGCGCCGATTTGATAAACGTGTACCGTGCCCTTTTCCACACTTCTCTGTCCAAAAGTGAAACAGGCTTTAACGAGGAAATTATTCACTCCATATTTAAAACACGTCCGCGTGTCGATATTTTTTCGCAAGTTGTCGTTAACGTCTTTCAACAGTTTCCGCGCCGTCCAGGACCACGGCTTTTCTTCATGATGGGCAATTCGTTTAATATAATTTCCTGTATCCAGAAAATGTTTGTAATATCTCTCGTTCAATTCTAGTTTCTTATAATAGATGAGTTCGCGTTCCAGAAATATGATGAAAGGGAAGATGCGGTATTGAGTGGCGATGGTGACGAAGTTGGGGGGGGTTCGGGAGTCTTTCGACGTCGCCCGCCGCGTCCACGCGAGTGACGAACACGTCGGTCTTGCTGGAAGGGTCTCGGTTCATGGCGATACGGAGCAAGAGACGGTTCTCGAATGAGGTTGGAAACACAAATTCGCCCTCCTTTTATATCCCGAAAAATCGATTAAAGTTGAACGATCTAGAGAAGGGGGTTAACGTCTCTTATTGTGTTTCTCCCATGTGCGGGTTCGTTGAACCGAGTTTATCGACATCCCGCGCCTACAAAGTAGAGAGGGATCGATAATTCCTGACGACAAAAAACCAGTGGAGGAGTCATTGTCTTCAGATGTCAACGAACTGTCAGTAGCGGGGGAGGGAGGTCAATGCTTCCAAAGGGCAACGAACCGATAATTCCTGACGACAAAAAACCAGTGGAGGAGCCATTGTCTTCAGATGTCAACGAACTGTCAGTAGCGGGGGAAGGGGAGTCAATGCTTCCAAAGGGCAACGAACCGGTAATCCGCGCATCGAGTCGAGAGGAGCCATTGTCTTCAGATGTCAACGAACTGTCAGTAGCGGGGGAAGGGGAGTCAATGCTTCCAAAGGGCAACGAACCGGTAATCCGCGCTATCATTTATCAATGTTTCGTCTTAAACACTATGACGTCATACTTTATGAATTTAGTACATTTGCGATGCCTGCATTCCAATTTCATAATGCGCCATTAAGAAATATTATATATTTAACATTTTTTTTAATCAACCTGGCTACGAATACGCTGTAAAAAAAAATTGAACCTTTTACCGCATCGTCACTCCTCTGCTTTTATATAGAAATATCTCTCTTTCGATTCATGACACTGCTCCATGATAGGATGAAGTAATTGTTTTTCTATAAAAGCGACGGAGTGATGATGTAGTAAAAGGTTCAAAGTTTTTAACAATGTTTTTGTCATCGATGTTGATTTAAACGCTATGACATTATACTTTACGAGTTTCCCGCATTTGTGATGATTGCATTTCAATTTCAGTATTGCGTCATTTTTTCGATAATTTAAACAATTTTTTTTAATTGGTTTGTTCGTCTAACTGTTTGTTTCGCTGTAATCGAGATACGCGTGGTTGATAGTATATATAGATTCTCAATGAGTTCGCGTTTTATTCTTGCAAAATATGTATATCTTATCGAATAAGCGATTTGACTCAATTTGGAGAATGTGGTACGTTTTAATTTCAGGATTCAATTCGAAATTTTCTTTCCGTTTTGGATTTTTTTCTGTTCTTCTTGGATTGGAGATTTTCAATGTCATATGTTTCTCAAAATCTCAGTCAGATGTTCACAAAGTTGAAATTGAGACGAGATTTAGAGAAACTATGACATTGACGATCTCCAATCCAAGAATAATAGAAATTTTTTTCAATAATATATAATTTTTTTTTGTTTTGCATTGGTATTTCTTTTTATTTTCTTTTATCGTTATACATTTTAAATAGTTTCCCAGATTTATTTTTCTTTTATTTTTCTTTTATCACTATACATTTTAAATAGTTTTCAAAATTTCTTTTTTCTTTTATACATCTACTATTTCTGTTATACATTTTAAATAGTTTCTCATATTTCTTTTTATTTTTGTTTTTCTTTTATCGCTATACATTTTATAAACTTTATCAAAATCTGTATCAGTTTTTTTTATTTTCTTGTTTCCCATATTTATTTTCTTTTATTTTCTGCTTTTATCACACATTTTATAAAGTTTATCAAAATCTGTACAATATTATATGTTTTTTTTTTATATTTTCTTGTTTTACATTTATTTTTTTTTTAAATCCTTGTTTGAAAAAATGTTTACTGATTTTTATAGTTAAAATACACTTTCAAATATATAATTTAAATATTTCATTTTTTTTTCAATTCATATTTAAAGATTATTTTTCTGAATTTGTGGAACGCGTTCAAATATACTTTCTTACCAGTTTCTTGTGTTTTGTTTTTATTTTTTTTTACTATTATCACCGAAAAAAAATAGAATTTCTAATATGAAAAAAAATATGAGAATAAGCTTTCTGTTCTTGCTTTAATGTTTGATTTTTTTGTTAATTTATCTAAATGACAATATACTTTCTTCCCAGTTTCTTGTGTGTGTTTTTTTTTTAGTTTTATTTCATTATTATCACCCAAGTATAGGATTCCTAAATTCTGCCGATAATTTTTTTTCCCAATACGAGAAGGAAAAAAAAATGAACCTTGAAATTAAAACGTACCCGAAACATGTTCCAGCCAATTTATTCAATTATGAATACCCGCTAAATAATATACTTTCTTACCAGTTGCTTATCATAACCAACAGATTTTCTAATTTCTGTCATGGAATGCATGCGAGTCACATCATGAACTTTTGCCTTTGGGCGGTAATGGAATCTTTGTTCTTTTTTTTTCAACCTACATCATCACTTTGAAACTGCGAGCGAAAGGGAAAGGAACTCTTGAACTCTTACTTTTGAACTATTTCCCCCCCCCTCCCCCCTCTCCAAAAGCCGTGAATGTATCGGATGACACGCCTCGCATTTCGTCTCGACTAATCGTAGCCTTTATCGAGCGGATTCCTTTGCCAATAGCTCGGCGAGGGAGGCGGTGTCATGATGCAAAGAGTTTAAAAAGAAGTTTCGTGTCCTGTTTCATTTCTTCACAGAGTTTGGCTTTTTTTTTTAAGAAGCAAACTCCCCGATTCGAATCATGGCTTCTACGCAGTTGCTGGAGTTACCCGTCGACATTCTCTTCATCCTTTTTCGAACGTTCATCCCTTTAAAGGATAAATTGCGTCTGCTGACGACCATGGATGAATTTCTTGCCATCCTGACGCACCGAGCAACTTATCTCTCGTCCCCCCCGTCCCCTTTTCGTCCGCGTACTTGCAACGGCTGAGTCGAATCCGACCCCCGGCTGGTACTATGCCACACGAAACTGGACTCAACGTTTCTGTCTTCGAATCGACCCCGAAACCCTGAATTTCGCAATCTATCATTTTTTTCCTCGAAGGATTCGAAGGACATTACAAACCCGCCGTCCTGCATCAAAGTTTCTTTCGCGCGTCCATCGATCGCGTTTTTTCAAAACATCGAAAGTTTCTTGACTCAATATCAGTATTTAGAAGAGGAGGAAAAGAAGGAGGACGAGGGGGAAGTAGGAGGATTCAAACCACCTCCACCGCCGCCCAAAATGTACATGTATCGCCTGGAAGGCTA
The DNA here is from genome assembly GCA_964019185.1 of Maratus speculifer. Taxonomy (NCBI): domain Eukaryota; kingdom Metazoa; phylum Arthropoda; class Arachnida; order Araneae; family Salticidae; genus Maratus; species Maratus speculifer. The sequence goes on along the minus strand of OZ025301.1, from coordinate 248,342,169 downwards.
CGGACTCGTACTGATCGACTCGACCGCTTCGCGAAACGGCCAACACAACTTACGGTTCTACGACTGGAGCGAAGTCGAGATCCTGCCCGGTCGCTGGCAACAAATCTACTGTCGATGGCGCTTGGACACCCATTTCAAAGTGAAATGGAAACTGAACAAAACCCTCCACGTCAAGTGCATGACCCCTTCGCCCTATTACTGTCACTGCGAAACGCGATTTCAGAGACTGTCTCCGATAACTTATCGAGTTTCGCCGAATCTCAGCTGTCTGAAATGGAACGAACAAGAATCCGTGCCTCTGGTTGGAGTGCAAGAGTTTCGACTGGAAGAAGACGAAAACCACATGGAATCCAAAATGACTTATCACGTAAATTATAAGTTTTATAACTCGTTAGAAGTCGAAGTCATCGCCAGAAGAAACGAACGATTGAGAAGCCTGTTGGAATAAAAAAAATTTTTTCATCACCAACCTCCCCCCCACCAAAAAAAAAAATCTTTCCCATATTGCTGACGGAATATTTTTCCATCAGATTGTTCAAAGGGAAAGGCAAAAAATTGTGCCAAAGGTTTTAAAAAGAAAAATTGGTTTATCCAATTTCTTTTTAAAACCTTTGGCGCAATTTTTTGCGACAAACAGAGTACCAACGTTGGCACAGAAAATAGAATGAAAGAAAAAAAAATCTTTCCCATATATTGCTGATGGAATTTTTTTTCCATCAGATTGTTCAAAGGGAAAGGCAAAAAATTGCGCCAAAGGTTTTAAAAAGAAAAATTGGTTTATCCAATTTCTTTTTAAAACCTTTGGCGCAATTTTTTGCGACAAACAGAGTACCAACGTTGGCACAGATAGAATGAAAAAAAAACGATCTTTTTTGCTTCCTTTTCGGGAGTAACGGGTAAACACTTTTAAAATTTTTCAAACTATGTTTTTGAGACTTGTAAAAAGTTGTTCTTTACAATACACATGTATATATATATATATATATATATATATATATATATATATATATATATATATATATATATAGAAGACGAAGAACACATGGAATCCAAAATGACTTATCACGTAAATTATAAGTTTTATAACTCGTTAGAAGTCGAAGTCATCGCCAGAAGAAACGAACGATTGAGAAGCCAGTTAGATTAGACTTTTTTCATCATCATCATCATCACCACCACCCTCACCCTCACTCCAAAAAAAAATTGGTTGCCTGTAAAGTCGGTATACGGGCAAAAGTTTTACGTGACAACGACTTTGAGTTGTAAAATAATTTTAATGTGAATATTCATTCGTATTGTAGGAAGAAGGATGAAATAATAGTAACAATTTAAAACATTTATTTATACAAAGAATTATATTTAAAACATTAATTTATACAAAGAATCTCGCACTGAATTTCATATTAACAAAATTTTATTTTTACTTTTACACATACATACGTATTTATATACAAATATACATACAATAACTTGCAATACACTGTGTTTGTTAAACACATTTTACTTCATGTTTATTGATGTCAAATGTTGAATTTTGTAAACAGCATATTAAAGAATTTTTCAATGAGCAGAATATAACTAAAGTAAAATGGCTTTCACTAATCACATATCATTAGTTTTCCATAATATACCACCGAATTATGAAATAAACTACACTTATTTTCTTTGTACTTTATACTAATAACTAATACGTTACGTATTTCGTCTTAATTTGATACTATCTAAAATTCCTATTAAGCACCGCCCCTTCCTTGCAGCGAATTCACATTCACGTTCAGAAAATGGTCCCACAAGTGACCGGAAAAAGTTAAGAGAAAAGTGAGCGCGTATCGTGAGCGGAGCGTAACGTAACGTAACGCAGTTTCTTGAAGTATCTCCCGGCAAACCAATTTACAAGACGTTGTCACGTCAAAAATCTTTCCCATATTGCTGACGAAATTTTTTTTCCATCAGATTGTTCCAAGGGAAAGGCAAAAAATTGCGCCAAAGGTTTTAAAAAGAAAAATTGGTTTATCCAAATTTTTTTTAAAACCTTTGGCGCAATTTTTTGCGACAAACAGAGTACCAACGTTGGCACAGAAAATAGAATGAAAGAAAAAAAAAGTAAAGTTTAAATCCCCCCCCGGACTTTGTAAGGTACATTTCTAACTCCTTTAGACCATCCTTTCTTTTCTCAATTTCTTAAATTTGCGTGGATTTCTTTTAAAATTTCATCTAACACTTTTCCATTTGGCGCATAACACAATTTAATATGATAAAATTTATGATAAGGGGTTCGCATCACGCCAACTGGACGAAAATGACTGTATTTCATTAACGTATAAAGGATTTCTTCCTTTTCCACTCCTCGAAAAAGTAATTGGCATTCCAGAAAATGAGTTAGCGCTGATTTTTCAATAACCCACATGTTTTTCACATTTTCTCTACAGTTTGGGAAAATTTCCCCCAATCTGCAGGATGAATTTTCGTTGGTCCATACTTCAACATCTTCCTGTCCGATAAACCGTGCTATGTATTCGGCATAAAAATAAATTTTTTCATTTTGTCCTATGACACCAGGAATACTAAAATATAGTTGAGGATCTGATGTAAAAACTCTAAAAAACATGTTTTATCGATCAGAGAGCCACAAATCAGAGAAGGCAGACAGGCTAGCAGGTAGACACAAGGATAGTTGAAAAGTTGAAACAAACAGATGGAGAATTCACGGCCTGAAAAGAATTATGAAATCTTTTTTTTTACATTATAAATACGTTTAGTCACACCCTCAAGATATTGCTGATTTCATTGATGATTACAATCTTACCGAATATATTTATGTATTAATCAAGCTTTTTTTAATTATTAAATCTGACTAAACTTGAAATAAAGTTTCATTATTTTATGATCTTGATGTGAATTAGTAATGTACCTTTATGAGGCAAGTTTCGTTGAATAATTTAGAAAAAAAAACACATTTCATCTCTATATAATGAATATTTAATTGTACATTATTGATTATGACATGAAAATATTTAATTTTTTTTATTCCAATATTGATAAACTAAAAGTCTTTTTAAAAAAAGGAAAAAAGTTTTTTTTTTTCTCTCGGTTCAAATTCGTAAACCGAGTCGTTTACAACGGTTTCTTTGCTCTCGTTTAAACTGGTGCAACCAGTCTAAAAAGCTGCTTCCCGTCGTCGCGTCTCTCGTCTGTACCAGCAAACAGAGTTCCAATTCCCGAAGTCTCGACCACTGTTTTCGAGGAACCACGCGTCCCCAGGTTATAAAGTCTAACAGTCTTCTGCCCGTTTTCAGTTTTATCAATGTTCTTATGAGCGCGTACATTTCTACACCGTCGCCGCTTTCACCGTTGCTTTCTCCGCGACGCCGATAGTTGCAAACTCGTTCGCAACTCAAGGACCTGACCAGCGGACGTCCCAAAAATTTTTCGAGATCGTCGCTACAAAAATATACCCTTCCGTTTGAGGTGACGTGACCGTCTAGGACCGCTCCAATTGTTTCATTATCTTCGTTTAATAATCTCACGCGAAAAGACATGAGGCTCCAAAAGAGTTGATTCAATGACACACACAAACGGTTGTACTACTCACAAATCTTATAGAGGAGGTAGACAGGCTAGCAGGTAGGCACAAGGATAAAGGAAAGTTGACTAAAACAGATGGAGAATTCACGACCTGAAAAAAATTATGAAATCTGATTTTTTTTTTTTTTTTTTTTTTTTTTTTTTTGAGATTGTGAAAATGTTATAAATACTTTCAGTCGTACCCCCCAAATTGTCATTTTGTCAGATTATTTTCTGTCTCATCGTACCCACCACCGGATCATGCCGCCTTCTCAAAACACATCTTCGAAAGACGGACGTGAGAATTTAAGACTTTATTGAAATTTTCTCAAGCGAAACCCCACCGCTTTCCAGTGTCCTCTCTGTAACGTTTCTCTCGTATCCATCCAATTCGAAAAACATTGCTCCGCATCGCACAATTTAAATTCCAGACTCTGTTGCGTCTGGTGCCTCGGGGAAACCTCATGGTCGAGCAAACGGAAACGCGAGCGCGGCGATCACATGATAAAGTGTTGGAGAAAATTTTTAAAACTGAACACTCTCGCGGCCAAACCGGAGCCCGTTCCCTTCGACGCGAAACCCATGGCACAGGCCAAGTGTCTGTTCGACCACCGAGCGTTCGACCCGCCGCCGCCGCCCCCGCGAGCCCTCGATCTCGTCTGGCCCATGCCCCTGGACCCCAACCCGCTGACTTTCGAGGACGAGTCCCTGAACCGGGCCGTCTCCTGCGTCCGAAAGTACCTGGAACTGGGAGACTCCGTCGAATGGTTTCACGCCATGGTCCGAATCCCCGCGTTTCCCGGGTTTCTCGAAGCGATGGACAGGGACGAAGGCAGGACTCGCACCCTCACGTTCTCCTGCTGGTGCGACGGCGGGGAGCCCTCGGAGGCCAGACTCAGGCAACACAGGCACATGATTATAGTTTCATCGCCCCCGGGACACTTTCTGAGAGACGTGTGGGCGAAAATCGCGATAGGAGACCGCCCCCGCAGAAACTTCAGGTGCCTGTACTGCAAACCCATCGACTCGGCCATGCAACTCGTCCACACCATCGGCTACCTGTCCAAGCGCGAGTCCCGCTGCAACTTCTCGGGCGCCGCCGCCGAAAACAAAAAGGGTGCCGCCGAAAAACTGAACCACTTTTACTGTTTCGAAAGCCTCCCCAAAGACTACCGGCTGCCGCTCGTCCTGCAGTGGGAAAGCGGGCTCCTGGAACTGCTCGACTCGACCTTCAAAGACCTGAAGCGAGACAAAATGGTACAGGGAGACATGGATTTTTACAAAAGTAAATGGCGCTTCAAAATCAAACACATCCCCGGAATCACGCTCGGCACGGTCCTCCCGGTCGCGAAGGAATTTCGACCCTGCCGCCGCCAGGGTGGTCCCACGGATTTTTTCCTGCATCTCACGAAAGGTCGCAAACTCTTTTTCGAACGAGACCCGACTCTGAAATACCTCGCTCGGGAAGCCTGGCTCGAAAAGCAAGCCCAGGCGGGCAACCTCTTCCACTACGTCGTGGGGGAAGACCACTGGACGCCCCGGCCCTACCAACAGTCCCTGATCAACGAGTTCAAGCCCGTAGTCGACAGAAACAGGGAGCTCGAGTCCGAAAACGCGGAGCTGAAAGAGGAAGCGGCCCGATGGAAACAGAGGCACGCGGAGGACGTCAAAACACTGACGGACAAATGTTCCGCGTCCAGCGACAAAATTTGCGAGTTGAACCATAAAAATTCCGAGTTGAACGAAAAAATCCATCTGCTGAACGACAAAATTCTTCAACTGCACGAAGGGGAAATCGCGAGACTCAAAAAGGAAAACGAATCGCTGAAAAAGGAAAACGAAACGCTGAAAAGAGAAAATGAGGAATTGAAGCAGGAACTCGACAGAGTTAAAAGACCTAGACTTTGAGTTTCATTCATGAGGTCCAGTGGTATAAAGGCGCAAAAAAACAAAACAAATATTTAAGCCGCGAGGCGGTCGCTGGCGCTCCCGCCTCGCGGCTTAAATATTTGTTTTGTTTTTTGCGCCTTTATACCACTCGACTCTTCTCTCTTTTTTTTTTAAAAAAAAATTAATTATTTTTTTTTCTAAAATATATATATTTTTTTGATAAAATTTATATCGTTAACATATACTTTTATATACATATTAATACATAAAAATAATTCATCGATTTTGCAAAACTCGTACTGAAAATCAAATAATTTATTCAAAATCAACATTAAAAACGAAATTTGCAGTCAAATTTAATCGAAGGTATATTAACATTGGGTAAGCTTCAACAACGTTGTACAAAGAGTTAAACACAGAGTTTTTATATAATTTGACCTTGGTTCAAGGTCAGAGGTCATTGACCTCTGTTACATTTAAAATTTTCTTTGCCTCCCGCCGAACCCGAAGCGAGAATTTGAAACTCATCGAGTATCGAAGAATCCGTGATTTGCGAATTGCGAATTACACAGAGTTAATTTATAATTTGACCTTGAACCAAGGTCAAAGGTCAATTACCTCTAATACATTTACAATTTTCTTTGCTTCCCACCGAACCCGAAGTGAGAATTTGAAACTCATCAAGTATCGAAGAATTCGTAATTTGTGAATTGCGAATTGCGAATATGTAAATGACCCCATTAGCAGCCGCGAGGTTCCGATCTTCAAAACTGGTGGAGGGTAGGTGGTGTCGTGTCCGAACCCAGTCGCGACCGTCGGCCTGACCGTTCGGAGTTTTCCGCGGTTTTCTTCGAACGTCTTTTTTTTTGCGTGAATACGGGTCAGGTTCCCTTACAATTGAATTCCCATCATTGTACAAAGAGTTAAACACAGAGTTTTTATATAATTTGATCTTGGTTAAAGGTCAAAGGTCAATGACCTCTAGTACTTTACGAAATTTTTTTTTTGTTTCTCACCGAACTCGAAGCGAGAATTTGAAAAAAACTCATCGAGTATGCACAGAGTTAATATATTATTTGACTTTGGGTTAAGGTCAATGACCTCTAGTACTTTAAAAAAATTTTTTTTTTGCATTTCACCGAACTCGAAGCGAGAATTTGAAACTCGTCGAGTATTAAAGAATTCGCACTTTGCCGACTGCGATTTGCGATTTGCGAATGGGTAAATGGCCTCATTGATGGCCGCGAGATCCCGAACTCCAAACTGGTAGACGGTAGGTGCTGCGTCAGAACCCAGTCGCGACCGTCGGCCTGACCGTTCGGAGTTTTTCGATAAATACGACTCGGGTTCCTTAGAAAGATCAGCCACGGAGTGGGGACATCTCACTCACGAGAAAAAAAAAAAAAAAAAATTTAATTATTTTTTTTTTTTTTTTTTTTTTTTAATAGTATAAATATCAGTCCGCGCATCAGACTTGCCTCATTCGACTTTGCCACTCGTCGATATGGCCACGTTGCTGCAATATTCACCGTTCTTTTTACCTGTTTCGGACATTGACTTTTCAGTTTTGGAAGACTGTTTTGTTCCCGACGATGCAATCTGGAAAGTCTCCCACAAGAGTCTCTTCGACTCCATTCCCGACTTCGAGAGCAACCTGCTATTGTTAAAAAATTTCGTCTGCGAGCAACCATCGAGCATACCGCCACCACCACTACTGCCGCCGCCGCCGAAGCGAGAATCTCCCGTTTCCCCGAAACAACAAGTCCGGGATTTCTTACAGCCCGCCGCTCCTTCTTCACCTGCCGTTGTTTTTGCTGCTGATGATGATGATGCTGTCGTTGCTGATGTCGTTGCTATCGTTGCTGCTGCTCCGGGAGGCGACGACCCCCCGAGACTCGAACCCGAGGAGGCGTCGCGACTCCTCCGGCCCGAGATTCGCGTCGGAACGGCCGGCGGCGAGGCCGCGGGAGGAGGAGGAGGAGGAGGAGGAGAGACCGAGAAACCTTTCGAAATTGCTAAAGCGAGTCGGGAACCCCAGGCTTCGCGACTCCGGCCCGAGAATCGCGTTGGGACGGCTGCCAAACCGAGACTCGAACCCGCGAAACCTTTCGAAATTCCTAAACTGAGTCGCGAACCCGAGAAGGCGTCTCGACCGCCGGGAAAACCTTTCGAAATTCCCGAACCGAGACTCGAACCCGCGAAACCTTTCGAAATTCCTAAACTGAATCGCGAATCCCAGGCTTCGCGACCGCAGGAGAAGAAACGCGTTCGGACGGCCGCCGAACCTGGAAGAGGAGGAGGCGGAGGAGGAGGCGGAGAGCCCGCGAAACCTTTCGAAATTCCTAAACTATGTCGCGAACCCCAGGCTTCGAGACCGCAGGAGAAGAAACGCGTTCGGACGGCCGCCGAAACGGGAGGAGGAGGAGGCGACACCTGGAAAACTTTTAAAATTCCCAAACTGAGACGCGAACCCGAGGAAGCGTCTCGACCGCCGAAGAAAAATCATTTTAAAATTCCCAAACTGAGCGACGACGAGCAGCCGAAGAAAAAACATTTTAAAATTCCCAAACTGAGCGACGACGAGCGGCCGGAGAAAAAACATTTTAAAATTCCCAAACTGAGTCGGGAACCCGAGGCACCGCCAAAACCGGAGAAACCTTTTGAAATATCTAAATTGAGCAGCGAGTCGAATACGAAACATTTTAAATTTTCCAAGTCGATTGGCGAGCCGAAGAAAAAACATTTTAAAATTCCCAAACTGAGTGACGAGCCGATGAAACATATTTTTTGCAAAAAAAATTCTAAACCGTGCCCAATGTGATGGATACTCACCGGTCTGTAGAAAAAAACTGAAGCGGAAGAAAGACGTCGTATGAAAGATCGCCTTAGAAAGCAGAAACGTCGACATATTTTTTTTAACGTAATTCTATACATATAGAAGAATTTGTAATGGAATAGGAAAATCAAAATGCTTAAAATCATTATAATAAAGTAGAAACTAACATATTTAAAAAATATATTTTTTTTTTCAAATGGTTTTTTGTAATTTCTTAAATTACATTTTTTGTAGTATAATAAAGTTTAATTAGTAATAATATTGTATAAATGTTTTAATTCAGCAGTTGTAAAGATAGAATAGGGTCACCCGGGGTAAAATGGGTAGCCGGGGTAAAATGGGTATATTTTATTTATTTATTTTATTATTTTACCAGACAAATTTTTAAAATAAATTAAAATTATGAACAAAGTGCTTACATATCTGGCAATACTTAAGGTCTAGACGAACAGCACTAGTTTTTATTACCCTAAAAGAACCATCAATCTTACATTTGAAGAGAAATCCTTCGGACAATTCGTGGGACGGGGGAAAAAAGGTTGCTAATTTTGGCGTTAAATCGCGAATGTATAAATGCATCTTTTAGGGGTTTTTATTATTTTTCATTTTGATAATAAATATAAATTGTTCACCATGAGGTTGAGTCTGACGAAGGCCAGTAAAAAATCGGGATTGAATCACCATCAGATTTATTTATTTTTTATGGATCAAAACCTGATATAAAAAGTACACAGTATAATTGTTAATATCATATAGCAAAAATTGTTTTAAGATTAATTTTTTCAAACTATTTTCTAATAGAGGGTAATATTACTCCTAATTATTCTTTCATGACAAAGTTTAGTTAATGCTGTTTGTATAAAAATCTGTTTAAATTGATATTAATAAAAATACATCAACCCAACCACTGACAGAAAAAATATGCAAGACGCAATTTTTATTGTTTTCATAACTCAAAAAAAAAAAAAAAAAAAAAAAAAAAATCTAACCGAATATGAAAACATTCGTCCTGTCGAATATTCGGTTTGGGCAAATATCAAAGTATTCGGCCGAATGCAATACTTAACAAAGCCTTTTAGAACACATTTTAAAAAACTTTTCTCAATTTCTACTTTTAACTGTCAATTTATTCATGTATTTAAAATAATTAGAAATAAAATCATATTTAAATAATATAGAATGTTTTTACATTATTTATTTGCTGTTTCTAAAGTTTAGCTTAAGAAAATTAACCATGAAAAGGATTAAAATTATGATTTATTAGGATTCTCCTTAGGAAAAAATGATGTGAGTGCAGATGCAAGTTCCTAAATTATATTTAGTAAATAATCTGTTTCTTGCTTTCCCCAAAAGTCCTTAAACAAGAAAGGAAAACTTTTGAGACTAGTAATAGCTATCAAGGCAGAAAATTTTTTGTTTGTGAAACCATAATAATAATCATAATCAACTTATTGAATCATAAATGCATTGTATTTTATCTCACTCTAGATTAAAGATGTGTTTTCGTTTGTTGCATTAACAATATATAAGACACCATAACTATATTTTCAACTCACATGCTTTGTTTTTTGTAAAATATGATATGATGGGAAGGATGGGAAATGCCACTATTCATAAGAAAAGAACTGAGCTAGACATTCCTTTATTCAGAATTAATTTGAAAGTATTTATGCTTTATATTGAAAAAAATCTGCCTTGATTTATTTAAAACGAACAAATATGAGACTGTACAGTTTTTCTTGAACTTTTTTTTCATTATTTCTCTTTGTTTTCAAAATGTTTGTTTCAATTCGTTGAAGAAATGAAATTTAAAATTTTACTAATTGAAAAAGTCTCATAAGTATGCTTCTTAAATAAAAAAGGCAGCTTTTTTTCAATACTGAATGTTCTTATAAAAATCTCTTGTTTATCAAAATATAAATTTCTCTTATTAAATATTATCTAAAATTGTTTTTAAAAATAACATTTTTATACATTTAAACTTTGAAATATAAAAAGTATTTGGAAAGCCGAATATTCGGTATTCGGCCAAAATCCCTATTCGGTGCATCCCTACTTTAAGGATGTATTCGAAAAAATACTTTTCCACCTTCAACAGCTCGAAATTTTCCGATACAATTTCAGACGCATTTTTAAAAGGAGGAACATGGAACTTGCTGAGGGGATTCTTGAAGGGACGTATGAGGTGCCATGTGATATCTTTTTGCGCTCAATTCATTAGAATTTGAGTTATAAACAATTACCTTATCAGTATGACCTTTTTTTTCATTCCCAGATCTCTCGCTAGGGAAAAATCGGTTCGAAATACCGTTTTTGATTGATCTTTTTACAATATTTTCTGCATTTATCAAAGAATCGACCCTCACGGCACTTTGTGTACTTTCCAAATAAGAGATTTTGAAAGTTTGGTGTATTTGAGTGCAAAAATGAATTCAAAAATAAATCGGACAATAAGCAGTTTGAATCGAAATACACCCTTAAACAAAAAGCAAGGATCGATAAAGAATATATCAAGGTTTCTTTTTTTTTTACTTTCACTGATCGCGAAAAAGCTTCAAAATCAGATGAAATATTTCTTTCTATACGCCCCCCCCCCCCCAAAAAAAAACAAAAAAGGAAAAAAAAAAGATTCACTTTCAAATTGAATATTGAAGGCTTAAAAAACCTGTTCAAAAATTAATATGCATTCCAGTTATTCTCAAATGAATTTTTTCTTCTTTTTCTCATTTTGATAATAAATATAAATTGTTCACTTTCAGGTTGAGCCTGTCGAAGGCCAGTAAAAAATCGAGATTGAATCACCTTCAGATTCTTTTTTATGAAACAAAACCTGATATAAAAAATACACAGTATAAGTGTTAATACCATATAGTAAAAATTGTTTTAAGATTTTTTTTTCAATTTGTTTTCTAACAGAAGGTATTACTACTCCTATTTATTCTTTCATGGCAACGTTTAGTGATTGCTGTTTGCATAAAAATCTGATTAAATTGATATTAATAAAAATACATCAACCCAACCACTGGCAGAAATAATATAAAAGACGCAATTTTTATTGTTTTTATAACTCTAAAAAAATGCACGAGGTTTTTTTCCTACTAATTAAGGAAAACGACTTTAAACAAAAAGCAAGAATCGATAAAGGATATATCAAGGTTTCTTTTTTTTACTTTCACTAATCGTGAAAAACTTCAAAATCAGATGAAATATTACTTTCTATAACCCATCCCCCCTCCCCCCATAAAAAAGGAAAAAGAAAGAATTCATTTTCAAATTGAATATTTAAGGCTTACCTTGTTAGAACATTATTATGCATTCCAGTTATTCTCAAATAGTTTTTTTTCTTTTTCCATTTTTATAATAAATATAAAATATTCACTTTGAAGTCGAGTCTACCGAATATCAGTAAAAAATCGAACTTAAATAAGCTTCAAATTCTTTTTATAGAGCGGAACCCGATATAAAAATACTGTACAGTAGTTAATTGTTACTAACATATTAATTTTTTAAATTAAGTTTCTCATTTTTTGAATTTTATTTTTTCCGAATAAAAGTTAATAATAATCCCAATAAATCTTTCATGGCAACTTTGAGTGATTGTTTTATGCATAAAAATCAGTTTAAAATAATAATAATTACAATAAAACATGTACCCAACACTGGCAGAAATCTACAAAACCACAATTTATATTGTTCTTAAAACTCTAAAAGATGCGATTTTTTTTCCTTATTAATTTTGGAAAAAAGCTTTAAATAGAAAGCAAGGATCGACAAAGAATATATTTACTTTCACTGATCGTGAAAGAGCTTCAAAATCAGACGAAATATTTTTTCTATAAACCAAAAACAAAACAATTTTGAAGTGAGTTTCAAATTGAGTTTTGCAGGCATAAAATCTCTGTTAGAAAATTAATATACATACATTCTAATTATTCTCAAATAGATTTTGCTAGTGATAATGCTAGGTTTAATAACAGAGTAAGTAATATGGATTGAACATTCATATTCCTGGACCAATCATAATAAAATATCAATTTTACAATTTTCGGTATTGAAAATTTTTAAATATAGCACATTTTCAGTTTATACACGTCATATAAACAAAATTATGTACTTATAAAGGTAATTCGTTTGAAAGCTGTGCCACAATTTGTTTCTGAGTTATTAGTTTTTTGTAGTTATTAATACTTTTTGTCATTGTGGCAACAGAAGTATTCCATTTCTGGACATTCAACATGTGACAATCACAAAACGACTAAAATACGGACATCACAATGAATCAGATAGGTCTCAGATATCTCTTCTCTAGATCAAAAACAACAAGCATTCTCCAAATGATAATAAAAAAAAGTTATATTTGTAGGGAATAAAATAAAACTAATGATTTTTTTTCTACAAAACTGAATAAAGAATTTACCGTTGTCATTAGAAATAGGATATTTTCATTAAAGATATATTAGTAAAATAAAGAACTTATATACTTACATACTTACACCCATATCCTTTTGAAAATACTGTCCAACAGCACGTTATTTATTAACTTAAAAAAATAAAACGTTATCCGATTTCAAATTGTTTTAACTGCCAGTTTTCTACATTTACATTTAAAAATGAATCAGAAACTATTTCATAAAATTTAGTGTCGTTGACAGGAATTTGAGAACCATTTTAAGCAGTTTATGAAAATATATATTTAAAAATAATAGAATTTTATGGAGATTATTCTAAAAAAATATGAGACCCATACTAAAAATGTCAATATAACTTATTAAAATATCAAACGAAAGGAAATTTAACATCCACAACCACAATTATACCATATCCATAATAAATTGCTAAAATTATGGTGTTAATTTTACGAAACATTAATAATCGTTGATAATTAAAATAAATATTTATAATGCTTCCTTTCCAAATAAGAGATTAATTAACGTAATAAAAAATAAATTATATACTGTTTCGAAAAAGTAAGAAAATCTGACTAATTTTTATAATGCAGTTTTCATTGTTTTTGTGTATACTCTCCCCCCCTCCATTTTTTTTCCATTGAAAGAAACAAAACAAAAAAAAGAGCACAATTATATGTTTCACTTGGCGAAAATGTAAAATTATTTTCTGTTTATTTCATATCGCCAAATATATAGCAACCTCTAAATGATTTTTGAGGAACGAATTGACAAAGGAATGGAGAGTTCCTTGTGCAGTTATCTCCCCCCCCCATCTACAGTCGTAAAACTGTCAACTGATTTTCCTCTCTTGAAGTTCAGATTCAGTACACTAGAAGTGCAATTTATACATCAAAGCGCCGACACGAAAGATCAAAGACAGCGCAAGAAGTTAGTGCGGAAAACTGTGTGTGTGCCCGCAGCCTTAAACCTTATAAAAACAAACTGACGATGCATATAATGGGCTTAGCAACCATTTTGTTTTCCAGAAAAATATACAGGAAAATTTTTAGGAATAAACTGTTTGATATTTACAGAAGAAGGATTCTTATAACTGAAAACTGTTAAATTAAGTAAATTTATTTACTCACAAAAATTTTATAGCGTTTTTGTCATATGGGGTAAAATGGGTATAGGTCAAGGTATGAATGTATGAAGATTGAAAAAAGTTGAAAGAAACTTTTGAGGGCAAATTGTTATTGATCTTATGTTTTAAACTGAAATTATGCTTTGTTATATGAAATTAGGCTATTATTTATATCATCAATTTATCATTTATATTATAAATTAGGCTATTTTGGGTGACATTATAATACATGCAAATTGACTAAATGTACAGGAACACAAGGTAAGAAAAATATCGCAAAATTAAATTAAAACACATTTTCTAGTACTGACGAGGCTATAAAAAAACTCAGAGAAAACGCAAGAGAGTACAAGCAAAGGTAGGAGAAGTTTTAACTACAGAGCAGGTAGCTGCAAGTCTAAAAAAGTACAAACAGTTAAAAGAATCGAAGCAACCCATAAAATAGAAGTTAAACCAAAGGTTTTCACTGCAATGAATCCAGTGATTGGCAATTGAGTCATGTAAAAGTTAATGTAAAGAAGTCTGTTCAAGAATTCACAGGTCTTATTGATATCCCTGATGAAGGTGAAAATACTGTGAAGTTTGCAACAAAATCATCTGCTGGATTATTTTTATATCTTTCCTGAGAAAGATTATGTTGCTGATATGAACGCATCCTAATTGCCAGAGAGCTATCTCAACAGAGCTGCAATAGTCCTTGCCAATATACACTTTGCATGTAAATTTTTATTATGTTATACCTATCTGCATCAATTGCTTTTGATTAAACACTAATTTTCCAGTGTAATTTAATTTCTCATTTTTCCCTACAGATATTCATGCTGATATCTATCTGCTTTTGAATTTCATTAAATTAAATAAATACTTTTAAAGAGAAACACGATTCACAGCATGTGCGTAAACTGATGTGGTGAAGGATAGGATTTGTCAGTACTCTCATCTTATTTACATTAATTTCATAACAGTGTTTTTATATGTCAAGAAAAAAATGTAAGTAAATTGAAGTGGGGAGTTTTTGAAGCCCCTTCTCCTCACCTTCCAAGTTTACACATGATTCAGAGATGAAAGTACAAAACTTTTAAATGGTTTACACATTAATTATAGTGTATTTAAGTATTTTTAATTTACTATTCAACTTTAACCAGCATATACCCATTTTACCCCGGTGCATACCCATTTTACCCCGAACCACGAGGTAAAATGGGTATACACCGGGGTAAAATAGGTATAGTGTTTTACACAAAAATTTAAAAAGAAAGTAAACACAAATTATGTTTAATTTAGACCTAAGATACACAATGTCAAAAATATTGAACAAAACATGAATTTATTTCATAATATTTCTGCTATGAAACATTAAAATTAAAAAAGCTGATTTTTATACCCATTTTACCCCGGGTGATTCTATATATAATTTCCATGCTTTCTTAAATTATCCCTTGTACTCTATCTGTTTAAGTTATATTCTAAAAATTGTTCCCCTAGGATTCTATCACTTGATTGGATCCGTTTCAAAATGTTCAAGATTGGCAAAGCCCTTTTCGCAAAAAAAGGGGGGGTTGAAGGAAGTTGCTTTTCCAACTTCCTTCAACCCCCTTTTTTGTTTGGAAAAACACACCTTTTTACAACTAAAAAACATTTATTGAAATTTCCTTATATACAATACATACTTTTTACATGGACATTTTTATGCGTGAATTGTCTGTACCAGTCCCTTTGATCGGATGATCACTTTAGTAGCCGGTATTTTATCGATAAATATGGTGATTCCGGAATCTTCTGAAATTCTGGAATCTTCTGAGTCTTCCGTGCTGTAGCCGGGGCTTGTCGGAACATAGATCGCGCGGGGCGATGCAGCAGGTGACGCCGGACTGTAGCCGGGGCTTGTCGGAACATAGATCGCGCGGGGCGATGCAGCAGGTGACGCCGGACTGTAGCCGGGGCTTGTCGGAACATAGATCGCGCGGGGCGATGCAGCAGGTGACGCCGGACTGTAGCCGGGGCTTGTCGGAACATAGATCGCGCGGGGCGATGCAGCAGGTGACGCCGGACTGTAGCCGGGGCTTGTCGGAACATAGATCGCGCGGGGCGATGCAGCAGGTGACGCCGGACTGTAGCCGGGGCTTGTCGGAACATAGATCGCGCGGGGCGATGCAGCAGGTGACGCCGGACTGTAGCCGGGGCTTGTCGGAGGTGAGGACTGTGGTGGACTTTTATTGATAAATTTCCAAAATGAAATACTTTTACGTGCGGTCGTCTGATGAAGCTTAATTATACCTTTTTCTTCGAATATTTTGACTCTAAAGTCAGATTGAATTTTGTTAAGGAGATATTTTGAAGGAAGTTGGTAAAGTAAAGTTATCAGGTAGAAATGGGTGATAACTTTATATCTAAGCCAGTTCAGTGGGAACTCTTCCAGTGTCTCCTCGTCCACCACCTCCTGAACCGGGACTTGGCCGTGCACAACATTTTCCCTTCTTAGAAACTGAGTGACGGAGGGTTCCAACCAATAAATATTTTTATTTTTATCAATAAATCCATGTAAGGCGGGTTGAGAGGTCAGTTGTAATTCAAATAGCATGGTAAAACTGAGCCAAAAACATGAAAAAAAAATATTTTTTTAAATAGTTAATTTAACATAATAAGATTCATATAATTACTGAATACACTATATTGCCATTGATTATGGGACACTTGCGATTTTAGACATTTTACTAAATATCTAGAAAAATACATGAGGAATCATCTCGAAACTCTTAGTGTATAAATATAATAGTATACGTCATACATCTCCGTGAAGATTTTTTACCGAAACTCCATATGGGACCGTCAACAAATTAAAAAAGAATGAATATCTTTTGAATAACCCTGTCAAAACTAATGTAGCAAAAGCGCTCAAACTCTAGATTATGATTGAATGCCTTATTGTAATATACTATGTTCATTTTTATGCAAATAGCATGCATACCCGCAGAGTAATTAAAGTTTTTATAAAAATGGCCCCAAATTTTTCTAAGTTTTTCCCTTATAATTTTCAGAGTTCTTAATATAAAATAATATTTTTTTCAGAAAATATGACAAACAACATTGCACACAGCACCCTGTAATCAGAATTAAAAAATAATAAAAATTATATGAAAAATGAGTAGGTTTACTAAATAATTTTTTACTGCGCATGCGTCAACGATATCAAAATTTCATTTGCATATTATGTTAGCTAAATGTATAGAGCAACTTTTGTAAAAGTCTCAAAATTATAGATTGAAAATTCTAAAAGTAATCGTCTATAGAAAAAGGACAAAATCCGTTATTTCCAAAATGAAGCAAAAAAATGAGGGATTTTATCCAAAAGTAGTCGTAACATCCCGTATTGTGTATTCTATATTGACACTAATCAATGAATATATGGATACATCCCCTCTTGTTTTTGCTTCATTTTAAAAATAACGGATTTTCAACTTATTCAATTGACGATTATTTTCAGAATTTTCAAGTTATGATTTTGTGACTTTCACAAAAGTTGCTCTATACATTTAGCTAACATAATATGCAAATGAAATTTTGATATCGTTGACGCATGCGCAGTAAAAAATTATTTAGTAAACCTACTCATTTTTCATATAATTTTTATTATTTTTTAATTCTGATTACAGGGTGCTGTGTGCAATGTTGTTTGTCATATTTTCTGAAAAAAAATATTATTTTATATTAAGAACTCTGAAAATTATAAGGGAAAAACTTAGAAAAATTTGGGGCCATTTTTATAAAAACTTTAATTACTCTGCGGGTATGCATGCTATTTGCATAAAAATGAACATAGTATATTACAATAAGGCATTCAATCATAATCTAGAGTTTGAGCGCTTTTGCTACATTAGTTTTGACAGGGTTATTCAAAAGATATTCATTCTTTTTTAATTTGTTGACGGTCCCCTATAGAGTTTCGGTAAAAAATCTTCACGGAGATGTATGACGTATACTATTATATTTATACACTAAGAGTTTCGAGATGATTCATATATATATAAATATTTAATTTTAAAATGAAATAAGTTTTTTAAAGGTTAAATATTAAATGACTAGAAAATGTTAATAATTTATAACGCATATTTATCCATATTGTAAATGACGTAATGATCAATGAAAAATACTTTTTATCATTCTTAGAAAGTAAGAAAAACTCAACTAATAAAAAAAAAAATATTTTTGTGTGTTAATTCTTAAAATTGTTCAATTCTGAAAATATAAATAAAAAAATCCCTTTAAAAATGCACTTTTGGGCTTAAAATCTAAATATTTAATGTAATTGTGAGAAAATAAATTACTGGAAACAGGTTTGTAAATGGATATTAATTCCACATTTTTTTAGCTCTTAAAAAGTAAAAATATGTTGCCACTTTTAAAAATATTTTTTTTATAATAAATTTCTATAAAGTTTTATGGTATGCAAAGCATATATGTACAAATTATACAAAAATGCCACCTAAAACGCAGTTTTGTAGTAGATTTTTCTAACACAGTTTTTTCCGTTTTACGGAAACTACCCCCTTTTTGACACTTTCTAACATGGTCTAAAAGTGTTTACGACTTCAACCTATCTGTATAACGGATGCCGAGTGCCTGGGGTCTGCCGTCTGTTTGTCCGTGTTTTAACTTGAGTAAATATAGTGGGATTCATACGAAAATGATACATGTTATTGAGATTTACCATAAAATGTGCGGTATTGAAAATGAACTGGTAGCAATTATAGCTGAATCACAGGAGCACTCAAAAGGAGACTTTACATTATGGTCTAAGGCGAAAAAATCATTTGTGGTGTATTTTGATAATGTTACATAATTTTAAATGTAATGAGATTTACATGCATTTTTAAGGTTCACAAGAACATGGTTACTATTGAATATATTAAGTGTGCGTACAGGGAGCTCAAAAGTATTTCAATATATCATGGTCTGTGAAGAAAAACCATTTGCAGCGTATTTTAATAATGTTATTTTATTAAGGTTATTTTAATAATATTGAAATTGATATCAGTTTCTGAAGTTCACTAAAACAGGATTTCTGTAGAAAATGGGGCGCAAAGTTTTAACATTCATTTACAAGATCTCAGAAAAATGTTCGGTAATATTTTACTATACTTATGTATACTTATATATACTTATATATACTTATATTTTCAGTAATATGTTATTTACTTCAGTCTACGGGGTAAAATATTCCCAGCGTACTTTAATTGCGTTGCACTATTTCAAACATGATGTAATTAAATTACTGAAATAATCGATACAATGATAAATACTGAAATTTACTACAATATGCTTGCAGTTAAGTACGATTTGCATCACATTTGTTGTTCATTTACAGAGACGTATAAAAGATTTTGAACCTGTGTCCAGATCTCAGATATTGTATCCAAAGTATGGTCTATTAGAAAAGATTGCTGAAGAGCTTTTTCAATTATCGTATGTATTTTAAGGAAAACTAATGCATCCTGAAGTTCAGCTATATTTGGTATAACAAGTTGGAAATTGCACGTGAATGTAGCAAATGAGGTGCGTTCGTACGATAACGAAGTTTTAAAAATATTCAGATCTTGCTGATATAATAGAGCGTATTCCGGATACAGTATAGTAGTCGAAATCTTTACGTTTCTGTAAATATGCAGGGAGTAATTTTTATTACACCTCAGCAACGTATATCTTATTCATAAAATGTGAAATAGTTGAATATAATTAAAACACCTACCAAACCATGTTTCCTCGTATATCATTATATAGTGGAATACTTTTGTGTGACCCTGTAATTTAATAATAAAAATTCTTTGCATCACAGATTGTACAGAATGCATAGTATATATTTCATAGATTCATGCCAATTCTATTATGTCCGAATGAGTGTAACATCATTAAAATGCATTTGAAACTTTTTCCCCATTGACCGTAATGTAACGGAATCCTTTTGATTGTCCCTGTAATTGATCTATGCATCCGATTTTCATAACATTTGAAATGACTCGACAAAATTACGCAATAATTATATGTTTTAAATTTCAAACGATTAAAAATGCATTTAAAACTTTTTTCCCTATTGACCGTAATTTAACGGAATCCTTTTGAATGTCCCTGTAATTGATCTATCTATCCGATTTTCATAAAATTTGAAATGACTCGACAAAATTATGGTATAATTATGTATTTTAAATTTCAAACGATTAGGTTCTGTAGTTTTTGCGTTGTTATATGCGGACGCACGGACAGACAGACGGACAGACAGACGGACAGACAGACGGAGTATTATCTCTAGGAGTGATGCTAAAAATGTAACCCTACATTAAGTCACATTAAGTACATACAAAACCACGTACTTTGATACACCTATCAATTGAAACAGGTTTAAACCCTATTTTTTTGCTATTATTTTTTAAAAAGAACTAATCTATCACTTCACCGGTAAGAATTTATTAATTATTTTATCATATGTGTTTTAAATATCAATATAGAAAATTAATTTAACTTTTTGCTTAAAAATATAACATTCTTTTGTTAATATCTTAAAATCGTCTGCAGTCTGAAATCTGTATTTTAGATTAATATTTATTACTCAAGTTTTCATACATGATTTTAAAAGAATGTTTTCATCATTATATTTTAAATATTTATTTACATGCAATTATTTAGTCATAAACATTTTTCATCTATGTTATAAAGTATTTAAAACTGAATTAAAGAAGGAATCTTTTAGTAATACAATTTTTAGTTCGTAACAAATGTTTTCAATATGTAATTTAATTTTAATTTGATATTTAATATGGTTTACACATTAATTATAGTGTATTTAAGTATTTTTAATTTATTATTCAACTTTAACCAGCATATACCCATTTTACCCCGGTGCATACCCATTTTACCCCGAACCACGAGGTAAAATGGGTATACACCGGGGTAAAATAGGTATAGTGTTTTACACAAAAATTTAAAAAGAAAGTAAACACAAATTATGTTTAATTTAGACCTAAGATACACAATGTCAAAAATATTGAACAAAAACATGAATTTATTTCATAATATTTCTGCTATGAAACATTAAAATTAAAAAAGCTGATTTTTATACCCATTTTAGCTTTTTCTCTCGATAATAAAATTACAATATCAATCAAATACAATATAACAAATGTTCTTTGCATCACAAATTATGTAAAATGTATATTATAATATGTACTTTATAATTGCATATAAATTTTATTAAGTTCGAATGAGTGCAACACCATTAAAATGCATATGAAACATTTTCCTTTATTGACTTAATGTAACGGAATACTTTTGATTGTCCCTGTAATTGATCTATGCATCCGATTTTCATAAAATTTGAAATAACGCGACAAAATTATATAATAAATATTGCAATAAAAATTATAATGAATGCTTTTAATATATTAAAACATTACAGTATGTAATAAACTAAAATAATAAAAATTTTGATAATTTTTAAAATATTAAAAGCAAAGATCAAGTGAATAAGGTATGATTAACTATGCATTATAAAGATGAAATGTATTTTTCTTGAATGAAACTTCAATGAAATTTCCCTCATAAATAATATAAAATATTAAATCACATTAAAATAATAAAATAAGGAAGTTTTATTCCAGGTTCTGCCAGACTTAATAACCAAAAAAGTTTGATTAATACATAAATATATTTGATAAGAATATTATGGATTATCTGTGATATCAACAATATCTTAAATTCTTTCAGAAATAAATTTATTCTTCCTTGAAGAAAAAACATGAATTCAGTAATAATAACAAAAAATACAAATTAATGTATGGAATTGATATAAAACTAAAAAAGTCCTTCTGGGAATGCCGGGAGGAAGAGGTAACTTTCATATACTGATATATTTATTTATTTATTTTAAAGTAAATTACATTGCTCAAAAATACTAAGTTCAAATTAGTTTAAATAATCTTATAAAATTACTGATTTTATAAGATTGAATTTATATAAAAATAAAAAGTCAAATTTTGTCCCTAAATCAAAATTAAATTTATTAAAGGTTAAATATAAGTTATTGACGATTTATTATCAAAACACATTATTTAAATTTGACCAACATACATATTTTTCAAGAACTTTTCATCTTAGAATTAATCTTTTAGAATTAAAATATTTTGAAGGTTAAAAAAAAAACATATTGTTACAATTTAACATCATTTATATATATATATTTTTATTTTGATATTTTAACTTCAAATTAAACACAAAAATAAATTATGATCCGTAGATTTGCACAATATATTTTTTACAGTAAAACGTTAAAAAAATTATTATTTTAATTAATTTATTTTACATGCATTTCCAATACGGACGCATTTTAGCAAATAAATAAAAAATGAAACGCGTATATTTTCAGAAAAAAATATAAATCATGGGTAAGTAATTATAGATAGAATCATGATTAATTTAATAAATAAAATATTTTTTCATTATTCCGCCCTTCAAAATTAAGCATTCAATAGAAATTTTCCTTACGAAAAATTATACAATATCAAAAATTCTCATACGCTAACATGTATAAAAACGAAGAAGTTAGAATAAAATGTTTTACAGTTAAAAATTCATAGTATCAACGAAAGCAGATTTCAAATGTTTTTCCAGAAAATAGGATTTTGAAGAAGTAATGGTTTGTATGGAAGTAATGGAAGTAATGGTTTTTAAATCATTTTGTTACGTTTAGAAATAAAAAAGTTATAAAGGATTCTGTAAAGTACTATTTTCATGAAAACCCGCTTGTGACATGACAAATACTTTTGATTGTCCCTGTAATTGATCTATGCATCCGATTTTCATAAAATTTAAAATAACGCGACAAAATTATATAATAAATATTGCAATAAAAATTATAATGAATGCTTTTAATATATTAAAACATTACAGTATGTAATAAACTAAAATAATAAAAATTTTGATAATTTTTAAAATATTAAAAGCAAAGATCAAGTGAATAAGGTATGATTAACTATGCATTATAAAGATGAAATGTATTTTTCTTGAATGAAACTTCAATGAAACTTCCCTCATAAATAATATAAAATATTAAATCACATTAAAATAATAAAATAAGGAAATTTTATTCCAGGTTCTGCCAGACTTAATAACCAAAAAAATTTGATTAATACATAAATATATTTGATAAGAATATTATGGATTATCTGTGATATCAACAATATCTTAAATTCTTTCAGAAATAAATTTATTCTTCCTTGAAGAAAAAACATGAATTCAGTAATAATAACAAAAAATACAAATTAATGTATGGAATTGATATAAAACTAAAAAAGTCCTTCTGGGAATGCCGGGAGGAAGAGGTAACTTTCATATACTGATATATTTATTTATTTATTTATTTTAAAGTAAATTACATTGCTCAAAAATACTAAGTTCAAATTAGTTTAAATAATCTTATAAAATTACTGATTTTATAAGATTGAATTTATATAAAAATAAAAAGTCAAATTTTGTTCCTAAATCAAAATTAAATTTATTAAATGTTAAATATAAGTTATTGACGATTTATTATCAAAACACATTATTTAAATTTGACCAACATACATATTTTTCAAGAACTTTTCATCTTAGAATTAATCTTTAGAATTAAAATATTTTGAAGGTTAAAAAAAACATATTGTTACAATTTAACATCATTTATATATATTTTTTTTTATTTTGATATTTTAACTTCAAATTAAACACAAAAATAAATTATGATCCGTAGATTTGCACAATATATTTTTTACAGTAAAACGTTAAAAAAATTATTATTTTAATTAATTTATTTTACATGCATTTCCAATACGGACGCATTTTAGCAAATAAATAAAAAATGAAACGCGTATATTTTCAGAAAAAAATATAAATCATGGGTAAGTAATTATAGATAGAATCATGATTAATTTAATAAATAAAATATTTTTTCATTATTCCGCAAAATCGTTTGCACAGATGACACTTAAATCTTTCATCATAAATAAAAAGTAAAATGCACCAAAACATAAAATAAATTTACTAAATAATCAGAGTAAGTTTACAAAAAGTTATTTAGAAAACTCCCTAACATATCGTTACTACATATATAAAATAATCACTGGTAAATTAAACACAAAAATAAAAGTTAATAAATTTTACTCACCAAAATTCCACGAAAAAATATAATCCCTGAATAAATCACTTCGGATACACTATATTACAATATTTACACCCTCAATATAATTTCCCCCCTATATATACCATTTTCTTAATGGTAAAATTGCGTTTCAAAATGTAACTTTGTTACAATAACAAAATTAGTTTATTGTCCCCCCATTCATGTCGAAACAATCGTTATTGCATTATGGTATTATCCATTGTCGATATAACACATAAACGAAAACACGAATAGCTTTTAGCTCTGCAAGGTGATATCACGCAGGGCCTGATTATCAACGGGGCACTCTCCCACCAGAAATAATAAATAGAATTTTTTTCCTTATTCGTGATAGCAATTTTGACTGAAAAGCGCGTTTAAACAATGCGAAAATTTCTATGTAATTTTACTAAGGAGAGAATGCCTCGTTAGTAATCAGGCTCTGATGTCACGAATAGCTTTCAACTCTGCAAGGTGATGTCACGAACATTCTTTAAATATTCATATAGGACAATCATTGTTATCAATGTTTTTATTCTTTATCAATCCTTTTCGTGTTTGCGTTTTTGGGTTGCGTTGAAGTTTTTTCATTCTTCTCCGGTAAAGGTCATGTAACGTGAACTGCTCAATAACACGCAAAGTGGAAAATAAATCTTTATAGGTTTGGAAAATAAGATATATTATTATAGTTTTATTTTTAAAAAGAAATTTATTGGATAAATTCTTTCCTTGGAATAATATATACAATATAAGTGCATTTTAATTTCGTATTACTACTGTAATTCAAATTTAATTACACAGATTTTAAAATAAAACTGATTTATTTATAAAATGTATGAATTATTATATGTGCAAAAATTCTATATATTTCAATAAAATGTCTTACACAAATGAAACTAAATTCGAATTTTTTTTAAAAAAAAAAATATGTTAGAAGGAAATTTTTTTTACATTTGAGATATTATCAATGCTGGGAAAACAAAATATTGGTTTAATAATATATTCCTGATAAATTTTAGGGGGACAATGGATATTAAATATTTTTTTTTCACGTTTTGCGAAAAAGTAAAATTCTGAGGTAGGTCCGGCGCTCAAAATATTTTACAGCCGACTGTATGTGAACCATGGCTCTCTCTATTGCAATTAATTCAGCTGTAAATATAGAAACAGAAGGATGAAGCTGATAACTTAAAGAAATATTATTACAAAAAACGCCACAGCCAACACCATTTCCACTCTTTGAGCCATCTGTATAAATGTCGATAAAATTTTTATAATCTGCACGGTGTGCAGCAAATAATTGTTGAAAAGCAGCAGCAGGTAAATTCTTTTTATCGTAATTTTTAAAAGGATGAAGTGTTTTAATATCAGGTGGGTGTCAAGGAGGATAAATATGCAGTGGACAAGTGCTCACCTCAATGTTACTCAGAGGGCTATTGTTGGTTATGCTTCTCATTCTGACTCCAAAAGACGGGACGCAAGATGGACGATTTTGATAAAGGATATCATTGTCAGAGTTTAAAATATATGTATGAAGTGGATGACTAGGATGTGAAAGGAGACGGTAAAACAACCCCAAAGAAAGTTTTTCACGGGTATAATGTAATGAAGGTTCATTACAGTCAACATATAAGCTTAAAACAGGTGATGTACGAAATGCACCAGAGCAAACACGAAGTGCGCTATGGTGCACTGTGTCAAGTTTTTCAAGAACAGATTTTCTAGCTGAGCCATAGACCTGGCAGGCATAGTCGATCTTTGACCGGATCACAGCACTGTATATTTTAATAAGAGAAGTACGGTCTGCTCCCCAAGAAGTGTTAGAAAGTACTTTAACAGGGTTCCCAGCAAAATTTGTCTGGCATTTTCCATGACTTTCCATGATTTTCCATGACCAAATCTCAAAAAATTCCATGACCAAACGCAAATACGCAAAGTCTACTTCGAAAGTATTAAAATTTAAAATTATGTATTAATTAGTAAAATTAATTTAAGAATATATTTTTAAATCTTTAGAAAGATTTTTTTAAAGTAACATGAAACTTAATAACAAACAGTATATAAAAAAAAAAAATCGAACTTTTATCATTATGTTGTAAAAAAGCAGAAAAAGATATTGCATTAAATTCTAAAATTACTTATCAAAATCTGTTCCTGAAATAAACTGACTAAAACTTTCTATGAAACACACAAATAAAAGAAAATACATTATAACCACAAAATAACTAAAAGAAGAAAAAGATTTTGATTAAATAGTTAAACATTTATATAAAATGAAGCTTTATTTTCGATAAACGTTCGAACATCTGAATATTAATATATTTTCCTTTGATCACTTGAATATTAATATATTAATATCTACAGTACTTTTTTTTCAGTGAATTTAGTTCATTTTCAATTGCTTCTTCTTCTAATTCAACAGCTTTTCTAATTCTTTTTCTTTTTTGCAATTTGTTAACTTTTTTTTTCTTGCTCTTTTGCCAGCCTTTTTTCAGTTATTAGCTTCTTTTCCATTTTGTTCTTGTTTTCTAAATCTATTTTGTACTGTTTGTGGCTATTTTGTGCATATAAAAGGAGTTTAGAATTAATTACTATAGTTTCCACACCACCTGACTCATTAATAGCATCATACAATCATTGAGCAATCATACTTCTAATCAATTTTAAAAGTTTCTTCAATAAAAATGAATCTTTACGAAACCTCATAACCACAAGCAATGTCAGAAAATTGCTTCCGTGAGCAAAGTTATATTCTGTTATTGCAAAAATTATTAGTTTATTTAATGATGAAACTGTTACTATAGTTGTCCAAATTTGTGTAATTTCGACAGGTATTTCTAACTATTTTATTTTCTGTGAATTATTTGTCTCGTAGTTTGGTATGCTTAAAACTGTTTTCAAACACAAACCGACTATTTTCTGACACATTTTAAAATTCAATTTCATTCACAACGTATAAATTTAACGTGTTCTTTTATTTAGAAAGCTTATAACAGAGTTCCCCTCCTTTTTTGGTAAAAGCAGAAACTTTTTGGCAAATGCTATCAAAAATTGGCAGATTCACCGAATTTTGGGACGCAACATCGCAAAAAAGGAAAACGTCTTCCGAAGCAATGATAATTTATAATTGAAGATATAATTAGTTTATGAGAAATAATCAATTTTAGATTCTTTTTAATAATGATACCTGAAATTCAAAATGATTATTTTTTACCGTATTATTATGGTTATTTTAGCAAATGCATATGAATTTACACTTTTTTTTTTCGATTATAAAAAATCGAACAATAGTTTTCCGGTAAAAAGAAAATACTTCTTGTAAAATGGCAATAAAAACATCATATTTTATCAATTTTTTCAGGCACTAGTCACAGTCGAGTTATTGATTGAATATAATAGATAATAAAAGGGTAATAAGGTGTGTAACGTTTTTAGGAAAATTGAAGGAATTGTGTCTTTTTTTGGCACTTAAATAATAAGATCTGCAGATTTCATGCTTTTCCATATATCAAAATTATTTCGTGAATGTGCCAAAAATATTTGCATTGTTGATAGGGAAAAATACAAAAAAATGAGACCCATGTCTAATGGTATAGGTTGATAGTTTTCATATTTTGAAAAATATATACAAAATCCACTCTAAATGTGAATATTCATAAAAATATACGCTTTAGTTGAGAAGTGCTTAATTTGTAATTCTTTTTTTTTTTTTTTTTTTTTTATAAACATTAAAAATTCGTTTAAAATCTCGACGTTCTAGGAATATTCAAAAATTATTACTAATTATTTATGCAACTACAAATTCCTTTTTTGTAAGATTTAATGATTCCATTTCTTTTGATATATTTTTGTTTGATGCAAATTATAGGGATGGAGACAATATTAAATTTCTGAACGCTTTTTAAATATGTAATACATAGAAATATAAAAAATAATTATTTTTATGAAATACTTAATGGGGTTAATGTTAATATTTGGTATTTTTCAGCCCAAATAAATAGATCAATAATAAACATGCATATTGAATTTGCACACTCAATAGTTAACATACGTATAGGAAACTTAAATTCAAACCATCTGGAAAATTAATGATACACCCCCCCCCCTCCATTTCGCAACCAAAGATATGTGTTATTGAATACAAATTTGCTTAAGAGCATGTATAGTTTTTATGCCTTTAAAATGTACTGTGACATAATACTAAAATGTATACTTTCAGTGATTAAATTCGGTAAGTTGAGAGATTTTCTTTACTGTACTTTTATAAATAATCTAATGAGAAAATCTGTAAGTAAATATTTATTGTTGTATTCTAAATAACCAGTTTAAATATTAAATGTATTTGAATAAAAGAATTTCACTTGGTAATACTTTTGTCATAAAAAAGACAAAAACAGAAATAAATGCTTTATTTATAATATCGTCCTAATAAAAGATGAATTATTTTGTTTATCTTTTTCATCTCTTTTGAACGGTCATTAAAATAATAATGTAAGTATTATCAAAAGTAACCAAAGGGAGAGGAAGCGCAAAGCATGAACAATCAGGGTTGCATGCATTTTCTTCCATCCTTTACTTTTCTTCCATTGAGCATGCGTACTTGATCTCATGATGCTACTCTTACAAACAAAGTCCAGGTACTCTACCGTAGAACTAGTTAAGGCGCTATCTAGTGAGAAATTATCAATAGTTCCTTCTGGAAATTTTTCAGAGGCGCCATCTAATGAGAAAACATAGCAACATTTTTCTGAAAATGAAATAATGTTAAATTTTAATTTTATCTTCCCAGAGTTTTCCATGACTTTTTATTAAATATTAGTAAATTCCATGACTTTTTCTACATATTCTACATTTTCCATGACTTTCCATGACTACTTTGAAATTCCATGACTTTCCAGATTTTCCATGACTTTCCATGACACTGGGAACCCTGTTTAAGTATATTCAGTGATTTTTCACATTTCGTCCGTAAGTTTAAAATATGAGGTAAAAAAGTAAGTTTCTTGTCAAAAATTAAACCCAAATAGCGAACACTGTCCGCAACAGGTATTTGGGTTGAACCAATAAAAATTTCAGGATCTGGATGTAGATCCCTACGTCTACAAAAATGCACACAAGAAGTTTTGTCATGAGATATAATAAAACCAATTTTATTAGTCCAATTAATAATATGGGTGATTGCAATTTGCAACTGTCTTTCAATAAAACGGATATCCTGTCCCATACACATGATACGGAAGTCATCTACATATAAATCTCCTTTCACCGAGGGAGGAAGCTGCTTAAGGATGTCATTTATTTTAATAGCAAAGAGGGTGACACTCAGGACACTTCCCTGGGGTACACCCTCCTCTTGTTCATAAAAGCTAGACAAAGTGCCCCCAATTCGGACTTGAAAAATTCGAATGGCAAGAAAATTTTTGATAAAAATTGGCAGGTTCCCGCGGAAGTGCATGTTAAAAAGATCTCTGAGAATTCCGTATCGCCATGTTCTGTCATAGGCTTTCGCCATGTCAAAGAAAACTGACACCAAATGGTTGCGTTTGAGAAAGGCTGTTCGAATATAATGTTCAAGATGGAGTAAGTTATCGATAGTTGACCTATCACGTCGGAAACCACTTTGAAAAGCAATTAGCATATGGTTAGTCTCTAAAACATACACGAGGCGGCAATTGACCATTTTTTCAAGTAATTTACAAAGGTTGCTAGAGAGTGCGATAGGCCTATAATTACTTGGATTGGAAGCATCTTTTCCAGGTTTAGGAAAAGGAATCACAATAGCTCTACACCACGCTCGAGGAAAAATCTGTTCCATCCAAATTCTATTATAAAAAGAAAGCAGAGCGTCAAGAGAAGGTGCAGATAAATGCTTGATCATGATATAGGTGATGCCATCGTGACCTGGGGCAGATAAGCGACTATCTTGCAAACATTTTAAAAGTTCTGACATAGTAAATGGTACATTATATGAAAAAGAGTTATGAGAATTAAAATCAATCCTGGTCTTTTCAGTTTGTCTTTTGTATGATAAAAAAGGTTCTGGATATGCGTCTGATTTTGAAATAGAAGCTAGGGTAGACCCTATAGTCTCGGCTATGTTCTTAGGAGAGGTGATAGTTTGACCGTTATGTTTTAAAATAGAAATGTGATTTTCAGAGTAAATGCCCATACATTTTTTCACTTTAGCCCACAGTTTTTTACTGGAGGTATTTGAGTTTATGCTTGATACATAGTTAACCCAGGATTCACGTTGGCTTTTACGTCGCACTCTTCTAGCTTCAGCTTTTGCTTTTTTATATAATATGTAGTTATTGTTATTTGGGTACCTCCGAAAAAGACCCCAAGCTTTTTGTTGTTTCTTTTTTGCCGCCTGGCAGTCACTATTCCACCATGATTTTCTGTGTTTATGAAAGGAAGAAGTTTTTGGAATGCTAGCATCAGCAGCACTGATAATACATTGAGTTATATTATCAAGTGCTTTGTCAATATCATCAGCTATCATGTTATCAGTAATATTTGCAAGAGCAGTAAAAGTTTGCCAATTAGCTCTGTCATATACATATCTTTTTGGATAGTCACTAGAATCTCCATCAGGATTAGTCAATGTAGTAAAAATAGGGAAGTGGTCACTGCCGTGCAAGTCGTCTGAAACCCAGAAGTTCCATAACGGATAAAGTGATGGGGAGCAAATGGAAAGGTCTATGGCATGGAAAGTACGGCTCGGTTCATGAAAATAATTATAATCACCATTATTAAGTAGGCATAAGCCATTGTCAGAAATTATTTTCTCTATTATATCTCCACGTCGGTTATTATCAGAGTTACCCCACAGTTGGCTATGAGCATTAAAATCTCCTACCATAATTAAAGGCATGGGGAGTTGGAGAAGAAGAGAATCCAGATCTGCTGGTTGAATATATTGATTTGGAGGTAAATAAATGGTGCATATTGTTATGAGTTGTTTAATATGGACACGGACTGCAACAGTTTGAAGGTTAGTATTTAAAGAAATAGGAGAATGAGGTAAATTATTGGAAATAAAAAGAGCGACACCACCAATGGCCTTTCCATTAGCTGTCATATCTTTCCGGTAGGTTGTATAGCTGCTTAATTTTGCTTTGTCAGTGGGCTTTAGATGAGTTTCCTGTAGGGCTAAGATTAATGGTTGATGGTCCGAGAGAATATAACGGATTTCGTCGTGTTTATTGTGATATCCACGGCAGTTCCACGATATAATATTAGTCATAAAAAGGAAAGTTAGATAAATGTATCTATGTCATTTTGTTCGGAGGTAGTAGACAAACTATCTCCATCGTCCAATTCAGCATCCGGTTCAGGATGAATTTCCATAGTGTATTCATCCTCCACAATTATATGATTTATTTTATTATCTTTGCCTAGATTTGTTTCATTTTTTTCTATTTTATTCTTTTTTGCAGGAGTTTCAGATACTGTAGTGGATTTAATAGTTTGAAGATTATGTTTTGCAGAATCTGATCTACGACTTTGTTTTAAAGATGAATTTTTGATAGCAATTTTTGTGTTCTTTTTATCTAGTGGAATTTGCGGAAGTTTAGAGTGTACTGATTTTGGAGAGACAGTTTGGTCAGGCACAGATTCTTCAAATACAATATTTTCATCAGCATCCGAGTCACTGCAGTATAACTCGGCATCCATAACCTCATCCGCGTAACGCTTCAGTTGTTTTGGATCTTTGATGTTCTTAATTACTGAACTGATGCCAGATTTTTGCTTCCCCTTCCCCACAGTCTTCCACTGTAGAGAAACAGGAGTTGAGGTTTTCTGTTTAGTCGTTTGTAGAGCGGGTTTTTTTTGGTTCTGTTTTCTGGGGATATCAGGTTTCTGTGGTATTATGGTATTCGTGGCAGCTTTTGTTTTATTTTGGGGTTGAGGTGACTTATTGGATAGAGCTGTAATTTTCTGTTGTTTCTTCTCCAAGTCAGTTATTTTTACTGATTCAAAGTATGTAGTGTTAGTAGATTGCGTTACGGTTGATTCATCTTGCGGATATGTTACATCAGTCTGTGTAGCCGCGTGTCTTACGGCTGTTGATTGTTTCTTGAGTAAGCTGGAGTAGGTAATTCCAACAGATGGGGTTCTATTTTCAACAAGTTTGCGGGCTTCAGGATAAGATATGTTTTGAGTAATTTTTATGGTAACTATTTCTTTTTCACGGTTCCAGTTAGGGCACTTGCGGGAATATGCAGTATGATTTCCTTTGCAGTTAGCGCAGCGTTCGGATTTTTCACATAAATTATTGTCATGGCCCACTTCTGCACAACGTGCACAGGTAAGGGATCCACGACAATTTGTTTTAGTATGACCGAAACGCTGGCATTTAAAACAGCGGGTAGGGTTTGGTATATAGGGTCTGGCTTTACAGTTTAGATATCCTGCTTTAATTCTAGGTGGTTAAGTAGTGCTATTGAAGGTCAGAATAATGTGTTTAGTGGGAATTACCTGCTCATTTTTACGGATGGTGATACGGCGTACATCTATGATATTTTGGTCTTTTAAATTTTGTAAAATTTCATCTTTGGTGGAGTATAAAAGATCTGGTTCAGATATTACTCCACGGCTTGTATTTAAAGTTTTATGTGCTTGTACAGAAACGGAAAATGTGCCTATTGTAATGCAGTTTGAGAGAAATTGTGATTGTTTGGTTGTAGAAACCTCAACCAGCAAATCACCAGATTGTAGTTTTTTGAGAGTGTGACCATCTCCTAAAACAGACTGGAAAGTTTTTGCTATGAGAAATGGTGAAGTTTTTTTAAACGAGCAATCAGAGTGACTATCAGTACGTTTCACAACGAAAAAGCGAGTATTCTTCGAAGACAGTACAGTTTGTTGCTCTCCACTAGGGAGAGAAGTAGAAGGAAAAGAAGTGTTTCCATCCATATTTAAAAATAATAAAATTCAGACCCCGGCCGCACCACCCTCTCCCGAGCTCTACAAGGGGATGCACATTCGTGCACCAGTGCTAACCAGGGCCCATACGGTCACAAGACAACCCTATGTCAGTCTCCACCCTTAACGAGATGACTAGTAGTTGCTCGATCACTTGATCCCTAGAGCCAGTGACAAAAGCCAGCTGACCAGCCGATTGATGCATACGGGACCAAATGCACCTCCCGTCTACCTGAAGCAGAGTGTTGGTTTCCCTCAACTGCCAGGATCCCCCTTTCCAGGGACACGGGTCGCCACGCACGGCCAACACGTGGGTGGTTTACAATTCTCCATGAGTCGATATGCAGGATGACATCGGCTCATACAGAATTGCCCTCACCTCCGAAGAGGAAACCACAATGAGAGTGAAACAAAGATGAAAAGAAGATAAGAGAAGTAAGAGGAAAAAGAAAGGAGAAAGATCACTCAGGTGCCCCGGGGTTGTGAGGCCCGTGAATACCTAAAGAAGGTATCCCCCTGGGGGATTGATTTTAAATGGAAAAAAATGTTGGCTAATTAGAAATTAAGCACCTTAATTAATAAAATGCTTTTTTTTCTTAGTTTCAAACAAAACTCTTTTCTATAGCAACTTAGTATATTACTTTAAGATGATTTAATAACTTCATCTTACGGAAGAAAGGAATTGATCATGTAAAATTCCATAAATACAGTACAACGTGTGTAAATAAAATCTGCCTATAACCAAAAAAAAAAAAAAAAATCATGCAATTTTTTTTTAAATTGAGTTTTAAGTTTTTCAGTGTTTTAAACATCCAACATCATATGGAGAAAGTTCAAACTTTATTCAGTTTTTTAATTCATTCTTGATTTTTCTTTAAATACATATAATTCTGTCTTACATTAGATAATTTCATGAATATTGAAAGGAATACCACGACATAACTCGGTACATCGAAATGTCACTCCGGAAACTTTGTGATTATAAAGTCGTATAACTGCAATTTCCCCCCGTAAATATTATCAATAAATAATATAATCTAAACTTATTTAAATTATTCTTATAAGAAAGAAAATAAAAGTTTTTAGCATCCGGTGATTCGTAAACTCTTTAATTATATAGAATATGGAAAAAAAAAAAAAAAAAAATCATAAGCAAAACACTTTGTATTTTTTTCTTTAATTTCTGCCAAAATAGCGATAAATGAATAATCACAAATATATTGAAGCCTGTCTAATGGGAACAAGAAGTAGAAAACTAAGCAGCTCTCATTCGTCCGTAACTTGAATAACGTACCGCCTTTTTTTAGTGTACTACTTTGATATTGTTCGTTTTGTACGGTAAACCTATTTTTTCAAAATATATTGTTGTTTACGTTTTTTTTCCACTTACATTTACATTTGATGTAATTATTGCCTGCTGATCTTTGCTGCTATATATTTCTGCTTCCTCTATTCATACTTATTTGGTTTGGTTTTTGTTTTTTTGTTTGTGTTATATTTTTAAATATGCATCCCTTATTAATGCATTATTCTTCACATACCAAAATGGATATTTTGCAAAGTGAAGAAGATTGTAAAAGTTTTCTTGAGTATTACAGGATTATTCCAAAAAGATGTGACCCATGTCCAAAGTGTGAAAATTTTAACTCACCTACTATAAGCCTTAGTCATACAGGTTATAAAATCAGCTGGTGTTGGAGGTGCAGCAAGAGGAAAGATAAAACAAAGAGATGTACAGGGAGTATAAATCCTCTGAAAAATACGTTTTTTGAAAATGTAAAAATTTCGTTTCAAGATGTTGTCTCTCTTATCTTTTTTTTTTTTTGTAGATCAGCAGCCTGTTATGAAGAGCCGCGAGGACATAAGCAATTGGTGACTGAAGCAAAACTTGAAAACGTTGTCTAATAAAACTGCATGTGATTTTTTTTTCTCTTTTCAGGGAAATCGCGGAAATCATCAGTTCCCATTCTTCAGGTCAGTTCGGTGGTCCGGATAAAACCATCGACCTCCAAACCATCGAACTCGACGAAACCTTTTTAACAAAGAGAAAATACAGTCGAGGTATGCATATATTCGTACATTATTTTCAAACATATGTAGTAATGTATATTATACATACAATTTTTTATCATACTATTTTAAAAGCATGCACATATTTCTCTGTTTGAGTTTAAAATTTTTCATTATTTGAGACATCCAACATCATTTGCAGAAAATGAAACTTTATGCAATTTTTTATTTTATTTTTTTTGGGGGGGGGGGATTATACTCAACCAATGATGATTACCGTATTTGGCATTTACTGCCGTGACGATCTTTTTCCGTACTAACAGCAAGAAGAAAGAGGATCTTTGGCCACTGATAAAAAAGTATGTTCATCCAGGTACAAAATTTGTTTGCACGGATAGTGCAAAACAATACCCTGGGGTGGAGAAGCTCTTTGAAAAAGCGATTCACAAAACGGTGAATCACAAAAAAGGTGAGTTTGTTTCAGCTTCAGAGAAAAGCAATCACATCAATAGCATCGAGAACCAGAATAAATATCTAAAAGCAAGTATCAAAAGCAGAAGGTCAGACTTGCACATCCGCCAGTATATGGCCCTTTACTTTTACCGGGAAACCAGATTAGATGCTTGGAAAGATGTCGGAGGTAAGATTCATCAATTTTTGTCAGACATCAGCGAAGTATATCCCGGATACGGTAAGGAGAAACTTTTTAAAAAATCTTTAGATTTACCTACTCCAGATTCCCAAGGTATTCGTCATCTCATGCCTTCTGGATCAAATGCCGAATTTCATTTATCGGATTCGGACGATGATGAAGTACCTTATGTCGATGACTTAAATGATGAAGATTGTTTCCAAGAGGTATGAAAAAATTTTAACCAGTTTAAATTTACATTATTTATTTTTATTTTGTCATTCAATATATTTTGACATGTTGTTATTTTTTGTATAGTACATATCCAATTTATATTGATTCAATTTCAGCTTATGGAGTGACTGAGAGGTAGGGTGCACGTCCCTCACTCTGCACAGTACTTAGATAATTTTCATATTTTATTGAAATGAATCTAAATACTGCAGACATGCAACATGCTCAGCAAGAAAAAAAGCTGAACTTTCACGGCCTCACAGACTTTTGGCGAAATCTGCATTTTTTTTGCAATTTTTTTAAACGAAATTAGCGTTTTTCCGCGACCAATTGACGAAAATCTTACTTTTTCTACCACAGATTTTTTTAATGAAAATTGCATTTCTCCAAAATTGTTTAGCGAAATTCGCGCTTTTACGCCAAAATTTGCGTAATTTCCGCAATCTTACGACAAAATTTGCATATTTTCCGCGATCTTTCGTCAACATATGCGTATTTTCCGCGATCTTTGGTAAAATATATGCGTATTTTCCGCGATCTTTCGTCAAAATTTGCGTATTTTTCGTGATCTTTCGTCAACATATACGTATTTTCCGCGATCTTTCGTCAAAATTTGCGTATTTTCCGCGATCTTTCGTCAAAATTTGGGTATTTTCTGCGTTCTTTCTACAAAATTGAGCATTTTCCGCGATCTTTCGATAAAATACGATAATTTATCACGATTATTTGACAAAATTAGAGTATTTTTCCGAAACCTGTTCACAAAAGTCGTGTTTTCCCAGCAATTTTTTGACGAAAATCGCGTTTTGTTCGTGATCATTTAACAAAAATCGTGTTTTTTCTCGCGATCCTCTGAAGAAAAGAATATTTTTTCCGCGATTGTTTGAAGATTTTATAGGTTTTTTTTCGATCCTTTGGAGAATTTTGCGTTTTTTCTGCAATCCTTTGAAGAATTTTTCTTAATTTAGCGCCGTTTGACTCGCGTTTTTGTTGTATTTCATCCTTACCCCCCCCCCCCTACATATAAATGTCATCAAATTTTAATGCATATTTGCATTGATCCCAGGGATAATAAAATTCGTCGCCGAAAAAGCGGAATTCCGCGTTTCCGCGGAAAAGTAGCATGTCTGATACTGACTGATGACCTCTCACCCTTAGTTTTAAAGAAATGACACACAAATATGCTAATTTTAATAAGTTAGAAAACAAATTTTAATTTTAAAATGTAATTGTTTCTTCTACATATTGAGCATCTGATGTGCATCGTTTCTTTAAAACATAGCAAAAAATAAAAATCATTCACACATTCACATTTCATTCATACACAACAGCATAAATTTTCTTTTCTTTTTCAAGCTAAAATAACAGAAATTGCCAATATTGATTCAAGTTCTGAATCAATTTCAAATAAAAACAGCATTTTTTTGCATTATTTCTTTAATATTGAATAAAAGCAATTTGATAGAATATTTCTTTTAGTCTTTTCTTTCTGTCGTCTTTTCTTTCTTTTTATTTATTTATTTTTAATAGAAAAACCCTTTTTTTATAAAGCATTCAATGTTTACTTTAAAAAATCTAACACATTGCAGTGGATAACTACTCACTTGCGTTGCAGTTATTTTTACCTAATTTTACCATCTGTTATTGCTCGAGAACTCGTAAATATACTGACTTGTAGCATCTTAATGTGATGACATAGGATATTAACATCTCAGGGGCGTTACTTCAAAAAAGAGGTGTGTGTGGGGGAAGAGGGGGGTAAGGAGCAACCATTTCTTTGAGGCCATTTGTAGTCAAAATTGAACATCAGAGATCTCACCATTCTATCATGAGCGAGAAACACATAATGAATTATGGATACAAAAACAGTAAAATTTTGAATGCAAAACTCCAAAAGATTGATTTAAAAAAAAAGATTAGGATAGATTCCAAGGGTGGGGGGGCGATTTCGGGTTTGAGTGTCCAGATGACTTCTATTTTTGCTGCGGATCGGATTTGGGTCTGGTTGACTTGCATATTTTGATACTGTTTGGTTTAACTAATATTTTTTTCTGGGGATTGCATTTGGGTCCGTTTGTCTTCTACTTTTTACTGCGGGTCAGGTTTAGAGGTTGCACGGAATTTTGAGGCCTGGGCCCGGCCCGTAGGAATGTTTTTTCGTACCGTTGTAAAACTCAAAAGCGTGGCACGGGCCCAGTCTGGCCCGTTTAATTTTTTATATTTTAGGCTAGGCCTGGCCCGTACAAAAATCAGTGAAAACAGGCCGTTTCACGTTTTTTTTCCACTTACATTTACATTTGATGTAATTGTTGCCTGCTGATCTTTGCTGCTGTATATTTCTGCTTACTCTATTCATACTTATTTGGTTTGGTTTTTGTTTTTTTGTTTGTGTTATATTTTTAAACATGCATCCCTTATTAATGCATTATTCTTCACATACCAAAATGGATATTTTGCAAAGTGAAGAAGATTGTAGAAGTTTTCTTGAATATTACAGGATTATTCCAATGAGATGAGACTCATGTCCAAAGTGTGAAGAATGTAACTCACCTACTACAAGCCTTAGTCATACAGGTTATAAAATCAGCTGGTGTTGGAGGTGCAGCAAGAGGAAAGATAAAACAAACAGATGTACAGAAAGTATAAATCCTCTGAAAAATACGTTTTTCGAAAATGTGAAAATTTTGTTTCAAGAATTTGTCTCTCTTACCTTTTTTTTTTTTTGTAGATCAGCAGCCTGTTATGAAGAGCCGCGAGGACATAAGCAATTGGTGACTGAAGCAAAACTTGAAAACGTTGTCTAACAAAACTGCATGTGATTTTTTTTCTCTTTTCAGGGAAATCACGGAAATCATCAGTTCCCATTCTTCAGGTCAGTTCGGTGGTCCGGATAAAACCATTGAACTCGATGAAACTTTTTAACAAAGAGAAAATACAATCGAGGTATGCATATATTCGTAAAATTTTTTTCAAACATATGTAGTAATATATATTATACATACAATTTTTTATCATACTATTTTAAAGCATGCACATATTTCTCTGTTTGAGTTTAAAATTTTTCATTATTTGAGACATTTAACATCATTTGCAGAAAATGAAACTTTATGCAATATTTTAAATTTTTGGGGGGGAGGGGAGGGGGAAATTATATTCAACCGATGATGATTACCGTATTTGGCATTTACTGCCATGACGACAAGCATGGAATCTTTTTCTGCACTAACGGCAAGAAGAAAGAGGATCTTTGGCCACTGATAAAAAAGTATATTCATCCAGGTACAAAATTTGTTTGCACAGATAGTGTGAAACAATACCCTGGGGTGGAGAAGCTCTTTGAAAAAGCGATTCACAAAACGGTGAATCACAAAAAAGGTGAGTTTGTTTCAGCTTCAGACAAAAGCAATCACATCAATAGCATCGAGAACCAGAATAAACATCTAAAAGCAAGTATCAAAAGCAGAAGGTCAGATTTGCACATCCGCCAATATATGGCCCTTTACTTTTACCGGAAAACCAGATTAGATGCTTGGAAAGATGTTGGAGGTAAGATTCATCAATTTTTGTCATACATCAGCGAAGTATATCCCGGATACAGTAAGGAAAAACTTTTAAAAGTTTTTAGATTTTCCTACTCCAGATTCCCAAGGTATTCGTCATCTCATGCCTTCTGGATCAGATGCCGAATTTCGTTTATCGGATTCGGACGATGATGAAGTACCTTATGTCGATGACTTAAATGATGAAAATTGTTTCCATGAGGTATGAAAAATTTTTAACCAGTTTAAATTTACATTATTTATTTTTATTTTGTCATTCAATATATTTTGACATGTTTTTTTTTGTATAGTACATATCCAATTTATATTGATTCCATTTCAGCTTATGGAGTGACTAAGAGGTAGGGTGCACGTCCCTAACTCTGCACAGTACTTAGATAATTTTCATATTTTATTGAAATGAATCTAAATACTGACTGATGACCTCTCACCCTTAGTTTTAAAGAAATGACACAAAAATATGCTATTTTTAATAAGTTAGAAAACAAATTTTAATTTTAAAATGTAATTGTTTCTTCTACATATTGAGCATCTGATGTGCATCGTTTCTTTAAAACATAGCAAAAAATAAAAATCATTCACACATTCACACACAACAGCATAAATTTTCTTTTCTTTTTCAACCTAAAATACCAGGAATTGTCATATAAAGAAATTCTTATTGATTCAAGTTCTGAATCAATTTCAAATAAAAACAGCATTTTTTTTGTATTATTTCTTTAATGTTGAATAAAAACAATTTGATAGAATATTTCTTTCTTTCAGTCTTTTCTTTCTGTTGTCTTTTCTTTCTTTTTATTTATTTATTTATTTTTAATAGAAAAACCCTTTTTTTATAAAGCATTCAATGGTTACTTTGAAAAATATAACACATTGCAGTGGATAACTACTCACTTGCGTTTCAATTATTTTTACCTAATTTTACCATCTGTCTGTGCTCGAGAACTCTGAAATATACTGAATTGTAGCATCTTAAGGTGATGACATAGGATATTAACATCTCAGTGGCGTTACTTCAAAAAAGAGGTGTGTGTGTGTAGGGGGGGGGGGGGGGGGATAGGGAGCAACCATTTCTTTGAGGCCATTTCTAGTCAAAATTGAACACCGGAGAGCTCACCATTCTATCATGAGCGAGAAATACGTAATGAATTATGGAAACAAAAACAGCAAAATTTTGAATGCAAAACTCCGAAAGATTGATTTTTAAAAAAAGATTAGGATAGATCTCAGGGGAGGAGGGGGGGGGGGGATTTCGGGTTTGGGTGTCCGGATGACTTCTATTTTTGCTGCGGATTGGATTTGGGTTAAGTTTGACTTGCATTTTTTGATACTGTTTGGTTTAACTAATATTTTTTTCTGGGGATTGCATTTGGGTCCATTTGACTTCTACTTTTTACTGTGGGTCAGGTTTAGAGGTTGCACGATATTTCGAGGCCCGGGCCCGGCCCGTAGGAAAAAATTTTCGGCCCGTTGTAAAACTCAAAAGCTTGGCCCGGGCCCAGCCTGGTGCAACAGAGTTGCCCAATCTGTAGATGTCCAATGTACTCAATGGACTCTATTCTCCGCTTGAGTTTGAGACTGTATTTTGGCAATATTTTCCCAAAACACGTGACCTCACCTCACAAAAATATGCTCCATTACTATTCTACGACATACAACAACGAGTTGGGAAATGAGTTGTTGCATAATTAATAATTATGATGTGGGAAAATGTTTCTCTAAAACATGCGGCTTTGACGTCACACGAATAGGGTATATTATGTATCTAGTACACCTTGAATGATCGGATTGTTAATGACCATTTGCGAGAAAAAAGCAAGGTAAGAATAAGAATGAATAGGATTCTTTTTTCCTAATGACAAGTGATAAAGAGGCTGCTTTTTTCCATGAAAAATATCCTTATCAGTCAAAAAAGTGCTTCTTATGAGTCTTTTTTTTTTTTTTTTTAAGTTTGACTGCATTAGAGAGAATTAAAACAAAGTTTAATTTCTTTAGTTATGTCGATGTTAAATTATATTTATATTTTTAAAGAGTCAAAGAAATACGGGGTAAAAAATAATCCTGATTATTCCAGTGAAGTTAAAAATTTTATTGAAATTAATGAATCAGAAATAAGATGTGCAAGCAACAAAAAATCCAAGAACAGAAAAGTATCCGAGAAAGAAAAGTGGGAGCAGTTTCCAAGATGAGTGGATTCGAAAATTTAAGTGGCTAGAATATTCTGATGAATTGGATAGAGCATTTTGTCATATTTGTCAAATTTACAATCCACAAGGCATGAAAGAAACAACTTTGACAACTACAGGCTATTCCAATTGGAAATATGAACTTGATAAGAAGGGGCTCATGAGATAAAGAAACAATCTTATTGCTATTGCAAAATGTGAGGAACAGAAAATGAGAGATGATCAAAATCAGTCAGTTTCAAATTTAGTCAACGACAAAGTTTTGGAAGATAATAGATATTACGTAGCAAACATTGTAGACATGATTAAATTTTTATCTACAAATCAGCTTCCACTTAGAGGAACATATGTTCTGGAAGAAAATTGTGAAAATGGAGTGTTAATGAAGCTTTTTGAATACACTCTTCAAAGAGGTAAAGAACTTGCAGTTCTTGCAGAACTTGAAATTCCCAAAAATGCATCTTACCTCTTCCTAAGATACAAAATCCAATTAATGGCTAATATAGTCAGGTGCGATATTGCACAAAAGGTTTTAAATGCTGACATTCCATGGTGTGCTGTTTATGGATGGCACCCGTAGGGGGAAAAAAAGGAAGTTGTTGGTTTTGTTTTCAATTTATCACTTGCTGTAATGTCCTAGAGAAAACATTGTCATTAGAAATAGCCTAACAATGTGATGCGAATTCTTTAGCACAGATGGCTTTAGATCTATTACATGAATGCAAGTTAGATTCAAAATATTTATTGAGTGAGTATTACGATGGAGCCAGTGTTATGTTTGGTTAAAAAAGAGGTGTGCAGGCAATTTTACAGAGTAACTTAAAAATAAAAATATTGTATGTTCACTGCTATAATCATAGACTTCATTTAGTAGTTATGATTGATGAAATATGCCAGTGATGAATGCCAGTGTAATGCCCTGTATAATTTTCTAAAGAAAAGTCACGTAAGAAATGTTTATGAAAGTAAAAGTTTTACGCGGCTGCTGGAACAAAGATGGTCTGGAACAATAGATGCTAGGGTATTCCCTATTGTTTTGGCTATGTTTCTAGAAGAAGTGATGGTTTGACTGTTAGCTTTTAAAATATAAATATGATTTTCATGAATCTAGGAAAAAAAAGTGACCGAAAAAAGTTATCAGAAAAAAGTCACAAACTACAAAAGCAGAAAAAAAGTGACATGGAAAAAAAGTTACTGGAAAAAAGTTATCGGAAAAAAAGTGACAAGGAATTGATTTTGGGGATTCATTGGTTAAGTATGAAAGGAGGGTTGGGGGGGGGGGGGGGGCTCATAATTTAGGTAAATGGGTTTTTCATACTGAATTAACTGTTTTGGTTCAATTTTTGGATATACATTCATACTCAAAACACGCTTGCCTGATTAGTTTTGGGAAGAGACTATTACCCCCCATCTGTCCTCAATTAGATGAATGAGTTTTTATGCAGAATTATCCAACGTGTGTCAAATTAGCATATAGATTCATTTCGATAAGGCTTATATATAGTATATAATTCCTGAAGAGAAATAGGAGTGTTAATGGTTAAGTATAGAGGGGGAACGGGGGATAACCTTTCTTAAATTAATAACTTTTTACGCATAATTATCTGATTTGCTTAGAATTTTGGACATAGGTTAATTATGATAAGACGTATCTCTGATTAGTTACGGGTTCTTCTGCTTATTATAAAGTGGAGAGCGAGCAATTATCTCTTCCTTAAACTAGATAAATAGGTTTTTAAGCAGAATTATCCCATGTATTTCAAATTTTAAATATAGGTTCTTTCTGATAAGGTGGATCCCTGAATAGTTTTAAGGATTTATTATCTAAGTATAGAAGGGGAATAGAATATAACCCACCTTAAATTAAATTACTTTTTATGCTGAATTATCGGATTTGCTTCAAATTTTGGATTCTAGATTCATTATGATAAGGCGTATCCCTGATTACATATGGGGTTATTTTGCCAATTAAAAATTGGGGTGGGTGATTATCACCCCCCCCCCCCCCTAAATTAGATAAATTTTTTTTTGCTCACTTATCCAATATATTTCATATTTTGGATACATGTTCTTTCTCATAAAGTGAGTCCCAGAATAATTTTAAGGGTTTAATGGCTTAAATTAATTAATGGCTTTTTACACAGAACTATCTGATTTGATTCAAATTTTGGATGTGCGTTCATTATGATAAAGCGAATCCCTGATTAATTGTGGGTTATCCCCTGTTCCTCCCTCTATACTTAGCCATTAAACACTTAAAACTATTCAAGGACTCACTTTATCAGGAAGAACCTATATCCAAAATTTGAAATACATTGGATAGTTGTGAAAAAGAAAAGAAAAGAAAAGAAAGAAAGAAGAAAAAAAAACAATTTATCTTATTTAAAGAGTGGGGGATTAATCGCCCGCTCCCCTATTTAATTACCAAAAGAACCCCATAACTAATCAGAGCCTAATCAACACAGTCTAATCAACCTTCTCATAATGAATATACATCCAAAATTTGAAGCAAATCAGATAATTCTTCATAAAAAGCCATTTACTTAATTTAAGAGGGGTTTTCCCCCGTCCCCCCTTTATACTTAGCCATTAAACCCTTAAAACTATTCAGGGGTTCACCTTATCAGAAAAAACCTATATTTAAAATTGAAATACATGGGATAATTCTGCATAAAAACCTATTTCTCTAGTTTGACGGGGAGATAATTATAATTGCTTGTTCCCCCCCCTTTATAATTAGTAGAAGAATCCATAACTAATCAGAGATACATCTTATCATAATGAACCTATGTCCAAAATTCTAAGCAAATCGAATAATTATGCGTAAAAAGCCATTAATTTAATTTAAGAAAGGTTATCCCCCGTTCCCCCCTCCATACTTAACCATTAAACTCCTAAATCTCTTCAGGTATTATGTACTATATATAAGCCTCATCAAAAAGAATCTATATGCAAATTTGACACATGTTGGATAATTCTGGATAAAAACTCATTCATCTAATTGAGGACGGAAGGAGGGAGGGGGGTAATCGTCCCTTCCCAAAACTAATCAGGCAAGCGTCTTTTCAGTATGAACGTATATCCAAAAATTGAACCAAAACAGTTAATTCAGCATGAAAAACCCATTTATCTAAATTATGAGCCCCCCCCCCCCCCCTCCTGTAGGGTTCCACAATTCAAACTTTGACTTTTTTTTAAAAAAAACAATGGTTGGCGTCGCCAAATAAGAGATAGACTCTTGCCAAGTGGCACGCTCTCGACGAAAAAGAGAACTGCGTTCGGGCAGTCGGGGCCGAGGTGTGATTGGAGAAAGTCAAAAAAAGCTC
The DNA here is from genome assembly GCA_964019185.1 of Maratus speculifer. Classification (NCBI taxonomy): domain Eukaryota; kingdom Metazoa; phylum Arthropoda; class Arachnida; order Araneae; family Salticidae; genus Maratus; species Maratus speculifer. The sequence continues at coordinate 248,297,289 of OZ025301.1, read as the reverse complement.
TCTTCGTGTGTCGCGAAGAAGTATTGTTCTAGTGGAACAATAATAATAATATTCATGTAAATGTATTCAACTTCTGTGTTAATGTGTCCGTATGTTATTGTGTCATGTTAATAAATGTTGTTCGTATATGAATATGGTCTCCAAGCTTCAGAACTCTTCTACATTTGATAGTCGCTATAGTGCAAGCAACACAAAGATGCCCGAATGTTTTGGGAGATAGAACAGCGATCCGTATTCCTCCCGATCCGCCTTAAAGAATGAATCCCCAAAATCAATAATAAATCCCCCAAATCAATTCCTTGTCACTTTTTTTCCCGTGTCACTTTTTTTCCTTGCCACTTTTTTTCCGGTAACTTTTTTCCCGTGTCACTTTTTTCAGATAACTTTTTTTCCATTTACTGATTTTCATAGTACAGGATCATACATTTTTTCACATCTCTTTACTTGATGTGTTAGAATTTATGCTTGAAACATACTTAATCTAGGATTCAAGCTGGCTTTTGCATCTTACTTCTGTCTTTGCTTTTTTATAAGCTATATAATTATTATTGGGGTACCTACAAAATAGACAACAAGCCTTTTGTTCTCTTTTGTTTGCTTATTGGCAATCACCATTCCACAATGATTTTCAGTGTTTTTGAGTGCATGCTAATATCAGCAGAACATATAATACACTGAATTATATTATCAATTGCTTTGTGAATTTTGTTTTTATCGCTTCTCAGTTTGTTGGCTAACATCAAAGTGTAGTTTCTAGCTTTTCCGGTGATCTTGGCCAAGAAACTGTAGGTTAGAGCCCAAAATTCATCAAAAATTAGTCATAATTTTACATTTAATTTTCATCGAATTTTTTTCGACTGTTAGTTTCTGTATCACATGCTGTCAGAAGTTGTACCTACTGTGGCATTTATTTAAATTTCTACATGGAAAATCTAATAGTAGATGAATTGAAGAGGGTGAAAAAACACTAAAAGCAAACCATTTAATTACCTGTGATATAACATTTAGGGATGATACACTTATTAAATTGCTAGGCTTATGTTTACAGACAAGTGCTTTATCTCCACCACCGCATGAAATTGTCATTTAATCATAGAAATGGACAACCTAAAAATAAATTATTTACTATGTTCATGTAAAACAGGATTATTGGGTCTTTGCAAGCACTGCACAGCAATTTTATACATTGCAGTACATAAGTGCAACATGAGACTTATTAGCATAAAATTTACGTATACGAACAAATTACTTAAAGAAACGGGTAATTAATGAATGAAAAAACTTAATGAATTGTTATGATGCCAGTAATGAATGCCAGCCAGTTTTGCCATTATGTTTTAGACACGATAAATTTGAAGGAGCTTTGGCATTTAATATATTATTATTCATGAAGCATTTAATAAAGCATGAAAAAATGTTTTCTATTGAATTTGTTAATAGTACCATATTTTCTTTTGATTATGGAAACAGTAAAAGGAAGTGATAAACCTACTGAAATCAACTTAAATGCAAATAAGCTTCCAGGCCATGATATGCAGAATTGGGATTTTTTATGTTTATTCCTGCTAATGTTTTTTAGTCATTTGCAAAGAGGAAATGTCATTTTAAAGCTAATTATAGTACTACATGAAATAATTGTGTTGATCTGTGCACCTCAAATATCCCGTCAACAAATTTTTTATCTTAACAGTTTAATTGAAGAATATTTAGAACTGCGTAGGTATACATTTATGAACATACCTTTGTGTCTAGAGCACCACTTTCTTCAACATTATCCGAAATTAATATTTGAATTTGGGTCATTAATGAAGATGTGGACTGTGCGATTTAAATCACAATATTCCTATTTTCAGAAATGTGCTTATTCCTCCTAAAACTTTATCAATACAACGAAAACATTAAGTGAAAAGTACCAATTGCTGCAGGCATATCTAACAACAGGATCAATCTTTAATGAACTGCAATAAGATTCAGCAATTCCATTCCTTATTTCTCTTTATGAAATAGCTATAAAAAATGCTGTCATAAATTCTGTTAGAAATGCTCACATGGAAGCATCAATAGAATATAAACATATCCTTTTTTATACAATGCTTTGAAAGACATGTTTGTTCCTGTTTCAAGATGTAAAAGCAATTTATTCTTGGGGAAATTTTTATTTATGGTAATAGAAAAACAAAATATACATTTTATTGTTTTAAAATTCATCCATTGTTGACAAACTGATGTTTATTTACAAGAACATTTGTATTTATTTAGCTTTGAGGTAGGCGCTACAGCTATTCGCCGGCATAACCTCCAATGATCACAAGAAACCATATAGAACACTTTATTACAGAATATCCAGTACATACATTTTCACAGGGACAACACAGACACCCATGCCGCTAGCTGGACTCGAACCAGGGACCAGCGTACAAGGACATAATGAACAACTGTTAGAGAATTGCTCTTTTGTTCCAGAACTTGCCACCAGCTGGCATCATCAAACAATTCTTGTTTTACAGGAAAAAAACTCAGAATGATCAATTGCTCCATGACTCTGGAAGCAGTTAGCAGCAAAAAGTTGAGATGGATTAAAAATCCATTTTTATTCCAATGGAATAATTATCATGAATTAAAAACTACATACATTAAACCTCATGCATGTCAAAGTATCTCTTTATTTTGGTATTTGTAAATAGTGTCAAGAATATCTATAATGGAGATTCCATTATATATAGTTTTTTTGGGGTTAAAATTTATTCCTTTTATAAAATTGCATTTTTAGTTAATCTTTATAATTTAGGAAATAGGTATTCATTACGCCCTTTTCCCACAGTTCAATATTCTATTAAGCATGGAAAGGCTTTCATTAATTCTTTTCTCTTACATGAATTTTCTGATGTAACGGCTAACTGAAATAAAATAAAGAAAAGCACTTCTTTTCAATCTGCGCTTCCCATAATTCCGTTGAAAATTATCTTTGCGATTTCAATAACTAAAATAAAATCTAGTCTTTGTACAGTTGCTAACGATTTCCGTTCTCTTCATAAACATTTTGTCCTGCAAATTATTTCGTGGGTGCGTCTCTTTGATTTAGAGCATAATATGTAAATGTAAGCAGATGGTTTCGCATCGTCCGTTGAGAGTTGATGCAGTTCTCACGATTTTAATCTATTAACCCTTTTGTGCCTGCTCCCATAATTTACAGGTTATCAATTGGCTGTATACTTAACAATGTGTTCTGTCTCTCTCTGCATAATTATCGCCAAGGTCGGCAATTATACAAAGAGTTTTGGCGAAAACCGCAAGCCAAATCGCTAATCAACATCTGTACTGATTGTAACTTCACTTGGATTTGAACTACTATCCAGTAAGGACCTATTACCTCATGTAGTCTTCATATTTGTATTTCCAAGGGGTCACTCCCTGAGGAGTATAAGTCTCCGCTCATGCCTGCATATCTTAATAAAGAACTTCGAAGAGATATTACTGGTGTTTTCATGACTTCTGCGGACCTGTCTTATTGCAAACACTTTTTGGAATTTACAGCATAACTTAAATGCTTTCTCCTAAAAAAGATATTCATATGAGCGGTCACTAGAACGCCACCGAAAATCTACATCATAATATTGATCTATTTTTTATATTGTGAAGTGTTTTAAGTATTATAAGCAACATATTTAAGTTTATAAATTTAAATATAAGCAACTTATTTAGTTAAGTTTATTTTTCTTTTTCCTTCAGCTTTCATTATCTAGTCCAGATGCAAAATTAATATAGAGGATGGAATCAACCAATGAAAATGAGCAATATCCACTGGAACTTTGTTCTTTTGCATAAACACTAATTTTTTATTCATCTAGAAAATATGATTATGTACGAGAAACTTTTAATACATGTTTGCCACATCCAAGCACCCTGCAAAAATGGTATTGATGCATCAATGGAATCCCTGGATTTACAAAGGAATCTCTGAAAGCTCTAAAGAAAAAGGCAATGGAGGCTTCTAAAAATAATAAAAAATATTTTACTCTCTAATAGCTGATGAAATAGCCATACGACGTCATGTGAAATGTGATGAAACGAATAATAGTTTTAGTGGATATGTTGATTATGGAACTGAAATAAATGATGATGGAATAAGGTAAATACCTTATTCCAAAAAATCTTAATCTTTTGATAAATTGTCTCAATGGCAGTTGGAAAGTCCCTGTTGGCTATTTTTTAATAGGGCTGAAAGCTAAAGAGCGGGCCAACTTAATTAATGTTTAGAGTTAATGCATGAAACAGGTGCAGAAGTGTCAGCTATAAGTTTTGATGGTCCAAGCATTAATGTTTCAACTTCAAAAATTTTGGGGACTCAAATTTCTGAAGATGTAATAAAACCTTATTTTTTTTCAATCAATAAAAAAGTTAGATGCTTGCTATAAACTAAAAGTAGTTCACAATGCAATGGTCTTTTGAGCCAAGATTATAATGCCCCTTTTCAAAGTACTAATAAACAAGTGACATATATCTATTTTTGGAATATGCAGAATTATACATAAAGGGGTTAAAAATTTCTAGCAATGGTCCATCTATTTTAACCAGCAATCGGAAAGTCGGATTTTTAGGTTGTTTAATCTACATTTATAGTATTAAAAGTTTATATGGGGTCTCCAATAATCAGTTCCTCCTGGATGCAGCCCACCCCCAATAAATATAAATGCCTACTTCCGTTAATTCGTCAGCAGTGCCATGTGGCGCCCATGTCACAAGCCTCACCATCAACTATCGAGGATATTGCCCCTTCATCAGCACAAGAACCTTACAATTTATTATTTTGAAATCTTTTTGGAGATAAGTGCTCAGACTCTTGCTTCGATCTAAGCATATGGAGTGGTTTTCAGAACATGACGAGCCTCCACAATAAGATGAACAGCAGTTTCTCTTTCAAAGCACCTTGAATTTATCTAACTTGGCTGAGGACTGCCAGGACTGCATGTCAAAGTGTTCAAATGTACTTCATGACCCTTTTTGTACACATAATCATGTAAAATATTGTCAATAAAGATATTTTATATGCAGAGGTACAACATCAATAATGTTTGCAGCTCTGCATCTGGTGTGAAAAGAGAATGGCCATTTCTCTTAGAATAGAAGTGACTTTTAACCCACAGTGCCATTCTCTTGAACAAAGATGTGAAGAAAACTTTCACAGAAGAAATGTTATTAAAAAGCAAGAAAATTTATGATTTCATGAAGACAAAAATAAATTATCCAGAAGTGACACGAAGAATCAGAAGTATAGAACAAGCAAAAAAAAAAAAATGAAAACTGACACCTGAATCCATAGAGACATTTCCTTTGCTCATGGCATACTTTAATGAAGATAAGTCTCTTCTACTTAAAGAAGAAATAGTGAGTATATATTTTTCCTTATTCATAATTTAGTAAAGTATTTTTAAATTATAATTTAAATGTTATATTCTGAGGTATTATTTTAGAAACTGTTCCAATGCTAAATTAATTGATACTTTTACTAATAATATAAATATTTTAAGCAATATTCAATTTATTTCACTTAATTAAAAATTTATTTTGATGTTTTCTTCTGAGAGATTCTATAAATTGTCTCTTTCTTAAATTTTAAACTATTGAATTATTTTGAACTGGTTTGTTTAGAAGTCCCCATTTATCAATAAAATTTCATTATATTTTCCCATGAACAGTCTAAAAATTTTTTACTAGATTTTGTGATTTTCCTACAAACAACTCAGATAAAAGAATTTTCTGCAATTGTTTTTCAAATGTTACTGAGTATGCTTTTTGGAGACTATTCTTAATGTTATTTTATCAAATATTCAGAAGTAGATTTTCAACAACTATTTCTATATTCTTTTGCCAAATAAGTGTCAATGGATTGATTTTAAAAATGAATACTTCTTTTGAGCTGTAAAAACATAATCCCCTCATATTTAAATATTTTCGTTCTATATTATCTTTTCTTATTAAAACTGTATTTCTTAGTAGTTTTAATAAAATCTGTAACTGTTTGTAATTTTTAATACTTTGTCTATTTGTATATTGCTTTGCAAAGACACAATCCATTGCAATCAAATTTCTGGCAGCTATTGATAATGCAAGCTCATTTCATTAAAAGGATAATGGGGGGAGGGACGAAAGTAAATTTCGTCAAATAATTTCACATTTCAATTTGAAATAGAATCAAATTTTTCGAGCATTTGTAGAGAATTGGAGTTGAGCATCACTTGCAATAAATCCATGGCCAAAGATATCGCAAACATAGCCACTGCATCATCCCTTTTCCATTTTCTATTTGTGCTTAATAGGTTTCATAAATGCGCCATAAATGATTTGGGATTTTTTAAAACTACTACACCAAATAACTGTGAGGTTTAAAAAAATGCATTTCTTCAAAAGAATAAAAAAAATCTGTAAATTTTGTCTAAACATCATGAAAAATGCCAATTTTATCAAAAGATAACAAAAACACGCTCATTTCATTAAAAGATTTTTAAAAAACATCCCATTTCTTCAAAAGATCACAAGAAAAAAAAAAAAAATGTTTTCAAAACATCATGAATTGCTATTGCTAGCTGGAATAAAATAGATTCTAAAATCAAGTGGTTATTTCTGGATGTACGAAAAAAATCTTGAAGATAATGGATCATGCTGTATTTAAGAGTGATATAAAAAAAAAAAGAATATTTAAGAAAGATATAAAAAAGAATAATTATTTTTTCAATAATTGTGAATGAAACTGCTGATATTTCCAGAAAAGAACAAGTTAGTATTTGTTTTCGGTATGTGTCTGCCAGTGATTTTCAGCCAATGAGAATTTTGCAGGATTTTATGAGATTGACAACACCGGTGCAGAAGCATTGCTTTTAATTTTAGGTGATGCGCTTGATTTGAGCTATCATTTGAAAACTGCAAGAGGCAGTGCTATGATGGCACAAGCAACGTTGCTGGAAAATTTCCTTCTGCACAAGAATGAGTAAAATAGCACCAACCATCTGCTAAATTTGTTCACTGTTCTCCTCATCGTTTAAATTTAACTGTGCAAGATGCAATGAATAATATTTCAAACATACTTGATTGCCTTAACAATGTAAAAGAAATGATCAATTTCATAAAAGCGTCTTGTAGCATTTCAAAATTTGCAGTCACCACACATGGGCAATTTATGTTCTCTATTTTGTCCCCACTAGATGGTCGATGCACACAAGCAGTGTCCAGAGTGTTTTAAATGAGTCCTTGATGAAATTTTTCTGAAATCTAAGCTTGCATTTGAATATATGACCTAGCTACTAAATGAAGTGGATTTTTTCAAAATTTGATCTCTTTCGATGTTTTCTTTGCATTAAGCAACATTATTAAAATATTAGGACCAGTTGAGAAGGTACAAAAAGCATTGCAATCATCCAACATATCACTGAGAAATATCCAAAGTCAAATCAATATTTTTAAAGATATTTTGACATTTTATTGTTAAGATGAAGAATATTCTCTATTTTGGAATGGAATTGTCTCTAAAAGCAAAGAATTTGATTTAGAGGAACCAATATTGCCTAAAATCCAAAAAACCTAAGCATATAGACGAAGAAAGTGATCCTCATATCTTTGGAAAACCTGAAAACTACTGTAGCATAAAGTTTTTAAAACTACTACATAGTGTTAAAAATTCTTTAAATGAATTATATAAATGCAATACTTTCTCTAAATTGAAAAACATTGAAGAATCACTATTAAACTCATTAAATTATCAATCAACTTTAATACCTAAAAAAATAAACGCTCTTGGTGGGAATTTGATTTTGATATCAAGAGATTAAAATTGCACATTATGATGCTGTCAAATGTTAAAAAACAAGAAAACAGTTTTGAAAGTCTTTCTGATCTGAAACATTTCTTCCAAAGTAATAAGAATATTGCTGCAAAAATTCTGGAATTAACCAAATTGATCCAAATCTTCTATTTAATTCTTGTGACCACTTACACAAATGAACGAAGACTTAGTATGCTTTATAGACTGAAAAACTTTAAGATCGACTATGACTTAGCAAAGATAAAACCATATTACTATTTTAAATGCATACCAAAAAAAAGTTGATGCATTAAATATCGAAGAAATTATAAATGCATTTATAGTTAAATCATTCACACCTTTATTTTTTAGAGTGTGGAAACGAGGATCCAGCGCTACAGCTTGATATCCTCCTCCATCATTTATTTCTCAATGTCATACTAATTCCAACCGTACTAATGCAGCCGAAAAAAGAAGCAAGTGTAATAAAAGACTTGCAAGAAAACAGTGGAAAGAGATAATTCTCCACCTGCTGAAGAAGAAACTGTACAATGTACGATATGCATTGATACAGAGAAGGGTAGAGATAATTCTCCACCTGCTGAAGAAGAAACTGTACAATGTACGATATGCATTGATACAGAGAAGGGTACTCTCTGGACCCTCATGTGCAGTAGGGTGGAGTGAAAAATCGAAAGTTGGAATTTTGATTTTGGATAGCAGCCAAAAGTTGCCTTTTAGTACCTCTAATACTCGTGCAAAATTTCATGTTTTTTGAAAAACTTCTTGAGTCCCCTACCAGAGCATTTATATTTTCATTCATTTATACGATAGATTCTTACCATAAATTGTACATTAACAGGATTTTATCGTAATCTCGTTTGATATTTTTATTTTTGAAACATTTAGTGTAATTCCTTTCATCATTTGCAAACTTTAAGTATTTGTTTTTAAATATTTGAAATGGTTTATTGAGTTTTAAAAGTTGTATGTTGTCATTTTTAAGGTCAAAATGAGTATGTGTGTAAGCAAATCGAAGTTTACCATTACTAGAAGCTGGTGATTCTTCGAAACTAAATAAAGTTGTTTTGCCAACAACAGGAGAATGCTATAAAATATTACTATTATACAAAACAATAAATAAAACACAGCAGTAATTGTAAAGTTTCGCCAAAATCAGAGGTAAAAAAATCCTAAGAGAAAACATCAAAAGCATCAATTATTATAGTTTCCCAAAGACGTATTGATCAAATGATAGACAACAATTTTTCTGAATATCAGAAGCTTATTCAGTTCCCCAAAATCAAAGGAAATTATGGAAAAATTGGGATATATGGAAGAACTATAAGTGAAAAACGTAATCTCTGATTTTAAAAGTCAAATGAATTCTATTTGGGACACATTACACCATCTTTTGGACCAGGAAAGATCATTGCAGGAAGTATTAAAATATTGCACTGAAAAACATTTAAACCTTGATAAATTTATGGAAATAGGTTGTGACGGAACAACTGTAAACAGTAAGATAAAAAATCATGCTAATAGATTTTTGAAACTAAGATTTAGTCGTCCGTTGTAGTGGTTAATATGTCAGCTCTCTGCAAACGAATTCCCACTAAGTCATTAAATTTGATAAACAAAATAAAGGCTCACGAGTTTTTCCTGCTCTAATTGGAAAGTCGTTGGATCAATGTGAGCAATTGATAGTTATGGAAATTAAAAAATATCTGATCCTATCATAGAGAAATGAACTCTGGAGAGTTAAGCGTAGACCAAAATTACTTTTATGACATGTGTCAAACATTTGCATCTGGTTAATGCTCCTCAAATCTAGTAAATCGTAATCCTGCAAGAATGTCGCACTCTAAATGATTGCCAATTGCCAATTGATTACTTGGTTTGCAGATTGGAAGTCAGAACTCATCAAAAATCTGAAGATACATCTGAAGTACATTCGTCTATGTTGTTTCACTTCAAGAAAGACTCTTCTTGCAAATATAGAACGCAAAATTTCTTTTTTTTTAAAACATATAAGTTGTTTCGTTATTAAAGGGAATACTTAAAGAAAATTCTCAATCCTGTTATTGAACAAAACGTATACTTCTGCCATTGAGATAAAAATTTACAGGAACGATAACTGATAAAAAAAATCATTTGGATTCCGAAGAATATTGAAGATGAGGGATATTATATGTTCTACAATAAGACAGTTTCATATTCCAATATTCAGTGTTACAAACTATATAAACATTATTAAATGGCAAGAATGTGAAATCACCCCACATTCTTAAAAGAGTACCAAGAGAGAAACTGGAAATGATCATAAAAAAAATCGAAATTCCCATCTTTTCAATCGAAAAATTTACCTGTTAGATTCAAGTATTCGAAAAATGCGTAAACTTAATTGTTGAAGCTCCATTAGCGGCTGTAGTAGTAGAAGCAAGAACCGGATATATATGAGCAAAAATCAAATCACAAAAGGTAATACCTAATTTTGATAACAAAGACCAATATAAATTAGAGTGAAAACTGCATTTCCTTTATATTTAGAAAACAATCTTTCATGTGCATTCGAAAAATAAAAGTGAAAGGCATGTCTAATTGTTGTGTTTTCTCTTCTCTGTGACAATACCATTCACATATTAGGGTTTTATTCGCGATTCAAAGAGTTAAAACGCAACGATACTTAGATCGTTCACAAGTAATACTTTAAAAAGTCATTTTTGTGGGTTATTTTACTGAAATCAGAAATTTCGTTAAAAACAAAAAAAGTTGATTAATTTACACTACATTGTGAAATCTTGATTTTAACATAAAAAGAAGATAATCTTTAAGAGCTGGTAGGGAACTAAAATGAATTCCAAATGAAATTAAATTTTAACCATATATTCAGTGTGCCAAAAAGCAACATTTTAAAACCTACCCAAAGAAAAAATTCCGAAAAATAATTTTTTTTTGGTCATTTACACTACATAGTGAAATCTTGATTTTCACATATAAAGAGCATAATCTTTAAGAGCTGGTAGGGGACTAAAGATGAATTCCAAACGAAATGAAATTTTAACCTTATATTCAGTGTGCCAAAAGGCAACTTTTTAGACCTATCCAAAGAAAAAATTCCGAAAAAAATTTTTTTTGGTCTTTTTCACTCCACCCTAATGTGCAGGCATACATTTCATGAGAAGTGTTACAGAACATGGCACCATCAGTGGAAAGAGATAATTCCCCACCTGCTGAAGAAAAGCTGTTTCAATACATGATATGCATTGATACAGAGACTGATACTGTCTGGACCCTCATGTGCAGGCATACATTTCATGAGAAGTGTTTCAGAAGATGGCACCAACAGTGAAAAGAGATCATTCTCCACCTGCTGAAAAAAAACTGTACAATACACGATATGCAGAAGAGTTGCTTGTTCATTTTGTTAAGTGGTTTGCATACTTATATGATCCAGAACAAATATCGCATAATATTCATGGCCTGATCCAGTTAGCAAATGATGCAAGAATGTTTGGATCACTGGATCAATTCAATGCTTTCAAATTTGAAAATTATATGAAAACACTAAAAAATATTTAGGAAAAACAAATATGCCTTTGCAACAAATATATAGGTGAACTTTGGAGGCTCTGTCTGTAAAACCGATGAAACTGATAAATTCAGCACCAGCTCTTTCGCAAAATTTGTTTGTTTCCGATGATTATTTGCATATAAGTTCTGAAAAATATCTTTTAGAAATAGGTTCCACTGTAGATTCCTGTTGTATTTTTCAATCTGGTGAAATTTCTTTATTAGAAAAATGTGAATATTCTAATGAAAAGAAACAAAATATTGTAATCGGTAAAGAATTTTTACAAAGAAAGATTTTTATACAAAACCGTGCAAATCTTCTTTATTAGGTATATATTTAATGAATAAACTGTCCTGTTTAAAATCCTGGCCTCTTCAAAAAATAGACAGGAAATATACAATATTTCCACAAAAAGAAAAAAAAAATGTTTTTCTATATTTGCATTGCTAATTTTTAAACTTCATTCAGCAAGTTTTTTCTAGTTTTTAATTTTTATTACCTGACATATTTTATTCTGGTCTTCATCCCCCCACCTCCTCATTCTAATTGCATTCTGTCACCCTCTGTTTACACTTTTTTTTTAAAGTAATTTGAATGCAATACATTTGTGACATTGAAGTTTCCCCAAATCCTCCACTTCCAATTCCCGAAATTTCCCTCATTTTCTCCTGAGAAGGAACATTAAGGGGGTTCTGGGGAGCTCCTGAGAATGCTATAAAACAAACTTTTAAGTTCCTGAGGACCTCCTGGTGACAATTTTCTGGATCCACAGGGATGCCTGGGAGATTAGGATCCTGGATTGTGAATCCTCCCAAGGACATCCTGGAGAAGCAAGTGTGTATATGGGTTAAATCTTCCTTTTAATTCATAATTTATTGAATATTAAGCTTTAATAAATGTTACCTATTCTTTTATCAGTTCTTTTAAGGGTCGCTGTGGTTTGAAAAAAAAAAAGAAATATTTTTCAGGCACTTGCTCAATGTCATAAAAATAATGTTTATGGGATTTTTTTTTTTTTTTTTTTTGTAACTTTCTGCTTTTATCACGGATGCCACTCAGAAAATAGCAAAAAAGAGGAAATTATGCGTAAAGTAAAATTTACGACATTTTTCACAACATTTATACGAGAATTTTATAAACTATTGTTTATAATAAACTAAATAAAGAATTACAGCTTATTTTTTTTTTTTTTTTTTTGTAAACTTTTAATTTATAAGAATAAGTAAAAAGGATTTTTCTTTAGTTCACAATATTTTACATCAATTAAGGTAACCCAGCAATAGGTTCAGTGGGGAATTTTATATTTTATGTATCGCATCATTTTAAATCAATTTAAGTAACCCAGAAATAGATTCGATGATTATTCCACGAGTGAATAGCAAAAATTTGCAGGTTTATTTTTTATCTGCTTTTTTTTTACGAAAATAGCTGTTTTATTTCGCGATCATTAGTCAAAAATCGTCGTTTTATTTCGCGATTGTTTGACGAAAAATCGCCTTTTTATCTCGCAGGGGTAGGAGTGAACAATTCATAAAATATAGGACATTTTTTATAAAAAATATAGGACAAATATAGGACTTTTGAAAATAATGTTATTGAAAATATTTTACTATATAATACTTTTTTAGCACATAATCCATGTTAGTTAAAAAAATTTCACTAATTAATGCTATTAAATCAAGATGCAATATTAAAAAACAAATATAAAATGAATTTTTCCATTGTTTTTCTAAAGTCCCCTGTTTGAAATCATTGCTAATTTCCTTTTAAAAATGAACCAAGGTCATGAGATATGGCATATGATACTTTCTTTGACCTTAACTGTGTACCTTGTGGCAAAAAAGAATCTTAAAATTTCATAATTTTTTTTTTTGTTCCATCTGATGGCTGAAATTAATAATTAGAGCGATACGAATTATCCATAAAATCTTGGAACGACAAATCCCTTCCTCATTTAAAATCCAAGTACTCAATCAACTTTTTTAAAATTTGATATTAAAACTTTAGCTTTTTCTATCAGTAGAATCCACGAAGCGAAATTAAAATTATTCACTTTGTTTTCTGAATTATCTTTCTGCTTCGTTGTTTTGACATGATGCATTAACTGTGAATAATCACTGTTGCTGATGGGAACCAGATATGGTAATCATTTTTATCCTTCAGACATAATTCGGCAATTTTTTCTTTTTTTACTCCCCATCATTCTGATCTATCGAAGCATCAGAGAATTTCATCAATCTACGTTCACATTGTGTCATTGCGTTAATGTAACGAAATAAATATACTTTTTCTAGATGATTAAAATAAAAACCACATATTACAGCTGAATACAGGATAAGGCTAAGAGAAACTAAAACAACTGCAATGAAACAGAAGCGTGCGAAGAGAAAACTGAGCCCGGGGCAAAGTGTCAGTTTTGTCCTCCCCCCCCCCTCCCCAACCTTCCAACTTTTTCTTGTGACAGGCCAAAAATGGCATTTGTAGTATAAATTTGATGCTCCCTAAATTTCTGCACCCGGGGCAACTGCCCCTTTCGCACAGGACTGCAGTGAAACACAAAAACATATTGAACATTAGAATTAACTCAGCGAGCAAACTGGTGCACATGAAAACATCAAGTCATTCAAAAACATTTCTTTACTGATGTCGCATCCAAAAGAGAAAAAAATGGACACCGAAGCCTAGGAAATTAAGCAGAGACATCAATGTTTAATCTCCCTGGGTACAAAGTCATGTTTAAAAATTCAGCAATCTATGCCCCAGCCTCCTCCTCATTTGTACTTTGTGTACTGACTGAAAGTATGAGCAATGTGTGCAGGATTGAACTATTGCTGTTGCATGGAGGTACAGGAAAAGATATAAAAAAACAGAAACAATTGTAAATGCTAGCAGGCAATATTAATACGAAATATATGAAAAAGTAAATAAATATAGGAAATATAGGACAGTTAAAGAAATATAGGACAATATAGGACATTTTTGAAGATTATTTTATAAATATAGGATATATAGGAAATATAGGACAACTCTGACCCCTGATCTCGCGATCGTTTGAAAAAAATCGCCGTTTTATTTTGCGATCGTTTAAAACAATTGCCGTTTTATTTCGCGATCGTTTGGCGAATATAACAGTTTTATTTAGCGATCGCTTGACGAAAATCGCCCTTTCACATCATGATCGTTTGGCGAAATTCACGTTTCACATCGTGATCCTTTGACGAAAATCGCCGTTTTATATTGCGATTGTTTGACGAAAATCGTCGTTTTATATTGCGATTGTTTAACGAAAATCGCATTTTTAAATCGCGATCGTTTGACGAAAATCGCCGTTTTATATCGCTATTGTTTGACGAAAATCGCCGTTTTACATCGCAATCGTTTAACAAAAATCGCCTTTTTACATTGTGATCGTTTGACGAAAATCGCCGTTTCACATTGCGATCGTTTCACGAAAATCACCGTTTCGTTTCACGATCGTTTGATGAAAATTGCTGTTTTATATCGCGATCGTTTGATGAAAAAAAATTTTATTTTGCGATCTTTTGAAAAAATCACCGTTATATTTCGCGATCTTTTAACGAAAATCGCTGTTATATTTCGCGATCTTTTAACAAAAGTCGTTGTTATATTTCGCGATCGCTTGACGAAAAAGGCTGTTGTATTTCGCGATCGTTTGACGAAAAAGCCTATTGTATTTCGCGATCGTTTGGCGAAAATTGCTGTTTTATTTCGCGATCGTTCGACGAAAATCGTTATTTTTTTGTGATCGCTTAAGGAAAATCGCGAATTCTTAAAAATTAAAAAAAGCGGAAATCCGCCATTTGGCGGAAAAGTGGCATCCCTGTTTTATACAGTTAGGCTGGCACCGGCTCAAGAACGAATTTTTTGTTTGTTTAAAGAAGAATTCAAGGGCACCACATTTTCGCATGCAAACAGCGGCTTTTATTCTTTATCTGATGTCGTACTGGGATAAGACACCGCCCCGTGAAGACTGGCCTGAGCGCTCAGACAAAATGACGGCTGCCGAAGGCGGATTAGTTTTTAACGTATGTACGGTCCCTTAAATTTAGACATCATAAAAGTTTATACTGATTTGTATAATTTCAAAAGAATAAGCAGAAAAAGCTTTTAAATATTATTGATTCGAATAGTCAAGGGACCGTACACAAATTGAAAAAAATCCGCCTTGGACAGTTTCAGCTAGGTGGGGAGGCCTACCAAATGGCTTAAGCACAACAAGCCCCACCTTGTTGGTATTGAAAGCAGACAGGAAAAGGGGGACCACACACTTCCCTCCTAAATGTTTGAAAACATATGACTTTTTTTCACATTTGGCTAATTTTAAGCATTTGGCACTCTCTAGTGAAAATCTTTACTTTTCTCATGGGAGGCACCCTGAAAAGGGGGTGCCCGGGGTAGTTGCCCCGTTTGCCCCTGCATAAATCGGGCTCTGTATGTAGTACAAAGGATATTGAAACATAGTAAGTTGAATGGAGTGCATTGCAGTCTGACGTAAACATGAAATATTGTTTAAAAATGGCAACCACCTCCCCCCCCCCCCCCCCCAAATTTAAAAATTTTAACGAGATTTTCTTATTATTTTATATTTTTTCATCATTTTGTATATTACAATTGAACGAGAATTCAGTTTTATATATTGAGGCAAGTAACATTTTTCTTATTTTAAAGTGATTCTCAAGTTCACAGCTGAACAAGCACGAAACTTTTTGACACATTGACGGACATATTTTTAAATGTAAATTTTATAAATTTGAACTCCTGGATCTGGATGGGATTTGAAATAGAAATTATTTTTCCATTTTTTAATAAATAAATTACTTATCCAGTAATATTCATCATAAATAAATAAATAAATAAATAAATAAATAAATAAAAAGAAAAAGTCCTTTCATTGCATAATTTCTGAATAACAACATCTGCCAGTTTCATGCGTTTCCGAATGAGAATGAATTAATGCGTGTGTCATAAAGTTGCCCTTTGAATTGCTCTCTGTGAAATTGATAAATGTTATTATTAAAGCACACATTCGATAACATCGTCCATACATAAAATTAATCATGTAATATTTAAAATTCTTTTGCAGCAAAACCAAGAAGACGCTCAGAGAAATATCCGCGAAGAAGCTGGTTTGAATGATGAAACAGATCCTGTACGTAAGGATTTTTTTCACGTTTCTTCCAATTTTTATTATAAAATATACTGCTTAAAAATGTTTTTTAGTTCATACTTAATCATTATGTCCATATTCTCAAAAATTGGGAAATAAAAAAAGTGTCAGGTTCTAAGTAAACATCTGCTACAAAATGGAATTTCTATTATTCCTCTATCTTAATATTTTATGTATTGTACCGGCTGTGTACTGGAAATTTCAAGGTGACATTCTTTCTTTGTTAAAGTGAGAATTGACAGGTAATCATGTACAGGTGTTGATGGGAGAAAGAGGAGATTGCTGAGAGGCGTGTTCATCCGTCAGGGATGTATGCGGATGATGAAGGAACATGTCACGGATCAAGAAAGCAACGTGGAATGTGTCCAATGCATAAGCTCCAAAGGGGGTTTATATTGGGGAAAGCAGTGATTTGGGAAGGTCAAGTCTTATCTGAGATTTGAGCAGTTCGTATCTGGGGTTCGTACTTAGAGGAGTGCAGGACAGAGGTCCTAGTGTGCAGTTCGTATCTGGGGTTCGTACCTGGAAGTGTGTAGGACAGAGGTCCTTGTAGAGAGTGCTCTGTGTTGGAGAACGTAGGCAGTTCGTATCTGGAGAGCAAGGGACACAGACGTCCTGGTGTTGTGCTCTGGGCCGGATAGCATAGGCCGAGTATACATGTGTTGGGAGATTCGAAATTGATCTCCAATAAAGTGAATCTAACGTGCATTGAGTGTGAGGGAGAAGATGTAATTTGAACAGTACACAGCCAACCTTTACTGTATTTAATTTAATGTTGAACCGGATCGCCTATATCCGAGTTGTAATTGTATATAATTGTAAATAGCGTATTTTGTGTGTACATATATTCTAAATAAACTGTTAATTCAGTTAATTGACAGCATCAGTGTTCATTTACACAATCCTCACAGTGGGTGACTGATATCACCTAATAATATCGGTGGTGGCAGCTATAAATACCACAAACTTTCTTCAAAGTTGTGTGGGCTGAGAGGAACGTCGGACAAGCAGTATTTGGTTTCAACAGGAAAAAATAATTAAGTTACTATTTCCTTCTGACAAATTAAACATGAGAATTTTCAAATTTGAAGGTATAAATTTTGTGTTACAAAAATTAATAAATAAAGCCAAAATTTATTTTTAATTTATCATAAAATGTATCATTAGAATAATACACTTTTAAAAATCACCATTAACCAAACTATTTTTTTATTTTTATTTATTCATTTATTTATTTATTTTTGTATGTTTGCTTGATGGAGATTTTTACAAAGTATTTATTAATTATTGCCAGTGTTATCGATGTTTTTGCATAGTAAAATGTATCATTTAATGTTAGAAGTTAATAATTGGGGGTTCCGCATACACTACACTGTCGCACTCTCTCAAAGTCAAAGGTAGATCATTCAGAAGTGCATTTTATCAAAGGGGCTGTCCACAAATTGTTTTGAGAAATAAATTGTCACACTTTTTTTTCAAAAATTTTGACCTCCCTTTCTCTTTTGTCGCAAAGTGTCACACTTCACCCTACCCCCTCCCTCCTCCTTGTCACATGTCGTGCTATATTACATATATACACATATTACTGTTCAGAAACAAAGCGCTATATTATAAATCATATTTCGAATTTTATTTTTAAACTTTAACGATGTGTTTTAATCAAAGTTGGGCAATATCAAAAATACAAGTATTTGAAATTCATTTTCAAAATACATTTGTATTTTGTATTTTATATTATTAAAACAAATGTATTTTGAGTGCTTTTTCAAAGTAGTTTGTGTTTCCAAAATCTTCAAAATACATTCCTCCGGATTTCAAGCTGTCGTCTCTAAACAATAGATCCTTGATTGCAACAGGGAAACACGTGCTTGTCTCCTTTGAATAGTTTTCGAATTCATTTTTGGAATATTATATGAACACTTTGTTTAACATTTTATATTAATGATTCGGATCTTCTGCAGAAGCATTTTGGCTGAGTTATCTCAAAAATCGTTTTTATAATTCATAACATTCAATAAAAATTACAATAAAAATGTTGAATGAAAATTGTTGTATAAGCAGGCGCTGTCCTTTAAAATTTTATTAAACATTTAGGGGAGACTAGTGGAATGGTGCCACCCAGAGTTTCCCCCAGAGGGTTTCAGGGGGGCGCTCCGCCCCTCTTGCCCCTCATCCAAAAACTAGCACCCCTCTTGTCCTTCATTCAAAAAAAATAGCCCCCTTCTTGCCCCACATTTGAAAAAACGCAGCCCTCCAGCGATAATCCGAATGCGCTATAGCGCATAAATTACACAAGAAATCGGCGACGGAATGCAAAAGTAGCTTCATATGTGTCCCGTGGGGTGGGTAATTTCATCATAAAATCACTAAAAAACAGCAATTTTTGTTAAAAATTGCGAAATAATGACTAATTTCCGGCAAAATTTGCAAAAAAAATGGCTAATTTTGTCAAAAAATGTCACAAAACGGCAGATTTTTCAAAAGATCGTGGAAAAACGACAAATTTCTTCCAAAAATCACAATAAAACAAAAAATTTTGTCAAATGAGTCGCAAAAGACGGCAATTTCCGTCAAAAAATAGCGATACAACGGCAATTGGTTGGTTGGTTGGTTATATGGCGTCTTATGGTGCAAGGTCCCTTTGGGAACATGCTGCGCCAAGACAAAGACAAATTTAGAATAATAAGTTATGAATTAAAATGCAAAATAAAACAAATAAATAAAACAAGCCAAGACCATAGCTGTAGAAACACTAAAATCATAAGACTGTATCAGCTAGTAATAATAGTTAAAATATGAACAATGTATAATAAGATGAGATACAAAAGTTACAAAAAAGCAAGATCTAAAATATACATAAAATCAGTGAAGGTAAAATAAAAACTCAATATATAGCAAGTTAAAATCTGTATGATCAATAAAGTAATAAAAAACATGAGATATATACAATGCGATTTTCTTTCTTTTTTTTTTTTTTTTTTTTTTTTTTTAATATAGAAGGTTAAAAAACAATGATAGTTCAGTTAGGCATATATTCTTCCAACATCACATTGTCATCATCGGCATCCGAGTAATTACTACATGACTCTGATTCCATGGCCTCTTCCCATACTGTTGCAACTGTTTGGGATCCTTCACATTTTTAATGAATGGACTGAGAGAATTTTTCTTCCCTCTCCCCACAGCTTTCCACTCTGGAGAAGCTGGAATTGAGGTTTTCTTTTTATCTGTTTGTACAGGGGTTTTTTTCAGACCCTGTTTTTGAAAAATATTGGATTTCTGTTGTATTTTGGTGTTTGTGGCAGCTTTGGACTTAGTTTGGGGTTCAGATGATTTTTTGGATTGAACTGCTAGTTCCTATCGTCATTTCTCAAGATCAATTATTTTAATAGGTTTAGAGGATGGTAGCCGGCGTTCTAGTTGCGGATGCCCAGAACATTTGGTTGGAAGACAAATATCACAGGATTCTTTGATTGGGGTGTTTGCTGATTGTGTTTTGGCTGAATTACTTGATGACATAGACACGTCAGTCTGGGTGCTGATGTGTCTTGCAGTTTTTAAAGGTTGTTTGATTAAACTTGAGTAGGAAACTCCAACTGATGGTGTTCGGGATTCAACAATTTTGCGGGCTTCCGGATATGAGAGTTTTTGGGTGATTTTAACTGCCATGATTTCTTTTTCGCGAATCCAGTTTGGACAAGAATGGGAGTAAGCTGTATGGTCACCTTTGCAGTTAACGCAGCATTCAGCGTTTTCACATGTTTAATCATCATGGTCTACTTCTGAACATCGTGCACATGTTTTAGTGCCACGACAGTTAATATCTGTATGTCCATAGTGCTGACATTTAAAACATCGTAGGGGGTTAGGAAAATATATGGTCGGACGGGGCAGCTTAGGTAAGCAGCTTTAATTCTAGTAGGAAGATTAGGGCTATTGAAAGTCAGAATGATGTGCTTTGTGGGAAGCACTTTTTCTACGTCTTACATCTATGACATCTTGATCTTTTAAGTTTTCCAAAAGTTCTTCTTTCGCAGAAAATAAAAGTTCTGGTTCAGATATTACTCCACGACTAGTGTTTAAAGTTTTATGCACTTGAATAGAAACAGAAAAAGGACCTATTTTAGAGCTATTTGAAAGAAGCTGTGACTGTTTGTATGAAGAGATCTCAACAAGTAAATCCCTGGATTGCAATTTCTTCAGTGAATGACCATCCCCCAAAACAGAATGAAATGTTTTAGCAATAACAAATGGTGAAGTTCTTTTGAAGGAACAATCAGATTGGCTATCAAGACGTTTGATGACAAAAAAAATGTGAGAATGCAGGTTTCTGTACTGTTTATTGCTCTCCACTTGGGAGAGAGTTAGAAGGAAATAGATATTTTCCATCCGTAATTGAAAAATTACAATTCGAACCCCGACTGCAACACCCACTTCCGAGCCCAACAAGGGGATGCACATTCGTGCACCAGTGCTAACCAGGGTCTATACGGTCACAAGACAATGCTATGTCAGTCTCCACCCTTAACGAGATGACTAGTAATTGCTCGCTCACTTGATCCCTAAAGCCAGTGACAAAAGTCAGCTGACCAGCCGATTGGTACATACAGAACCAATATGCACCGCCCGTCTACATGAAGCAGAGGCCAAAGCAGTGTGTTGGTTTCCCTCAACTGCCAGGATCCCCCTTTCCAGGGACACGGGTCGCCACGCACGGCCAACACGTGAGTGGTTTACAATTCTCCATGAGTCGATATACAGGATGATATCGGCTCATACAGAATTGCCCTCACCTCTGAAAAGGAAACCACAATGAGAGTGAAACAAAGATGAAAGGAAGAGAAGAGGAGTAAGAGGAAATAGAAAAGAGAAAGATCACTCGGGTGCCCCGGGTTGTGAAGCCCGTGAATACCTAAAGAAGGTATCCCCCTGGAGGGCGATACAACGGCAGATTTCGTCAAAAGATGTGCAAGAAAAACGGCAAATTTCGTCCAAAAATCACAATAAAACGGAGAATTCAGTGAAAAGTTCTGTTTTTTCGCTATATTTTAACGAGATTTGTTGTTTTCCCGATTTTTTTAGCAAAATATGCTGTTTTTTTCAATCTTTTAACAAAAACTGCTTTTTTTACAATCTTTTAACAAAATTGACCATTTTTTCAAGATCTTTTATCAATATTTGCCGTTTTTGAGATATTTTTTAAAAATTTACCTTTTTTTTTCAATTTTTTGATTGAATTTGTTTTTTCACGATTTTTTGAACCTCTAGATTCTTGATTCAACTCTATAAAAGTGCCCTTGAAAATGAGTAAGTGCTCTGAAAAATGTAAAAAGTGCCCTTTTCAGAGCAGTTGCGCCCTGCCCTTTTTTAAACCTGGGGGAAACTCTGGCGACCCATGGTTATTTCGCCAGTCTGTCTAATTTTAAAAAGCAACCAAAAAAAAAAACTAAATTGTATGACGCATTTTGCATCACCAAACACCTCTCTGGACACCCCTGTATATTTGTCTATAGATTGTCTGGGGGAAAAAAACCTCTCTTTTAGCTGTAGAAAAAGCGCACACTTTTCCCTGTATGTTGAAAGAAAGCTTCTTTATATTTGATAATCAGTACAAGGAAAAAGACACGAAATTCATAGATCAATTGCATAAAAAACCAGGGAATTTTGCCAATCGGTCATGGGTAAAAAAAATGTGAAATTAGTCAGTGCATTGTTGGATAATATCTCAAAATTCTTCAGCCAATGACATAATTTGATGATGTAGAGAGGAAAAAATATATTGAAATTTGCCATTTGATTAGGGAAAAACATAGTGAAAATAGTCAATCAACTATGAGAGAAAATTGGGAAGTTCGTCCCTCAATCAGGATAAAATTACAAATTTCAATTGAAAATTTGTTCACAATTTCACAAAAATGCTACACATAAATCTTGGATATACCCATGAAAAAGATATATTTCTCATATTTTTTATTGCAGTTAGAAATGAATTATAGGAAAAGGGATCAATCATAGAAATTTTTTTTTTTTTTTTTTTTTTTTTTTTTAATTCTATAAATCTTATGTTAGACAAACAATCATATAATTAGTCTAAGAACTGATGATATTATTTGATTAATATATCAATAACCAATATATGGGATACAGTAATTCACAGGTATAAGTAATTAATAATCAAACAAATGGCACAGATGTCTATATGCACCACATTGTGTGATACAACAAAACAGTGATTTTATACCTCACAAGGTAACTATGCTATTGTTGTTTATTTACTTTTTTTAAAAATGGCTAACTTATAATATTAAGGCTTGTCATTCGCCAAGATTCCTTTGACCGCAGTACAGGGGGCACTGAACTACATGATTTTCCCGTTGGTAGAGCCATCTAATGTGAGAAACTGAATTTTTTTTCCATTATTTCCTATGGGATTATTAGCAGTAGTATGCACCAGGTGGCATTACTTATGAGACAAAGTCATATAATAAGTTGGCAATTATAAGGACAATTTCAACAATAGATTTTCTCCTGAATGCGAGGCCTTGATATTATGATAAGGAGGCCTTGATGGTGTGCATATAAATGTGCTAAACGAATTTGTGAATAATGTATAATCTGCTTCATAGGAAGCAACTTGTCACTGAAAGTGCTTTTAATACTAAATAAATTTAGCTTTACCTAAAGCATTTAAGCAGCAAAAATAAAGTGACCATTAGAAAAAAAAAATAAAGATAAGAGACAACTTATCAATATTTTATGATATTGCACTATGAATATGAATAAATAATAATTTTAACACAGATGCATTTGCTTTCATAAAACAATATTCTGAATTTATAAAAGTTTAATGTAACATTATTAAAAAGTAATTTTTAATCTGGCATGAATGATGACAATTTTATTCTTATTGACTCTGTAAATATCATTGTTTAAAAAAAAAAAGCTAATTCAACAACCCTAAGCTAGAGTGTGGACAGACAAATGAAATCCATAAACACCTTTCAATTTTGTTAAAAAGTATTAAAAAAGGTATTAACTGTTTTAAAATCAAATTACAGCCTTGGCCAAAAGTATTTGCCATCCTATTAATTCTTAGAAATCTCTTATCTGTTGAACTGCACTGAGTCTATTGTTAACTAAGACACCTGTAGAGGTTAAAATGAGCCAATCAAAACAACACATCATATCATAAAACCATAAACACAATAGAAGTGACTCTATTCCCAGGTAAATGAAATTTTTCAAATGTGTCAGTTTACCACGATCTATCGCAGTGTGTACAAGTGTCGGTATATTATAGTAAAATTGTTGTTGCTTTCCTTTAGGCAGTTCATAAAGACTAGAAAAATGCCCAAGTGCCGTGAATTGAGTAAAGAAGAACGTTTAAAAATTCAAGTGTTAGCTGAAGAAGGCAAAAATAAAAGTGAAATTGCGAGGATCATGAAATGTCCTCATAGTACTGTGAGATATACCCTGAACCGCTACAAGAAGACCAAAAGTCACGAAAACATGAAACGAAGTGGAAGGAAAAGGGTTACATCTGATAGAGAAGACCGCCATTTAATACGAAACTCTTTGAAAAATCGTAAGAAAACATCTTCTGAATTGGCTGCCGAATTAAGTGAGACGTTGGGAAAAAAGATTTCTGCTAGAACTACAAGAAGAAGACTCCTAGATGTAGGACTCAAAGGTTGCAAGGCAAGAAAGAAGCCGTGGTTGTCTGAGAAGAACAAAAAGTTACGTTTGCAGTGGTGTTTAGAACACCAACATTATACCGAGGAAGATTGGTCCAGTATCGTGTGGTCGGATGAATCAAAGTTTGAGGTACACATGTTATTTGAACAATCATAACATTATTTAATCATGTTTGAGACATATTAATGTCAGTGCTTTATTTTTAGACTTATTTTTTTTAAACTTATTATTTTATTACATTTCAGGTATTTGGTACTGCAGGTGCCACCTACGTAAGACGCAGAATTGGCGAAGAATTCAAGCCGGAGTGTGTGGTGCCTACTGTAAAACACGGCGGAGGCAGTATTATGGTGTGGGGCTGCATGTCTGCGTCAGGAATAGGAAAAATGGTCGTGTGTGAAGGCCGAATGGATTCGAAAAAATATATCGAAGTGATGGAAACAGCATTGGAACCCTCTTTAGACATGATGTTCGGTGATACTAACCTAGATGGAGTCCGTTTCCAACAGGATAACGCGCCTTGCCACACATCCAGAGCCACCATGAGTTGGTTTGAGAAAAATGGCATAGAACTTCTAAGTTGGCCCCCTCAGTCACCGGACCTCAATCCAATAGAACATTTATGGTCGATTTTAAAGCGCAAAATAAGGGAACATTCAATTACTTCCAAAGAAACTTTAAAGAATTGTTTAATACAGGAGTGGAATGCTATAACGCCTGAAGAATGTAAAATGTTAGTTTCCTCATTACCCAAAAGAATCAGAGCAGTAATTAAAGCAAAGGGTTTCAATACAAAATATTAATGTAACTTGATCAATAAATGTATTTTAAACATATGTTTTTTTTATTCAATTCAAACTTCAAGTATTTTTCAAGTTTATTGTAATTTTATAAGGTGGCAAATACTTTTGGCCAAGGCTGTATATAGTAAATTCAAAAGTTAAAATTTACCAAAAAATAAAAATTAATTATCGATTCACTCATACTTTAACACAATATTATTTTTAAAAAATTAGTACTCTGAAACATTTATTGGGATGTAGTATGTGATGCCCTTTTCAGTTATAGGCAATGTTGTATATTTGTTTACAACATCTATAGGCCTAAATGCTATATCTTTGCTTTTATATTGAGCATCATCATCTGTTACAGTCAATATATTTGAACAGAGAGGTCCAACTTGAGGAAAACACATTAAAAACTTAGTCAAAGGAATCTCTGAACCAACAAAATATACGTCACCATTTAAAACAACAATATGATGTATTTCAGCACATTTTTTGTTGTATAATGTTACAGCATAGTCACAATGAATAAATTTAGAAGAATAATTTTTGCAAGTAAATATATTCCCTGAGTAAAACATTCTTTTATAAAACTAAACATTGGACAATATAAATTGATCGCCTAATAATTTTTTAATTGCTCTTTCTTCTGTTCTGAGCAAATTGTGACATTTTGGCTTGCCATATAGGATGCATCCATTTATGGCAGTAGCTTTTTTTGTTACAATATGCTTTGTAGTAAGCTCCTCAATAAATTTTTAAATCTGATGATTTTTTATCTCTCGTCTAGTTGAGAGAACACCAAGTAAAGATTTACTGCTGTATGTTGAGGCAATCTGCATTGGTACTGATTTTGTACCATTATGCAGCATTTTTAATTTACCAATCGCATCTTCAAAAACAAAATACGAATTTGGCCCTTACAGTAGCGGGCAGATGCAGCAACAGATGAATGTTAAGATTGTTCTGACATTCCATAGATGTCTTTCACACCTGAAACGAATCGTTTTAAACAGTTGTCTGCTTTTGTAACATCATCCTTTGTAATATTTCTTCCCAAGAGTAATGTAATGCCGTTAACAAAAAGAAGCCAATGTTTATATACTTGAGGATTCAAAATGTTTTTAAGGAGTGCAGGTGAGGTTAGCAAGAAAATTTGCCATTCAGAAGCTTTCCAGAAGGACATGTGATCTGAGGTGCGTAACATACGGGTGGCTTCATGCTGGAGTTTCAGATTCTGTATACGCATGTCTAGTCTTCGAATGTCTTGGGCATTCAAAGAATAAATAGACCCAGAGCTCTCTACAAAAAGACATGCAAGTTGCACCAAGCAGTAAACAGTGCATGTAATCCTGAATAAAACCGTTCACCAGATTAAAACTTGGATATAATTCCATTAATATAGATGTTCCTTTTACACCTTTAACAGTTTTGCAAATAGAAAGTGCTTCTTCTGCATTTTGAACACAACTTTCAAATGTTCGTTCAACAGCCATTTGTCCATCGAAAGGATAGATCCGGCAATGCCCTTTTCCTTTTGTAAAGTCTTTCACCTTCTTGTTCGCAAAACCCGCAACCAAATTTTCCGTTGAACTGTTTGAAATTTTGCATGGCACAATGTGCTGGAGCATCACTCGTACATATTAATATAAAAACTTTTGTAGTTTCAATTGTAGCTCTGCTAGTTCTTGTGTCTTTCCACTTTAAGCCTTCTCCTTGTAATGTTTTAAGTTCCTCAACAAATGGTACTAAAAACTCATTCATATTAGGTTTCTTTATGCCAAACCACAAGCCACACATCATTATATTTTTTTTTTTCTTTCACTGGGTTCTAGTTCATTAATTATGACTTGTATGGGCCAAATATCATATTTACTCTTTCTATACAGGGGTATTCCATCCACATTGAACTGAATTGATAAATTATCTGCATTATGCAAGTCAACAACTGAACGATATAAATCTCCATCGACAGCATCTCTATAACTGTCAGAATTGTCTTCAAATTTTGATTTGAAGATGCGAATCTTGTTATTCAGATCTTCATTTTCAAATTTTACTTTCAACTGATTCGAGAGAGGCATATACAAATAAAAATGGCCTTTCTTTACTAATTCATCAGCATTAAAGTCTTCCGAACATGTTAAACATGTGTTAAGTTCATTGTCATGGCTGAGTTTACAGATATAGCTGTCACAATGAGGACAATATAAATGCAATTCAATCAAGTTGTTGATTGTTGTTGTATTTTTATAAAAAAGATATTTAGGTCTCAAGTAAGTTGCAGGGTGGCAAAAGAGTTTTTAATAGCTTTAACAAACCGTCGACACAAGTTTTTGATAAATTGAATTTCATGGAAAAGGCTAAAATGCTTACAAATGCTTCCAAAGATGTAACGTCTGCTGATTCATAAAGGGGTTTATTACCGTCTTTAATGAGTTCTTCTAAATCATCTCTAATAGAAAAGCAGTTTTCAGAAGAATTTTCATCGTCAATACTTTGTTCTGATATGTCAAATAAAACGTTACTATTGAAACTTGATTCGCCACCTGTTATATCGTTGTGCACTTCAGATTTATTACTCGAATCATTACTGCGTACACTTTGTATGTCAGCTGTTTCATCATGAACGTCATTTTCAACAGACTTCACATCAGATCTGTAACGGCTGAATGTTCGAATCGATAAAGATTCATTCTTCCACAAATATTGCTTATATTTTTTGAAGATGATAATGATCTGTGATATCACACAAAAATATTTGAAATACTATTCAGGAAAATAAATAAATGAAACTTATGATTTTCAGTAAGGCATAATTACACGATTGCACAAAGTATAAAAAAGAGGCATGTATTAGAGTAATGTCAAACAGAATCGCATGGAACCAAGCATGCAGAATCGAATCATAACAATTATGAATCACGGTTGCGGATAAATAATTCCCATACTTTCAAAATGCTAATTTTATAAATTAACAATATAAAATATAATATATATATATAATATATGCCCACCATTCTGAGTCAAACATTCAGATAAAAGTTTAAAAAAAATGAAACAATTGTAAAATTTAATTTTTTGAACAAGGTCAGATGAAAAAGAAATATAATTTTTTTTTTAAATATACAACCAAAAAAGCTAATAAAATAGAACTGTTTTTTTTTTTGACAATATTCTATTTTCAATCATTTTTTTAACGATGAAATAAATTTACAATTAGAGATCATTGCTTTTTGACCAGGATCAAGATAGATTTTTGCTATCAGTTGGTTGGTTGGTTGAATGGGGTTTAATGGTGCAAAATCCCTTTAGGGACATGCTGCGCCAAGAGCAAGTAAAAATAGTAAAAATAGTAAGAGCAAGTGAAAATATGCATAATTAAAACCAATTAAAAGTCTACAGTTCTTTGTTAAAATGCATAAAAATACAGAAAAATATGTTAAATTAAAGACGATGCACAATAATCATATAAACACAATTTTAAAGAACACAAAACTTAACAAAGAGGTAAAAACAACAAGGCAAGTGTTAAACACAAGGTGCAATTAAAAAAAATAAAAATGATGCAGTAATTGTTTTAAAAAAAAAAAGCAAAGCATGAGATGATGCACAAGTCATATAAAAATAATATTAATGTACACAGAATTTTAAAAAATGTGAAGTTAATTAGGAATGAATTCGTCAAAAACAATATTCTCTTCTGTACTCGAATCGTCAGATTCCTCCATAGCATCCTCCACATACAGTGCTGTAATTGGGTGGGAACGCATGGGAGCGCCGTTCCCAGAAATATTTGGTTTGTTATTGTAAAAAAAAAAAAAAAAAAAAAAAAAAAAATACGTACGAACGCAATTTATTTTTTCTTCGAGCAAAACATTAAAATTTGTTAGTTTTAAGGAGATCCGTTACCATTTATCGAAAAAGGCGATATTTAGACCATACAGATGCTTTGAAGCCGCCCTTCTGCCACCGCCCTTTGAATACTAAGGCCAGACACTAAAATGGCGGGTACCGAAGACGGATTTGTTCAAAAGTGTTCATGGTCATAAGTTTAAGTTTTCAACCCAGTATTTTATGAAAGATTTCTTAGACTTCTTTAATCTCAGAAAAATAAAGTGAAAAAACTTAAAATAAATATTGATATCAAAACTGAAGAGACCGTACACATGCTGAAAAGATATGCCTTTGGTAGCCGTCACTTTTTTTTGTCAGCGCTGAGGACTAGTATTCAGGAGGCGGAGGTTCTGAATTGACATCAGTTTCTCTATTATTATGGAATAAAAGCAAGTTACATTACTATAAATAATTCAATATAATAGTTATAACTGTAAATTTTTTTAAAAAATCTGCTTTTGGTTAAATGTTTCAAATTTGGCTTTTGGGAAAAAAAAAATATGGTAGCATAATAATATATGAAAATTTGAGTTCCCACAAATATTTTTTTCCAACTACAGCACTGTCCACATAGTTACGTAGCATTTTGGGATCTTTAAAATTTGTAATAGACAGGTTCTGATGTGACTTGCGGTGTTTTTTTGTAACAGTCTGCCACTGATGGGAACCTCGGATGGGAACCCTCTCCTTTGCCTTTTGAATCGGTTTCACAATTGTGGCAGCTTTGGACTTAGTTTGGGGTTCAGATGATTTTTTGGGTTGAACTGCTAGTTTCTGTTGTCGTTTCTCAAGATCAATTATTTTAACAGGTTCAGAGGATGGTAGCCGGCGTTCTAGTTGCGGATTCCCAGAACATTTAGTTAGAAGACAGATATTGCGGGTTTCTTTGATTGGGGTGTTTGTTGATTGTGTTTTGGCTGAATTATTTGATGACATAGACATGTCAGTCTGGGTGCCAATGTGTCCACAGCCTTGTGGAAAAGAGGAGTCAGTCTGAGTACTAGTGTGTCTTACAGGTTTAGATTGCTGCTTAAGTAGGCTAGAGTAGGAAATTCCCACGGATGGGGTTCTGGATTCAACAGCTTTACGGGCATCGGGGTAAGATAAATTCTGAGTAATGTTCAGAGTAAGAATTTCTTTTTCACGGATCCATATAGGACAGGAGCGAGAGTATGATGTATGATCACCCTTGCAATTTGCACAGCGTTGAGACTTTTCGCAAGTTTTACTGTCGTGGCCAACTTCTGCACAATGTGCACAGGTAACATTGCCACGACATCGGCCATTGGTATTGGTGTGGCCATAACGCTGGCATTTAAATCATCAGAGAGGATTTGGTATATATGGCCGGACTGGGCAGTTTAGATACCCAGCTTTAATTCTTGTTCTCAATGTTGGACTATTGAAAGTTAGAATGATGTGTATGAATTATCTGCTGATTTCTACGGATGGTGATACGGTCGGCAATCGGAGTGGCTATCAGTACGTTTGATGATAAAAAAGCGAGTAAAGCAGGATGTCTGTACACTTTGTTGCTCTCCACTAGGGAGAGAAATAGCAGAAAAAGTTTTTCCATCCATATTAAAAAAAAATAAAATTCAGACCCCGGCCACACCATCCACTACCGAGCCCAACAAGGGGATGCACATTCATGCACCAGTGCTAACCAGGGCACATACGGTCACAAGACAAACTTATGTCAGTCTCCACCCTTAACGAGATGACTAGTATTTGCTCAATCACTTGATCCCTAAAGCCAGTGACAAAAGTCAGCTGACCAGCCGATTGATGCATACGGGACCAATATGCACCTCCCGTCTACCTGAAGCAGAGGCCAAAGCAGTGTGTTGGTTTCCCTCAACTGCCAGGATCCCTCTTTCCAGGGACACGGGTCGCCACGCACGGCCAACACGTGGGTGGTTTACAATTCTCCATGAGTCGATATACAGGATGATATCGGCTCATACAGAATTGCTCTCGCCTCCGAAAAGGAATCCACAAATGAGTGAAACAAAGATGAACGGAAGACAAGAGGAGTAAGAGGAAATAGAAAAGAGAAAGATCACTCAGGTGTAAATACCTAAAGAAGGTATCCCCCTGGGGGGTTTTCGCTATCAGAAAATTAACCAATCAGATAATTTACTTGCTTTAGATAGTGAAAAGTTTGCAGAAATGTAGGCTTCTGATTGGATACTCGCTAGCAGCATAAAATCTATCTGGATATTGTTTCTCTAGAAACGAAAAAAATTACAAAATTTAATTTGGCAGAGTTTAGCAGTGGCAACAGGTGATATCAAAATACGCTGCACTAGTACTAAATTTGAATCATTGATCAAGCATCGTGGTTATCTTCCTAAATTCTTTTGTAGTTACACTATTTTTATAAATACTTGTACAGTGGAGTTTAACAGAAATTGGTTTGTTCTCATCTATTTTCATGAGGAAAATCGTTACTCCATTCTCAAATTAAAGGATGCTCTTGAACCTTCAGAGCTTCAAAAGTTGGACATATCAACGTGGGATAAAAAGAAGTCAGTCGAAACAAAATGGGACAACCTAATGTATCCTGCAAATTTTCTACAATTCAGAGGTAAGTTTCTAACACCTTATCTTAAAAACTTTCTTTTATATGCTATATTTTTTCTTTTCTTTTTTGGAATGCAGAAAAAAAAGTTTTTTGTGTAGGGATTTTTTTCGATGTTTTTGTAATATTTATGTTACTTTTGTGTTATTAAAACGATTAGACAGCATATAATTTTTTGTCACAGATGTCATATATGCACCACATTTGCACGTGTTTTTTTCCCTCTGTCAATTTGGCGAAAATTTTGTTCTTGAATGTAAGTTACAAATTGCATGCAATAACAGCACGTGATTTTTTATTGCAATATATAAAAAAAAGTGTGAAAAATAGAGATCCTAGTACATTAAAAAAGGAAATAAAAATAAATAAATGACAGATATAAATAATTATTGATATATTTTATAATAGAAAATAATAAAAAGAATTAAAATAAAAAAATAGAAATAAACTTGAATTTAATAAAAAAAAAAAAGGAAACAATGAATAAACAGTCATAAATAATAATCTCAATAAGTAACAAAACAGTAAATATAATTTTCACAATGAATCGTAAATATTAATATCTATAACCATATTGAATGAATGCAGCTTTATCATTTAATCAGCAAATTTCGCTGAAATCTTTAATTTTTCCAATTTAATTCACTAATAATTGTTATAAACTTATTAATCGGATCTTCTCCTTGGTGCAGATGTGCAATGCCAAACTGGCAGAGGAAAAAAGGACGTGCAAATGTGGTGTGTATATGACATCTGTGCCCATTTTTTAATTGTTTTGTTTTAGTATGGGGTAGGGTAAATTGGGACACTTTTTACATAAGTAAGAAAATAAACATTGTTCGACACAAAAAGAAAGATTTCAATGTACAGAGGGTACAAATTCTGATAAAACAGATTACGACAAAAGATTTGTGGGGGGGAAAATAATTTCGTACAAAAATCACAATAAAACAGAAAATTCTGTCATTCGCAAAAAAAAAAGGCAAATTTCGCAAATAATTCAGAAAAAACACAAAATTAGTCAAAGTATCACAAAAAAAGAAAAAAAAGCTGGAAATTTTGTCAAAAAGTGCAAATTTTGTCCAAGAAAAAAAAAGTTAATGCCAGAAGTGAATTTTTCTGTTCTAAAAACTAATTTCCCTGCTTCAAAATTTTGTTTTATGGCTCTATATGCAGATTTTCCTGATTCACAATTATTTTTGTGCAATTAAAAAATTGCACACTAGGACATAATTAGAATTTCACAGAGCCCCTCCCCCCACACTTTTTTTTTTCCACAATCTGTCTCAAATTTGCCTTTTTTTTAGCAAAATCTGCTGTTTTTTGTGATCTTTTAACAAAACTTGCCATTTTGCCATCTTTTAACAATATCTGCTGTTTTTTTTTTTTTTTTTGCAAACTTTTAACAATTTTTTTTTCCCTTTGTTTTTTTGGCTTCGATGCAGTATCTTCCTGCGAGCCGCCATTTTGTTTCCCTGTTATGTCTCATACATTATTATTTTACCTAAAACTACAAATGCAACTAAAAATTATTATTTAGTGATTGAATACTATAGGGAGTACAAATTAATTCGGTCCGCCTTCAATAGATGGCTCTGGCTGATTTGTTTACTGAATAATGATAGATGTTTTTGGCATTGTTAGAAAGGTTTGACCTTTGTCAACCATATTGAGTCATCGAAGCTTCGAGTTTTACACAACAACATTGGTTTTCTGAGCATTCAATATGTCGAGTTTTGTGCTAAATAAACAACATTTGCGGGAAGTTTTGATTTTCTTTTTTAATTGGAAGAAAAGTGCCGCTGAAGTGCATTGATCGCTTGTGTGAATCTGCGCCATCATATAAATCATGTAGAGTGTGGTTTCGACGTTTCAAAAATGGTGATTTTAGTGTCGAAGACAAGGAGCGCCCGGGACAGCCGAAAAAGTTCGAAGACGCGAATTGGAGGAATTGCTCGATCAAGATCCGTGCCAAACGCAACAAGAGCTTGCAGGATCGTTGGGAGTCACTCAGCAAGCAATTTCAGTGCGCTTAAAAATCATGGGAATGGTTCAAAAGCAAGGAAATTGGGTCCCATATGAGTTGAAACCGTGCGACGTTGAAAAGCGATTTTTCATCTGTGGACTGCTGCTCGAACGACAACAAAGGAAAGGTTTTTTGCATCGAGTTGTTACCGGAGACGAAAAGTGGATACACTACGATAACCCCAAGATGAGAAAATACTATGCTCGGCCTGGTGAATCATTGCCATCGACGTCAACATCAACACCAAAGTCGAATATTCATGGTCTGAAGGTAATGCTGTGCGTTTGGTGGGATCAGACTGGGATAGTGTACTATGAGCTGCTAAAACCTGGCGAAACAGTTACTGGCCAACGCTACCGACTGCAATTAATGCGTTTGAGCCGAGCATTGCGTGAAAAACGGCCAGAAACCATCGAAAGGCACGACAAGGTAATTTTGTTACATGACAATGCTCGACCCCATGTGGCAATTGTCGTTAAAAATTACTTGGAAACGTTGAAATGGGAGGTCCTACCCCACCCGCCGTATTCGCCAGACATTGCTCCTTCTGATTATTGGTTGTTCTGACGGATGCATCACGATTTGGCTGTACACTGCTTCACTTCTTCCAAAGAAATTCAAGAATGGCTCGATTCATGGTTTGCGTCCAGAGAGGACTCATTTTTCAGAGATGGAATCCGAAAATTGCCAGAAAGGTGGACAAAGGTTGTGGCTAACGATGGACAATACTTTGAATAACATGTTTTTTCATTTTGATAATAAATAAAATGTTTTTTTAACGAAAAAAAAAATGGACCGAATTAATTTGTACTCCCAATACATTTCAAAAAATGATTTGAAATTAAACAAGACAATTTACTTTAGAAATTCAAAGATTGAAAGATCTTTAATATAATAGTACAAAGATTTTTAATAGTACAAATCGTTTGATTTATTCATTTATTTATTATGTTAAAATTCAAATAAAGTGAAAATAATTTTTTTAGTATGCATAAGCCTTAAAAATATTTATTTTATGTTTCCCTCAAAAAATAATTGCAAAATAATGATAATAATAACAATTTGTGAGAAATAAAAAGGAAACAAAATGGCGGCTTGCGGGAAGATACTGCATCTGTTCCGATAAAATTTCTGTATACATTTTTTTGAACCCCTAGATTCTAGATTCAACGTTATAAAAGTGGCCTTAAAAATCGAAAAAGTGTCCTGAAGCTGAAAAATGTAAAAAGTGCCCTTTTGAGAACAGTAGCACCTCGCCCTGCTCCTTTTTAAATCTGGGGATAGATCTAGATAAATCTGGGGATCCTGAAAATAGAAATATTGGTTTGATGGCTTTGAGTTGGGTGAAGAAAAACGTGGTGAATTTTGTTTAAACTTATTAGATATTCAGTAACTTAATTTCACTTTTATATTTTAAGTTTACGTTTCAACGGTAAGCGTAGTTTTTCTATTTTTGTATTCATTAAGTTATTTAGAACTTTAATTTCTTCTGAATTGCTCAGAAGAAGATAGTGTAGCTGGGCTACCTATCAATATGACTAGTTCAGTTGTTAAAGTCAGTACTGATTCCATTCCAGAAACTTTAATTCCACATGGTGAAATAGTAGATAGACGCCTGTCCTGAATTTAACAATAATAATGATATATTAGCTCGGTCTTTGGCTTCAGAGGAAGCTTCACTTCAAAAGGCAGCCAGAAACAAGAGAAAAAACTTTTACAATTTTCTTGCAAAGTGCAAATTCGGATGCAATTCCCAAATGTAATCCTTGTGCCGTACAGGCAGAAATAAAATCACATATTGAACATGCCTCGAAAATTAATAACGTACGCTTTACACAAAAAGGAAGTTTAATTTTCCTGACTGAGGATGTGACATGTGCTATTAATATCACAAAATTGATGTCTTTTCTGGGAGTACCTGTGACTTCCAAAATTGTTTGGGAAAACATAACTAATCGATTTTTATTGTTCAATATCCCAGTAGACATACCGTTAGAAGAGATAGCTAGTGAATTAGAAGAATGTAACAATATTCATATTCTCAAATTAAGACGCTTTTTGAAAAGAGGACATACAAAAGAGACTTCTCCAATTTTCATAACCATACTAGGTACTAATTTACCTAAAGAAATTAAAATTTGGTATACTTTACAGCGAATAAGACAATTTATATATCGACCGAGGCAGTGCGCCAAGTGTTTTAAACATACACATAGTACAATTCGATGCACATCACAGCCTTTATGCGTCATCTGTGGAAAACAGCATACCGATGCTTGTCAAGATCCCGTTTCCTGTATCAATTGTGGTGAGGAACATAAAGCTGATTCTACAGAATGTCCTGTTAGAATCAAAGAAATAGATCTCCTGCAATACAAATGTACAAACTTCTTATGGATAACAGAAGCCAGGTGAAAATACAAAATCACAAACAATCAGAAAACCTATAGCACAGCAGCAACTTCTTCAAACATCAAACGTGATGATTTTAGAAATTTTTTTTTTAATAGAACCAGTTATATGCTAAAAATAATAATGGACTTATTCACTAACCAAATCAATAGATAATGAGTAATAGCGAGTTCTGTATACATAAACATTAGTAAAACAAAGAATCTGAATCAACTTATATATATATATATATCTACAGTTGGCAAAAAAAGTATTTGTACACTCTAAAATTTTTAATTTTTAACTAAATAAAAACAGATATTTTGTCAAATATAATTTTAATACAGTCTGCTTACCGTCCGTTTAAAATTACACAACAGAAAATTTTGATAAAAATGTAAAATAATTTTCTAATAGGAAAAGTTTAAAAATTTCTTGCAAAAAAAGTATTTGTACATTTCTCCATCCTGATATGTACTGTGTTTTATTGTGTTTATGGTTCAAAGGATTACTTTTACAGAAGCTGTTAATAATTTATAAGTTCATATTATATTTGTCTGACATTTAATCTAATTTGCTCTTGAAGTAATTGAGTATAGAACCTAAAACTAGAGAGGCACCTCTAGATATATGAAATCCTATGATTGAGCATAATAAAAATTTAAATTCGCAACAAGAATTTGTAAAAGCTATTAAATTACCATTTACAACTATTAGATGTACAGTGAGAAACTATGAATAAATTAAAAGCAACGAAGTTCAATGAAAACCAAGCCTTCTTAGCAAACTAACAATGAGGGAAAAAGGGAGTGTTGTTAAAAAAGCTTTAAAAAATCCTATGCGTTCGGTTCAAAAATTTGCTGGAGACCTTGCAACATCTTCTCGCAACAGAGTAATACCTCAAACAATAAAAAATATTCTTCTCAATGCAGATTTAAAAAGAAGAACCTCAAGGAAAAATCCATTCATCAGCGAAACAAATAGGCGAAAACGCATAGTATTCGCTTTCGCATACAGAAGTAAATCATTGGATTTTTGTTAAATAGTATTTTTTTCTGATGAGGGAAAATTCAGAATTTTCTTACCATCAAGCATTCAAAAAAATTGGCGTAAAAAAAAAAAACTGTTCTAGATCCAAAACGTATACTTCAAACTATCAAGCATGTTGGGGGGAATATTATAGTTTTGGGGTGTATAGCTTCTAAGGGAGCAGGACATTTAAAATTTATTGACAATGGAAGGACAGGTTTAACATACATTGATGTGTCGCGTCCTAATTTATTAAACTGTGCCAAGAAATTATGCATAGAGGAAGCTTTTCACTTTCTGCAGGATAACGATCAAAGCATACTGCTGTGATCACCAGCACATGCTTACGACAATACTCGAAGACGACTGGTAACTCCTCTAAAATCTCTAGACTTGAATCCAATAGAAAATTTGCAGATGCTATTGGATGCAAAAATCCGAAAAAAAAAAAATTGTATCAGTAAAAAACAGTTTTAAAGAAGCTCTTATTGTGTCATGGAATATTATTAACCAGACCGCTACAAAAAAGTTGGTGGAATCTATGTCACACCATCTAGAAGTAATCATAAACGCTAAATGAATTCGCACAAAATAATAATTTGTATCATTTTACTAAATTTTCATTAATTATATTACATTAAAAAAGTGTACAAATACTTTTTTTGCATTATATTTTTGTATATTTGTTTATTATAATGTAAAAAATCGATTCGTTTAATTTTGTTTTTGCTTCTATAATATTATAATGCATTAAATTAATGTATTACAGTATTTTTTGCTTAAATATTTTGCTTAATTTCATTATAATTAAAAAAAATGAAGTGTACAAATACTTTTTTTGCCAGCTGTATATATATATAATGCTTTAAATTTTCAGAAAATAAAAATGCTATGGAAGAGCTCATCGATAGATTGGTGAGCAAAAATATTGACGTGGATGACATTCCCGTAATACAGGAGCTCGAAAGATCGAAGCAGAGATGTACACAGTTGCAAGTGGAAAACATTTCTGACAAAATTGAAGCACAGCCATCTAAGCGGTACCTATATTACTTTGTTTATAGTTTTATGTTAATGAATGTTTTTACGTTATATTATTTGTTTATTTTTTTAAAAAATGACTGATCTTGCAAACTAAATTTTTTGAACCATTTGCAGTCTTTGTTGCATTTATTATGTTATATATTTATACAGTTGGCAAAAAAAGTATTTGTACACCCTAAATTTTTTTTATTTTTAACTAAATAAAAACAGATATTTTGTCAAAAATAGTTTTAATACAGTCTGTTTACCGTGTGTTTTAAATTACACAACAGAAAATTTCGATAAAGATGTAAAATAATTTTCTAATAGGAAAAGTTTAAAAATTTCTTGCAAAAAAAGTATTTGTACATTTCTCCATCCTGATATGTACTGTGTTTTATAGTGTTTATGGTTCAAAGGACTACTTTTACAGAAGCTGTTAATAATTTTTAAGTTCATATTATATTTGTCTGACATTTAATTTAATTTGCTCTTGAAGTAATTGAGTATAGAACCTAATATTAGAGAGGCACCTCTAGATATATGAAATCCTATGATTGAGCATAATAAAAATTTAAATTCGCAACAAGAATTTGTAAAAGCTATTAAATTACCATTTACAATATTGGATGTATAGTGAGAAACTATGAATAAATTAAAAGAATCGAAATTCAATGAAAACCAGGACTTCTTAGCAAACTAACAATGAGGGAAAAAGGGAGTGTTGTTAAAAAAGCTTTAAAAAATCCTGTGCGTTCGGTTCAAAAATTTGCTGGAGACCTTGCGACATCTTCTCGCATCAGAGTAATACCTCAAACCATAAAAAATATTCTTCTCAATGCAGATTTAAAAGGAAGAACCTCAAGGGAAAATCCATTCATCAGCGAAACAAATAGGCGAAAACGCATAGTATTCGCTTTCGCATACAGAAGTAAATCATTGGATTTTTGGAAAACAGTAATTTTTTCTGATGAGGAAAAATTCGGAATTTTCTTACTATCAAGCATTCGAAAAAATTGGCGTAAAAATAAAACTGTTCTAGATCCAAAACGTATACTTCAAACTATCAAGCATGTTGGGGGGAATATTATACTTTTGGGGTGTATAGCTTCTAATGTAGCAGGACATTTAAAATTTTTTGACAATGGAAGGACAGGTTTAACATACATTGATGTGTCGCGCCATAATTTAATAAACTGTGCCAAGAAATTATGCATAGAGGAAGCTTTTCACTTTCTGCAGGATAATGACCAAAGCATACTGCTGTGATCACCAGCACATGCTTACGACAATACTCGAAGACGACTGGTAACTCCTCTAAAATCTCTAGACTTGAATCCAGTAGAAAATTTGAAGATGCTATTGGATGCAAAAATCAGAAAAAAAAAATATGTATTAGTAAAAAACAGTTTTAAAGAAGCTCTTATTGTGTCATGGAATAACATTAACCAGACCACTACAAAAAAGTTGGTGGAATCTATATCACACCATCTAGAAGTAGTCATAAACGCTAAATGAATTCACACAAAATATTAATTTGTATCATTTTACTAAATTTTCATTAATTATATTACATTAATATAGTGTACAAATACTTTTTTTGCATTATATTTTTGTATACTTGTTTATTATAATGTAAAAAATCGATTCGTTTAATTTTGTTTCTGCTTCTATAATATTATAATGCATTAAATTAATGTATTACAGTATTTTTTGCTTAAATCTTTTGTTTAATTTCATTATAATTTAAAAAAAATGAAGTGTACAAATACTTTTTTTGCCAACTGTATGTGTTATATGGAGTAATACTTGAAGTAAAATTTTAATAACTTAAATAGAAATTTATGTAAGATATATGTCTAACAATTTAATTTCAGAATGTTTTAACTTTTATTTTTTTCATCAAATTTACCGTAATTTCCGGGAGATAAGCCGCGGCTTATACGTGTTTAAAAGTTATTTTTTTCCTCGTGCGGCCTATACAATGAACTTTTTTATTCTCAGCCAAGTGTTGCAAGCAACATATTACATAAGGCAGAAAAAAAAATGAAATTTTCAGAATCAGTAGGGAAAAAATTGTAACCTTTCCTCAAAACCAAAAGCTTTGAATAAAAAAAAGCTCTAAATTTCCCTGCACGGTGCGTCCCCCGCCCCCGCCCTCCCCTCCTTTCGCACGGCGCTGAGCTTGATGCCGGGTCACTGCCCGCGTCTTTCTCGCATGACTGCGCGAAGGAGATAATTTTCAGACTTCTAGTGCTCTTTTCCATTTTTAGCTCTAAGACTTACTTAAACTGCATCCTACTCTTAAATTGCATTTACAATAAGAATACGGAAAATTGGAATCATCGGTACCGTTACATTTTCGGATTATTGTATATTTTTTAAACAAAGTAGCTTTTATAATACTAAATAATAAAAAGGTTGATTAGTTTTATTTAAGACGGCCAATTATCAACCTTATGCGCCCTAAAGGGGGGGGTGCCTCCATGAGGGTCTTTCTAAGGGAACTTACCCATATTTGAGCAAGATAATTCAAGGTTTGAAGAAAACCACTGAAAGCTCCGAGCGATTAGGCTGACGGGCGCGTGTTCAAACCCAGCACCTCCCGTCTATGAGTTTTGAGAGCAGAACCTCTCGGCCACTGGTGGGGGCGATAAAAACGAAAAATTTCATCCAGTTTCTTGATATGTTAATTCTAAAACTTTCAAAACTCATTCATTTACGAATGACAATGCCTTTGTGAATGTTTAAATACTCCAGAATAAAATACTCCAGAAAGTGATGTTAAAGTTAGCTATCTAAGCTAATTATAGCGAGACTGGTCAGGGAAATGTCATAATTGGGAAGCTCCGAATATAATACATTTACAGAAAGACACGAAACGCTATTCAATTTAAAAAAAATTTGATTAATATCTCAAATTTCACATTTTTACTCTTTAAATTAATTTTGAAAATGTGTCAGAAAGATTTGCTTTCTAAAATCAAAGAAAAATATCTTATTGAGCCTTAAACTATTTTATCCAGACATTAACAAAAACAAAAATCTCTTTTCATCGTAATTCAAAATAAGAAAACATCGTTGAATCTACGTAAGCGCCTTATATCCAAAAAAAAAAAAAAAAAAAGCATATGTGTGTCATTTAATGTACATGATTACTTAACTAATGCAATCGAAAACTGATAGGTGAAAAAGAAAATGCAACAGCATCAATAAACTTGTTTATCCGATGATTGAATCATCTTGCTCCGAAAGTTATTTATAATTGCCTTTTTTTTTTTTTTTTTTTTTTTTTTTTTTTTTTTTTACTTAATGCGTAATTTTTTTCTTTCTTTCTTTATACAAGAAGTCTATTTTAAGTGATCCTTATTATTAAACTGATGTGTTTGGATTTAATGTGTGAACAAAATTAATAAAAGAAAAAAGAATTATTTTAAATAAATACAGTGAATAAAATTACTGAGAATGATTTTTAATTACAGATAAAAAAAATCGCATGGGCAATTTCGATAGATAAAAGAAGATAAAGGAAGAAATTTTTGATGAAGAATTTTTTTTAATAATACTATGGAAAATGAGAAAGCTGGTACTTTTGCATAATCTTGTATATTTTTCATTCAATGAAATACTCGATCGTCCCGCCCCTATCCTATAAATACAAGAATAGAAAAATTTTGTGCGTTTTCTATACTTTTTATCTGTCTTTTCTTTTTTTGTTTTGGGGTTACCAGCTTCGACATGAAACGTTCTTTCGAAATCTGAGGGGGAGCCCAGGTGAACAAATAAATTTCGTCTGTTCGTTGGGGACAGGAAGGGTATAGTTGTTTTGTCAAACGTACTTTCTGATTTAAAATCGATTTTACAAGCAACAGGTGAGTAAATAACAGGTCTTGAGATAGAGGAGATGAATTCCAGTAATAGTTATTAAGAAACAAGCTTTTTTTCCTCCCCATCCTGTCTTTAGGTCAAGGTCGAGGCGAGGCGAGATTGACTTGACTCAGTTTCCCCGTACTGTTACTCCGTTATCTTACCACATGCTATTTTTATTTTTCTTATTAGAGTTATTTATTATGGCTCCGCGGAAAAGTTATCCGGCTTCTTTCAAGCTCATGGTTATTGAGAAAGCTGAAGTTATTGGAAATAGAGCTGCTGCTCGTGATTTTGAAATTGACGAAAAATGCATTCGGCGATGGAGGAAAGACAAGGATGTAATAAAACGCATGTCGAAGCAGATGAGAGCTAGACGTGGTGGGAAAATTGCTTTTCCCAGCTTAGAGGTGAATCTGGAAAAGTGGATTGTTGAGCAAAGGCAAAAAGGATTGCCTATTTCGACAATTAACAGGGATGCCACTCAGAAAATAGCAAAAAAGAGGAAATTATGCGTAAAGTAAAATTTACGACATTTTTCACAACATTTATACGAGAATTTTATAAACTATTGTTTATAATAAACTAAATAAAGAGTTACAGCTTATTTTTTTTTTTTTTGTAAACTTTTAATTTATAAGAATAAGTAAAAAGGATTTTTCTTTAGTTCACAATATTTTACATCAATTAAGGTAACCCAGCAATAGGTTCAGTGGGGAATTTTATATTTTATGTATCGCATCATTTTAAATCAATTTAAGTAACCCAGAAATAGATTCGATGATTATTCCACGAGTGAATAGCAAAAATTTGCAGGTTTATTTTTTATCTGCTTTTTTTTTACGAAAATAGCTGTTTTATTTCGCGATCATTAGTCAAAAATCGTCGTTTTATTTCGCGATTGTTTGACGAAAAATCGCTTTTTTATCTCGCAGGGGTAGGAGTGAACAATTCATAAAATATAGGACATTTTTTATAAAAAATATAGGACAAATATAGGACTTTTGAAAATAATGTTATTGAAAATATTTTACTATATAATACTTTTTTAGCACATAATCCATGTTAGTTAAAAAAATTTCACTAATTAATGCTATTAAATCAAGATGCAATATTAAAAAACAAATATAAAATGAATTTTTCCATTGTTTTTCTAAAGTCCCCTGTTTGAAATCATTGCTAATTTCCTTTTAAAAATGAACCAAGGTCATGAGATATGGCATATGATACTTTCTTTGACCTTAACTGTGTACCTTGTGGCAAAAAAGAATCTTAAAATTTCATAATTTTTTTTTTTTTTTTTGTTCCATCTGATGGCTGAAATTAATAATTAGAGCGATACGAATTATCCATAAAATCTTGGAACGACAAATCCCTTCCTCATTTAAAATCCAAGTACTCAATCAACTTTTTTAAAATTTGATATTAAAACTTTAGCTTTTTCTATCAGTAGAATCCACGAAGCGAAATTAAAATTATTCACTTTGTTTTCTGAATTATCTTTCTGCTTCGTTGTTTTGACATGATGCATTAACTGTGAATAATCACTGTTGCTGATGGGAACCAGATATGGTAATCATTTTTATCCTTCAGACATAATTCGGCAATTTTTTCTTTTTTTACTCCCCATCATTCTGATCTATCGAAGCATCAGAGAATTTCATCAATCTATGTTCACATTGTGTCATTGCGTTAATGTAACGAAATAAATATACTTTTTCTAGATTAAAATAAAAACCACATATTACAGCTGAATACAGGATAAGGCTAAGAGAAACTAAAACAACTGCAATGAAACAGAAGCGTGCGAAGAGAAAACTGAGCCCGGGGCAAAGTGTCAGTTTTGTCCCCCCCCCAACCTTCCAACTTTTTCTTGTGACAGGCCAAAAATGCAGGGCTGCCAGCAAGTTTGGTACAAAATAGTAGGGACTTAGGGACCTAATGATTAAAAATTAGGGACTTTTTAGGGACCAAAAGTCTGAAATAGGGACCTTTTAGGGACCTGGAAAATAAACATAATATTTATACAAATCAAATACAATTTTTAACAAATAAAAGCCAATTTTTATTAACTTTTATTTAATCAAATATAATATTTACAAATTTCTTAAATTAACCTTCTTTAGGTTTGTTACTCATAAAATTTGTAATTAA
Organism: Maratus speculifer; assembly: GCA_964019185.1. NCBI lineage: Eukaryota > Metazoa > Arthropoda > Arachnida > Araneae > Salticidae > Maratus > Maratus speculifer. The sequence goes on along the minus strand of OZ025301.1, from coordinate 248,253,281 downwards.
ATTATTTTTTCTTTTATTTTTATAAAACTAGACAAGCTATCAGCTTTATCCTTTTTTACTTTCAGTTTCTTGTTAGCTGTTATACCAGCTGCAATCAAATTTTAACCACTTTAGCTTCAGTTAAATTTCCTTTTTCTAAAGCAATTTTTAACCTTTCATTGCCTTCATCGATCAATCTGTCCAATACAGTTATTTCTACATTCACATTTTTGTTTAAATTTTCCAACTTTTTTTCAAGAACTACAATTGTACTTTTATCTTTTTCAGCTTCTTTTTTTCTGATTTCTTCCTCTTCTGTAGCTTTTTCCACTTCAAGTTGTACTTTCCTTTTTTTTTCTTTTTCTCTCTCTTCATCTTCTAGGTAACTTTGATAATTTTGATATGCAATATTAACCTTTTTTATCATTTTACTAGTTACTGGTACTAGAGCTGCATGGTTTTCATAATGATGTCTTAAAGCATCTGCTATGTTTAGCCTAGCATTTAGCATCCGTTCTTTCACAGAGGCCCAGTCTTGGGAAAGAATTTGATGTGAAAGCGAAAATCCTCGTTCTACGTCAGCACTGCCATGGTACAAACTGAGGCTACTCTTCAAAATAAAGAGAGAAATTTGGATATTTTAATCCTCTATTTTTCTTTTTTGCGTTACTTCAGATTCTTCTTGACTGAGCTTGCAAATTTTCCATTCATCTAAGAGGGCATCAATTTCAATGTTTATAGGCAATTTTTGTGCTAGTTTAGCAATATTTTAAAAACTTTTTGGAGTACTTTTGAATTCTGGATTTAAGCAACTGAGATATTTCAAATTTTAATTTAACAATATATCCTTATTGTAAAGATATTTACCAGAAGCTATAATGACGTTGCACATCACTTAAAACATAACCTTTATCTTTTTCAAATAATTGCAAAAACTCTTTTTGCAATTCTTCATTAAAAACAATATCTCTTGGAGAGATTAAATTTTTACTCTCAAAGGGATATTGACTGACATCATTCTTGAAAGATTTAATGGCTGACTGTTTGCAAATACACACCGAGACTTTAATGATAAGGCATTTTATTTCATCATACACTAAGGGGATCAGAGGATCTTCCCTTTGGAAAAATGCAGTAAACTGGGTAAATAGTTTGGCACTAGATACAATAAACAGTAACTGACATTTCATTGTTTTCTCCTTCAAATATACAACAATTTTTTTTTTTTTTTTTTTTTTTTTGTAGCGTACTGTATTTAGTGTTCTTTGTTCTTTTCTAGATGGAATATATTTTAAGAAATACTCATGGAGACATTTCCATTGTTCTAACAACCAATTTGCTGCAGGTTCTAGAGTTAACCATCTGCTTGGCACATGTTTCATAAATCTATGTGCAGGAACACTTAGTTTTTCCTGTATAAAACTAAAATCTTCCCACCTGGATGGCCAGTCATTATAATAGTTATATACTAAAATAATAAAATCAGATGCATCACATCCATCAGTCCTAGAAGTGACTTTTTTCAAAAATATTATAGGAAAAATAGGAATTTTTTTGAAGAAAATATAGGAATTTTATAGGAAATTTTAATACATTAACATATGTATCAACACAGACATCAACATTGTAAAAACTATAACATAAGTAAACTATTTAAAGTTCATTCCTGACTATTTCAGAAATTTTTAGCACACTTTAGGATTAAAATACTGGTTTCAGGAATGGTACACTTTTTTGTTTTTTCCAGCAATATTTAACACTTATTACAATTATTTTCAGAATCATCATCACTTATATAATTTGCATTTACGAACACAAACATAATTGAAATAAAGGTTATAAATGATTTTTTTTGTAATAAATTTAAATGAAATGAGTTTCTGTAGCAAAAGAAATTCAGAGTTCTAAAAAACCCTGAAATTCACGGAAAATTTTATGAAAAGTTACAGCAAAGAGGGAGAGAAGAAATCCTTCCCTACATTAATTATACATTTTTTCAACAGCATTCCCAGGGTTTTTTTTTTTTTTTTTTAAATGTTTTGATGAAATTTGCATTTTCCCTTCGATACTTAGGGGAAAATACCACATTTCTCATGATCTTTTAATGTAAAAGTTTTTAAAAACTTTTTATTTTAAATTCTTTAATAAAATTTGAATTTTTTCTGCAATCTTTAGACTAGTGTTTTTTTTTTTTTTTTGGCTATCTTTAGACGAAAATTGGGTTCTTTTCGCAATCTTTAGATAAAAATTGCAGGTTTTTTTTTTTTTTTTTTTTTTTTTTTTTTTTTGCAATTTTTAGACGAAAATCCCATTTTTCTCGAAATCTTTTGACGAAACCGCCTTTTTCTGGCGATCTTTTGCCGAAAATTGCATTTACCTCAAGATATTTTGGCGAAAGTCGAGGTTTACTCGCAATTTTTTGGCAAAAATCCCGTTTTCTTGCGATTTTAAGACGAAAATAGCATTTTTCTAACAATCTTTTGATAAAAATCACATTTTTCTCATGATCTTTTGACAAAAAACATGTTTTCTTGAGATTTTTGAACAAAATTGGGGTTTTTTCACGACTTTTTGATGAAAAATGCCTTTTTCTCACAATCATTAGACAAAAAAAGTGCTTTTTTCGCAATCTTTGGGCAAAAACCGCATTTTTCTTGCGATGTTTCAACAAGAATCGTGTTTTTCTCGCAATCTTTTGATAAAAATCCTGTTTCTTTTCCATCTTAGGACAAAAATTGAAGTTTTTCACGGTCATTTGGCGAAAATTTCCTTATGAAAATAGCATTTATTCACGATCCCTAGACGAAAATCACGTTTTTCTAGCAATCTTTTGATAAAAATCAAAATTTTCTCACAAACATTTGCCAATAAAGGCATTTTCTCGAGATTTTTTGAACAAAATTGCAGGGTTTTTTCACTACAATTTTTTCATTTCTTCCACTATTATCAGTTATGTGCTATCATCTACAATATTAAATTTTTTAAAAAAAGTACATTTTCTTGATAAATTTTGGTAAAATGTAAGGTAAAAATTAACTTAGACACAGTATAGATAAAATAAAAAGGGACTTTTAGGGACCTCTTAGTGAAAATAGGGACTTTTAGGGACCGAGTTAAAAAATAGGGACTTTTTAGGGAAATAGGGACCAACTGGCAGCCCTGAAAATGGCATTTGTAGTATAAATTTGATGCTCCCTAAATTTCTGCACCCGGGGCAACTGCCCCTTTCGCACAGGACTGCAGTGAAACACAAAAACATATTGAACATTAGAATTAACTCAGCGAGCAAACTGGTGCACATGAAAACATCAAGTCATTCAAAAACATTTCTTTACTGATGTCGCATCCAAAAGAGAAAAAAATGGACACCGAAGCCTAGGAAATTAAGCAGAGACATCAATGTTTAATCTCCCTGGGTACAAAGTCATGTTTAAAAATTCAGCAATCTATGCCCCAGCCTCCTCCTCATTTGTACTTTGTGTACTGACTGAAAGTATGAGCAATGTGTGCAGGATTGAACTATTGCTGTTGCATGGAGGTACAGGAAAAGAAATAAAAAACAGAAACAATTGTAAATGCTAGCAGGCAATATTAATACGAAATATATGAAAAAGTAAATAAATATAGGAAATATAGGACAGTTAAAGAAATATAGGACAATATAGGACATTTTTGAAGATTATTTTATAAATATAGGATATATAGGAAATATAGGACAACTCTGACCCCTGATCTCGCGATCGTTTGAAAAAAATCGCCGTTTTATTTTGCGATCGTTTAAAACAATTGCCGTTTTATTTCGCGATCGTTTGGCGAATATAACAGTTTTATTTAGCGATCGCTTGACGAAAATCGCCCTTTCACATCATGATCGTTTGGCGAAATTCACGTTTCACATCGTGATCCTTTGACGAAAATCGCCGTTTTATATTGCGATTGTTTGACGAAAATCGTCGTTTTATATTGCGATTGTTTAACGAAAATCGCATTTTTAAATCGCGATCGTTTGACGAAAATCGCCGTTTTATATCGCTATTGTTTGACGAAAATCGCCGTTTTACATCGCAATCGTTTAACAAAAATCGCCTTTTTACATTGTGATCGTTTGACGAAAATCGCCGTTTCACATTGCGATCGTTTCACGAAAATCACCGTTTCGTTTCACGATCGTTTGATGAAAATTGCTGTTTTATATCGCGATCGTTTGATGAAAAAAAATTTTATTTTGCGATCTTTTGAAAAAATCACCGTTATATTTCGCGATCTTTTAACGAAAATCGCTGTTATATTTCGCGATCTTTTAACAAAAGTCGTTGTTATATTTCGCGATCGCTTGACGAAAAAGGCTGTTGTATTTCGCGATCGTTTGACGAAAAAGCCTATTGTATTTCGCGATCGTTTGGCGAAAATTGCTGTTTTATTTCGCGATCGTTCGACGAAAATCGTTATTTTTTTGTGATCGCTTAAGGAAAATCGCGAATTCTTAAAAATTAAAAAAAGCGGAAATCCGCCATTTGGCGGAAAAGTGGCATCCCTGTTTTATACAGTTAGGCTGGCACCGGCTCAAGAACGAATTTTTTGTTTGTTTAAAGAAGAATTCAAGGGCACCACATTTTCGCATGCAAACAGCGGCTTTTATTCTTTATCTGATGTCGTACTGGGATAAGACACCGCCCCGTGAAGACTGGCCTGAGCGCTCAGACAAAATGACGGCTGCCGAAGGCGGATTAGTTTTTAACGTATGTACGGTCCCTTAAATTTAGACATCATAAAAGTTTATACTGATTTGTATAATTTCAAAAGAATAAGCAGAAAAAGCTTTTAAATATTATTGATTCGAATAGTCAAGGGACCGTACACAAATTGAAAAAAATCCGCCTTGGACAGTTTCAGCTAGGTGGGGAGGCCTACCAAATGGCTTAAGCACAACAAGCCCCACCTTGTTGGTATTGAAAGCAGACAGGAAAAGGGGGACCACACACTTCCCTCCTAAATGTTTGAAAACATATGACTTTTTTTCACATTTGGCTAATTTTAAGCATTTGGCACTCTCTAGTGAAAATCTTTACTTTTCTCATGGGAGGCACCCTGAAAAGGGGGTGCCCGGGGTAGTTGCCCCGTTTGCCCCTGCATAAATCGGGCTCTGTATGTAGTACAAAGGATATTGAAACATAGTAAGTTGAATGGAGTGCATTGCAGTCTGACGTAAACATGAAATATTGTTTAAAAATGGCAACCACCTCCCCCCCCCCCCCCCCAAATTTAAAAATTTTAACGAGATTTTCTTATTATTTTATATTTTTTCATCATTTTGTATATTACAATTGAACGAGAATTCAGTTTTATATATTGAGGCAAGTAACATTTTTCTTATTTTAAAGTGATTCTCAAGTTCACAGCTGAACAAGCACGAAACTTTTTGACACATTGACGGACATATTTTTAAATGTAAATTTTATAAATTTGAACTCCTGGATCTGGATGGGATTTGAAATAGAAATTATTTTTCCATTTTTTAATAAATAAATTACTTATCCAGTAATATTCATCATAAATAAATAAATAAATAAATAAATAAATAAATAAAAAGAAAAAGTCCTTTCATTGCATAATTTCTGAATAACAACATCTGCCAGTTTCATGCGTTTCCGAATGAGAATGAATTAATGCGTGTGTCATAAAGTTGCCCTTTGAATTGCTCTCTGTGAAATTGATAAATGTTATTATTAAAGCACACATTCGATAACATCGTCCATACATAAAATTAATCATGTAATATTTAAAATTCTTTTGCAGCAAAACCAAGAAGACGCTCAGAGAAATATCCGCGAAGAAGCTGGTTTGAATGATGAAACAGATCCTGTACGTAAGGATTTTTTTCACGTTTCTTCCAATTTTTATTATAAAATATACTGCTTAAAAATGTTTTTTAGTTCATACTTAATCATTATGTCCATATTCTCAAAAATTGGGAAATAAAAAAAGTGTCAGGTTCTAAGTAAACATCTGCTACAAAATGGAATTTCTATTATTCCTCTATCTTAATATTTTATGTATTGTACCGGCTGTGTACTGGAAATTTCAAGGTGACATTCTTTCTTTGTTAAAGTGAGAATTGACAGGTAATCATGTACAGGTGTTGATGGGAGAAAGAGGAGATTGCTGAGAGGCGTGTTCATCCGTCAGGGATGTATGCGGATGATGAAGGAACATGTCACGGATCAAGAAAGCAACGTGGAATGTGTCCAATGCATAAGCTCCAAAGGGGGTTTATATTGGGGAAAGCAGTGATTTGGGAAGGTCAAGTCTTATCTGAAATTTGAGCAGTTCGTATCTGGGGTTCGTACTTAGAGGAGTGCAGGACAGAGGTCCTAGTGTGCAGTTCGTATCTGGGGTTCGTACCTGGAAGTGTGTAGGACAGAGGTCCTTGTAGAGAGTGCTCTGTGTTGGAGAACGTAGGCAGTTCGTATCTGGAGAGCAAGGGACACAGACGTCCTGGTGTTGTGCTCTGGGCCGGATAGCATAGGCCGAGTATACATGTGTTGGGAGATTCGAAATTGATCTCCAATAAAGTGAATCTAACGTGCATTGAGTGTGAGGGAGAAGATGTAATTTGAACAGTACACAGCCAACCTTTACTGTATTTAATTTAATGTTGAACCGGATCGCCTATATCCGAGTTGTAATTGTATATAATTGTAAATAGCGTATTTTGTGTGTACCTGTACATATATTCTAAATAAACTGTTAATTCAGTTAATTGACAGCATCAGTGTTCATTTACACAATCCTCACAGTGGGTGACTGATATCACCTAATAATATCGGTGGTGGCAGCTATAAATACCACAAACTTTCTTCAAAGTTGTGTGGGCTGAGAGGAACGTCGGACAAGCAGTATTTGGTTTCAACAGGAAAAAATAATTAAGTTACTATTTCCTTCTGACAAATTAAACATGAGAATTTTCAAATTTGAAGGTATAAATTTTGTGTTACAAAAATTAATAAATAAAGCCAAAATTTATTTTTAATTTATCATAAAATGTATCATTAGAATAATACACTTTTAAAAATCACCATTAACCAAACTATTTTTTTATTTTTATTTATTCATTTATTTATTTATTTTTGTATGTTTGCTTGATGGAGATTTTTACAAAGTATTTATTAATTATTGCCAGTGTTATCGATGTTTTTGCATAGTAAAATGTATCATTTAATGTTAGAAGTTAATAATTGGGGGTTCCGCATACACTACACTGTCGCACTCTCTCAAAGTCAAAGGTAGATCATTCAGAAGTGCATTTTATCAAAGGGGCTGTCCACAAATTGTTTTGAGAAATAAATTGTCACACTTTTTTTTCAAAAATTTTGACCTCCCTTTCTCTTTTGTCGCAAAGTGTCACACTTCACCCTACCCCCTCCCTCCTCCTTGTCACATGTCGTGCTATATTACATATATACACATATTACTGTTCAGAAACAAAGCGCTATATTATAAATCATATTTCGAATTTTATTTTTAAACTTTAACGATGTGTTTTAATCAAAGTTGGGCAATATCAAAAATACAAGTATTTGAAATTCATTTTCAAAATACATTTGTATTTTGTATTTTATATTATTAAAACAAATGTATTTTGAGTGCTTTTTCAAAGTAGTTTGTGTTTCCAAAATCTTCAAAATACATTCCTCCGGATTTCAAGCTGTCGTCTCTAAACAATAGATCCTTGATTGCAACAGGGAAACACGTGCTTGTCTCCTTTGAATAGTTTTTGAATTCATTTTTGGAATATTATATGAACACTTTGTTTAACATTTTATATTAATGATTCGGATCTTCTGCAGAAGCATTTTGGCTGAGTTATCTCAAAAATCGTTTTTATAATTCATAACATTCAATAAAAATTACAATAAAAATGTTGAATGAAAATTGTTGTATAAGCAGGCGCTGTCCTTTAAAATCAGGGATGCCACTCAGAATATAGCCAAAAAGAGGAAATTATGCGTGAAGTAAAATTTACGACATCTTTCACAACATTTATGCATGAATTTTGTAAACTATATTGTTTATAATAAATTAAAAAAAGAATTGCAGCTGTTTTTTTTTAAACTTTTAATTTATAAGAGTAAATAAAAATGATTTTTTTTTAGTTCACAGTATTTTATATGAATTAATTTAATCCAGCAACAAATTCAGTCAGGAATTTTATGTATCACATCATTTTAAATCAATTTAAGTAACCCAGCAATAGATTCGATGATTATTCCAGGAGTAAATAGCAAAAATTTGCAAGTTTTATTTTTTTGTTGTTGTTGTTGTTTGTTTGTTTGTTTTTCCGCGATTTTTTTTTTTTTTTCATTTGACGAAAATAGCTGCTTTATTTCATGATCGTTTGATGGAAAATGCCGTTTTATTTCGCGATCGTTTGACAAAAATCGCCGTTTTGCATGGCGATTGTTTGACGAAACTCGCCGTTTTATTTCGCGATCGTTTGACGAAAATCGACGTTTTACAACGCGATCGTTTGACAAAAATCACCGTTTTATTTCGCGATCGTTTTATCCAAATCGCCGTTTTACATCACAATCGTTTGACGCAAATCGCCATTTTACATCGCGATCGTTTGTCGAAAATTGCCGGTTTACGTCATGATCGTTCGACGAAAATCGTCGTTTTACATCGCGATCGTTTAACGAAAATCACCGTTTCACACTTCGATCGTTTCACGAAAATCACCGTTTCGTTCCGAGATAGTTTGATGAAAATTGCTGTTTTATATCGCGACCGTTTGATGAAAATAGCCGTTTTATTTTGTGATCTTTTAACAAAAATCACCGTTATATTTCGCGATCGTTTAACGAAAATCGCTGTTATATTTCACGATCTTTTAACGAAAATTGCTACTATATTTCGTGATCACTTGACGAAAAAAAGCTGTTGTATTTCAGGATCGTTTGATGAAAATAACCATTTTATTTTGCGATCTTTTGACAAAAATCACCGTTATATTTCGCGATCTTTTAACGAAAATCGCTGCTATATTTCGCGATCACTTGACGAAAAAAGCTGTTGTATTTCTCGATCGCTTGACGAAAATTGCTGTGTAATTTCGCAATCGTTTGAAGAAAATTCACGTTTTATTTCGCGATAGTTGGACGAAAATCGCTATTCTTTTTCGTGACGCTTAACGAAAATCGACAATTCTTAAAAATTAAAAAAAGCGGAAATCCGCCTTTCGGCGGAAAAGTGGCATCCCTGAATTAAGATAAGGCTTCAAGCAAAAGAAATGGCCCGACAAATAGGACTGAACAATTTCAAAGGTGGCCCTTCCTGGTGTTCCAGATTTATGATTCGTAAAAAAACTCAGCGTCCGTTCCAGAACTACTGTGGGACAAAAATTACCAGAAGACTGGATGGAAAAAAGAAAGATTTCTTAAAATTTACTTCTAAAATAATTGAAGAAGAAAAATTGACGTATTGTCAAATCATAAATATGGATGAAGTGCCCCTCACATTCGATTGCCCGCCAAACAGAACTGTTAATAAACAGGGGGGAAAACTATACCCATCATTACGACCGGTAATGAAAAAACTTCATTTACATGTGTTTTGGGCTGCTCAGCAAACGGCGACAAGCTGAAGCCGCTTTTGATTTTTAAAAGAAAAACACTTCCTAAAGGCGACTTTCCTACGGATTTAGTAGTTTCTGCAAACGAGAAAGGGTGGAAGTGTGAGGACATGATGATGCATTGGATCGAAGAAGTTTACAAAAAAAGAAAAGGCGCTTTTTTCCAGCCGAAAGGTTTATTAATCTTTGATTCCATGCGGGCTCATTTAAAGGAGTCTGTCTCAAAAAAATGCAAAAAATTACAGTCACACCCTGCTGTAATTCCAGGAGGTCTTACCAAAATTTTGCAACCTTTAGATTTGGTTGTAAATAGTTTTTAACCTGCACATGAGGCGAAACTGGGAGAATTGGATGCGTGACGGCATCCACTCGTTCACAAATACCGGACATATGCGGAAAGCAAGTTATGAGGAAGTGGAGAGATGGGTGTCGGACTCCTGGAAAAGTGTACCGGCTTCGGCCATTATATTGGGATTTTCTGAGTCCGGTATAGTAAAATATGAACAGAATGATGAAATCAAAACTGAGACTGAAATTGGTTGGTTGGTTGGTTGGTTGTATGAATTTTAGTGGCACAAAATCCCTTGAGGGACATGCTACACCAAGACAAAGAATAATAATACAAAAACAGATTAAAACAAACCTGTCTGGATGGGTTCCCATCCAGACAGAGTCATGTAAAAGTACAAAATTAAAAAGAATTAATTATTACTCTTCCAGATGTCTAAAAAAAGCAAAACAAGTGGAGTTATAAAACTGGTCAGTAGTAAAAAATTATATATCAAAATATAGTCCAATACGTTTTAAAAAGGTGAAGAGTGCCCCATGAGGTGTTTCCCCAAATGGTTTGTCAAGATTGGTGATGATGAATTAAAATACAGTCTGTACAAGTGCCGAAGGCCAGGACAGTCAGTTAAAAGATGATGAATAGTCAGGTAATCAAAATGACAATGTGGACACATAGGTGTATCTTCCCTGAATAAAAGATGTTTATGAGTTATTCTAGAATGTCCAATTCTCAGACGAGTCAAAAGGACATCTTTCTTTCTTGGATAATTAGGAGGCCAAGTGGCAATTGTTGGTTTGATATGGTGCAATTTATTGTTATATTCTAGATCCCAACCTTCTTGCCAAATTGTATGAATAAAGGATTTTATGAGTAGTTTAACGTCTGAGAATGGAATTGTATGGTTTAAGGTATTAAGAGCCAGTTTTGCTGCCTCATCTGCTTTTTCATTTCCTGGAATACCCATGTGCCCAGGTACCCAGCAAAAGAATATTTTATAGCTATGTCTTGTTAAATTATTGTAAATCTCCAGGATAGCAGAAACAAAAGGGTGTCTTTTTAAAGTTTTTATAGCATCAATAGAACTTTTGGAATCAGTATAAATAATGAAGTCTGTGCCTTGTTGATGAGATAATAACTGCATAGATTTCTCAATTGCCATCAATTCAGCTGTAAATACAGAGGTTGAAGAATGCAGCCGGTAGCTCCAGCTAGTGTCATTACAAAATACTCCACATCCCACGATATCGCCACTCTTAGAACCATCTGTATATACGTCTGTATAATTATTAAAATTAGCACGGTGTGCAGCAAACAGCTGTTGAAAGACTGCAGGTGCCAAATTCTTTTTTTCATAATCTTTAAAAGGGTGGAGAATGGCAATTTTAGGTGGTTTCCAAGGTGGGAGTAGATGCAATGGATTTGAACTTACCTCGATATTATTCATAGGGCTATTGTCTATAAGATTTCGCATTCTTACCCCAAACGATGGTATGCAAGAGGGTCGGTGCTGATAAAGAATATCATAGTCAGTATTTAAAATGTAAGTGCGAAGTGGATGCTCAGGATGCGACAGAACACGGTAATAAAATTCTAATGAAAGTTTTTCTCGAGTATGGTGTAATGCTAGTTCATTACAGTCAACATATAAGCTTAAAACTGGAGAGGTACGAAATGCACCAGAGCAAACACGAAGTGCGCTGTGGTGCACAGTGTCAAGTTTTTTAAGAACAGACATACGTGCAGAACCATAAATCTGGGAGACTGAAATTGATGACTCTGATGAAGACAGTGAAGTTAATGATGATTTTTAAAATTTGTTTTGTTCTGATAGTGAGGAATCAGAATTTAGTGGTTTTGAATAAATAAAATAAGTGTATGGTTTAAAAAAAAAAAAAAAATTAGTGATTTATTTCGAATTTTCCCCCCCCCACAATATTATGCAGGAGATTACATACAAAGACAAGATTAATTCATCATAAATAGTAAGATAATTACATCATCGTAAGTATAAATAAAGATTGGTAAGTTATATTTATTTAATATTTATTATTTATTTAAAAATACATTAATTTTGTAATATAAACTAAAATGTATTTCCGTTTTTTACTCAGTAAACTATCGTAATATCCAGGAGTTAAGCCGCGGCTAATCTGATGGAGATTGAATTTTTGTCTCTTGTTTTTTAGTGGTGCAGCCTATACAACGATGCGGCTTATCTCCCGGAAATTACAGTAAGTTTAAATTATTTTGAACTTTTCTCTAGAAGTTGAAATGATATTAATAGTAATATATAAATTTGTTTAGAAACAAAAAATATAAATACATGCACAATACAGAAATAATATTATACTATAGTATTTAAAAAAAAAAAAAAAAACCAATCATGATTTTAATAACCTAAAAAGCAGTGTTGAATTCAGACACTTTTCTCCGGAGGGGACATTATAGAGTTCCCGTGGTCAGGGGTATTGTACTTTTTGACCATATTTTCAATGGTTTTTTTCAAAATTTCAAATTTTCCAGGTGGGGAATGTCCCCCCCAAAAAATCGTGATAACAAATGCGAATACCGGCAAAAGATCGCGTTAACAAACGCAAATACCATCAAAAATCTGCGATAACGAACGTGATTTTCGTCGAAAAAATGTAAGAACGAACACAAAAAATGCGGATTTTATTTAAAAAAACGCGGAAAAGGCGAATACCGTTATAAAAATTGCGATAGCGAACGAATACCATCAAAATATCTCAATAACGAACGTGAATTACCATCAAAAAATCTTGGTAAGGAACGCGAATACCGTAAAAAACACGATAACAAACGCAAATACCGTGCTAAAAGTCGCATTAACGATCGCCAATACTGTCAAAAAGTCACGATAATGAACGCAATTTTTATTTAAAAGTTTCGAAAATGAAAGCAATTTTCGTTAAAAAGTCGCGATAGCGGAATGCAAAAATTATCAAAAGATCACAAAAAGAAAAAACGCACATTATGTCAAAGGATTGTGGAAAAACGTATAATATTAGTTTCATGAGAGCCCCTTTCATTATTTTAAAAAATTTGTTGTTAATTTCAGTTTTTTTTTTTTTTTTTTTTTTTTTTTTTGTGTGTATGTGTGTTTTTTTTACATAATTCGTGTTTTTTCAACAAAATTTGTGTATTTACACAATCTTTCACCTAAAATTGCATAATTTACACAATTTTTAAATTAAAATCATATTTTACATGATCTGTTGACGAAATCATTTTTTTTCTCAATCCTTTAGCGAAAATCTCATCTTTTTTCACAATCCTTCTCTAAAATCGCGTCCTTTGGTGGATATGTCATTTTTTTCCTGCAACCTTTTGTAGCAATCTTTTGATGGAAATTGATTTAAATTTAAATTTATAAGTTTATTATTGTTTCATGAACAAAAATTGTCGGCCTTGATGGCCATTTCTAATCTCGAAAGTTTTTCTTTCTTGTGTAAAGATTTTTATTTGGGAATCCAGCAGCAGAATTTTTTTCTGCAGTCTGCACACAAGTAAAAACTTAAAAAACAGTCTGCAGACCAATCCCTCCCTTTACATAATATGCACTCAAACATCCCAAGTATTTGTGATAGACATAAAAGGAAAATACTTTTAAAAATCCTCATGATTGTCCGAAAGGGGAGGGGGGGATACCTTTGACAAAATTTACGGGATTTTGCAATCTTTTGGAGAGATGTCATTTTCGCGATCTTTTGACGAAAACTGCCGTTTTTTTCGTGATCTTTTGAAGAAATTCGTTGCTTTTTTCACGACCTTTTGAATAAATTTGTTGGTTTTTTTTTTTTTTTTTTTTTTTTTGCAATCTTTTGACAAAAACTGCCATTTGTCACGCTTTTTTTGCGATTTTCTGAAGAAATTTTCTGTTTTTTCGCAATTTTTTGAAGAAATTTGACATTTTACCGTCATCTTTATAAGAAATTTGCCGTTTTTTGCCATTTTTTGAAGAAATTTTTCGTTTTTTAGTGATTTTTTTGACGAAATTTCTGTTTTTCATGATTTTTTGACGAAATTTGCCATTTTATCGCGATTTTTTGAAGAAATTTGCTGTTTGTTTCGAGATCTTTTGATGAAAATTGCTGTTTTTTCATGTTCTTTTGGAGAAATTTGCCTTTTTTTAGATCTTTGTACAAAGTTCGCGTTTTTCTGCATTCCTTTGACAAAATTCACGTGTTTCCCACGATTTATGACGAAACCTATTCCTTTTTTAAAAAGTCTGTCGAAATTCGCAATAAATTTTATGTCTGAATTTTTGGATTTAAGACCTAATTTTTTTAATGTTTGCTAAATTTTTAACAGTTGAAAAACAGTCTGCAGACCTTTCCAAGAGTCTGCGACGTACGTCGCAGCATTGCACCAATTCTGCTCCAGGGTTTGGGAAAAGCAAGAAACAGATTATTTACTAAACAAAATTTAGGAACTTGCAGCTGTACATCATTTATTCTTAAGGAAAATTCTAATAAATCACCATTTTAATCCTTCTCATGATTAATTTTCTTAAGTTATACTTTACAAAAAGCAAATAAATAATCTAAAAACATTCTATTTTATTTAAATATGATTTTCTTTCTAATTATTTTAAAGTAAATAATTTGAGAATTAAAAGTAGAAATTATGAAAAGTTTTTAAAAATGTGTTTTAAAAAGTCTTATGTATTGGATTCCGCCAAATACTTTGATATTAAGCCATACCCAATAGATACTGAATATTTGGCGCATCCCTAGTACTTAACAGCACACTTGTATAAAATCAAAGACTTCCCTTTGCACGTAAATATTGGGTCAAAAACTTTCTGCAAATTAATTGAATGTTTAATAATATTGCATGTTATACAATTTTGACATGGACTAAATTAATGTTTTTTACGTGATTCCTGGAGGTATTCATATTTTTTACGCAATACGTTAAAGAAAAAAAAACTTTTAAGCTATTCATGGAAGAAATTTTCATTTTTTATGGGGAAAAATGAACAAAACTGCATTTTTTGCGCCGTCCTTGCAAGTTTGCATGGTTCTTTGTTTAATTTTGTGTTTAATTGTGCTGTCCTTAGTCAGAATTCACATTTTCTGTGCCGTCCTATTGGAATTCTCGTTTCTCATGTGGTCTTCTGTCAAAATAAGGATTTCTATGCAGTTCTTTGTTAAAAAAATGTGTTTTTTATGCAATTCAGTTAATCTATTTTTTAAATATGTAGTATTCTTTATGTTATTTATATTGTATCTTTTTATAGGCAGAAGTCGGCATCTATAAAACACAACACAACAAAACAAGAAAAGAGAAGAATATACTGGACTCTGTGAAGAAAGCCTTAGTGCCGAAAAAACAAGACTGTCTGTGACTCTCTTCAAAATGAACTCTCAATTTTAAAGAAACAAATGACAGAATTAGCTGTCGAGGTACAGTGTAAGACAAATAAGGCCGAGCAATATAAGAGAAAGTACAAAGAGATAAAAGAAAAGTATCGTCAAGTTAAAGTGAAGAGTAATGATGACACGAATGCTGACTTAGTTAGGATCGGGGACAATTTGTCCATCGATAAATGCAAGCTTGCACTTTGCAGGACAACTAATCATACAAAATATACATTCGACTTATTAGACATCGTATTTGGCAGGACAAGTTTGTCAAATAGTGTAGTGAAGCGCATTAAAGGATCAACAAAAACAGTATTGAATCCAAACTATGTGTCAGATATTCAGGGCCATGTGTCCGAAAAATTCAGTGTTAACCCTTTAACATTCAGTGATCCCACGTTGGGATCACCAATCTTTACCGTTCCGCAAAGTGCTAATTTTCACACTAAATGCATCAAAATTCAGTTTAAAGATTACTTTTAACTATGTTTTTCAATACTAGATGGCAGCACTACACATATAATTTGATCTAAAGCTACTGTATATATTTTTTGAAAACCCACATTTTTGAATGAAATATTTCAGATTTTTTTGGGGTTATAAAAAAGTTCGTTTGCAAAAACAAAACAATGCTATTATATTGGCTATAGATCAATCTACTTAGACTATTTTAGTTTTAAATTTTTACTTTCATAGTTCTCGAATAAACAATGTTTGAATATGAGGTGCACCCGACCCGGGATCACTGAACGTTTGCGGACATGGGCAGTTTCATTACCGCTTCCCAGCATACGGTATCATATTTCACTTGCACGGCTGCGAGCACAGCTGTGTTTCCAAGTTTTGTTTTTGTCGGTGAGCTTAGGTCTTCTAAGGAATGTTTTTGCATGTGTGGGGAGGATTTGGGGAATGTCAAGGGGTGAAGAGAAGAAATTTTACCAGTTCACTCTTAGATATTCTCTGGAGTGGGTGTCTTATTTTTTCGTTACTTGAGTTTTCTCATAGTAAATTGCAATTAAATTTTTTTTTGTGCGAGATTTTTCTTAAAATGTCTGGAAAAGGGCTCAGCATTTCTGAAGCACTCAGAATTCTAAATGAATTGCCTGATGATGTTTCAGAATTTACGGATTCTAGTAGTAATACAGAAGAATATTACTCGAAATCAAGAGATATTTCGGATGATGAAGATATTGGCACCGACGAAGATGGGGATGCCCCTTCATTACCAGGAACATCTGCAGAGCAGGATGTAATATGGCATTTAAAGAAAATTATGCATAAATCTATTCCTGCTTTTACATCTCCAACTGGGCCAAGTGAGGATATGTGGGAGCTGCCAGAAAAAACACCCATAGAAGTTTTTTTAACAATTTTCTCTATTGGATTTATGAAAGAAATAGTCTTTCAGACTAATTTATATGCCACACAAAGTGAGAAGCCATATGCTCCATTAACTTTAGAGGAACTGTACATATTCTTGGGTATAAATCTGCTAATGGGCATAAAAAAGATGCCCAGTTATGCAGACTATTGGGCAAATGAAGAAGCCCTAAATGATTCATTTGTTTCGAGTCGCATGTCATTCAGACGATTTAAATGGATCCTTTCAAATTTGCATTTGAATGACAATACTTTGGAACCGAAAAGGGGAGATGAAAATTTCGATAAGTTGTATAAAGTGCGTCCTCTTCTTACCCATCTCTCTGAAAGATTTTTAAACGTGTTTCATCCAAGTGAAAATCAATCAATAGACGAATCTATGATTAAATTCAAAGGAAGAAGCACAATTAAACAATACATGCCCAAAAAACCGATAAAACGAGGTTTCAAAGTGTGGATGAGGTGCAACGATAGTGGCTTTGCATCTCAGTTTGAGATATACTCTGGAAAGAGAGAAGTTGTGGAAAAACACCTTGGAGAGAATGTTGTCAAAAGACTAACGGAAAGCCTTTATGGGAAAAACCACAAACTTTTCATGGATAACTTTTTCACCACGTATGAACTCTTTCGTTTCTTAGAAACAAAAAATATTTATTCATGTGGCACTGTTATCTTAAGTCGCAAAAATATGCCGAAGACACTGATTGCCCAAGATAAAAATTTAAAAAGAGGAGAGTTCGACTGGGCCGTTAGCAACGATAACATTATTTGCCTCAAATGGAAAGACAAACGGTGTGTTTCCATTTTATCCTCACTTCCTGATGCTGTGGAAAGAATCGAAACAGAAAGAAGAGAAAGGGATGGCAAAGTAATTAAAATAAATTGTCCGAAAGCAATTTCAACATACAATAAAAATATGGGCTTTGTGGACAATTTTGATCATATGAAGTCTCTCTATGAAATAGATCGCAAAACCAGAAAATGGTGGCATCGGATCTTCTTTCATTTCTTAGATGTAGCTGTAGTAAACAGCTACATACTACATAAAATATTAACTAATAATGAAATTAGCAGGGGTAAAGATTTTAGACTAAATCTTCTGTATTCTTTATGTTCTATGGGCACTTCAAAAATACCAAAGCCACTATCACCTCTAGATGCTTCAGCAGCTCCTCCATATAAACTCAAGGTATCAAAAGAGAAGAGATACAGAAACGTGGAACACATACCAATTAAATGCACAAGAAGAAGATGTGCCTATTGTAGCACGAAGAAAAATCCCCATCGCTCTCGCTACATGTGCAAAACATGCAATGTAGGACTGTGTTTCCTGAAGTCAGGAAGCAGTTGTTTTGAAAAATATCATTCAGAAAAATGAGTGAAAATAACATATATTTGTAAATAGTGTAAATATGATGTAATGTAAATATGATATAATCCAGATTTTTTTTTTTGGGGGGGGGTGGGGATGGGGTGCAAAGTAGCAGGCCTCCTCGTGGTGCACCCTGGGTAAAGCTAAATCTGCTACAGAGATCAGCTTTGGGCAGTTCACAGATGTCTTTATTGTATTGTGTGCTTCACAGCAATGCTCGGTCCGTCGCAAGTGAAAGCGCTAGTCAGTCAGTGATCCCACGGTGGGCTCACCCACAAAATTAAAACGGTAAGTGGAATGTTTATAAAAATTTATATCTATACTCCTCTAGACCTCAATAGACAGCCTACAAATTTTTATGTTGAAATTCAAAGTTTAAAGAGTAGTGTTCTTTTAAGGGTTAATGTAGTGCTTGTGCTGGCAACAATTCGTAACAAATTAAATTCTGCTTCCAAAGCTGCCAAATGTGAGAATCAATAAAAATTTTCTTTAATTAAAATCGTTATTTCTTCTACAAAAGTATATCTCATAAAATTAGGACACATCAAAATACAGGTAAGAGTAATTGTTGTACATTTTAGTATGTATTTTAGAAGCATTACAGAAATCTGTAAATAGTCTATAATATAAATTTCATGCAAAATATATTCTATAGATATTTTGTAAGAAAAATTTGGTTTTTCAAAGACAAAGGGGCTCTTTTCATTATCCCTTCATTGGTTATTCTACAGCCTTCATCTTTAGGTTACCGTATTTTCGGGCATAAGTGCCGCGGCGCATACGAGTTTAAAAGTTAAAATTATGCTAACTGCGACGCTTCTGCCGGGGCGGCGGATACGATAATTTTTTTCCCTTGCAGCAATATTCATTACAGAGGTGATTCTGATCGGAATTTTTCTGAAAATTGTGAAATATTAATCATCAGGAAGAAAATGCGAAGCATAAAAAATATAGCGAATTTCGACAAATGATAGCCTAATTTCTGTCAATCATTCGCAGAAAATGCAGTAATTTTATCAAAGGATCGGGAGAAAAAACGCGACTTTTATCGAAGGTTTGCGGGAAAAGCGCGAATATGTAAAAAGAAAAAAATGTGTATTTCATGAAAGGATCATTTGAAAAACTACAATTTTATTATCTTAAAATCCTGTTAATCCGCCCTTCCCAATCAAACGCTAGTCTACACTACACTCTAAAAAATAAATGTGTAAATCGATGATACAAAAACGACATGTCTGTGTGTGTAAATTGATGTGTAAATTGCCAAAATACACACCTAATGTGTAAATTTCAAAATACACATTTTAATGTGTAATTTGATGATAAGTCCAAATGTGTAAAAGTTATCTGATAACTCTTGAAATACACACTTTAATGTGTAAGTTGCACTGAAATACACATATTTCTGTGCAATATTTTTACACATATATGTGTAAAATTCTATTTTTACATATATTTTTGTGTAATAGGAAAATACCCACAATATTGTGTAATATGCAAAATCACATGTTTTTGTGTTTTATACCGAATGCACAGATTTGTGTGTAATTTTCTGTTTTTACACATGTCTACGTAACATGGAAAATACACATTTTTGTGTAATATTTAAAATACACAGGTTTTTGTGTACATAGATATTTACCTTATTCTTTGATGTGTAAACTGCGAAAAAAGCTTTTCAAAATCTCAAATTAAAATTACATGAAGAACAAATTCGTATTGGCATCACGTGTTTCTAAGTACGCATTCGTATTTATGTACATTGGTAGCACCTATAGTTGTTATTCAATCCGTCCGTCTGTCTACCTGTCCGTTCACATAAAAGAACACAAAATCTACACAACCGAATCGTTTGAAATTTAAAAAACATAACTGTTGCATAATTTTATCGAGTCATTTAAATTTTTATGAAAATGAGATGCATAATTCAATTATAGAGACAGTCAAAAGTGTTCCCTTGCATTATGACAAATGGGAAAAAATAGTTACAAGTGCATCTTAATAATGTTACACACTTTTAAACATAATAAAATTGATATGCATCTAGGAAGTATATACTACAATATAAATTCTGTATAATCTGTAGTGCAAAGAATAGTTTTTATTAATTTACAGGGCCATACTAAAAAATCCCATTACATTATGGTAAAGAAGGAAACATTGTTTGGGACGCGTTTTAATTATATTAAAATATTTCACATTTTATGAAATTAATGCTTATGTTGCTGAGATTCGTTAAAGATTACTTATTTTATAATAGAAAGCAGATATATAGTGTTTACAAAAACAAAGAAAAAATTTCGGATACTTAAACAGTATCCAAAGTACTGTCTACTATTACACCAAGATCTGAATATTGTTTTTAACTCTTTATAGTACGAAATGCACCTAATTTGCTTTGTTTAACGTGCATTTTCCAACTTGTTTCTTTCTAACAGATTTGTAATCTTAAAATAAGAATTATTTACGCTCAATCAAGAAACAGGGTCGTCTCAAATTGTAATCTATTATCTTTCTGTTATTATAATCTATTTTCTTTAATTATTTTTCTTAATCTATTTTCTTTCTGAAATTATAATATATTATCTCCTTCTGTTTGCATATATACAACGTGATGACAGAAAGGATTAATTCATTTTACATAAGGATTTGCAAGCAGTAAAAGAAAACTTAAAAACAATTTTTTGATTATTAAAATAAATAACTTTAATAAGATATTACATTCTTATTTATGAAATTATACATTTAAATCAATAATAACTCTTGATACATGATTTTAAAAAACGGTCATTATTTTTTATGTCTTACAGCAACTGAATGCTGTACTCTTTTTTGCCTATAATGTGAAATTTTTATGTTCGTTTTGTTCAAAAATGTAATTTCTGGCTGGATTATGTTGCCAAGGCCACTATAACACTGATACTATCATAAATAGTACAAGGGATTAGAATTATTACTATGCAATTTTTAGAATAAAATGTGGTAAAAATTTTATTTTTATCAGTGTATTAAAAATACAGGTTATTTTTTATAAGACACAATAAAAAAAGAATAAGGAATGTAAGTCCAGTAATGGAACCTCAGAAAAGTAATAGATTTTATAACAATAATTAGAGCCAGAATTTAATGAAGGCATACTAATAAAACAAAATATTTACTTCAAATAAATTTAACAAATTAGCATAGCAATAATTAATGAAATATTTTGAGAATTGTTCACTGTTTAAATAAATCATTGTATAACTATCACAATATCAAAATTTTAATTATTTTAGATACATTGTTGAAAATTCTAAATGTCAGGGAATTACAGTTATCAAATTATTTATACATTGGAAGGTTTACATGGGTAAAAGAAAATATGAAAAAAAAAAGTTATTTTAGCACAAATTCGTTTTTTCCCCTCTATTTTTAACAATTAACACATTGAGCGCCACTCAGTCTTCGGCGACAGATGTGGCACAAAAGATGCAGTTAATTTTTCAAAATACAATTGATTTTTAACAATTTCTGTAGCTTAACTGTTTTTATTTAAATGGGAATTATTAGATTTAATTGAGCGTCCCCCGCCCTCAGTAACACACGCTTCTTGAATTCTTAAAAATAAATGAAATTTTGCAAAGAGTCATAAGTACATAAAATTCAAAATTTTCTTTCTAACGAAACATTAACACATGCAAATTTTGCAAGGAAAGAAAAATGACAGTATTACTTTTTTAAATGATGACAATTCTTGGCAAATTCATTCAAATTTTCCTGAAAATCGATGGAACTTTGAAATATCATTTTCTGTGTCTTCGTTCGGGCCGGGCCCGGGCCAAAATTTTAACTTTCAGGCCGGGCTCGGGCCTCGAAATTTCGGCCCGTGCAGACCTCTAGTTCTCCCTACATGATTATATAATGAAAATTAAGTCAAATTGGATTTGTGAATTTTTAACAGGGCTCTTAATATTTGCCTCTGTTCAAATTAGCAAAATAAATTTTTAATGAATTAAACAAGAATAAAATTCTGGGCCCCAAACCCCCTTTCAAAATATTCTGGCTACAGCCTTGATGTGGGTTATTGCTGAATTGTCTTATTATAGTCTAAAAAATATTTTTATTAATGCATATAATTTTATTTAAAACTTAACTATGTTGTTCCTAACATGCTTATATATTTCAGAATGTGTAATGTCAAAGTTTCGAAATTTAAAAAGTTACTATCTGCGAGAAAAGAGGAAGATTTTGACATTCAAAAACGGATCTGGTTGTCCTGGATTTTCATCTCAATGGGTTCACTTCCACAGCTTAAATTGCATTGATGAAGCAATGGAAGCAGAGACCAGCATTTGCAATTTGTCTAATCATGAGGAGCTAAATGTAGGAGTAGCAGAGGAAAATGTTAATGAAGTAAGTTTTTAAACAGAATTGCCTTTTCTTTTTGTTTTATGTGTAAAATTATGCCCTTTTTCAATGTAAAAAAAAACATGTTCCCCTTTTCCAAGAATTTCTTTGGACTTAAAATAGTTTACTTTTTCATATCTGCCAACCTGAGAAAATTCAAATGTGTAAAACAATACATGAATGAGATATTTAATGAATTTTTATAAAATAGCACATGAACAACATTTTTAAAGACTATCTATAAAACAGAACATGACCAAAATTTCTAATTAACTTGTCTGAAACAGTGAGTGAGTGACATTTCTAATCAATTTGTAAAAAATGTGCAATATTTTAATGTTGCATGACTGATATACGTATGTATAAACAATTTTGAAAAATGACCTGAAATAACATATATATATTCCTAATACACATTTTTTTTTTTTTTTCCCCTGAAGGATTAAACATTTCTGCTGCAATGGGATGTAGAAAAAAGAAAGGCAATAGTAACTTTGCTTAACTTGAAACATTATCAAAATTAATACTGAATATTTGATTAATCAGTTTTTTGGCCAAATTATTATTAGTTGAATCACTAATTTATAACAGCTCTTCAACTCTCACATTTTAAGGGTGTATTCGAAAAAACGCTTTTTCATCTTCAACAGCTCGAAATTTCCCGATACAATTT
This sequence comes from Maratus speculifer, assembly GCA_964019185.1. Lineage (NCBI taxonomy): Eukaryota > Metazoa > Arthropoda > Arachnida > Araneae > Salticidae > Maratus > Maratus speculifer. The sequence continues at coordinate 248,230,184 of OZ025301.1, read as the reverse complement.
CAGACACATTTTTAAAAGTAGGAACACAAAACTTGGTGAGGGGATTTTTGAAGAGACCTACAAGGTGCCATGTGATATCATTTTATGCTCAATTCTTTAGAATTTTATTTATAAACAATTATCGTCTCAGTATGACCTTTTTTTTTGTTCACAAATCTCCCGTTTCGGAAAAATCTGTTCAAAATGTCGTTTTTAATAGGTTGTTTTTTTTTTTTTTTTTTTTTTGTGATATTTTCTGCATTTATCAAAGAATTGACAATTACGGCACCTTATGTACATTCTAAATAAGACAATTTGCAAGTTTGATGCATTTGATAGCAAAAGTGAATTCAAAATTAAATTGCAAAATAAGCAATTTGAATTGAAATGCACCCTTAATAGAAAATACAAAGTTTACTCAATCACACTTACATTTTACACAGAATGAAATTTGAAATTCTATATTGTGTTTTGTAATGAAACAAACTAATTCTTTAACTATACTTAAATATCCTCTTAGCCTTTTCCATCACAGGCAAATTCTGAAAATTTTTTTGAAATTAAGAACTCCTTAATAAAGCTTTGATTGTAAAAACAAAATTTTTCTAAAATATTATGGCGCTGATTGCAAGTTTGAAATTAAAATTAGGTGTGCTCGAAGTGGGCACACTGTGCCAGAAAGAGTTAAGAATTAATAGTTAAAAGTAGTTAAAAAATAATTTATTATTGTTGATAAAGAGCTTTTGTCTTAGACAGTGTTTTTTTATCTCCCCCCCCCCCCCCCCAAAAAAAAAAAGTAATTTAACAAATTACAACGACTATTTGGAAAATGGTATTTTCAAAGATTAAAATTTTAAAGGCTTACAAATAAATTCTATATTTAAATTAACAATAATAACAAACATCATTTTTATGATGATTATAATGAGTCATATATTATGTATGCCGTGCATTAAACATTAATATTCCTAGATCAATGATTAAAAAAACAGTAGTTTATAGATTAGCTGTTTAAAATGTGCATTTTTTCTTGAAGTTAATCAGCCTGACTTCTGAACACCTCATATTATGTACGACATGGATTAAACATTAACATTAATGGACTCATCACAAACAAATTTGAAATGAAATTTCAGTTTTAAAATTTTCAGAACCGCATACAGTTGGCAAAAAAAGTATTTGTACACTCTAAAATGCTTAATTTTTAACTAAATAAAAAAGATATTTTAGCAAAAATAGTTTTAATACAATCTGTTTACCGCGCGTTTTAAATTACACAACAGAAAATTTCGATAAAGATGTAAAATAATTTTCTAATAAAAAAAGTTTAAAAATTTCTTGCAAAAAAAGTATTTGTACATTTCTCCATCCTGATATGTACTGTGTTTTATAGTGTTTATCGTTCAAAAGGACTACTTTTACAGAAGCTGTTAATAATTTTTAACTTCATATTATATTTGTCTGACATTTAATTTAATTTGCACTTGAAGTAATTGAGTATAGAACCTAATACTAGAAAGGCACCTCTAGATATATGAAATCCTATTATTGAGCATAATAAAAATTGAAACTCGCAACAAGAATTTGTAAAAGCTATTAAATTACCATCTACAACTATTGGATGCATAGTGAGAAACTATGAATAAATTAGATGCATCGAAATTCAATGAAAACCAGGACTTCTCAGCAAACTAACAATGAGGGAAAAAGGGAGTGTTGTTTAAAAAGCTTTAAAAAATCCTATGCGTTCGGTTCAAAAATTTGCTGGAGACCTTGCAACATCTTCTCGCATCAGAGTAATACCTCAAACAATAAGAAATATTCTTCTCAATGCAGACTTAAAAGAAAGAACCTCAAGGAAAAATCTATTCATCAGCAAAACAAATAGGCGAAAATGCATAGTATTCGCTTTCGCATACAGAAGTAAATCATTGGATATTTGGAAAACAGTAATTTTTTCTGATGAGGGAAAATTCGGAATTTTCTTACCACCAAGCATTCGAAAAAATTGGCGTAAAAATAAAACTGTTCTAGATCCAAAACGTATACTTCAAACTATCAAGCATGATGGGGGGAATATTATGGTTTTGGGGTGTATAGCTTCTAATGGAGCAGGACATTTAAAATTTATTGACAATGGAAGGACAGGTTTAACATACATTTATGTGTCGCGGCATAATTTATTAAACCGTGCTAAGAAATTAGACGTAGAGGAAGCTTTTCACTTTCTGCAGGATAACGACCAAAGCAAACTGCTGTGATCACCAGCACATGGTTACTACAATACTCGAAGATGACTGGCAACTCCTCTAGAATCTCAAGACTTGAATCCAATATGAAAATTTGTAGATGCTATTGGATGCAAAAATCCGAAAAAAAAAATACGTATCAGTAAAAAACAGTTTTAAAGAAGCTCTTATTGTGTCATGGAATAGCATTAACCAGACCGCTACAAAAAAGTTGGTGGAATCCATGTCACACCATCTAGAAGTAGTCATAATCGCTAAATGAATTCACATAAAATATTAATTTGTATCTTTTTACTAAAATTTAATTAATTATATTACATTAATATAGTGTACAAATACTTTTTTTGCATTATATTTTTATATATTTCTTTATTATAATGTAAAAAATCGATTCGTTTAATTTTGTTTTTGCTTCTATAATATTATAATGCATTAAATTAATGTATTACAGTATTTTTTGCTTAAATCTTTTGTTTAATTTCATTATAATTTAAAAAAATGAAGTGTACAAATACTTTTTTTGCCAACTGTATGTGAAGTACCTTAAAATGAATTCACAATTCATGAGTTGTTTAATTAAGTACAAAGTATAACTACACTAGAATGTGTTTAATTTAATTTTATCATTTTCTAATTCACTGTATCAATAAAATAATGTAAAAAAGAATATATATATATATATATATATACTTATAAAACTTGTTGCCTCAGAAAAAAAAAAAAAAAAATTGAAAAGTTTATATTTAAATAATAGGTTTGTATGCATGTTTTCTGAGAGGCTTTTATAATTCATTAAAAAATTATTTTATTATATTTTTAGGATATTTGTGACAATGAAAATCTATCAGAAATAACAGTGGAAGTAACTACTCAAATGTCGGATCTGCATTCACAATCTTTCCAAGTTCAAAACTCAGAACTTGAGGAAAACCAAGAAAATGTATTGGAAGTGGAAGGCCAAGAGCCAGGATAATCCAAAGAGCCACCTGCGAAAAAAAGGAGGAAAACAATAGAAAATAAAATGCTGAATACTTTGGAGCAGGCACAAAGATTGATGGCATCCTTAAGTGCAGAAGATGAGGATCCAGATGATGCCTTTGCTCATTATATCAAATTAAGATTAAAAGAAATTAAAACTAAAGAAAATAAAGAAAGATGTAGGATCGAGATCCAAGAGATTTTACTACGATATTTGATTGAATAATTTTTGTATTTTTGTTTATTGCACCAAATATTAGTTACTTCATTCATGCTTGCTTATGTTAATTCCATAGGAAAAAATTTTTTTAATATCTTGTTTGCATTTCAATATTTTTAAATTAATGAATTTTTTTTCTTTTTTTTTTAATAACAGATTAATCTGTATGACAACAGTTTTTTTTACTTTTTAGATTTTTTTTAAAAGGTTTTTTAGTAAGATTATTTTTACTTTTGAAGTAGCTTCAAAAAATAGAAAAACAGTCATTGCTGAAATTAACCTCTGCTATTGAATATAAAAAATCATTTAACAATAATTTGAATGTACCTTACTTTCAGGCATTACCTTTCTCAATACAAGAACTGCAAACTTGTGAGAATATTTTATCACTACTCTCTATTTTTATACACAATGTGATTTGCTTTTATTAGGTAGCTTTCATTACAAAAAGTAAAAAGCTACCTATTTTTTAATTCAACTATTTCGTTAGAAAACATTTACCTTTAGATATCCATCTAAAAAATGTTTGAAATGGTAAATGTTTTTTAATGAAATAGTTGAACTGAAAAATAAAAGTAAATCGCATTGTGTATAAAAATAGAGAGTAGTGATAAAACATTCTTCACATTTGTGGTTTTCGTATTGTAAAAACTAATGCCCGAAAGTAAGGTACATTCAAATTATCATTAATATATGGGCATTAATAAAATATAAAAATTTTGTAGGGTAGAATTTTTTTCTAAATAATTTAACAATATTGAAATGTAATGAGGTAGTAAAAATTTTCCCTTAGGATTAACATAAGCAAGCAGGTATTTTCATATGTCAGAAGTAGCTCTTTATGAGAGTCTTCACTCACTTGAAAACTCCCGCTCCATAATGTTAAATCAATAGGCAGGTTAATTTAAAATTTCTCATTTAAATTTGAATATTTTTAAACTTTTTTGAAGGAGGGAGCATAGGATAAGTGAGCTCAATCCTTAGTATGACTTTTTTTTTTTTTTTTTTACTTTTTTGATTTTGGTTACAGATATTTTTTTAAAAGTTACTTTCCCTTTCAGAACCTATTTTGAAACTGAAAAATCCTTTTTTTAAGAACAATCTGCAATCAAAATCGAAAAAATAAAAATCAGTCGTACTAATGATCAAGCTGAGCTATCCAATGCCCTACTCTACCCCATGGAGTAGGTATGTGAGGGGGGGGGGGGAGGTATGTGAGTTTTTTGCAACTCTGCTTACCATTTCATCATTCTTAAAATTATTTTATTTTTTTATCAGTTTATTACTTTAATATTTTACTACATTGTAAGCATTCATTATATTTTTCACCATAATTTTACATTCAAATCAACAGTTTTAAAAATGTAAAATCTCCAGGATCTTCCTCTTCTGCACTTAAAGATGCCATTAATCTTTGTGCCGTTAATCTCAATGCACCTGACATTTTATTTTCCATTGCTTCCCCCCCCCCTTTTTTTTTTTTTTTTGTTTTTTTTTTGTTTAGTACATGACTAGAAACACAAGACATTTTTAAATCTTCTGGACCCAAGTAGTACAGATTTGAGCGAGTGTACTTTATAAGATCATTTACTTTAAAAATATGTTGTTTTCAAGCTAGTTTAGCAAAATCTGTATTTGGTGCATGACTAATATATAACTATTTATTATTATTGTTAGTTTTTTTTCACTAATTTATTCCATTATAACTGAATGCATTATTTGGCTTGTTTTTGAAAATAATAAATCAATGTATTTCACAACCTTGTATTTTTTTTTTTTTTTTTTTTTTTTTTTTGTTATTTGTTGTTATTTTACATTTAAACGAAATCATATTTATTATAATTTTAAATAGTGATATAATATATGATCATAATAGGTGATGAAAATGTAGTGGCTTGTTGCATCCCTGAAAACTTATCGGAAAAGAGTTCATTTTCTTTAAACAAAAAATTTTGATAAGACATCGATGGTTGCTATGAAATTGAAAAAAAAAAAAAAAAAAAACGAGCCAAAACAATGATATATGGAAAAGTCAGAGAAAAATAAGATTGACAGCTTCAAATTTTCATCGGATAATATCGAGGCGCGACAATTTTAATGAACTTAGCATATCTTTAAAAGACCCACCAGAAATAAGCCATTTGCCTGCTATCACAAACAAGGAGAAGAACTAGAAGGATACAAAATTTCCAGAGTATAAATTTCGTGATGTGGGTTTGGTTATAAACCACAATTTCCCCTTTTTAGGAGCTTCTCCAGACGGATTGCTTTTTAATGAGAATGACTTTTTTCTCATTGAAATAAAAACTGTGTATAGTGAAAAAAAAGTAGAACTGAGTGACTTGCTCTAAAGGAGCAACTTTTACTTAAAAGAAGATGGTGATGGTGTTTGAAAACTCCATAAAAACCATATATATTACCATCAAATCCAAGGACAGCTAGCCATAACAAATGTTTGTTGTTTGTTTGTGCTACATTATGCACTTGATATTTTTGATAAAATTATGAGAAGTGATCTGTATTGAGAGATTAATTTTCCAAAGTTAAAAGATTTTTTTTTTCAATTATCACTTTAAAAATATAAAAATAAAAAAAAATTGTAATTTAAGAAATTACCCCAACCATTTGAAAAATGTTTCACTCGATACATTCATCTATCATTTTAAGCTAAATACCACTTGTTTTATTGTGTATTATCCGTGCCACTGCTATAAATGACTTTATACATGCTGCAATTTGAAGGTACGGTTCGTTTAAGTTATATCACTCTATTGTCGCCAAGCATAAAAGTTGGCGACGAAAGAAACATTTCAAACTATTTAACATTGTTGGTGCAAAAGTAATCATTATTAAAATACAGCTTTGGCATATACTGTTATACTTGTAAGACTTTGGCATATATTGTTTGATTTTACAGAGCAGAATTTTGGTGATGGAGGTTTTAAACCAAAATCGATCGCAGCACATGCATCTGTGAATGGGTCCATCAGACATCGAATCAAAAAAGTTTTTTCCCAGTTTTTCCCAAGCCGATTGCTTTTTAGTTTTCTTTTTAGGTGGTGGAAAATCAAGAGTAATAGCTATAACATTTTCCGGCTTGTTAGAATCACTATTGGCACTCAAATTTTCCTGGTTAGAACCGACCGATAGTAAAACGCCATGGCTAGTGGATTGGTCGCCCTGGCGACATGATGTTTTACAATTAATCGGTTCGGCATTAAATTGCTTCCTTTTTCGTGATCGCCTTTCAACACGTAATTGGTTTTCAGCGGCTCAATAATCTTTTGATTTTATCATTTTCTGCATTGAAAGACGTTTTTGCGCCAAACCAAATACAGTATTACTCAGTTATCCCGTCGACCAATTTCGCCAAATGATACGAATCGCCAAACTAATAAGCAACTTATACATGTTGACTAAATTTTTATTTTAAATAGCAAAAGAAGAAATAATAAAAATTCTTCCAAAAGTAAAGAATTTAATTTAAATTCAAATAAAAATTCTTCTGGTGGTAACATCATCGGGTGGTAACATCATCTAAAAGTGGTAACATCATCGGGTCCATTCTCCCGAAAACAACAACCATTTTTCAAATGGTTAAAAATCACTTTATGATTGTTTAAGTCGCGTATTGTGTTTAATATCATTGAATGCGATATTCACGTTCATTCATTTCTTTGGCTTCGGCTTTTTCCGTATCTGTTAATTTCCGTCTACCCATTTTTAAATTTGTTAGTTTTCTCCTTTATTACAATGATTTTAACCATTTTAATTTACTATTCAAATAAAAATTCTTCTAAAAGTAAAGAATTTAATTTAAATTCAAATAAAAACTCTTCTAAAAGTAAAGAAATTAATTTAAATTCAAAAGTGGTAACATCATTCAAAAGTGGTAACATCATTCAAAAGTGGTAACATCATCGGGTCCATTCTCCCGAAAACAACAACCATTTTTCAAATGGTTAAAAAAAAAAAAATAAAAAATAAAAAAATAAATAAAGAATTTAATTTAAATTCAAAAGTGGTAACATCATTCAAAAGTGGTAACATCATCGGGTCCATTCTCCCGAAAACAACAACCATTTTTCAAATGGTTAATAAAACATTTTGATGATTAATAAAAATGTTTGTCTTTTAATATTAAAAATTTTTTAAATATTTTAAAGCACTTTTCTATTAAATATATTCTTTAGATATATATATATGATACTACTTTTATCCTGTTGACCAATTTCGCCAAATTATACAAATTGTCAAGCTAATAGCCAAATTGCACATACTGACGTAATTTTAATTTTAAATAACGAAAAAACAAATAATTAGTAGAATATTAATAAAAAGTCGAAATAAAAATCACTTAATGATATTTTGAGCATGTGAATCTTATTTAATGTCATTGAATGTGACATTCACGATCATCCATTATTGGCATTTAATCTTATAGTTTGGCGATAATTTTTTGATCGAAGGGATGGCCTAGTAGTACCATATATATAAATATGCAGTTCTACCTCAATATCTTGAGTTTGGATGAAGATTGCTACTTGACAGGGTTTGTGATTTTTTTTTTTTTTTTTATAAAAATAAAATAATTGGATTTTTTTTTTTTTTAAATCAGATTTTTTTAATTTAAATCAGAATTTTTTTTTAATGTAACATTATTGTTTTATATGACTTTTAATTTATAAAATATAAATTCTACATACTTGATATAAAATTATTTCATATATAATAGTAAAAAGTAATAATAAAAACAAAGCATTTCCTCAAATATTATCTTTTATGTTTATAGTTCTCCATGCTCCGACATTTCAACCTGACGGATGCTAGTGTCTAAAATAATTTTAAACATATTATGTAAGGAATATCTGTTGTGTATTTATTCCTTCATTACGTGAAAAAAAAATCCATAAAATTTTATGAAATATCATTGATCAGGATTTACTCCAGCAAACCCTGGTATAAAGTACCACAATTTAGGGAATAAACGCCATGGCATTTGAAAATTGAGCTAATTATTCCGTGTTTGAAAAGATAAAAATAACTTTTTTTTCATTTTCCCCATGTTTCCGATATTACCAATCGTAAGTCAACAAAAGCAATTTACGAGTCATCCTTTTAAAAAAAAAATACGCTGACTGGAGTAAGCAGAAAGGGAGAGAAGATGCTTGCTTTTATTGCACTTCATTGTAGAAACAAAGAATTGGAAAGCCAGTTTTTCTGAATTTCACAACTGAAATGTCTCTTTTGTTGGTATATTCAATTACAAAAACTACAGGCAATGGTAGATCTAGGGGAATAAGGGGGGAGGCGATCTCACTCACTCCTCCCCCCCCTTGGGACCATAAAGGTTTTCAAACCAACATGAGAATTCTTCATGTAATAGGATTTAGGCTGAAACTCAAGGTCAGCGCGGCACGGTCTGGGTTGAGCCACGCCTATTTATGAATCAGGCAATGGCGGATCTTAGGTGGTGGTGGTGGGGGGGATAGATGATGAAATGGCGAAGGGGTGATAGCCCACCCTAGGGTCGGGCTAGGTCAGGTCTTCTGACTGTTAGAGATGGGCCATGTCCTGATCTTTAGTTTTCTGCCGATTTGGGTCGAGCCAGACTTGTTTTTTTTCCAGTCAAGTCCAGCCTGGAGTCTTCCTAAATGTCTGTATTAGGCATGAGACAATGCTCGGACTTATTTTTTCTGAAACCTATAAATTTTATTTATCAATGAATAGAAAATATTAAAAGAACTTTTTTCCTCCTTAAACATTACTTATTCCTTTTCAAATCACTATATTGAACATTTTGATTAAAATAAAAAGAAAGCAGAAATTCTTTTTTTTTTTTTTTTTTTCCATTTTATTTTAGCATTAGAATGCTATTTTAAAAGTAAATTATAAGCCATTTCCGACAACGTTCTGGTGCCAACGAAAAGGCAGAAATAATGAATTTCTCTTTAGTTTGATTTTGGTTTGTAGCAGAGGTTATTTTGCAATAGGGTTGTTTATTATTATTTAGACATTTAATGCAAAGAAGATATTTTCTTCCAATTTTAGTTTGTGGTTGGCGCATAATTTAGATTTCTATTGTACACAGCATACACAGGTCGTAATCACTTTTCAAATAGAAATAATTTTAGTGATTGTTGCTTTTCTTTTGTGAATTCTGCTGATGCTGAAGTTGTACTTCACAATTTACGAAGTCACTTTTTGTCGTAAGCAAATTTAATTTCCATATTATTCTGGTAGAAAGCAATTGAGCAGTGTTTTTCCTCTATTCTTATAAAAGCATCAAAATTTAAAATTTTTAATTTAATGTTATTGTCTGGTCACACCTATCACAAAAGATTGTTATGAGGAATGAAATGTCGTAAAAGCGTAAATGACAAACAGTGTTGCTCTAAGCATTAATTGGGCTGGTGGATATGGAAAACAATCTATGAAAGAGTTAAAAATGAGTATTGTTACTCATTGCTGGTTTGTATTTGTTATGTTATAAAAACCGTACATAACATTCCTTATTCAAAATTTAGATCTAATTTGCATAAAATAAATATTTATATTTATTAAAGTTAACAAGACTTAAAATTTAATCTATCCAATAATCCCATACTTTGTATAATAAATTACATTTTCCTAAGAATAAATTTTATGTAATATTAATTCGCATATTTTATCAATATTTATTAATTTAATCAATAATATTATTTACTAACTTTGCTTTTATTTTTAAAGGTTCGCGATGTCGTTTTCTTTGCAATATTTACTAAGTTCTAAATATAAAATCTAAAACCTTTATTTTTAATATTCATGAGTAAATCTATATTCAATCAATAAATCTATTTTTTTTTAATACTCTGGTAAAATTTCAGCAAGATTAAGCCACTATTTAACCAGATATGTGTTGTAATATTTTTCTAGATTTTTCTCTTTAAAATGGCATGCGATATATTTTTTCTGCCATTCCAACACCGCCATTATCCACCCGTGCAGTTTTTAGACATCATCTTGTTGTGGAACAGAAATTCCTATCTCCTGAATCATCCTTTTCTAGGAATCACTAGCGTCGCTTAAAATCCTGCTTGTTTGACATTGCCACTCGATGTTACTTTTAGACCTAACTCTGGTCTAAGATCTATCTGCATTCAATAAGCCCCTTTTTCTGATTGGTTCGGTGTGCGGAGCACGTAATCGCTTTCGGCAGCATCATTTTCAATTCTCCCTCAGTCTATGTGAAATGTTCGGGGCAGTTTTGCCATTGGGCCGTAAGGCCTAACGAGCAATCTCCCATTTGTGATGTAATATTGCGTACACAAAGTCTGATTTTCAAATGAGAATTTGATCGTATTGAATAAATAAATTTATTAAGTCATTTACCAGCTGGCACAGAATATTCCATGCATAAAGGAGTTTCTTCACGAAATTTCTTCAAAGCATTCGGATCGATGAACATCTTCCTTTGACAAATGATAAACCACAGCTGCGCTAATGAGATCATCTATTTCCTATCCTCTCATCACTTAATTAGCACAAGACATCTGTTTTCCACAATGATCGTCGAATAGAAAATAATAGTTCCCTTCAATAGTTTACCAAGAAAGAGGACATCACCCTGAGGCACACCCTCTTGTACATGAAAGCTTTATAAAATTAATCCAATTCGAACTTGAAAAAGACTATGAAAAAGACGAATGGCGAGGAAATTTTTAATAAAAATGGAGAGGTTCCCTCGAATGTTAAGGTTGTACAGGTCGTTGAATGTTGAATGGGGTTTATTGGCGCAAAATCACACTAGGGACATGCTGCATCTAGAACAAAATGAAGTAAAAACCAAAAAGTTTCCAAAAAGAATTTTTTTTTTTTGCTTGCACCTTTATTTGTTAGAAAACTTTATTCAATAATTTTTTAAAGATATTTAAAAGAAGAACACTATAGAAAATTAATTTAAGATTAATAGAAGTGACTTTTTTTTTCCCCCTCTCTTTGGTCTATCATTCTCAATGTATGGGAGAGTAGGCATTATCATCATGGCCTATTTTATCAAAAAAGGAGATATAGAGTCTGGTCACTGTAAATGCAAAGCAGGATTGGGAGAAACTTGCTCCTATATTACAGAACTGTTTTTTTTTTTTTTTTTTTTTTCTTTTAGAGAGAATTTTGTCAGCAATGAACAGGAAAAAATTGATAGATACATTGGCACATTGGGCAGCATGTGCAAAAAAAATAAATAAATAAATAACATGACAACTAGTATCAGATATAGATTTTTCAGTTCCTAAATAATTGAAAATTGATACGCCCACACAATGCACATCTTCAACACCTTTACAAACATTGTATGAGACATTCAAAGCAACATTACTTAGATTATAATCACTTTGTCCAGATGCTACAATTTTGAAAGCAGTCAAACCATTTTGTGATAATAAACACCCACAAAAATATCCATCACTTTATAAATATTGTTTACTCAAATAAATTTTAATCTTGAATCATTAGAAACACTACAAGAACAACCAGCACAATTACAAATAAGTGTCAGTAAGGAAGAGGCCACTGCATTAGAAACAGTTAAGATCATAACAGTCAAAACATAGAACTGGAACTGCATCAAAATTTAAAGCTGTTTGTTCTAGATTTGAAAAAAAAAACTCATTATATCTCATAATGCAATTTGCAACCCTAGTCCATTTAAATTTGCAAACAAAGCAATGCAGTGGGGAATTAATAAAAGAAATGCAAAAACTGTTCCTAAACAACATGCAAAAACATGCAGTATTTTCTATGAAAGAAAGTGAAAAAATTATCAATCCCAATTTTCCCCATTTTGGAGCATTTTTAGATGTATTTATTTCTAGTAACTGTTGTGAAGGGGTTATTTTAGAAATAAAATGCCCTTTCACTCTTAAAGATGCTACCAAAGATGAATTCGTATCCAAAACATTTTATCTAACAACTGCAACAATGTACCACAATTGAAGAAAGGTAGCTCATACTATTATCAAGTCCAAGCTCAGCTTTTCATCGGTGGAAAAAAAAAAATACGACTTTATGATTTGGAGTCCCAATTCTTTCTTTGTCCAGCGAATATATCTATTTGAAGAATCGTGACTTTCTATTAAAGAGAGAAGCTACGATAGTTTTCGGAAAAGTGCTTATTCCTGAAATTTTAGGAAAAGCATTTACAAAACTTCTTTTAGTCTGTTGAGGAGCATACTTCTCTATATATAAAAAAAAAAAAAAAATGTGTGCAATAGATCCTGGGTGTGAGTACCCATTAAAGGATCCCTTGCCTAGGGTTACAAGCGAAAAATTTTGTAAAAACATATCAGTGATAAATGAAACTTGATTTTTCATATCCAACTTTATCCCTGTTTTTTGAATATTCATGGAACATCTTATATGCTCTTGACACACCAAAAACCAACTGAATGGTATCATGGTTCAGAATTTAGAACACAACACAGAATGCATATTGCTGCCATCTGTTATCAAATAACATACCATATTTTCGGGTGTATAGCCCGCACTCCTAAATCGAGCAGTGCAGTAAAAAAAGTTAGTGTATAAGCCGTGGAGATGCATCGCTTCTCGGCCTTTTGCAGGGATGAGATTGACCAAAAAGCAAAAAAAGCTGAAAACTGCGCGAACGACTTTTGAGCAATGACAGGGATGTCAATCGTAGCATATATAATTGCATTAATATATAACATACAATTTTGTTTTAAAATTAAAAGGAAATTATTAACGTGAATTGCGGAAATTATTTAAACTTACTCTAATGAAAATTTAGTTTATCAAGATACAGTACATTAATAAAACCCTGTTATTGGCAAGAATATTTTTTTTATTGAAATTTTCTACCAATAAGACACTTTTGGTTAAGTATTAGGGGGGGGGGGGGGGGAATAGAAATTGTCTTTGTTTTTTAGCTTTGCTCTTGCACAAGGTAAATTTCTTTCTCCTTTTTTTTTCTTGGATATTACACATTGAAGATATCTAGTGATGTTGCTGGACTTTAAAAATCCTGGGTCTCTTTTTTACAAAAGTGAGTCCTAACTGATAAGTCATTTTTAAATGCAAAAATTAACTTGTTCATTTGGAAAAGAAGACTGAAATGCACTAATTTTTGTTTTAACAGTAATTAATGCATAATTAAAATCAATATTATTTTTTAAAACTATTGAGAAAAATTTTATTTATTTAAAAAAAAATGTGCAAGATACAAATATAATTATAAATTAATGCTTATTTGAGTGTAGAAGATAACATGCATCACTATTGCTAGCATTTCTTTTCAAAAAAGGCAAGACAGATTTATTGAAAAAAAGGATACTTTCAGAAGTCACATTCATTCAAAAAGATTTAGAAGTGTCAAAAATGGATTTTGGAGTCTGTATTTGGAGTGGCAAAAAAATAATTTTGAAAATTAATTTTTGGGTTAGTTTTTTTCAGAGTCCCTTTGATGAAATTTTTAGTTTTATCACTAACTGTTCATGAAATCTGTCATTTGTTGGATCTTTTGGCAAGTTTTTTTTTTTTTTTTCAAAAATTTGCCATTTTTTGCGAATATTTTGACGAAATCTGCCGTTTTTTCGCGATCATTTGACGAAATCTACCTTTTTTTCGCGATCGTTTGACGAAATCAACCGGTTTATTGCGATCATTTGACGATATCTACCGATTTATCCTGATTTTCTGACAAAAGTTTTGATTTTTCTCAAAACATTTCGCGAAATTCGCCGTTTTATCGCGATTTTTGACAAAATCTGCCGTTTTTTCGGTATTTTGTGACGAAATTAACCATCCTTCCGCGAATCTTTTGACAAAATTGGCCGGGAATTAGTCGTTTTTTGGCGATCTTTTAACGAAATTTGCCGTTTTTACGCGATTTTTTGACGAAATTACGCGTCCTGTATTTTTTTGGTAAATCAGAAAATTTGAAAATAACAAAAAAGCTGAAAACCGCGGATTCGCGGAAGAATCTCATCCCTGCTTTTGGCTAAGATCAAAGTGTAGTGTTTCGGCGATCTTGGCCAAGAGGCGTAGGCTGAGATGCCTAATTCTTCGAAAAAATAGTAGTTCCATAGTTTTTCAAAATTTAATTTTTTCGAGTTTTACGTCGACGGATAGTTTCGTTTTTCGATGCCGTCGTTTGTTCCTCTCTCTGTGGCATGAGCTCATTGCGTGCCCCGTATTAGTGCGTTCCAGCAAAATTCCGGTATACGGGGAAAGTCGGATTCTCCACTGCATCTGCCTGCAGTTCATCGGCCCCGTAGCTACAAGACCACGTGGAATCGCCATTTTGGATTTTCTGCGTAGTTTTAGTGATTAAATAATGTGTTTTTTCACAAAATATGGACATTTCAAGATTAATTTAGACTATTTCATCGTTCTTGTGGCAAAATACCATCGGATGCAATTAGATTACTTTGGGCAATCAATCTACGTATTTACTTGCCCATAACCACATGTTCATCCTAGTCCATAACCATGTGTTGGGCCTATCGCTAATTAATGCAACTGTATTAAAAAATTAGGATTGTTTATCGAAAATATGTCTATGATATTGACATTCATCTGATTTACTCTGCATTTAAGCATTTTTACACGTGGATGCAATCAGATTACGTCAGAATTGTTGTATCTCAAATGTTGACTATTACGGCCTCCATGTGCTTTTCTTCAAGTTTTTCAGGAAGGATGTGACTGCTTAATAATTTGAAAACTGTGTCTATTTTTATAGTAATATAACTACAGTATTTTTATTCCCTCGATTTAAAATTAAATTTGTACATCGACCACTTGGACTAATTAATGCAAAGTTATTTAAAAAATTAGGATTGCTTAACGAAAATATGACTACGATTTTGACATTCATCTGATTAATTTTGCATTTCAGCATTTTTACACGTGGATGCAATCAGATTATATTGTGATTCTCCTGATTTAATTTCAAGTTGGCACATCGACCACGTGGACTGATTACATCACCCCGCATTGTAATAATGACTTGCCTTTTCTTTATTAATTTAAAATTTAATCCTCTTCTTGTTTTTATTTCTTTTTACAGGATGGAGTAATCCTTGGAGGACTGGCAGACTGGAGCACCTGTTTGTAAGTAACCCATAGGTTAGCCGGGTCGGCAGCGGTTATCTAGCCAGGGAGGCGTACTCAACTCTGCTTTTAGCGGTTTTGCATACGCCCCCCGTCACGGGCTGGGTAATATTTAGTCGAGGTGTGAGAGGGTGTTGCTCTTACACCTCATCGCGTGGTAGGCCTGCTTCGAAGCTACGATGTGCAGTAAAAAAAGTTAGTGTATAAGCCGTGGAGATGCATCGGTGTATAGTCCGCGGGCTATACACCATTTAAGACCGTATATTTCGATCAGGGTTCGAAGTTAGAAGCCATTGAAGTACATACACACGTATAAGTCGAGAAATTTTAGACAAAAATAGAATTTCAAAGTGGGGGGGGAGGTCGACTTATATGCGAGACCTTAAAAAAAAAAACTATGAATAAAATATCGGAAAATAGTTTGCTAGCGAATCAGTACTGCAGCACCCCTTTGTGTGTGTTGAGTACAAAATCCAAAATCTGGAATCTTTCCTATCTTCACAATTCTGACTTTAAGATAATTTTTAGTTTATTTCTCCAAAAAAAAAAAAAAATCTACCCTGTCCTGTTGCAAAGAACAAAAAAAAAAAAAAAGTGTGTGATTTATGTTATTTCGGAACGATTCAGAGGATTTGGTCTTTTTCGGAATGATTCTGAGAAATCCTTCCTTTTCAGAGTCGTGTCATTACGGAACGAGTCCGAGGAATCTAACCTTTTCGAAGTTGTTTCATTTCGGAACGAGTTCGAGGATTTTGCCCTTTTCGGAGTTTCGGACCGATTCCGAGGATTCGAATCTTTAGGGAACCTTTCCAAAAAAGGATTGATTCCGTGCTTTCATTCCTTTTCGGAATTGTTCCGAAAAGGACGGTATTTTTTTTTTTAAAGACTGGAATCGTTCCTTTAGGTCCACTGCTAGAATCGCTCCTTTTGAATCGTTCCTAGACAAATGACACATCTCTACTAAAAAACTGATTACAGTTAACGTTAAAACAACTTATTCAGCAAAAAGTAATTTTAAAATAAGTAACATGCTATACTGTTATTTTTTAGCCTCTCAAATCAAGAGCAAACTGCATTCGAGCGTTATTATTTGTCACTGCCGGTTAGTGCAATACTTGGTGATAGTTGCGACAGTTCTTCCAAACCCACAAATAACTGTATTTAAGCAGAAAAAAAAACTTTACAAAACATGAGAGAACTCTCTATACTTCGCGGCATAGCGAAAAAAATTTACAAATTTCGATCTTTTTTTCAAATTTTTTGAGGTTTAAAAATTGTAGAAAAAATATCACGATTTCCAATTTTTGTAAAAAAAAAAACTTTGTATAAGCCGCAGCGGCTTTTTCGAAGGTTTTTTTTCTTGTATAAGCCGTGGACTATAACACCCGAAAATACAGTAACTAAAATTATAAAATTGATTTCTAATCAACTCAATGCACTGAATGATTTCATCTGCTATCATGTATAATCTGCTAAAAGAAAGTGTGATAATCTGAGAGAATATTTTGTAAGATGTATAAAAGAAGAAAAAACAAAAACTGGCCCATCTGCTACTGCAAGACCCCCTTAGCAGTATAATGAACAAATGAAGTTTTTGAGGGACATGCTGACATATTCAACATAGGATCAATGTAATAGAATTATTTGTTTGCTTTAAATTTATGTTGCATGTTGTGTCTAATACTATTTATTAAATTATTTTCAGGACTGAATCAAATAATATAAATTTGTTAAATGATTTGTTATGTTCGAAATCAGATGAAGGAATAAAAAATGTGGTTGGTTGTATAGGTTTTAATGGCACAAAATCCCTTGAGGGACATGCTGCGCCAAACCAAAGACAAAATTGTAAGAATGAAAAAAGAAAAGACAACGTCAAAATATCTGGATGGGGGCTTTCCATCCGGATATGGTCAGGTAAGTATAAGAAAACAAAAACATTAAAATGTAAATCATTAGATTATGGAAGTAAAAGAATAAACAGAAAGTGCTATCTGAATGGAGTCCGATCCAGATGTTGTTCAAGGGTATCAAAGTCGTAAAAAAACATAAAATCATATATCAAAGTAAAAACCAGCATGCCTTAGAAAGGCAGAGAGTGCTCCATGAGGTGTTTCGCTGATAAGGTTTGTTAAAAGTGGTGATGATGAATTAAAGTAAGATCTATATAGATGCCGGAGGCCCGGACAGTCAGTCAAGATGGTTGGTTAGTTGATTGAGTTTTATGGCGCAAGGTCCCCTGTGGGACATGCTGCGCTAAGAACAAGGTAGGCATAAAATAAAGTTAAAACTTAAAAAGTGAATACCACATTAAAAACCTCTCATAGATATGAATTAATAGAAAATGGAAATGTGGTGACACGTGAAATTAAAAACAATTAAAAACAGCCAAAGACATTTAAAAATGTAAAAAGTTAAAATTCCAAAAATAGTTAAAATTCTAAAGTAATTAACAACAACATACCGTATTAGGGGTGTATAGCCCGCACCCCTAAATCTAGCAGTGCAGTAAAAAAAGTTTGTGTATAACCCGCGGAGATGCATCGGTGTATAGTCCGCAGCTGTACACCATTTACGAATGTATATTTCGACCAGGGTTCGAAATTAGAAGCCATTAGTCATAATTTTTAACACAAATTTACCAAATTTTTTCTTGATGCATAACATCACAAGTAATTGGGCTAAAAAATTAAGATTATCAGTACCATAATTTTCGGAAGAAACGCCGTGACGTTTACGCATATTTTTTTTTTTTTTTTTTTTAAAGAAGTCTGATATTTTTTAAAAAAATTTCCGAAAATTAAAAAAAAATTGGTGATCAATTCAAAATTTCGGACATAAAATGTATACGTATCTTAGGTCATTAGTTCCCAAAAGGATCGAATCCTCGGAATCGATCCAAAATGCACCAACTCTGAAAAGCAACGATTCCTCGGACTATCTGAAATGAAACGACTCCGGAAGAGTTCAATTCCTAGATTTCGTTCCGAAATGAAACAACTCGGTAAAGTAACGATTCCTCTGAATCGTTTCGAAAAAGGCTGACTGCTCTGAATCGTTCCGAAATGACATAAATCACACACTTTTTTTTATTCTTTGCAACAGGGTAAGGTAATAACTCCGAAAAGGAACGATTCCTCGGACTCTATCTGAAATGAAACGACTCCGAAAAAGTTCGATTCCTTGAACTCCTATGAAACGACTCTGTAAAGGAACGATTCCTCGGAATCGTTTCGAAAAAGAACGACTGCTCTGAATCGTTCTTAAATGATATAAATCACACACTTTTTTTCATTCTTTGCAACAAGGTCGGTAGATTATTTTTTTGAAAAATAAACTAAAAATGATCTTAAATTCAGAATTGTCGAGATTGGAAGTGTTCTGGATTTTGGATTTTGTACTCTACAAACACAATGGCTATTATATACATCTATCAGTACAATACTTGGCGACAGTTGCGACAGTTCTTCCAAATCCAGAAATAACTGTATTTAAGCAGTAAAAAAAGCCTTTACAAACATGGGAGAACTCTCTAAATTTCAAGGCATAGCGAAAAAAATGTACAAATTTCGATGTTTTTTTCAAAATTTTTAAGGTTTAAAAATTGTAGAAAAAATATCACGATTTCCATTAAAAAAAAAAAAAAATCTCTGTATAACCCGCACGGTGTATAAGCCGAGGTGGCTTTTTGGGAGGTTTTTTTCTTGTATAAGCCGCGGACTATACACCCGAAAATACGGTAAAAAGAAACACAAAAGGCAAAATACAACAGAAAATCTAAGACATAAAACCAATAGCCAATAAAAAACAAATCTAGTTCAACCAGGTACACTCAAATACAGTGTTTTCCTCGGAATCCGAGCCACTGCCATAAGCTTCAGATTCCATAGTCTCTTGAACATAGTGCTGGAGTTGCCTGGGATCTTTAAAATTCCTAATGCATGGGCTTAGTGATGAGCTTTTTTTTTTTCTTTTAACAACAGTCTGCCACTTGGGAGATGCTGGAGATGGGGTTTTCTTGGTATCTGTTTGTTTTTTAAGTATATTTGGTTTCTGTGGTGTTTTTGTAACAGTTTTGGTCCCAGTCTTTGTCCCTTCTTTTTGAATGGAAGTTTTCACTTTCCGACTAGAGTTTGGTTTTTTCATGTTTATAGCAGATGAATTTGGGGCATTTTCTGGAGAAGTAGCAGGAGAATTGGATGATCTACTAGATAGATTTCTGTCGATGTTTTTCTAGATCAATTATTTTTACAGGTTCTTTGTTTGGTAGCCAGCGTTCTAATAGTGGTTTTACAAGACATTTAGTAGGAAAACAGATGTCACGGGTTTCTTTAATTGGTGTGTTAGTTGATTGTGTTTTAGTAGATTTATTTGGTAGATATGTGGAATCAGTTTGAGTACTTATACGTCTTACTGTTGTTGATTGCTGCTTGAGTACACTGGAGTAGGAAATTCCAACAGATGGTGTTCTGGTTGATTGGTTGTATAGGAGTTAATGGCACAAAATCCCTTGAGGGACATGCTGCGCCAAAACAGACTATAAAAAGCAAAATAAAAAGAAGACCAGGGTATCTGGATGGGATATCCCATCCAGATATAAATAGGCAGGTGTATAAAATTAAAAATTGGTCAAGTATAAAGCTGTGTTATATACAAGTAAGACAGTAGAAAGCCCACTTGGATAGAGTTCCTATCCAAATGTGGTTTATGTATCAAAGCAAGTCTGAGTCATAAAAACAATATTAAAGATAAAAAAAAATTCATATTTCAAAATATAAACTTGAATGTTTTAAAAAAGTAAAGAGTGCCCCAAGAGGTGTTTCCCCTATGAGGTTCGTCAATATAGGTGATGAGGTTTTAAAATAGATTCGATACAAGTGCCGGAGACCCGGGCAGTCAGTTAAAAGATGATGTATGGTCAGGTAAGCAAAATGGCAATGTGGACACATAGGTGCATCCTCCCGTAATAAAAGATGTTTGAGTTATTCTAGAGTGTCCAACCCTCAGACGAGTTAGAATAACATCAGAGTTTCTTGGATATATCAAAGGCCAAGCCATGATCGTTGGCTTAACAGAATGCAGTTTATTGTTGTATTCCATATCCCAACTTTGTTGCCAGTTATTCTGAATAATGTATTTGATAAGTAGTTTAACGTCTGAGAGTGGGACAGTATGATTCAATGGAATAGAAGCATGCTTTGCTGCCTCATCAGCTTTTTCATTCCCTGGAATACCCATATGTCCGGGTACCCAACAAAATTTAATGTTATATCCACGATTTGTCAATTTATTATAAAAGTCCAGGATCAAAGACACATAAGCGTGCTTTTTAAAAGATTTTAGTGCATCAATACAACTATTAGAGTCAGTATAAATGATGAAAGAGGTGTTATGATGATGAGAAATATGAAACAATGCCCTCTCTATAGCAATTAATTCAGCTGTAAAAATAGATGTAGAAGAATGAAGCTGATGACTTAAAGAAACATTATCACAAAAAACCCCACAGCCAACAGTATTTCCACTCTTAGAACCATCTGTATAAATATCAGTATAATTACGGAAGGCTGCACGATGTGCTGCAAATAATTGTTGAAAGGCGGATGGGGTCAAAGTCTTTTTGTCAAAACCCTTAAAAAGGTTGGAGAATTGAAATAACAGGAGGTTTCCATGGAGAAAAGATATGAGGACAAAGACTCACCATAATATCTTTCAGGAGGCTATTATTAATTATGCCTCTCATTCGGACTCCAAAAGGTGGTGTACATGATAATCTATTCTGATAGAGTATATCGTTGTTGGTATTTAAAACATAAGTGTGTAGCGGATGACGAGGATGTGACAGGATGCGGTAATATAAATCTAATGAGTTTTTCACGAATATGATGTAATGAAGGTACATTACAGTCTACATAAAGACTTAAAACAGGTGATGTACGAAATGCACCTGAGCAAACACTGAGTGCGCTGTGGTGCACAGTGTCAAGCTTTTTAAGAACAGATTTACTAGCGGACCCATAGATCTGGCAGGCATAGTCAATTTTAGAACGGATCATGGCTCGATATATTTTAAGAAGAGAAGTACGATCTGCTCCCCAAGATGTATTTAACAGCACCTTTAGTAAATTAAGAGACTTTTCACATTTTGTCCGTAATTGTGAAACATGATGTAAGAAGTTAAGTTTATTGTCAAAAAATAGTCCTAGATAACGGACATTGTCCACAACAGGAATTTGGGTAGAACCAATAAAAATTTCAGGATCCATCTGGATGCAGATCCCTGCATCTACAAAAATGCACACAAGAAGTTTTGTCATGAGATATAATAAAATCATTTTTATTAGTCCAATTAAGAATACGAGGGATTGCAATTTGCAACTGTCTTTCAATAAAACAGATATCCTGTCCCATACACATGATACGGAAGTCATCTACATATAAATCTCCTTTCACTGAGGGAGGAAGCTGCTTAAGGATGTCATTTATTTTAATAGCAAAGAGGGTGATACTCAGGACACTTCCCTGGGGTACACCCTCTTCTTGTACATAGAAACTAGAATACCCCCCCCCCCCCGATTCGAACTTGAAAAGTTCGAATGGCGAGGAAGCTTTTAATAAAAATGGGAAGGTTCCCATGAAAGTCAAGGTTTAAAAAGATCACGGAGTATCCCATAACGCCAAGTTCTATCATAAGCTTTCGCCATGTCAAAAAAAACTGAAACCAAATGGTTACGTTTTAAAAAGGCTGTCCGAATGTAATGTTCAAGATGAAGTAAGTTATCAATAGTAGACCTACCATGTCGAAAACCACTTTGAAAGGCAGCAAGACAATTGTTAGACTCTAAAACATGTACCAGTCGATCATTTACCATTTTTTCCAGTAGTTTGCAAAGGTTGCTAGATAGTGCGATTGGCCTGTAATTGCTTGGATTGCTAGCATCTTTTCCTGGTTTAGGAAAAGGAATAACAATAGCTCTGCACCAAGCACGAGGAAATGTGTGTTCTAACCAAATCCTGTTGAAGAAAGGAGATTGTTAAGAGAATGTAAAGATAAATGCTTGATCATGATGTAAGTGATTCTATCATGACCAGGTGCAGACACATGGCTGTCTTTCAAACATTTTAAAAGCTCCGCTATAATGAATGGTTGGTTGTAAGGAAGTGAATTCTGAGTATTAAAATTAATCCTGTTCATTTCAGTTCGTCTTTTGTAAGATAAAAAAGGTTCTGGATATGCATCTGATTTTGAAATAGAAGCTAGGGTAGACCCTATTGTCTCAGCAATGTTTTTAGGAGATGTGATAGTATGACCGTTTTGTTTTAAAATGGAAATATAATTTTCTGAATAAATGCCCATACACTTTTTAACTTTTGACCAGAGTTCTTTACTTGAAGTATTGGAGTTTATGCTTGACACATAATTAATCCAAGATTCACGCTGACTTCTGCGTCGCACTTTTCTAAATTCAGCCTTTGCTTTTTTATATGCAATATAGTTATTGTTATCTGGATATCTACGGAATAGACCCCAAGCCTTTTGCTGTTTTTTCTTTGCCATTTGGCAGTCGTCGTTCCACCAAGGTTTTCTGTGTTTATGTGTGGTACAAGTTTTTGGAATGCTAGCATCAGCAGCATTGATAATACAGTCAGTTATATTATCAAGTGCTTTGTCGATGTCACCCACTATCATATTATTTGTTATATTTGCTAGTACAGTAAAAGCTGACCAATTGGCTCTGTCATATATATAGTTTTTGGGATAGTTACTAGAATCTCGATCTGGAGTAGTCAAAGAGATAAAAGTGGGAAAGTGGTCACTGCCGTGCAGGTCGTTTGAGACCCAGAAGTTCCAGAACGGATAGAGAGAAGGGGAGCAAATTGTAAGATCTATTGCATGAAAAGTACGGGTTGGTTCGTGAAAGTATGTGTAATCACCGTTATTTAGCAGGCATAAGCCATTGTCTGATATGAGTTTCTCTATCGTATCACCACGTGGATTATTGTTAGAATTACCCCACAGTTGGCTGTGAGCATTAAAATCTCCTAGGATAACAAAAGGCATGGGGAGTTGGAAAATAAGATCATTAAGATGTGCTGATTGAATAGTTTGGTTAGGCGGTAAATATATAGTACAGATTGTAATGAGACGTTTTATGTGTACATGGACTGCAACAGCTTGTAAATTAGTATTTAATGCGAAATGAGAGTGAGGTAAACTGCGAGAGATGAAGAGAGCCACTCCACCAGTGGCTCTATCACTACCTGTAAAATCATATCTGTATGTAGCATAATTACATAGTTTAGCTTTGTCTTTAGGCTTTAAATGAGTTTCTTGCAGAGCTAGGCATAAAGGTTGATGATCAGAGAGGAGAATACGGATTTCGTCATGTTTATTATAATAACCATGGCAGTTCCACGAAATAATATTAGTCATGAAAGAGGTGATTTTATAGAGTTAGTTAGGCACAAATTCTTCAAATACAGTATTTTCATCAATATCTGAGTCATTGCTATAGGATTCGTCCATAGCCTCGTCCACGTATTTTTGTAGCTGTTTTGGATCCTTTATGTTTTTTACGATTGAGCTGAGCCCAGAATTTTGCTTCCTCTTCCCTACTGTCTTCCACTGTAGAGAGGCTGGAGTTGACGTTTTCTTTTTATTTGTTTGTATAGGGGGTTTTTTAGATTTTGTTTTCTGGGAGTATCAGGTTTCTCTGGTATTTTGGTATTTGTGGTAGGTTTTGGCTTAATTTGTGGTTAAGATGACTTATTGGATACTGATGTCAATTTCTGTCGTTTATTCTCTAGGGCAATTATTTTAACCGGTTTAGAAAATGGGGTGTTCGTCGATTGCGTTACGGTAGATTTACCTTGTGGATATGAGAGATCAGTCTGTGTAGCCGTGTGTCTTACAGATGTTGATTGCTTCTTGAGTAAACTGGAGTAGGTAATTCCAACAGATGGGGTTCTATTTTCAACAAGTTTGCGGGCATCAGGATAAGATAAGTTTTGAGTAATTTTTATAGTAATTATTTCTTTTTCACGGTTCCAGTTAGGGCATTTGCGAGAATATGCAGTATGATTTCCTTTGCAGTTAGCACAGCGTTCGGATTTTTCACATAAATTATTGTCATGGCCCACTTCTGCACAACGTGCACAGGTATGAGATCCACGACAATTTGTTTTAGTATGACCGAAACGCTGGCATTTAAAACAGCAGGTAGGGTTTGGTATATAGGGTCTGACTTTACAGTTTAGATATCCTGCTTTAATTCTAGGTGGTAAAGTAATGCTATTGAAGGTTGGAATAATATGTTTAATGGGAATTATCTGCTCGTTTTTACGGATGGTGATACGACGTACATCTATGATATTTTGGTCTTTTAAATTTTCTAAAAGTTCATCTTAGGTGGAGTATAAGAGATCAGGTTCGGATATTACCCCGCGGCTTGTATTTAAAGTTTTATGTGCTTATACAGAGAGAGAAAAGGTGCCTATTGTAGTGCAATTTGAGAGAAATTGTGATTGTTTGGTTGTGGAAACCTCAACCATCAAATCGCCTGATTGTAATTTTTCGAGAGAATGTCCATCTCCCAAAACAGACTGGAATGTTTTAGCTATATGAAATGGTGAAGTTTTTTTAAAGGAGCAATCGGAGTGACTATCGGTACGTTTCACAATGAAAATGCGGGTAAATGAGATAAGACAATGCAGTTTGTTGCTCTCCACGAGGGAGAGAAATAGAAGGAAAAGGATTGTTTCCATCCATATTTAATAATACAGAAATTCAGACCCCGGCCGCACCACCCTCTCCCGAGCCCTACAAGGGGATGCACATTTGTGCACCAGTGCTAACCAGGGCCCATACGGTCACAAGACAACCCTATGTCAGTCTCCACCCTTAACGAGATGACTAGTAGTTGCTCGATCACTTGATCCCTAAAGCCAGTGACAAAAGTCAGCTGACCAGCCGATTGATGCATACGGGACCAAATGCACCTCCCGTCTACCTGAAGCAGAGGCCAAAGCAGTGTGTTGGTTTCCCTCAACTACCAGGATCCCCCTTTCCAGGGACACGGGTCGCCACGCACGGCCAACACGTGAGTGGTTTACAATTCTCCATGAGTCGATATACAGGATGTATCGGCCCATGCAGAATTGCCCTCACCTCCGAAGAGGAAACCACAATGAGAGTGAAACAAAGATAAAAGGAAGACCAGAGGAGTAAGAGGAAAAGGAAAGGAGAAAAATCGCTCAGGTGCCCCGGGGTTATGAAACCCGTGAATACCTTAAGAAGGTATCCCCCTGGGGGGGATGGTGTTCTGGATTCTACAACTTTACGGGCATTGGGGTAAGATAAATTTTGAGTAATTTTTAGATTAAGAATTTCTTTTTCCCGGTTCCAATTAGGACAAGTGCGAGAATAAGATGTGTGATCACCTTTACAATTTGCACAGCGTTCGCGTTTTTCACAAGATTTATTGTCGTGGCCGACTTCTGCACAATGTGCGCAGGTAAGAGATACACGACATTAGCCATTGGTATTAGTATGGCCATAACGCTGGCACTTAAAACATCTGAGAGGGTTTGGTATGTATGGTCGAACTGGACTACTTAGATAACCAGCTTTAATTTTAGTTGGTAAAGTAGGACTATTGAATGTTAGAATGATATGTTTTGTAGGCAGCACTTGTTCATTGCGACGGATAGTAATACGGTGTACATCTATGACATTTTGGTCTTTTAAATTTTCTAAAAGCTCAGTTTTAGTAGAGAATAACAGATCAGGTTCAAATATAACACCATGACTTGTATTTAAAGTTTTATGTATTTATATGGAAACAGAAAAGGTGCCTATTGTAGAGCAATTAGAGAGAAATTGTGACTGTTTAGCTGTAGAAACCTCAATTAGCAGATCCACAGATTGCAGCTTTTTGAGAGAATGGCCATCCCCCAAGACTGACTGCAATATTTTTGCTATGAGAAATGGTGAAGTTTTTTTAAATGAACTATCAGATAGGCTATCAGTACGTTTAATGATGAAAAAGCGAGTGAATGTTACAGTCTGTACAGTTCGTTGCTCTCCACAAGGGAGAGGATTAGAAGGAATAGAAAAATTTCCATCCATATTAAAAAAATATAAAATTCAGACCCCGGCCGCACCACCCACTACCGAGCCCTACAAGGGGATGCACATTTGTCCACCAGTGCTAACCAGGGCCCATACGGTCATAAGACAACCCTATGTCAGCCTCCACCCTTAACGAGATGACTAGTAGTTGCTCGATCACTTGATCCCTAAAGCCAGTGACAAAAGTCAGCCGACCAGCCGATTGATGCATACGGGACCAATATGCACCTCCCGTCTACCTGAAGCAGAGGCCAAAGCAGTGTGTTGGTTTCCCTCAACTGCCAGGATCCCCCTTTCCAGGGGCACGGGTCGCCACGCACGGCCAACACGTGGGTGGTTTACAATTCTCCATAGTCAATATACAGGATGATATCGGCTCATACAGAATTGCCCTCACCTCCGAAAAGGAAACCACAATGACAGTGAAACAAAGATGAAAGGAAGACAAGAGGAGTAAGGAGGAAAAGGAAAAGAGAAAGATCACTCAGGTGCCCCGGGGTTATGAAGCCTGTGAATACCTAAAGAAGGTATCCCCCTGGGGGGGGTCAGTCAAGAGATGATGTATGGTAAGTTGATCAGAATGACAATGTGGACACACAGGTGCATCCTCCCTAAGTAATAGATGTCCATGTGTGATCCTAGAGTGTCCAATTCTCAGACAAGTCAGGATAACATCAGACTTTCTAGGATACGTCAATAACCGGGACTTGATAATTGGTTTGACATGATGCAATTTATTATTCTGTTTTATATCCCAATTTTTTTGCCATTTATCATGAATAAAATAGTTAATAAGTATTTTTACGTCTGAGAATGGAATTTTAACTCGTAATGGAATAAGAGCATGTTTGGCTGCCTCATCAGCTTTGTCGTTGCCAGGGATACCCATGTGTCCAGGTACCCAGCAAAATAAAATATTGTAGCCACGTATTGTCAAGTTATTATAAAAGTCTAAGATGGATATGACATAGAGATGTTTTTTTAATGATTTAATTGTGTCAATAGAGCTATTTGAGTCAGTATAAATGATGAACTATGATGATGAGATATGTGGTACATGGCTCTCTTTATTGCAATCAGTTCAGCTGAAAACACAGAAATAGAGGAGTGAAGACGATAACTTAATGATGTATTTTCGCAGAATACCCCACAACCAACAATGTCTCCATTCTTGGAACCATCTGTATAAATGTCGGTGTAGTCATTAAAATTTGAACGGTGTGCAGCAAACAGTTGTTGAAAAACAGCAGGAGCCAAGTTCTTTTTTTCATACCCTTTGAAGTGATGAAGGGTGGTAATATTAGGAGGGTTCCAGGGAGGAAAGATATGTAAAGAACATGGTCTCACTTCGATGTTACTCAAGGTGCTATTGTCAATAATGTTCCTTACTCTGAGACCAAAAGATGGAATAAAAGATGGTTGATGCTGATAATGAATATCATTGTCTGTATTTAAACTGTATGTATGAAGCGGATGATCAGGATGTGACAGGATACGGTAATATAATTTTAATAAAATTTTTTCACGAATATAGTGCAATGAGGACTCATTAATCATCATAAAGGCTTTGAACTGGAGAAGTATGAAATGCACCAGAGCACACACAGACTGCACTATGGTGCACAGTCTCAAGTTTTTTGAGAACAGAAATACGAGCTGAACCGTAGACCTGGCAGACATAGTCAATTTTAGAATGGATCACAGATCGATAAATTTAAAGAAGAGAAGTATGGTCTACTCTCCAAGAAGTGTTTGATAAAACTTTTAATAGATTTAGTGACTTTTCACATTTTGTCCGTAAATTTAAGATGTGCAGTAAAAAAGTTAGTTTTTTGTCAAAGTAGAGGCCGAGGTAACGAACACCATCCACAACAGGCATTTGGATTGAACCGATAAAAATATCAGAATCTAAATGCAGATCCCTTCGTCTACAAAAATGCACACAAGAGGTTTTGTCATGAGAAATAGTAAAACCATTTTTGTTAGTCCAATTAATAATACAGGTGATTGCAATTTGCAGTGTCTCTCAATAAAGCGCATATCCTGTCACATACACATAATTTGAAAGTCGTCAACATACAGGTCTCCTTTGACAGAAGGGGGTAGCTGGCTAAGGATGTTATTTTTATAGCAAAGAGGGTGACATTCAGGATATTACCCTGAGGCACACCCTCTTGTACATGAAAGCTTGATAAAAATTAATCCAATTCGAACTTGAAAAAGACGAATGGCGAGGAAATTTTTAATAAAAATGGAGAGGTTCCCTCGAATGTTAAGGTTGTACAGGTCGTTGAATGTTGAATGGGGTTTATTGGGGCAAAGTCGCACTAGGGACATGCTGCATCTAGAACAAAATGAAGTAAAAACCAAAAAGTTTCCAAAAAGAATTTTTTTTTTTTTTTTTGTTAGAAAACTTTATTCAATAATTTTTTTAAGCTATTTAAAAGAAGAACACTAGAAAATTAATTTAAGATTAATAGAAGTGACTTTTTTTTTCCCCTCTCTTTGGTCTATCATTCCCAATGTATGGGAGAGTAGGCATTATCATCATGGCCTATTTATCAAAAAAGGAGATATAGAGTCTGGTCACTGTAAATGCAAAGCAGGATTGGGAGAAAGTTGCTCCTATATTACAGAACTGTTTTTTTTTTTTTTTTTTTTTCTTTTAGAGAGAATTTTGTCAGCAATGAACAGGAAAAAATTGATAGATACATTGGCACATTGGGCAGCATGTGCAAAAAAAATAAATAAATAAATAACATGACAACTAGTATCAGATATAGATTTTTCAGTTCCTAAATAATTGAAAATTGATACGCCCACACAATGCACATCTTCAACACCTTTACAAACATTGTATGAGACATTCAAAGCAACATTACTTAGATTATAATCACTTTATCCAGATGCTACATTTTTGAAAGCAGTCAAACCATTTTGTGATAATAAACACCCACAAAAATATCCATCACTTTATAAATATTGTTTACTCAAATAAATTTTAATCTTGAATCATTAGAAACACTACAAGAACAACCAGCACAATTACAAATAAGTGTCAGTAAGGAAGAGGCCACTGCATTAGAAACAGTTAAGATCTATTTTATGGCAAAAACATAGAACTGGAACTGCATCAAAATTTAAAGCTGTTTGTTCTAGATTTGAAAAAAAAAACTCATTATATCTCATAATGCAATTTGCAACCCTAGTCCATTTAAATTTGCAAACAAAGCAATGCAGTGGGGAATTAATAAAAGAAATGCAAAAACTGTTCCTAAACAACATGCAAAAACATGCAGTATTTTCAATGAAAGAAAGTGAAAAAATTATCAATCCCAATTTTCCCCATTTTGGAGCATTTTTAGATGTATTTATTTCTAGTAACTGTTGTGAAGGGGTTATTTTAGAAATAAAATGCCCTTTCACTCTTAAAGATGCTACCAAAGATGAATTCGTATCCAAAACATTTTATCTAACAACTGCAACAATGTACCACAATTGAAGAAAGGTAGCTCATACTATTATCAAGTCCAAGCTCAGCTTTTCATCGGTGGAAAAAAAAAAAATACGACTTTATGATTTGGAGTCCCAATTCTTTCTTTGTCCAGCGAATATATCTATTTGAAGAATCGTGACTTTCTATTAAAGAGAGAAGCTACGATAGTTTTCGGAAAAGTGCTTATTCCTGAAATTTTAGGAAAAGCATTTACAAAACTTCTTTTAGTCTGTTGAGGAGCATACTTCTATATATAAAAAAAAAATAAATGTGTGCAGTAGATCCTGGGTGCGAGTACCCATTAAGGGATCCCTTGCCTAGGGTTACAAGCGAAAAATTTTGTAAAAACATATCAGTGATAAATGAAACTTGATTTTTCATATCCAACTTTATCCCTGTTTTTGAATATTCATGGAGAATCTTATATGCTCCTGACACACCAAAAACCAACTGAATGGTATCATGGTTCAGAATTTAGAACACAACACAGAATGCATATTGCTGCCATCTGTTATCAAATAACATAACTAAAATTATAAAATTGATTTCTAATCAACTCAATGCACTGAATGATTTCATCTGCTATCATGTATAATCTGCTAAAGGAAAGTGTGATAATCTGAGAGAATATTTTGTAAGATGTATAAAAGAAGAAAAAACAAAAACTGGCCCAGCTGCTACTGCAAGACCCCCTTAGCAGTATAATGAACAAATGAAGTTTTTGAGGGACACGCTGACATATTCAAGATAGGATCAATGTAATAGAATTATTTGTTTGCTTTAAATTTATGTTGCAAGATGTGTCTAATGCTATTTATTAAATTATTTTCAGGACTGAATCAAATATAAATTTGTTAAATGATTTGTTATGTTCGAAATCAGACGAAGGAATAAAAAATTTGAAAATCTTTTACAAAACAGAATGTCATCCTCTACTGACAATACTTAATTGAAAACAGTTTCAAAAAGGGAAAAGTCCCTTCAAAATATTTTTTGAAGGGCTGGAAAGTTCAGTTAGCTCGCTGTGTGAGTAAAGGCAGCTGGAAGCGAAATTAAAACTACAAAAAGTTGTAGTTGATTTAGAGAAGGAAGACTTAGAAGAAAAAAAAGGGGAAATTCCTTCAGAACTTTCACACCTATTTCGTTTCTGCCACAACAACCTAATACATATCTTATGTCTTCTACATATGTTATGGCAAATAGATTTTCTTGTTAAAATAAATAAAGAATGATGTTAGTAAGTTTCTCTTCTTGAAATCTAACATGGCAATACTTAATATTGCAACTGTCATTCATAAGTATATACCGAAAGTAAATTATGCATATAGGTATATGGAATTTTAATCATAAAAATTATATTATACAAAAACGCGGTTCTCAAATACACTTCTCAGCAATGCTAAACTTTCTGATTAGACGCAAAGGCATAAAATTGGCAGGCCTGAATATCAAGCAGATTTGTAATGGAATAGCATTTTCCATTTTTAGTAAATAAGTTTCTTGTTAAATTTATAAATGATTCTTTTCATGTGACAAGAAGTTTTTGCTCTTTCTTTAGCTTTGATATAAAACATTCAGTTTCAAATGGTAACTTTAAAAGTATTCTATAAAAAATATTTTGTTGCGTTTATAAAGAATTTAAAACGTGTTTTGATTATGTAATTTTTTTACACACTTGTCAATTCCATGCTAACAAAAAATTTTTAAAAATAGGTCGATAGCAGTTTTTTTTTTATATTTCAGAAAAGCCTAAAAAATGTAACAATCTAAATCAGTAATTATTTTCATTAAGTTTATTTAATATTGTTTAACAGACATATTGTCTCGTAGAAAAACAAAAGGAAAAAAGCTAAAATTAGTTATTCTGTGATTTTTTTTTTCTTTACTTGTGTTTGTTTCTTCTTCAATAGCATTTTCAAAGAATTATCTTTATTCTATTCCTCAACCTAAGATTCCCAAATTATAGTTTGCCTTTCAAGCCATCAAATAAAGCAGATACTTAGAAAAAGAAAGAAAGACTTACCATTTTTCTCTATATTTTCTATAAAATCAGGAAATTTGCCATTCTAATTACAATAAATTGTAAATATCTAAGTAAATTATTATATTCCAATAAAAGCTCAAAAGATTTTTGAAAAAAGAATACCACAGAATATCATATTCAGCAATATTTTGTTTGGGCTCAGGTGGCTCAGAAAAATAAAAACTGATAGATTATAAAAAAATGTTTTGCTGGATAAATCCTTGTGAAAGAGAGAACAATTGTTTACAGATTGTATTTAGTAAAAGCTTTTTTAAAAAATCAAAAGTTCTCAACTAAGATGGATATTCTTAGATGGTAAAGGAAAAATCTGTGGCAGATAAACACTTTTCCCAGATTCAGCAGTTATACAGTTGGCAAAAAAAGTATTTGTACACTCTAAAATTTTTAATTTTTTACTAAATAAAAACAGATATTTTGTCAAAAATAGTTTTAATACAGTCTGTTTACCGTGCGTTTTAAATTACACAACAGAAAATTTCGATAAAGATGTAAAATAATTTTCTAATGGGAAAAGTTTAAAAATTTCTTGCAAAAAAAGTATTTGTACATTTCTCCATCCTGATATGTGCTGTGTTTTATAGTGTTCATGGTTCAAAGGACTACTTTTACAGGAGCTGTCAATAATTTTTAAGTTCATATTATATTTGTCTGACATTTAATTTAATTTGCTCTTGAAGTAATTGAATATAGAACCTAATACTAGAGAGGCACCTCTAGATATATGAAATCCTATGATTGAGCATAATAAAAATTTAAATACGCAACAAGAATTTGTAAAAGCTATTAAATTACCATTTACAACTATTGGATGTATAGTGAGAAACTATGAATAAATTAAAAGAATCGAAATTCAATGAAAACCAGGACTTCTTAGCAAACTAACAATGAGGGAAAAAGAGAGTGTTGTTAAAAAAGCTTTAAAAATTCCTGTGCGTTCGGTTCAAAAATTTGCTGGAGACCTTGCGACATCTTCTCGCATCAGAGTAATACCTCAAACAATAAAAAATATTCTTCTCAATGCAGATTTAAAAGGAAGAACCTCAAGGGAAAATCCATTCATCAACGAAACAAATAGGCGAAAACGCATAGTATTCGCTTTCGCATACAGAAGTAAATCATTGGATTTTTGGAAAACAGTAATTTTTTCTGATGAGGAAAAATTCGGAATTTTCTTACCATCAAGCATTCGAAAAAATTGGCGTAAAAATAAAACTGTTCTAGATCCAAAACGTATACCTCAAACTATCAAGCATGTTGCGGGGAATATTATACTTTTGGGGTGTATAGCTTCTAATGGAGCAGGACATTTAAAATTTTTTGACAATGGAAGGACAGGTTTAACATACAGTGATGTGTCGCGCCATAATTTATTAAACTGTGCCAAGAAATTATGCATAGAGGAAGCTTTTCACTTTCTGCAGGATAATGACCAAAGCATACTGCTGTGATCACCAGCACATGCTTACGACAATACTCGAAGACGACTGGTAATTCCTCTAAAATCTCTAGACTTGAATCCAGTAGAAAATTTGCAGATGCTATTGGATGCAAAAATCCGAAAAAAAAATATGTATTAGTAAAAAACAGTTTTAAAGAAGCTCTTATTGTGTCATGGAATAACATTAACCAGACCACTACAAAAAAGTTGGTGGAATCTATGTCATACCATCTAGAAGTAGTCATAAACGCTAAATGAATTCGCACAAAATATTAATTTGTATCATTTTACTAAATTTTCCTTAATTATATTACATTAAGATAGTGTACAAATACTTTTTTTGCATTATAATTTTGTATATTTGTTTATTATAATGTAAAAAATCGATTCGTTTAATTTTGTTTCTGCTTCTATAATATTATAATGCATTAAATTAATGTATTACAGTATTTTTTGCTTAAATCTTTTGTTTAATTTCATTATAATTTAAAAAAATGAAGTGTACAAATACTTTTTTTGCCAACTGTAGATGTGAATTTTTATATATACATAGAAAATAAATACGCACCTCATAAAAAATGTTATATGCAATTTACGAATAAAACTAAAATTGATTAAGGCAAAAAAACTGAATGAAAAAAAATTACTATGTTTCCCTTGATTGTTATACACAATACCCAAGATCGAGCAATCAAATTGAGAATAGGTATTTTTCCACATACTTGTGTTATATACAAAAAAGGACAGTATTTCACTGAAAAGCATATTAATAAGTGAAAGAAACTCTCGCAGTGCCAAACTTTCACTTCCAGCAAAGCATTGCTTGACAGTGCATCAAGAAAATGTCATATAAAAATTACTTTGACAAATTCAAAACATAGGTTGCATTGCAAAAGAAGTGAAATATAATTACAGCTGCTACAAAGCTTACACAAGAGTCCCAGATTCACAACCTCAGTCAGCTCCATATTCTACATTCTGCTTTTAGCCAGGGTTCCCAGCAAAACATTAAGGACAAATTCCCCGATTTTCCATGACCAAATTTCAAAAAATTAAAGTCGTTTAAGTTTCAAAATGATCGCCGATGAGGTCTCCGTGAATAAATTTACGGTTCACTAAGTTGTTACGCAAGATTTGATGATGAGGAAAGTTTGAGCAAAATTGGTTCCCCGAGTGTTCATCGCCGAGCAAAAGCTACGACGAATGGATGTTTGCTGTGAGATGTTGAATGAATTGGAAAATAATCCAGACTTTTTAGACAACATAGTAACAGGCGACAAATCGTGGACATTCCAGTACGACCTGGAGACGAATCGTGGACATTTCAGTACGACCCGGAGACGAAAGCAAAGAGCTTGGAGTGGCACACACCAGCATCCCTGCGGCCGAAGAAAGCAAGAATGTCAAAGTCCCTCATCAAGACAATGCTGATTGTGTTTTTTGACAAGCGGGGGTTAATTCACAAACAGTTTGTCCCTCAGGGGAAGACTGTCAATGCCGAATTCTACAAAGAAGTCCTTCAGCGATTGCACAGAGCCGTCAAATGGAAGTGACAGGACCTTGCTCAATGCTGGAGTCTCCACCACAACAATGCTCCGGCACACACAGCGTTCCTCGTGACCTTCTACTTGACCCGAATTGGAGTTGAAGTTCTGCCACAGCCAACATACAGCCCTGACTTGTATCCTCCTGATTTCTTCCTATTTCCAAAGGTCAAAAGATGCCTGAAGGGTCATCGTTTCGACAATATTTCGAACATCCAACGTGCTGCCACGAAGGCACTAACTGGGATAACTCAAATGGACTACAGTGGGGCCTATGAAGCTTGGAAAATGCGCTGGCAACGTTGTGTCGACACCCAAGGTGAGTACTTTGAAGAATATTAACGTTTTGTACAAATAGGATCAATAAATTTGTTTTTCTAGACTGAGTCTCATTATTTATCTACCACACCCTGTATAACAAACACAGAAAACAGCTTCCTAAGAATGTAAATCTTAATGATGCAGTCGAATTTTTTTTATAGAGAACAGAGTGTTCTCACCTGAACATATCGCAAATGTTGAGAACAGCACAACATAAAACTGACCACATAAAAATCCACTGTGAAATCACTATAGACAGGGCAGAATCATTTGTATTTATGTTCTGTTGAAAGGCATTTTGAAGAAGTGGAAACAGGTAAACATTTTTTTAACTTATCTGACTTTTAATGGACTTATGACAGTTCAATATGTTAGGGGGAGAAACTTTATAATTTTGTTTTAATTATGTGGGTTACTACATGATATTTGAAATGCTGTTCTACTTCTCCAGACTCGTTGAAAGAAAGAGTTTTGTGTATCATACACAAAGTCATGTCTTGTAGATTATCAGTCATTGCAATTGTTTGTTACCAGGGTATGAATAGTATCTAGTCATTGATTTTTTATCTTTTAGCAATCTTAATTTATAATGCCTAATGAAATATTTTAAAATTATATGAACGATATTTTCTTAATTTTTTAAAAACTGATATGAAAAATTAAGCAAGAAGAATACAATTATTAATACTTTAAAAGATATGTCCTAATGAATAAATCTCCCTCTATCTATCCACTTTGGAACTTCTGGGTCTCTAATAATTTGCACGGCAGTGACCATTTTTCCACATTTATTTCACAGACTACTCCTGAGAGGGATTTTAATAATTATTTGCAACAGAGTTGGCAAGTTTTTGACAGTGTGTGGTTTTATCCGCTTTAAACAATAGTTTAAACTGTCATGTCAAAATTCTCGTCAGAAACCTCAAATACTACACCCATGTGTAAAATTTCATATAAAACATCTGTCTCACATATGCAACATTAGATGTAATGTTAAAAATTCATTATTACTCTATTGAAGAACATTTTCAGTGAAAAAAAAAAAATCTTATGAATCAGAAAATTTGGCATGCCTCCAAACTTGCTCAACTAGCAATGCTTCTATTACCAAGCCCTGCTAGCTCAGCATCAATTGAGAGAGTATTTTCTAACTTTGGCTTTATTTACTCTAAATTCAGAAATTGTTTGGGTGTAAATAAATGTGCTAAATTGGTTATGCACTATAGGAAGCTATGGTGTAAAACTGATCCAGATTATTAACTGTATAAAATCATTTTCTTCTGTTTGAACATTCTAAAAACAAAAATGTTTTATTGCAGTTAAAATAATTTTTTTGTAATTATTAAATTGCAGTAATTAATTGTTAAATAAAAAATTACTTAAATCATTAAGATTTATTCGATGTTTCTTTCTTGTTCTTAAAATGTTTTAAGGTGCATTACATTTTGACGGTTTAAGCCAGTTTTTTTTGGTTTAAACCAGTTTCTGACGTCAGAAACACAACCCTGATTTGCAACAGCCAAAAAAGAAAATATGATGAACATGATCATTCATGCTTTATTCTTGTTTAACTATGATCGTTCCTCTTTGACTTGAATGCTAATTCACATGGGGTTATGACGTCACAGATTCCTGTTAGAAGACAAGAAATCGCTTTATCTGTAACTGATTGTAGAGTTGTGTTTGGTTTTTTTCAAATCTGGATAGTTTAACTATAACCATATGTGAAGTTGAGTGGATTGAATCATAATTAACTGTAACTAGTAATGAAAAAAGTTTCTCATTCAGCATATGGCAACAGTTGTATGTATTGGTTGCTTGGAATTTCATGCTCAGCGTTACATTACATTCCTGAATATCTGCTTTTTACAAGTCATTTTCAGTGATTTTTTTTATTATTTTTTTAATATATATAATTTAGTGTTTTTATTTTTTGAGTAGTTTAAAAATGAAACTCTCTTCAAATATTAGTTCTTATGAACAAATAGAGCAAAAAACAGCTGCTAAAGGCTTAGACAAAAGAAAAGAGTGATATTATAAATTCATCGAGGGATAAGTGAAGTAAAAATAAAGATTTATGTTGATGGTTTCTCTGAAGATCAAGTATATTTATCTTTACTGTGATATTAGAATAATTTAACATTGATCATGCTTCTTATTTTAATTACTGTTTTTTTTCTTTTCTTTAAGGGTTGTTCCTACTATGGATGTAATATAAATTACAAATCCTATACTCTTAATCCTGTAACACATACATCCATGGGGTGCTTTTTAGAGAACAAAAGAAATAGCTGATAAGCTTAATAATGACAATTTTATTGTCATTCAAATGTGGGAGCATGATTTCTAGTTTCTAAAAAAAACCGATCAAAATTAAAAAAATGTTACCAGAGTTAGAAGTAGAAGATAAACTTAATCCCAGAAATGCTTTTGGCGGAGGAAGAGCGAATTCAGCAAGGGAACTATAAAGTACACCAACTTTATCAGCTTGTATCCTTTTGTGAATAAATGTTGTTCTTAGCCCAGTTGGACATCCTATGATTATAACAGGAATATTTTGGAATAGAAAAATGTAAAATTGAACAGCCAAAAGGTCTTTTGCATCTAGTACTACCACATACAGAATAAATGACAAAGTGATGATTCTACTCTACAGAACATGTGCTAAGGAATCTGAGATCGTACATGAGAAGAGTGGGCATTAATGGGTACTTGAGTAAAACGTAGAAATAAAGGCAGCTGTTAAAAAAGGATACAAAATTATAAAATTAAGAAAAAATTCACTGAATGATAAATTTTTAATCTGATTTTAAACATACTTAAAGTATAGTATAAAAAATACATTTATTGTTATTTTAACAAATGTATGAAATTATTACTTTATGGAACAAAGCAAAGATTTGTTTAATACTTTCGATAGATGTCTTAAAGTGAAACAAGAAGCCAGCGGGTGGCCATCTCACTGAATTAGTGAAACTCAAAAAAAGAATTACATAGAAGAATATGAAAAGATCGAAGATATCTTCCTTGATTTCGAAAATATTTGCAGGAACCCTGGAAAAAGACAAGTTGCAAAGTTAGCACTTGAATGCATTTAGAGGACGGTAATCTAATTGTTCCTTGATTATATTCATTTTATCTATTTATTACTTTGATGAAATATATATGCATATTTTATTTTCTAGCTGGGACATGAATATGTACAAGAGTGATAGATTATGTGTCATCGATTTTGGAGTTGAATAAACTTATGACAGACTCTTCAAAAATGGTAAGATTTATTTTATTTATAGAAAATTAGTTTTATAATTTATGCTTTAAAATTTAATGTTAAGTATTTTACTTGCCTATCGGCACAAAAGTATTGTCATTTTTAGATCAAGGATATGTATTTACCCTCATCGAATATAGCAGCCATACAATGGCGGACAAAGAAAAATTTCATTGAAAAAGACATTCATAAATGTTTTTATTACTGCATTCACAACCTGCCATGCAAGATTAAAGCTGTACAGCGAGATAGAAAAGTTGGGAGATGTGGTATTATATTATGATACAGACTACATAATTTACGAAAGTTGTAACAAAAATGATCCATTCTACAGGAAATCTTTTAGACCAATTTACAGATGAATTAAATGGAAACTAGATGGAATCCGTCAAAACTGACAGCAACAATATGAAAGCACCAAAGAAAAAAAAGTATTTTTTTCAGCTATAAAAGAAATTCAACTTTTCTACTGTTAAGGATATACTAATAACAAATCTCAACTTTGATGCTTCAATTGTGTTGCACAACCCAATGAAAATATCAAAAGATCCTAAAGCCTGTACTGTGTTTAATAAAGAAAGATTGTAAACATAAAATGTGTTACATAAAGAGAGTATTACATGAAAATTTTTCAACTTTACCTTACGGTTTGATGTTTTCAAAATTACGTTCATGTTATTTTGTTGTGCACACTTTTTTATAAATAAATAATTTTGTCAATATATTTATTTCTGATTTTCTTTGAGTTTTATATTTATGATTTTTATTTAGAATTTTTTTTTTTTTTTTCCAACTTAAAATATATTTGTAAGTTGTAATATTTGCTTTTTAAATAGCCGGCTTTTATTGGCTTTTTTTCGGTGCATATGTTAAGATTTATTTTTTAAAACTTTGTTAATTTACTAATGGTCATTTTAAATAAATTGGAAATTTTTTTTTTTTTTTGTAATGTTTTAGTTGTCTATTATAGCCACATGACAATTAATACATAAGAGAAGCCTCACAAATAGCAAATATGATTCAAAGAAATCGATACAGACCGGGAGGTGGCAGCACAGGCTATCACCTCATCGAGGTCATAGATGGAATTCTAGAATTAGTTAAATCTTGACACGCATTAAAATGCAACTGGTCAGCCAAGTCATATCTTGGTGGAAACCACTTGAAAAGCTGACTTTAGTGGTTGACTCATATGTTTACAATTATATTCTTTTACTCCCAGTCCTCCATGTTTTCATGCTTTTGGATGCAGAAAAATATTTTACAGCTTGAATCATAGATTTACCTTTGTAAAGTTTTCAAATGTATTCCACCAAGGTAAGAGTTTACAGAAATCACCCACTCGTGGACAGCCAATTGCAAAGGTCCATGAGGGAAAAAAGGTACAAGTTGGTATATGAATTGTGTTTGAACATGTGAATCAAGATTTAATTAATACTGAAATTTCATCTGTGAACTCAATGAGGTAATTACCAGTGCTGCTGCCTTTTTGTCTAATAATATAGATCTAGTGGCACTTCTTATGCTTGGTAAAAGTTACTTTTATGTTGTTATGGGTGGTAAGAATTACACTGAAATAAATAATGTAGAAAATGAAATTGCTTTAAAGTATTTTACTTGGACAACTCTAAACTCTCTGTAAGATGGACTCTGTGTATGATGGAAATCTAACTCAGAAGGATTTTTACGTCCTTGCAAATCCATAGAATAAAATTTTCTCGATCTCAATCTATTCTGCCTTATAAAGAATTAACTGTGCATACTTTTCCTTTCATTTGTTTTTTCTTATCAGAAAAAAGCAGCTGACATCAATGTGGATTAAATTATTGTGAGGAGGTAATGACAAGAAACACTTGTCTGTTCACGACTTTTACTGTACACATGAGTTTGGTCAATTTGTTTGGCCTCTAACAGGCCTATGATATGATTCGCCTACCATTGCCATGAAAGTTAAAGAAATAATTGCTACAACAAAAATGCAGTGATGTGATACATTGGTTAATGGATTATTTGTAAACATGCCCTTTCCTTATAAACATTGACTAAGTTCCTCCACAAATCTACCCACACACTAAAAGGAATTTGATTTGGATCAATTAGCATGCTTTCCCATCCTCAAATTCCTTAGAATAGAAGGGCTTTAGTCTGATAAGTTACTGTATTGCCAAAATTACTGGAATGATTATATTTCTTAAATTAATGTGGTGATGGGAAAGGGAATTGAGAATTTTTTTTTTTCAATGTATAGTTTTGTTTGGAACAAGATTAAAAACAGCTTAGGTGCTAAAAAATTAGTTAATGTGTACTAATATTAAATAATTGAGCCAAATCATTGGTATATTCAATAGATCAATAGTAACATTACTTTTCAAATATGTTATTTGGTAAACATTATTTGAACTATTTTTAAAAGTTTTTATTGCCCGAATTCTCCAGTAAACATTCTATCTATTGATCACGAGAACATTTCTACTATCAAATCACTTATATTTTAATTAACAATTAATTTATTAGACAGTTCTTGACGTACATTTTTGTAGCAATGGTAGTTAAAAAGTCACTAAATAATAATACATTTCATTTCAACAGTTTTTGTAAAAAGGAAAAAAAAAATGTTTAGTAAAGACCGGCTTACTTTTGATGTTTTAATCATGGCCAGCGATAAGTACAGCGATCCTCAACTTTGTTTCGCTGTTCAGAAATTTTTCAAGAAAAATTCTTGTAGCATTGTATCCACATCTGAATGAAAGTTTTAAAATTTAATGGTCGTTTAGCTAATAAACTAATTTCAGATGTCGGTTAAAGAAAAATCTATTATTTAAAATTCAAATTTTTTAATATTTTTGTGAATTTGTGATGTTTTCAGTGCTACTTTTTATCCTTTTAATCAATTTGTAACAGATTTATTGTGGAAAATAGGGAACTGCAGAAAACTTTAATGGAGTTTTCATCTTGGCCGATAAATATGGTGAAATTTGTGATATTTTTAATGTTCATAACCTTGACGTTACCGAAAAGGTGGAATTCTGTTGTTGTGATGTATGTTTAGTAAAAAATAATTTTAATAAAATAATAATAATAGAAAACAATGTGTTTTACTTTTGAAACTACTTATTCATATCACATATGCCTGTTTAAGAAAAGTATTTTTTTTCCCCTCGCTAACAGGAGTATTCATAAAGACTTTCATCTCAAAACAGAATCCTTCATGAAATTATTTACCTTGAAATGGAATCCTTCACAAAATATTTTCTAAAAACACACCTTTCTCGAAATTTCACTTACTCCTTTTAAAATGAAAATGTTATATGCCACGAAGAAGTTGCCAAAGGATTTATGATCTAACTAAGTAAATCAGTGTGTATATAAAGGATGTTAAGTATTTCTAAAAAACCTGAAAATGTAATGATAACTGACGTATTGACATGGAAAAGGTAGTAAGTAATGAAAGTTAGTTTTTTAAAGTGGTTTAAACCTGAAAATTTTGGCCAGTTTAATTTGTAATAGTAGTAAATTGTATTTTATCAAAATTGTTTATTAAAAAATGTCATGACATTGATTTTCATCAGTATTTAAAATGTAAATTCACTAAGC
The DNA here is from genome assembly GCA_964019185.1 of Maratus speculifer. Taxonomy (NCBI): domain Eukaryota; kingdom Metazoa; phylum Arthropoda; class Arachnida; order Araneae; family Salticidae; genus Maratus; species Maratus speculifer. The sequence continues at coordinate 248,187,808 of OZ025301.1, read as the reverse complement.
GGTTCACGCTTAAGATGAACAATTTGAGAATACTGTACAAGATTAGAAATTAGCAGTCATTAGTCGTCAAATGCAACTAAATTTTTGCATTTAAAAACCACAAAATTATACCAAGTCGCCAAATTTGATGCCTAGCTTTTTTTCACTTTATTATTATTTTTTTTTAAAACAAACGCTCTTATTCCGATTTTAATGTAATCCCCCCCCCTCCAGAATAGAAAGCCAGTTTTAACTTTGATTTAGTAATTAAGACAGGAATGCAGAAAATATTTTTACTCCTAACATTTTCCCAATCTATATAAACATTTTTCCAAACTTTTACAATGTTATACAAACATGGTACAGGCACAGCAAAAAAAAAAAGCTGAACTTTTACAGCCTAATGGACTTTTGACAAAATTCACATTTTTTTTTCTGAACTGTTTTGATGAAATTTGCATTTTTTATGCGATCCTTTGAAGAAATTGCAATTTTTTTTTTTGTGATCATTCGAGAAAATTTGAGGCCTTTCGCACAATTTTGCACCAAAATTCATATTTTCCCACAATCTTTCATTAAAATTAGTGTTTTTCACAGTCATGAGACAAAATTAAAGTTTTTTCACAATCTTTTGATAAAACATTCATATTTTCCACAATCTTTTGTCAAAATTTGCATATTTTACATGATCTTTTGATAAAATTCAAGTAATTTTCCATGATTTTTTGACAATTTGCATTTCTTTCAACGATCTTTCAATGAAATTTGTGTATTTTATTCAATCTGTTGCCGAAAACCACTTTTTTACAGGATTTTTCGATTAGAATCTTATATTTTACATGATCCTTTGAAGAAATTTACAATTTTTTCCACAATCCTTTAACGAAAATAGTGTATATTTCATAATCCTTCTCAAAAATCATATCCTTTGATGGAAATTTCATTTGTCCCTGTAATTCTTAAGCAAAAAATGCATTTTTTCCATTATTCGTTGATGAAAATTTTTTTACATGACATTTCAACTATTTTTTGGTATTTTCTGTGATCCTTTGAAGAAATCTGCACAATCTGGCATGATTCGTATTCGCATTTTTGTTGTATTTCATCCTACTGCTACTCCCTCCCCCCCCTCACATTAAAAAAGGTCATCAAATTTTAATGCATATTTGCATTGATTACAGGACTGATAAAATCTAGTATCAAAAAAGCAGAATTCCATGTTTCCATGGAATAGTAACATGTCTGGTTATAGATAATCAAATATTGTATTACCATAGGTATAGATCCCCCCCCCCCCAAACTTTCTCAATAATGCGCTAATTATTGAGAAATTTTGTAAAGGTCACCATACAGATCTTTTGTGGGAATTGTTCTATCTTGAGTAATTATGTAATTCACTGTTAAAATCAATTCTACATTTTTGGACAAAATTTCCCTAAATGGCCAAAATTTCCCCCCGACCTTAGATCAAACATATTCTGAATCCTTGGGATATAGTGTTTTATGTATACACCTTCCTCCTATGTTACTCCACACATAATTAGAAATATTATTGTTAACATGGTTTAAAAAAAGAAATAAAGTATAATGCAATATAAAATTGTAACCATGAAATGCTGTTTGGCACCTAGAAAAAAGTTTGTTGGCATCACGCGATGCCTTTCTTAAAATTCCCAATTTCTAACCTTGGTACTACATATATAAACAGTTTAAAAAAAAACATTTCATTAGTCACTTTTTTTTTCAAAATCAAATTAAAAATCTTTGAGTAAAGTTCAACATTAACCAAAGTTGGATGGAACATCCTTTTTACTCCCCACTGGTGAAATTTTAATTTTTAACAGGGAAATGAACTTTTAGATTGTCATATCTTTTATAACCTGCAGTTTTTCTGACTAAGTTTTTTTCTTTTTTTTACTAGTTAGCTGCATTTTGCAATTTTCCAAATTACCACAATGTAAACATTCAAGTTCTATTCTATTTTTAACTTTCAACTACTGTATATATTTCTAAATTTTATAGGGGAAAAATGAAAATCCATTGTAGTAATGATCAGTTTTTTCACTCATGAGTACTTTGTCATATAAATTAAAATTAATTTTGTAAGTCAATAAAATTATCTAAAAATCCCTGCTCCTGAGCAATTTGGCCATATTTTTGAGGAATATATTCAGGGATCTGTGTCCAGACTTTTCTTTTGAGGTTCACTTTTCGTGAAATTATGAACAGCTTTCTACATTAGTGAAAAATCTAGTTGATTTCATGAAATTATCGTTATCATATTCATGATAAATACTTTAAAGATATATGTATATAATGTATAAATGATATATGTATGCATAGATATAAAAGACATGCATTTTCTTTATATATGTAAAAATAACAGGTCAGATTTTACTAATGATTAAATTTGCAAAAGGCTGAGTTTAGAGATAAAAGTTTTGTAAAAGCTGTATTTTTAAACACAATTTTCTTAAGGGTCCAATTTTAATTGAAAAGATTTGTGAAATGTCCCGTTTTAAATTTATAAAAAATTGTGAAACGTCTTTTAACATACCAAATTTTTTCGATATTAGACTCTGCAGAGTGCTCTGTTGAGGTATTTATCAGAGTCTGATTATAGAATAAGAATATAAATAATTTTTAAGAGAATTTTTTTACATATTTTGGCGAAAAGAGATAAAGGCTATGTTAACTATGAGTGGGCTGCTAAAAGTTCAATTAAATAATATGCCTTTGAAAAGAAGTACATTACAATGAAATCTAATATTAACAATAGTCAATATTTTTAATTTATATTGATGATATTAGATAACATTTCATTTGATAAATAGAAATGAAGTGTGACTTCTTACTTGATCAGAATGAAATAGATTTTAGAATATAAAATAAATGTGAACAGTAAGGCTATATTTGAAATCAGACTTCAATTTCACATTTAAGCTACTGATATGATGCATCCAAAACATTAAAAAAGATATTTTAATTTAAGAATTTACTAAGAACTAATGAAAAATTATTAAATTGTTTTAGCTAAAGCTGTCATTTAGAGCAAATAAATTAATTTCTGAAATTTTAGGAAAAGTCATCTAAGTTTTTCTCAGATGTCTCAGAAGAAAAAAAAGAAAAAACCCTTATTCAATAGGTACTACTTTTTGGAAAATTTTCCAACTTTTAGATGTAGTCCAATCAAAACTCAGAACACTGTTTCTATTCACATCTATAATTAGAATATATTCATTAACTTTTTCTTATTAAATTATCTTAAGTGAGATTCTTGAAAAAAATTAAAATATTGGCAGGAGCAATCCGAAGTCAAAATATCAACATTATTATTATTATTTTTTTTAATACAACATGATTGACCTAAATTCAAGATAAGTTAAGAACTATAAATTTCATTGAAATATACTATTTATTTTGTTTTCTTATTTGCACGCCCAAGTTTTTCTTTTCTTTTCTTTACATGTTTAGGAATTTTAGTTTGAAGTTTTTCTTTCCTAGCTTCTTTTACTTGTTTCTTTCTTTCTTTTTTAGAATTAGGTGACTCATCTCTGGATCTTCCTGGGTGAACTTTGCTACTTTTTACATCATTCTGTTTGTGACTGTTATCTGAATCGGCAGTTTCAGTGTCACTATTATCTTCATTTTCTTCACTCTCATCTGATGTAGTTCTAGCAGTTGTTAAACTTGGTTTTAAACCAGTAACAGAATGATACAGTATTTCACGATCTTCTGAAAAAATATCATTTTCAACATCTATTACTTCATTCAGTCTTTTGGGAATATATGCCTGTTTAAAAACTTCCTCATCAATTTTTTCTTCTTCTGTCATTTCCCACTTCCTATTTGCTGCTATTTCTTGTGCTTTGGCTAGATATTCATCAATGTTATCATCAGTTATATTTAAGTCTGTAATAAAATCAAACAACTCTTTAACAGTCATTACAGGAACGTTATATTTTCTAAAATAATCTGTTATATTAGAACAGTCTTTTCTTAAGAATTCAATAGCATGTGGGTGTTCCAATTCTACTGATTGAGAAACATCTATTAAATAGATTTTACCCTCGTAATACAATAAATTATATTCACTTAAATCAGCATGTATTAGTTTACACTTATGGAAAAGAGACCTCATCATAATAATACAGTTTAAATACAGTTCACGAGCCTTATCTTCAGATAAATGCACTTCTTTTAATAAAGGAGCTGGCCAGCCATCTTTGCCGATAAAACTCATGACTAGAACATGACTTTTTAATATAACAGGTTCTGGACAAGGCAAACCAGCAGAATAAATCCTGTATAGATTTCTCATTTCTTTTTCTGCCCATGTTTGCACCATTTTTCTAGGATTTCCTTTAGTATAGCCTCTTCTGAACCTATAATCTCCAGTAACATATTTTTCCCTATCTTTAAATGTGAGAATTGAAGTCTTATAGATTTTCACAGCTCTTTCTGCACCACTTGCTGAAGTAGCATAATATACATTCGCTTCTTTTCCTGTTGAAATACAGCCTTGTATTTCAGATATAATACCTTTATTTAGCATTTTAAATAAAATCATTCTAATACGTGGATCTAGAACTTGCTCAACAGTTGCACGGTCTTCTTTATCTTTCACTTTTGTTCTCATCAGATCTTTCCTCTTAGCTTCTTCAGCTAACAATTTGTCAGTAAAATCGGGCAATTTAGGATACTGATATTTATCAACAGATATTTTATTCATGTATTTCTGGTATAAGCTACTATTGGGCTGATAAGATTTGTTTTCAACTTTTTGTTGATTAGGATTTTGAGAAATAGACTGAGAGCATGAAATTGTCTTAAGATCTTGAATGTCATCAACTTCTACAGTAGCATAATAATCTTCATCTGAAAATTCATCGCTTTCATCATAGTCGGACGTCTCAATTGAAACACCAGTCATTTTTTGTTCAATTTCGTCCATTGTGAAAATCTGCAAAAAAGAATTTTTTTTTTTAACTTGTGAATGAAAGAGAAATTATTAAAAATTTAAAAACTGCTGTTTAAATTTTCTATGCAATAATTTGGAAATCATGAAGGTTAGTAAGAACATAAGTAATAAGAAATTCTCTTGTGCAAGGTCTTACAAGAATAAGAAAATTTTGAATTACCACTAAAAGCTTTTTTGGAAGAATAATGTACACAAAAAAACTAATCTTTCGTTTAAAAAAAAAAAAAAAGTTTGTTTTGATGCTTTAAAATGTTTCAACATGCTTTCTGCATGAAAAATGTCCCCCAAGATTACAAATGACTACTTTTGATAATGAAGTAGCACATTTGTAAAATGCTACTTCATTATTTAAATAATTTAATTAATTAATTTAAATATTTAAATTAATTATTTAAATAATATTATATTGTAAAGTGCTACTTCATATTGGTTATCCCGTCGACCAAAAAACTAAGATTACGTGCCAATAATGGATGACTGTGAATGTCACATTCAATGACATTATTAAATGCGATACCAGGGGTGATTCTGCATGAAATTTCTTTTTCGGAAATTCGCATTGCATTTTTGGAAATCGGAGTTTTCCCGCTATCTTCAGACAGAATCAGCAATATTTTAGCAAAATCAGCAATTTATTGCGATCTTTTGCCGAAATGGACGTTTTTTCTGCAATCTTTTGATGAAATCTGCGTTTTCCCATGTTTTTTAAGTGAAATCAGCGTTTTTTCGACGATCTTTAGACAAAATTTACATTTTTACGCAATTTTTTCTCGAAAATGGCATTTTATTCCTGAGATCTTTTCATGAAATCAGCGTATTTTTTCAAATATGCTTTTGACAAAATATTTTTAAGCGATCTTTTATCGAAAACGGCGTTTTTTCCCATGATCTTTTAAGGAAATTGGCGTTATATTTGCAATCTTTAGACGAAATCGCCGCTTTCCCGCAGTCTTCAGAAGAAATCAACGTTTTATCTGCGATATTTGGAGAGATTGCAGTTTTTTCCGTGATCCGCACAGGAAATTCACATTTTCCATCGATCTTTTGACAAAGTTTGTTTACAAAAATATTGACGAAATCATCGTTTTTCCACGAAATATTGACGAAATGTATGCTTTTTCGGCGATCCTTTCACGAATTTTGCATTTCTACGCGTTTTTTTCTGTGTGCAAAACCGTACAAGTTGGCAACTATGCAGAACTGATAACCCAATTTCAAATTTTTGGAAGAGAATGCCTTAAATTTTCGGAAGAGAATCACCCCTGTGCGATACACGTGCTTAAAACGCCATTAAGTGATTTTTATTAATATCCTACTAATTATATGTTTTTTCGTTATTTAAAATAAAAATTATGTCAATGTCTGACTATGAGTTTGGCAATTGGTATAATTTGGTGAAATTTATCAACAGGATAACCAGGTAGTACCCATTTATATGGATGTAGTGGAGGGTAGACAGGGGTATACACCGTATACCTTCTGGATATTTTAAAGGAGCACTGTATACCCTCTGTTCTTTGGAAAGCTTATAGTATACACACTCTAGGGTCCCTCTGCTTAGTGCGTATATCCTGTTATTTTTATAACTACACCCTTGCCCATTTAGATAATAATGGTGTTGATTAGAATATTATTACCTTGATTATAGATGACTGACAAAGATAGAATGTTATTATGTGACTGCATATGGTGTTTAGTAAACACATGGTAGATGAATACTCCTAACTTTGTAAAATTTTTACAGCACATCAGAAAGACTAAGACATAATCAAAAACAGTAAAGTGATAATCATTCGAGACTGGATCAACCTCTCAAAGAACAACAATTAATCAAATAGCTGAATTGATTGGAATTATTTATCCTAAAAGTCACTGTGCCAACTAACACAATATAGATTTTTAAAAAAATCACTACCATATATCCCTTAAACAGGAATATTTTTTCTGAAGATTATTTTTTATCATCTTTCATCACAGATCAACCTATAACTCCAACAAAAAGTAATACAATAACAGTTAACCAAACATAGTGACTGGTAACACCAATAGAGATACAAGCCTTTCCTAAAGCTTCATTACTCAAAATGTGAGTACAAGAAGCCCATCCCAAGGCAAGACTGAAAACTTTTCTGACTTCTGAGTATTGGAATCACTTGATGGAAATGGGCTAGATTATTTCTAGATCCTGAATTATGATTTTAAATTACCTCTTATAAGAAAAGAAATAGGTTAAAAGATTTTAGAGTAAAATTGTTATTTTTACATACAAAGCAAAATATACAGTTAGTTAAAAATCTCTCCAAGACTGAAATCAGTCTTGAGACTGAAGGTCTTGCACCCATGACTCAAAACGAAACAATCTGAAGAAAGAAAAAAAGGGTCTTCAAAAATTTGACAAGCACGCCAACTGAAAGACGGATTGATGAAGAAATAAAAGATCATCAACTGAATAAAAACAGAAATCAAGAAAAACTCATTTCATCTCAAGAAAAAACGGTAAAAACACTAAAAAGTGAAAACCTGGAACTTTCAAAAGAAAGTGAAAACAGTTATAGTGCCCATGCCCATTATCCATTTGATTTCAATCAGATTCACTTGATTACAAGTAAAATCTAATAAAAGAGATAAATGTGGATTTCACAATTTTCTCAAATAAACTAATACTTACTATAACGTTACTTTAAAAAATATATAAATATTTCAAAATTGCAGTCGAAAAACAAAGCTCAGTGCACATGGTATTGCGCAATGCATACAATAAGTTTTTTTTCTTTTTTTTTCTTTCTTTCAGCATAGGCACAGTATCAACCCTAATCCGAAAATTTCGCTCTGATTGGTTGCTTTAATGCTTCCGAACTTGCCAGCGTAAAATTTTGGAATCTTACCGTATTCAACTGAATTGCGAAATATGTAAGAATATCTCACTAGCAATTTAAAGTACCTATAGAGGACACTGTCAAATTAGAAAATTCTGAATTATAATAAGGTAAAAGAATACCTGAATATGAATTTTAAAATTTTCAAATGCGTTTGTAATAAATTATGATTTTAGTGGCTCTTTAGGGGAGTTATACTGGAGGTCACACACTAGAAATAGAGAGTTCTGATTGGTGGAACTACCCTGAACTCCATTTAAAATAGGGAACTTTCAATCAGCTGATATCTATTGTATTTCAAGTGGAGGTCAGGGTAGTTCCACCAATCAGAACTGTCTATTTCTAGTGTGTGACCTCCAATATGATGTCAATTTCAACTGCCCTATACATTGGCTATCAGCTAATTGCAAAAGTTCTCATGATTGCGTTCGCTTTACGCCCTTTTAAATAAGTCTTATTACAAGTTTTGGCCATTTTCGGCAGTATTGAAGCAATCTAACTTGTTTACTGGCTTTCTGTTATTACTGACGTATAAAACAAACATTTCCCTGAACCTTCATTAAAATACAGCTGTATTTTAATGCGTTTTCGCCTTTTGACCCATGAGAATGATCCGTGATAGGTTGAAGTAATCGTTTCCCATAAAAGCGGTGGAATGACGATGCAGCAAAAGGGTCAAATTTTTTACAGTGAGTATAATAAAGGACAGTCGACGTCACTGTGGGTCAAATAACTATGGATAAGCAAGAAACATCATCCGTTCTTTACGATTCCTAATTTGCACATGAGTTAGAGCGATTTGATTGTTCTGCGTCCGACAGGCTTATGACATGATTGGCCTATGTCACGAAGATGAATCCTACAATGATCGTACACTGTTAAAAATCTGCTGCATTTTGCTGCAACGCACTCCCCTGCTTGTATAGAAAACGGTTACTTGGCCGTGAAATGGAGCTTTCTCATTGGTTGGAATAGAGATATTATATACTAGCGGTGGAGTGCGTTGCAGCAAAATGCAGCAGATTTTTAACAGTGTAGGTACACTGGAAAAAATTTGACCCTTTTGCTGTATCGTCACTCCACCGCTTTTATAGAAAACGACTATTTCATCTAATTATGGAGCCTCTCATGGGTCAAAAGAGAGATATTCTATGAAAGCGGGGGGGAGGGGGATGACGATGCAGCAAAAGGGTAAAATTTTTTACAGTGTACAGTGCGGTAGTAAAACGGCTCTTGGACTATAATTTAAAGCCTAGCAGGAAACAGAAAAAGAAAACTTCATGTGCAAATCTAAGTTTATGACGTCAAAAACCAGAAACGAACATAAGGGCAGAAACTGGGATGTTGTAAGGCAGTGAAATGTCTATTTGTATATAAATATATTTGTATCAGAGGGGGAAGCATAAATGATTGCAGGAGCGTGCAAAGAAAAAATTGTACCCGGGGCAAAGTTTCAATTTGGCGCCTCCCCACCCTAACTTTTTCTTGTGACAAGCCAAAAATGACGTTGGTAGTATAAATTTGGCACCCCCTAAATTTTCGTGCCCGGGGCGACTGACCCTTCCCGCCCCCCTTTCGCACGGCACTGAATGATTGTACGGTAAGGATAATTTAGATTATTTTCCATGTATTAATGACCAATGGGCCTGGCATTTTTTTAAAATACATTGCTCAAAACAATTAAAGGATATTGCAGTTTTAGGCGGATTTTGTATCTGGGAAACTTTTTAGTTGATTGATACATGGTCGACAGACATAGTAGGTTATATGAGAATAAATTACACATGTTTGGCAGAAAAAAATGCATTTTATTGCGCATTTGTGTACAAAAGGAAAAAAACACAATTTGTGCATATGAGAAAAAAAGAATAAGAAAAAGTGTTTTCTTCAAAGAAAATCATTTTCAGTAGGGGGTATAGTTTCCACGGGCTGCCAGCAACGTTGAACACCTTTGAGGCATGGACTCAATGAGGCTATTAATGATGAGTTGGGGTATTCTGCCCCACTCTTCCAGAAGAGCTCTTTCCAGTTCTTGGAGAGTTTGTGGGGGTTGTTGGCGGCCAGAAACTCGTCTTCCTAGAGCGTCCCAAACGTGCTCGATTGGATTCATGTCTGGAGAACACGCTGGCCATTCCATTCGAATGATTCCTTCCTCGAAAAGGAAATCCTCCACCAGGTTCGCACGATGTGGCATGCAGTTATCGTCCATTAAAATGAAGTTATCTCCGATTGCTGCAGCGTAAGGGACTACAATAGGCCTGAGGATCTTATTCCTATATCGGCGACCAGTCAGAGCTCCATCTCGAATGATGTAAAGGTCAGTGCGCCCGTCAATGGAGATGCCACCATACACCAACACTCCTCCACCGCCAAATCTGACACTTTCGTGCACGAACGCAGAATTATTCCTACTGCCACGGTCCCTCCAGATGAAAATACGCTTATTATCCGGATGCACAGAAAAACGGGACACGTCAGAAAACAGAATATTGCTCCACCCATTTCTCCTCCAGTTGACATGCTCGGTTGCCCACTCCCTGCGGTCGCGACGATGCCTTGATGTTAATCTAACACATACCATCGGTCGCCGAGCATACAGACCTACAGCATGGAGCCGGTTTCGGACAGTCTGAGTTGAAATCGTGGTGCCTGTAGCCGAGCGAAGGTATTGTTGGAGAAGAGTAGCGTTCATGTTTCGGTGTCTCTGAGCTGTTAACGCTAAATACCGATCTTCATTGGGCGTTGTTGCCCGTCTACGACCTTGCCCTGGTCTTCGGCCTGCACATCCACTCTCCAAAAAACGGTTCCAGATCCTGGAAATGACACTTTGTGACACTCCAATGGCTTGCGCTACTTCGGCTTGAGTTTGGCCCCTTCTAACCTACCAACAATTCTCCAAGCTTCTGAATCTGTCAAATGACTTCGCTGAGACATCGTACTCATCGAAACAAAGCAATCACTGAATGCCGATCATCCTTGTCTCCATTCTCTTTTATCCAGTTGAAAGTCAAATTTCATTCGCTGCTGCTGAAGCGACGTTTTTGATGTCGAACTCAAAATTTGCATACTCCACAGTTTGAAAACCAGAAAAATTTGCATTTGTGATTCTCTTCTTCTATTTTCGGCAAAAAGAAATTTCGTTTATATCTTTATTTTATATAAAACTTCAAATATCCTTTAATTGTTTTGAGCAGTGTAAATATTTTTAAATATTTGACAATCAGCAAGCTGAAAGGGGGGGGAGGGGGTAGAGAGGAAAAGATGATAATTTCAGGAATAGGGTATAAGTTATAAGATTAATTATTTTTTGCAACGATGGAATAGTAAACTGAAATGATTTTTTTTTATGTAAAATAATGATTTTAAAAAAAGTAAACTTTTTTGTATTCCGTGAAGGGAGCAGGGGGGGGAAGGAAAGCATAAGTTTGGAATGTTAGGAAGTAATTTTAATCATTATTTATTTATTACAATTAGTGAGCAACAAATATTTCAGGTTTCTTTTCAAATAAAGAATTTTAAAGTTTTAAAATGTTTAAAGTTTTAATCCATATATTTGTTATGATATTTTTGGTTATTTTTTGTCACTACAAAGAGAAAAAAAAAGTAGAAAAGATTTTTTTTTTATATATAAAAAAAAAATTAAACTTATTTGCATACTGGGAAGGGGGGAGGGTGCTAAGGATGGAAGCATAAATATTTAGGATAAGCTGGAGATAATCTAGATTGTTATTTATTTATTAAGATAAGTCAGAAATAAATGCGGCAAATTTTATTGGAATAAAATAAAGAGTTTTAAAAATTTGAAACTGTATATGATGAGGGGGGGTTGGGGGTGGAGGGCGAAGGATGGAAAGCGTAATTTTTGATGGGAGGAACTTAATTTGCTTTATTCATTATTTATTTATGACTAGAAAGCCACAAACGAAAATAATTTTTAAACTATAGAGATCAACAATAAATGTTTTTTAAAAAATTTATATCGGGGGGGGGGGCAAGAAGGAGGAACACGAGGGGCCTCACTGTTTTCCCCGGGGCCTCCAAGTTTATACTTATAGCCCTGAATATGAACATGATAGAATGTATTGTAGGAGGGAGGAAGAAATGAAACATTACAAAAAGATTAAGCATAGACAGACAGAACTATATTTTTCCAAAAATAATCGTGATTGGACGAAAAAGTCATTATATGGGGAAGATTGCTATGGATTTAAATAACGACAAACAAGGAACGGTGAAGTTTCTGCCACCCAAACAGTGAAAATGACAGTTTACTTGCAACCATGCCCATGCTCTATTGCATCGCCACCATGTGCCTTCAAAGTAGAATTGAGAATTCTATGATTTTTAGTCATTTTTGGGCTTACCATACTGTGTATATTTAAACAGCAGCGTACGGAAAAAAAAAAAAAACAGCGCCTGAGGCGAAGTTTCAATTTGCCCTGGGCACGAGGGGACTCACTGTTTCCCCCGGGGCCTCCAATTTTATACTTATAGCCCTGAATATGAACATGATATGATAGAATGTATTGTAGAGGTCTGCACGGGCCAGGCAGGCAAAATTTGAATTATTTTTTCAACGGGCCGGGCTGGCAAGATAATTGAATAAGTTATATGAGCCTGGCCGGATCGATAAAAAAATGTAGCATGCCTACCCGCCTATTTTAAAGTCGTAAGAAAATTAAAATTTTTACGTTCTAGTATTATCACAAGAGTTTAAAATTCTAGAATTAATCCAGGATCTCGGGAAATTTTGGGAAAAAAAATAAGTTTAACTTCGATTTTAACAATGAATTGGATAATTTCCCAAGATAGAAAAATTTTCATTATGAATAGAAAGATCTCTATGGCAACCTTCACAGAATTGATCTAAGAATGATATATACCTTGTATATTTGCATGTAAGTTAAAAAAAATCTATGGTAAAGGGCTGTGCAAATATAACATTATCAACTTTTTGGTAATTTTAGATAACCTGCCCCTCCTTTCGATAGTATATGTTTTCATATCATATGTCACAGCTTTTTTTTTTTTTTGGGGGGGGGGGGGGGGTGGAGAGTTGACTTCATCCCCTCCACCTTAACAAAGGCCCTGTTGATCACAGGCATGGAGCTAAGATAAGTGGAGATGACATATCAATCTAGCATTGTGGTGAGCACTGAAGCCGAAAGACGAGTTCTTTCCCCCCTCCCGTGTCTGCCATGTTTGACTTTTACCATGGTTGACTTGTGCTGCGGGAAGAAATTGGGGAGGTAGCAGACCGCACAAGGCAGCTTACCCAGGTCAAATATGGCGGAAGCAGGGGGGTAGGAACGACTACAAGTGACGTCATATATATCGTCTCATATATCTTTTTAGCTCCATGATCACAGGCAAATGCATTAAAGATGATGTTGACATATTTCAGAGAAAGTACAAGTACAGACATTAATATTATTATATTTTATTGAATATTTGCATTATATTATTATATCTACATTCCTTGTAACAACATAGATATTTTAAAACTAAATATCTTATGCAGTAAAATTAGTAATAAAATCACTTAAATTCTAATAGTTTTCTAGTAGAAGTTTCCATGCCTAGGAGACCTTTGCATTTTTCTTCGATCACAAGTAAATACACCATATGTAAAAACTTTAAGGACAGTAAAAAACATTTTTTTTTTTTATAAATTTTAAAACAAATGAAACTTTTTCCCTTAAATTGTGTTTCATCAAGCAGAAAAACTAATAAAAAAGTCAACAAATTTCGATCGTGAGTATTTTATTGTGAAAATAAAATAATTATAGAAAAAAACATTATTTTTCTTTGTGTAAAAACCATGAAGACACCAAAATAAATTCAATATAGTAACCAAAGAACTAAATAGTTAATGTATTATGAACTCAAAAAACCTATGAGTTTAATAATTGCAAATATTTCATCATTCCTCAACATCATTACATTTTGGCACAGTTCGGGATTCTTATTGTACTTGTCATCTTCAATTGTACATCTGAGTTCCGATTCTGAAGAAAAATGCTTCCATTTAATAAACTCATCTTAGAGATCTCTCTATAAGTTATTGATAGAATTTAAATCAGGATATATGAGCGGCCATTGCAAAGTTTCAATATTTTTCTCCTAGAACTAAAGTTTTTTCTCACAATTTGTGTGGACACCTGCTTTATCTCACTGTTATGTTTTTTTTTTTCCTTGCCAAAAGTGTTGCAACAAATGAAAGATAGTCAAAAAGAGTTTGTATATGTGTCCTTAAACTAAATTTTATGAAAAGATATGCAAGTGACACCATGTCATTGAATGAAAAACAGCCCCATGTTGCAATGAATCCGCCACTTAACTGATGTTTTATAAAATCTCTTTTTCGTTTCTTAAATCCTCCCAACTAGGACTTCCCTCAGAGGGATTAGTCTGAGCGATATTGCTGAGAATACACATTTAATAACTTGCGATAAGTAAAGAAAATGATGTTACCTTTAATTGGTCATTCATTGTGATAAAATATGATGAAAATAAGCATATTGAATCATAGAATTACAAAATCTTATATATAAAGTTGCATATACTATTTTTATAAAAGAAAAGCAAACCATGAATGGATATAAAATTGGAAATATGCAAAATGTTAAAAGTAATACAGAAAATAAAACACCAAATTTTCCTATATTGGAAATATAACTCTTTGAAATGATGTCATGAGCATAGACAGAAGCTTCGCACCGATTTGAGAAACTGTAAATAACATAAACTATTATGTTTGAAGAGAATGGAGTGTATGGTGTGAAATCCGTCCGAATAGTTTAAACTTATGAATATCTGTTTTCCACGGATGCAATGAGGTTGTCGATAAGAGTTAAGGAATCCTTTTTTAAAAATTTGTCCTAAACGAGTACTTATATCTTATGCCAAAGTTATAGTTTCTGACCCCAACAGTACCCTAGAAATCGCAATATTCCCAATAAATTGGGTTTTAAACTTTTTCTAGAAAAAAAAAAATGTTTAATTTGTGAAATTAAACTGTCGAATGTTTTAGAAATCGTTCATAACGAGAATATTATATCTTAAAAGTTGCCACAAAAAAAAAAAAAAAAAAAAAAAAAAAAAAATTTAAATTTTTAGTCATATCAACATCAAAGAATTCTCAATTTTAGAACTTTTTTTGCTCGTGCATTGATGGTGATTATTGTTCCTACGCAAAATATAGTATATTTTGCAGCAAAGATGGTTACCAACATTTTTTGCCCACATTATTTTTTAAATCGGCTAGGTACTCCCAATGATAACGAAAAAAAAAACACAAATGTTGATGCTTTATAGCATAGAAATACAGAATCAAAAGCTATTTATCTCCTATTATATACACATAAATTATCTAATTAGTGCTAGCAGATGCATTTTTAAATATACATAGATCAATATAATGCTTCATTTTTCTTTTATTAGTATTTCTTAGTATTCATTTTTCATTTATTTGTATTATTCAGTAAAAAACTCACTTTCTTAAGCCCGAATTACGTCAAACTTTTTATAAAAGTGCCTAAGTCCATATAACAGCGAAGTATTGTGAAGAGTATTAAATACAAGGTAGTAAGACACTTAGCCAAACGCAGGTAATAAATCGCCAAATATTGTTCTTTTCGCCCTCTGTCGAACTGCATTTTTTCCGTACATTAAAAAAACACGATTTTGAGTCATCTTATTTAAAATTCAAATAAATAAATAAGAGGAAGCAATAATAGCATAAGTCAAAACATTTTATTTCAGCATCAAGGAATTGTATCGTAGTTACACATGTGGAAAAAAGCTGCTCTTGGCCAAAAAACGTTCTCTTCACTAAATTTGAATCCGATTAAAAAAAGTACCGTGATTAATTAAAATGTTATCGGCAGAGCTGCCAAGTCTCCGGCATTTTGAATACCGGTATTTTAATACAGAAAATGTTTTATTAAATTGGAACATTCTGCGGATTTAAAAAATAACTTTTCCTATAAGAAAATTCTGCTATGCAATAAGCGGGGGCTTGGCATCTCTGTATAGGAATATTTCGTAATCTACTTTTTAACCTTAAAAAAAGCAACGACCTTTTTTCGGGTACAAAAAGTATTGCTAATTGTTCCATTTTGCATACAAGGTACTGATTGTAATATTGATACATCTATGGTGATAAATTTCCAATAATTTTTCAAATCCCATTTATTTCATTAAAAATATAAATCTTTTATTCATTTAGTTTAAAATAAATGGTTTTTAACTAATTTCATAATACTTTTGAAATATCACTTTTCATTGGCCATTTTTTAAAAGCATTTAGAAAATGGTTGTTGTTTTCAGTCAAATATAGACTTTGGTCTGTCCGCATTTTATTTTATTATTATTATTATTTATAAATGGTGGAGAAATATTCATACTTAATCCATAACGTACATAATATATGACTCTGTTATTACATAAGTCACCTTTTTATTATCATAAAAATTATGTTTTTACTGATCTTTATTAACTCAATAGGAAAAATTTTGTGCTTTGAGCAATGGATGTCCGCATTTCATTTATTTATTTATTTTAACAAAATTCTTTGTATTTAGAAGAATTTTTATTTAAATAGGCAATCCAAATGTCGCTGTTAATAAGAAGAAAGTTACAAAGAAAACTTACAAAACGAGTAGACGCATACTATCAAATATGGAAAAACGACGAATCCAAAAAAGACGTCGTATGAAATATCATTTTTTAAAGCAAAATAACGAAGTCTGATAATCGAGCCTACTGATTACAAAATGTGCATAACATAAAAAAAAAAAAAAAAAAAAAAAAAAACTGCAAATATTGATTTTTTTTTTCTTTTGTGCAGTTTTGGCTTTGAAAGGTACACTATGCTGTGAAAAGATATAAGCGACTATCAAAACACACTTGGTAAACGTTCATGTTCAGTTTTACAAATAAATTTGGCACATATATGCCCTATACACACCGAGGTACCTAATTGGTGCCAAAATGCCGTTCAGTTGCCTAACATGCTGGTTATCATATAAATGTTATAATAAATTGTTTGTTCTAAAAATATTATCATTTATTGATTGTTGTGTCTTTTTTTTTATAACAGAAAATGTTTCGTTTATTCCTCTTTTTTTTCATTTTGAGATAAATAAATAACGTGTTATTATAGCATGCTATATGTATCTGGTAATCAAAACGATGTTTTCGCCTAATTGGCATAAAAAATCTCGCCAAACCCGGTGCTTATATCTCTAGCATATTATCTCAAGTATTTTATTTATGTATACTTTAATTGTTTTTACATACCACTTTCTTCTTCTTGTGTATAAAAATAGGTAAGTGGCTCCTTTATGCAGTATAAATTGTATAAATCCTTAAAAAATAGCCCCCGTTGCCCCTTTTTGGATCGAAGTAAAAAAAAAAATCAATGTCTAATTCCAGTATTGCTCCCAGGTATGCATACATATTCCAAATTTCAAAGTTGTATGCCAACAGGAAATGGATGAAAAATATGAAAATATGTCACATATGCACCAGGCGTCAAAATGGCATTATTTTACATGAGATGGTAACCCGGCTTTATTTATTTATTATTTGTTTATTTACTCATAAAATGTTTATTTACTTTCATTTCCTTTTTTTAATTATATAAAATATTTCTTTTTATATTTATTAATTATTATTAATATTTTATTTACTATAAGTTCTTTTCGAAAATAGAAAATAACTTAAAAATGTGTATGTAAGCGTTATTTGAAAACGGAGTTTTCGCCAAATGGGCTTTGAAAAAAATTGGGCCAAATCTGATGCGCTTGTGGTACCCGTGCCGAAAAATTAGTGACCATAATTGACTTCCACACACAAACAAAATATAAGTTAAAAGAAAACATGCAATAAAAATAAATATAAAAGGAAAATGATGTCATAAAAGAAACTTTTTATTTAAAAACGTAATTGTTTCTAATTTTCTCACGCGAAATATATAAAACATTCTTTTAGCGATCAAAAAATGCTATTAAGAGATTATCACAAAATCTTAAAATCAAAGTTTTTATGACATTTTTTTTTTAATTGTCTGAGCGTAGCGAAGTCTTATACTCAGAGTACGTAACGATATTAAAAGTCAAAAAAATTTTTTCGTCAAGCAAATCTCAAAAAGTACTTGTCGGATTTTGATTCTGTTTGTACCATTAGATACCTATGGAGGTAATCTGGTGAATGCACCACCTACGAAAAAATAGTTCCAAATAGTTTAAAAGTTATATTAAAAAAACTGATAAAAAAGCACAATTTATTTGCATACGTCACAGAAATTTGGTGTGCGTGATTTTCACAGGCTGGATATTTTCGTAGATAACCGAATCAGTACATGGAGTAAATAGTAATCATTTAAGCACTCAGAAATATTGAATGCAATAAAACATTTTAAAATTTAATCATGCAGGAAAATAAAACTTATTTTTTTATATTAAAAAAAAAATGTCATAAAAACTTTGATTTTAAGATTTTGTGATAATCTCTTAATAGCATTTTTTTAATCGCTAAAAGAATGTTTTATATATTTCGCGTGAGAAAATTTTGATTAAATGATTAAATTTTAAAATGTTTTATTGCATTCAATATTTCGGAGTGCTTAAATGATTACTATTTACTCCATGTACTGATTCGGTTATCTACGAAAATATCCAGCCTGTGAAAATCACGCACACCAAATTTCTGTGACGTATGCAAATAAATTGTGCTTTTTTATCAGTTTTTTTAATATAACTTTTAAACTATTTGGAACTATTTTTTCGTAGGTGGTGCATTCACCAGATTACCTCCATAGGTATCTAATGGTACAAACAGAATCAAAATCCGACAAGTACTTTTTGAGATTTGCTTGACGAAAAAATTTTTTTGACTTTTAATATCGTTACGTACTCTGAGTATAAGACTTCGCTACGCTCAGACAATTACATTTCTACTCATCAGAACCATTTAAATTTCATTTCTTTTCACTAAAGAAAATTAAATTGATTAAAGAAAAGAAAAATAGATTTTATTAAAATATTAATTAGGTGGTAGATTCATTGCAACATAGGGTTGCTTTTCATTCAAAGCCGTGGGTCACTTATATATCTTTCAGGAAAATTTAATTCAAAGACACATATACAAACTCTTTTTGACCATCTTTCATTTGTTGCAACACATCTGACAGGAAAAAGCAGACATAATGCATTTATCCACACAAGTCGCGAAAAAAAACTGTAATTCTATAAGGAAAATATAAGAAGTTATGCAATGGCCACTCAAGAATCCTGATTTTAATCCTATCAATAGCATATAAAGAGATCTAGAAGACGAGATTATATAAATTGAAGGCACTTTCTAAAGCATCAGAACTCAGATCTATTACCAAAGATGAAATGTACAAAAACAATCCCGAACTGTGCCAAAAATTTATGATGTTCAGGAATGATGGAATATTTGCAATCATTAAACTCATATGTGGATGCATAATAAATTAAAGATCTGTTTCTTCGGTTACTATATGTAATTTATTTTGGTGTCCTTATAGTTTTTACACAAGCATAAAGTGTTTTTGTATAATTACTTTACTTTCATAATAAAATACTCATGATAGAATTTCGTTGACGTTTTTATTAGTTTTTCAGCTTGATAGTATATATTATAAGGAAAATAAAATTCATTTGTTTTGAAATTTATAAAAAAAAATTAATATTTTTTACTGTCTTTAAAGTTTTTACACGAGCTGTATATTTCAAAAGGTGATTGGTGATGTTGGTTTTGATAAAATACAAACAATAAAATTTAAAATTTTTAATACTTATGTACACTATACATTCTCTGTAATAACAAAGATATTTTTAAAATTAATATCCTACACAATAAAGTTGATAATAAATTCTCACACTTCTGATATGAAGTTTTCACAATAATAACACTTTTGAATTCTTTAATCACAGGCAAATAAATTGAATCTTAAAAAAGATGCTGATGTATGTTCAGAAAAAAAATATGTATATAAATATATTCAATATCATAATGTTTTTTTGGTACTACTTGGTAATTCCATCAGCCACTTTTGCCAAATCATACAAATCGCCAAACTATTTTCAAATTATAAAAATGGACATAATTTTTATTTTAAATAACAGAAGAATAACTTAATTAGTAAAACATAATTAAAATACAAATAAAATGTTGAATTAAAAAATCACTTGATGACGTAACAAACATGTGTATCATATTTAATGTCAATTGAATGTGATCCTTACGATCATCCATTATTAGTTTGGAGATAGTTTTTTTGGTCATTTGGAAACCAAGTAGTATCGTTTTTTGAATACCTATTTACATTTTCTATAAAAAAATGGATAATTTCAAACTGGAATATCTCATGCAATAAATCAGAGATAACATTTCTAAACTTCTGGCATTTTTTCAAGTAACAGTTCCCATGTTTGTGAAAAATTTAATTCTTCTTTGATCTTTGGGGAATGTATTTAACATGATAGCGATACAGGTTGAGAAGAGATATATATACAGTAGACTTCTTCAAATTTGAAAACCTAAATTCTACAACTCTCTAAAATCCACATAATTTATGGATGTAAACAATGAAACATTCAGTTCAGATATAGGGACAAAATTTGACTTTAATTTTATATCAATTACATATACATTTTAATTTTTGTTAATATTACTGAACTCATGCTTTTCCATGAAGAAAGAATAAATTTATTTCTAAAAAAATTCAAAATATGTTGATATTATTGGTAATGACAATTTTTTTTATCAAATACATTTATATATTAATCAAGCTTTTTTGGTTATTAAGTCTGGCTAAACCTAAAATAAAACTTCCTTATTTTCTGATTTTGATGTGAATTAGTAATGTACCTTTATGAGGCAAATTTCATTGATTAATTTAGGAAAAATACATTTCATCTTTGTTATGAATATTTAATCATATATCATTGATTATTAACTTGACCTTTGTTTTTAATATTTTAATCATTTTAAAAATTATCTGTTTTTTTATTATTTTAGTTTATTACTTATTTTAATATTTTATGATATTACAAGCATTTATTATAGCTTCAATTGCATTATTAATTACATTGAAATTACTGTTTAAAAAATGTAAATGAAGCAATAGCCAGAAATCCGCAAAATTCTAAAATCCGCATAACATCTGGTCCCAAGCTGTGCTGATTTAAGAGAGTCAACTGTATAAGTATAAACAGAATATTACAGTGCTTTTTAAACATTTATTTACATTTTCTATAAAAACATGGATACTTTAAAACTGAATATCTCATGCAATATACAAGAGATAAAGTCACTAAACTTCTGGTAGTTTTCAAGTAGACATTCCCATGTTTGTGGGACTTTTGCATTCTTCTTTGATCACAGGTGAATATGTTGAAGAAGATGGTGATGTATGTTCAGACAAATGAAGATCTGAAGTCACCAAGTGATTATGTATAGGTGTAAAGGATGGATTTTGGTTCATTCCAAATGAATTAAAACCGTCATTAGAATTAGTGGAATCACTGACCTTACCCAATGATAATGTTGGTGTAGGAGAGTCCATTACTCCAAGAGAGCCATCACGATACCTAGAAAAAATATTGATCATCAGAATAACTTAAACTAGGACAAAAATAAATGCTCAAATTAACAATTAGAAAGATAATAGAGGCCCAATAATACAATGCATAAATGTTGACAAAAATAGTAATTTTGAATCTTAATTTAGCAAGAATTATTAATTCATTATTGTAAATTTTCTTTAATTGTTAATCTTTTATAGATTTTGATGAAAAATTGTATGCCTATACAATATATACATAGTTTTCCACCTTTTAGCTTTTCCTAATCAAATAAATGTATTTGAGTGAAATTTTTTTTTTAACATATTAGACCAAAAAACATCTGCACAAACCAACATCCCATCGAGTTGACAGCTGAAATTCCAGAATTAGTTAAAACTGAATTCTCATATTAAAAAGCAACTGATCTGTCAAGTCATATCTTAGAAGTAAACACCAGCAAACCTAATTTCACTGGATGACTAGTAAGTTTAACATGTTTTATTATTCTTAATCTTCCACGTTTTCACAATTTTGGGAGTAGGAAAATACAATTATAAATCTACCGATCAACCATTAAAATCTTAACAGCAAGTTTTTCCACCAAAATAAGATTTAGCAGACCAACTGCATTTTAAATCACTAATTGAGTTCTGCCTAATCCTGATTTTGAGGCATAAACTTGATGAGGTAATGGTCTGTGCAGCTGCCTTTCAATATATATGAAATCAAGTCCTTCCCTTGTACTGTGTCACAAATTGGTAAACTTATTATTCTCTTGGAAGGGCACATAACTTATCGACAACTATATATGTAAATATCTATAACTAATAACACAGGAGGATTTGTGTTCATTTTGTATTTTAATTGAAAGCCAACAGAATACAATTAATAAAAAAATGTATCTGTATAAATTTGTAATAACCTCCAAGATATATATAGGGTGGTTATAATTAAAATTATTCAGTTGGGACCTATGTAGAGTCCATTCTGGTAGGCAGATATTGATGAAACTTGAGAAATACATTAAATGGAGTTTTGTTCAAATACAGTATTGTTAAGAATTGAGTGTACTCCCTGGTGGTGGAATTTGGACCTAACAGAACGTTATTTTATTAAAATTAATCAACCTAAGAAGGCAATCGATTTGAAACTTTCAGATACATTATAACACATTATAAATAATTATTAAAAAATTATGATGCATCAAACATCACTATTTTTGAAATGTAATTTCTGAAAAATATTAAATTCTTACTTTAAAAAGCCATTCCATTGGCTAATATATCTACGGATAGGTCATTTAATAAAGTTTCATTCAAATATAATTTGATAAAGAATGGAGTGTGCGCCCTGGTGGTAGAATTTGGAAGTAATAGAATGTGAATAGGTTAAAACTAGAAAAATAACTTGCAATCTGTTTAAAACTTTTCCATCATAGGGAAAGAAAATTTACAAAAAAAAAAAAAAAAGCTTTTGATTGATAGATAGCAGTTTTCAATGCTAGAGGGCAGAATAGAAAGAATGAGCATTACTGGTGAAGCTGCTTTATCAGAAAATAGGTAACCTGTCATGAAAGATGGTGCACCACCCGCCCTCCCCCACATTTAGCACAGGTTTTGGCTAAGTGAGGTGATACACCATCTTTCATGACAAATTACTGCCTTTCTGATAAAACAGCTTCACAGTAATGCCCATTCCTTCTCTTCTGCTTTCTAGTGGTGAAAACTGCTATTTATCAATCGAAAATTAAACTATTTTCCATTGTAAATTTCTTTTCCCCATGATCTATTTAATGTGTTTCCCAAGTTTCATCAATATTTTTCAACTAGAACAGACTCTACGTAGGTCCAAATAGGGAAATTTAATTATGACCACCCTTGTATGTAATATTTTTGATGCATATTCAATATTTTCAAAATAATCAAATTGATGATTATGAATATTTTCAAACTTAATTAGAAGTTAAAATATATTTCTAACTTAGTATGAAAGCTTAACAAAACTACATTCTAAAAATATTTTTTTTCTGCCAGACGGTTTCACTAAGGGTGGTTTTAGTGTATTTGAAGTAGCAATATTAATTTTTATTTTCAGTTAAAAATTAAAACAATATTATTGATAATTGTTTTAAATAGTAATAGCTTTATCAGTAACAATTATTGATTTTAATTGTAGCATGAGTGGTATAGTATAATGTATGATAATCTAATTTTTTAATACAATAATTATTGTTATTATTTTAATTTTATCATCTATCTTTGTTGTGTCAGCTGTGACCTTTAACCGTATATTGTGTCACATGTTAATTTTAAATGTGACATAGCATGTGCCTGATCTAGTTCACTTACTTTATTGCTTTTTGCAAGGGATGTGTTTGGTATATACTTTAATATATATTATATATTTTATATATTTTTTATTGTTGTTATTAATCAATATTGTTATTTCAATTAAATTCCTCTTTTCCTATTTTGAAATGGTAAATAAAATCCAGCGAGTCAAGTGCATTATGGGTCAAATTTCTTAGCTTATAGCATGACCTATAACAGAAACTGGTTGGATGTTTGGCTTTTGTATTAACCCTCTAAGCGTTTGGCCCGTAATATTCCATACACTAAGCTCCAGGTTTCACTGCAATATAAGCAATGTTTAAGATATTATAATTCTATAAATTTAATGAATTTTCAAAGCATTGAAGAATGATTAAGACTCTCAAGGGTTACATTTATATTCTTAAATGAGATTTTTTTGTGTAATATTGAAATAATCATATTTTATTAGCATTTAAAACAAAATGCAGAGAAAACAACATTACAATTTTACCCATTTCCAAGATGCTTGGAGGGTTAAACTATGCACCCCTGATGAGTAGTTTAATAGAAAAGCCTTCTACTGTCTATTTATCCATTTACCTTTCATAATTTTGGTAATCTACTCTATATATAATTTTAAACTTCAAATGATTTTAATAGGATTTCATTTTTAATGTTAATTATACATAAAGGCAGTATAAATACTGGTTTTAATGAATTATTGTTTATGTAATAGCTGAGGTACTTTGGTTTTATTTGTAAAATGATTTATATATACATTTTTTTTTTTTTTTCACTTGTGTAACAAAATTGAAGCAGAAATTGATCAATTAATTGAAAACAGATACTACTTTCTTTTTTACATTCACAATATATGAGGAGCCCAGAAGCCAAGGGGTTACATTCACAATATATGAGGAGCCCAGAAGCCAAGGGGTACAAGTGACAAAATGTCAATTTGGAGTAAATTGAGTTTAAAGATAATTGATGTTAAATTAGAACATCAATAACAATTCATTAAATTGAAATAGGAAACATCTGCTTGTTGCATTCTAATCTTTGAACTCTCGTTTCAATAACTGTTAAAAAAATAGAGTACAAATTTCTTTAAATGTATAATTAATCAATATTGTTTGTTTTTCGAAAAAAGTGGTTTATCTCTATAACTCCCCAAATAATCAGAAAATGACCTATATTTCTTTACCTGAAATGAAAAAAGCATATTTCCAGATACCCTGTGCACTTAACTCAATTTTTTCAATTTTGTCACTTATACCCCTTGGCTTCTGGGGCCCTCATATATATATATGTGTGTGTAGTAGTAATTTTAAAAAATTGGCTCAATTCTAAGGTGTATTTTTTTTTGTCGGCCGATTATCTACACTATGGGATATAGGCTTTATGGGGTGGGTTGCCCTCCGTGGGGGTCTTTCTAAGGGAACCTAACCCGTATTTACGCAAGGTTCGAAGAAAACCATGGAAAACTTCGAACGGTTAGGCCGACGGTCGCGATTGGGTTCGAACCCAGCACCTACCGTCTACCAGTTTGGAGGCTCAATTCTAAATTATTTCTGAATTCTTATAATATTTAACTTTTTTCTTTTCTTTTTATAACATCTTAACATCTTTATTTTAATTCCATACCTTTAATCAAAATTTTCTTTGTTTTATTTTAGTCTAAAAAACATTACTCTGTCAAAGCAATTATTTTCCTAAAATCCCATTAGTACTTAAATTTATTTTTCACATTAACTTTGTATTCCTAAATTTAGAATGAAACTTCTAGTACATTCTAAAAAATCGCTCAATTGTCCACAATTCCCTTCTAAGTGACACTAGAATAGAGGTCTGCACAGGCCCGGGTTTGGCATATACCTGGCAGAATTAGAATAGCTTTTCTAAACAGGCCGGGCTGACAAACAAATAAAACGGGCCATACAGACCAATAAAAAAACTTTCGGGTCTACCGGCCCGTTCTGAAGGTTTACACGGAAACAATAAAATATGACCTATTTTCAACGAGAATTAATATAAATGTGCATCACGAGCCATACTAGTTTGACAGCATCAATATAAAAATGTAACTTGTACAGTGTAGCGATCGGCATCGGACAGTTACATTGTGTGTAACCTGTTTTTAATATTTTTTTTAGCTAACTCGTGCTGGGCCGAGACCAAATTTGCATTATTTTTCTACATATAGACTTGTCAGACTGGAACAAGACTTAATTGTTCTCCAGATCTGTAGGGCAGACAACATGATTTGTAAAATTATTAACAGCTTTGGATATATACTTCTTGATGGTTTTTAAATTAATTTCTCAATAACGCAAAAGTTTCACACATTTGCAGATTAGTTTTTAATTGTGAAAATATAAAAGTGATAAGCCTGACTATTGAAGGGATTTAAAATCCAATAGCGTTTTTCATTTTTGGTAAATAAAATACTTGTATAACCTTGTTGAAATATAATAGTTTCTCAAATGGTTGCAGGTTTTTCTCCCTTCCCATGCTACGGCTTCCGGAAATTCTATTCAAAACGCTAACTATGACAATATTTTATTTGCTTGTAGTATTCTTAAATTGCTTGAATCAAAAAATGGATAATGCCATTTGATTATATAGTTTCTGACACCTGCTAATCTTATGCGTTTCTGAGAAAAAAATGAATTTAGAAATGTATCAGAATGGAACTTCTTTGAATTAATTAATGAATTTG
This sequence comes from Maratus speculifer, assembly GCA_964019185.1. Classification (NCBI taxonomy): domain Eukaryota; kingdom Metazoa; phylum Arthropoda; class Arachnida; order Araneae; family Salticidae; genus Maratus; species Maratus speculifer. The sequence continues at coordinate 248,161,340 of OZ025301.1, read as the reverse complement.
GATTTAAAATCTTTAGTAAAATGATATAGAAATATTTTTATAAATCTTTTTTTATTAAGCAGTTTGAAAAGTTATGATGTTTTTAACTTTCTTTCTTTTTTCTTTTATTCTAAGCCATATTAATTGTTTAATGAATTTTCATTTGAATGTTGAAAGCCTAAGAATCTTAGTAATCATTAATGTTGCTAATGTGTATTTCCTGTAAAATATACTGTAAAATCATTCCATAGATATGTATGCAGTATTCTTTAAAGGAATCTTAATTATATGATAAAAATCTGAATTTTTTAGAAATTGTAGAAATTGTAACGGGCCAAAACGGGCAAGGCCTGCTTTCACTGATTTTTGTACGGACCGGGCCTAGAAATTCCGGCCAGTGCAGACCTCTACACTAGAAACAGAATAATTGCATTGATAACCTTCTGACAGTCACAGAAAACTCCCCCTCCCCCCCCCCTTGAGGTAAGTTTTTTGTATTGGTTGAAATCACTATTTTTAAATTTGCAATTGGCAACTTAGACCTTAGGCATAAAATCCTGTATTCATCCTGTATTCTTTCACGGTGTCTGATAAAACCTTGTTACATTGGCTTCAGTGGGAGATTTCCATGTTTTTCATGTGTTAAAAAACTGCTGTCAGCTGGTAAGAAGAATTTATTTGATGAAGTTTCTATGTTAAATAACATCATTTACTTATGATGGCTGCATCTTACGATGTGAGTGGAATTGCTTTCCTGTGAAGTAAAATATGAATAAATGTGATTAAAAATATCCGACGCTTCTGATTACTTTAAGAGTGAAACATGTCACAGGATATTTATTTGTTGTTTTATGACCCATAATTACACGACTGCCAAATCTACAAATATTCTTGATGGAATTTTCTTACTAAGTGAATTTAGAGAAAAATTTTACATTCTAGCGACAGATTCTATATAACTATGTTCAGATGTTTCATACATATGTATATATATATATATATGTGTGTGTGTGTGTGATTTATTATAAAGTTAAAAAAAAAACCTTGTTTTATGAACAAAATAGTATACAAATAATTTGCTTTTATTGAAAAATTTGAACAAAATAATTAAATGTAAGCTTGTGTGCTTTTTCATTCTCTAGACTGCTGTGCCATTTAAACAGAAGAAACCAAAACCAGAAAAGATTTCATTGAAGCTATAAAAAATGTCTCTAAACTAGAGGGTTTTTTTTCTTTTCCCTCCAATAACAGTTTTAAGTTACATCAGTTAATACAGTTATTGTCTCAAGTAATTCTTGGTTCTGCATTTAAAAATTCTGTTTCAATCGTAAAGCTTCGAAAATATTATTTTAGGGAAGAAGGGATTTTAGGGAGTCTAAGAGAGCCACTGCCAATGCAAAAATTCTTATTGATAGAATGACACAGTCAATAACTGTTAAAAAATTCATTTACACATAACTACAGATTTTTATGGTCTCTTTGAAATGATTTAGTTGGATAATTTTATGGAATCTAATAAGAAAATAATGTTTTCATTTAATTTTGCATTGTTATTTAACATAATTTTTTTTTAATTAGTAATTCCATAATATGTTTAATTCTGTTTCAATTGTAAAGCTTGGGAAATATTCTTTTAAGGAAGAGGGGATAGTCTAAAAAAGTCACTGACAAAGCAAAAGTTCTTATCTATAGAATGACGCAGTCAATAACTGCTAAAAAATTCATTTACACATAACTATAGACTTTTATGGTCTTTTCTCAAAGTTATCAATATGCCAATTTATTTACCTTGAAATGATTCAGTTGAATAATTTTACAGAATCTAAAAATAAAATAATATGGTTTCAGTTAATTTTGCATTATTATTTAACAAACAACTTTTTCTTGTCATGCCTAAACTTTTGAGACAAACTGTATAATTTAAATCAAAACATTATATGCATAAAAGAATCCATACAATGTTCCCAGCAAAACATGACTGGCAAATTCCCTGACTTTCCATAACCAAATCTCAAATAATTCCCTGGCTTCCCCAGGTGAAATCTCAAAGTTCTCTAACCAAACAGGTATAAAGTGAAATTTGCTACCTTTTTTTGCAATCTTTTGTCAAAATTTCCATTTTTTTTTTTTTTCAATTATACTTCATACCTTTATGGGGGAGGGAGATCAACTGTTTAATGAATAGTGATTTTCTTCCTGAGACTTTATGAATTTTGGACTATTTTTTATTTTTTCTCTTTAGACTTTTCCATGACTTTCTAGAAAATATTTGTAAATTCCTTGACTTTTCCTGCATAATTTGAAATTTCCCTGACTTTCCATGACTATTTTGAAATTACCTGACTTTCTATGATGCTGGGAACTCTACCATAACATATGCTCAAATGTTAATAACAGTAATTTAAGACAGTCTATTAATTAACTAATGCAGAAAATCTAAACAAAAGAGGATAATACTTACCACACATTTATTAACTCACTTGGCTTCAACTTTATCATTTGTTTATATTCAGAAAGCTTAAGCTTCTTTCCATCTAACATGTAAGTACGCTTAGGTCTGGGCTTGTATGTATAATCAGGATGTTTCTCCAAAAGCAATCTGCTCAGACGAGATTGCTCTTCAAAATAAGGTTGTTTTTCTGCATTTGTCATAGCCTTCCACCGAGCTCCTGCAAAAAAGATAATTTTTTTTTAAATCTCAACTACATTTGAAACACATAATTAAGATAGCTATTATCATATCAGAGCACATCTTTAAAATGAAAATTACAATTAAATACAGAAGAGCCTTAATTATCTTGAACTGCAGTTAACCAAATGTCAGTCCTCCACTATTTTTGTTAAAGAAAAGAAATGGGGATAAATTCAAAAACTTTCTAAAAAATAATATACAACTAAAGTTAAATGAAAAGATAGATTCTCAAGTTCACAGTTCATTCAGTTTATTGGATTGTTCATTCAAAATATGTTTTTAGAAATGCAAGTTGTTAGAAGAAACCAGGGATGTTATAAAAAGGGCTTAACCCTTTCTACAATTTCACTTCTCCAAAAGCAAGATCTTTGTTGAGAAAACAAGGTTTTTACTCCCGAATTTTCCATAAACAGATGAAATTCTACACATATGTTAATTCCTACTAGTGATGCAATGAATAATGGTTTGAACGAATAACTAAATACCAATTATTTGGCTTATTTATGGTCAAACATTCAGTTTATTCGGCTGCTGAGTAATGAACTAACTCATTTTTGTCTAAAATCAAAATATAGTATATATTGTGAGCATAATTCTTAAATATTTCAGAATTAAAATATATTATTTTCTTTATAAAAAAATATTCATATGCAAATTTAATTTTTAAAGCATTATATTATTCCGAAAAATACGATTATGTTCGGTCTAAAAATTGCTTTAATAATATAATCTCCCTTTCTTCCTCAAAAAAAACCTTACCAAAAGTTTTTATCAGTTACTGTTTAGTTACATTTTAGTAGATATATATGTTTTTTTTTTACATTTTAAAATACTGACAAATATTAGTACAAGAAGATATAATTTTAATTTTTTGATGAAAAAAAAAAAAAAATTCATGTGTTAATAAAAACTGACATAAAGGAATAATCAAAATAATGGAGAAAAATCACTGTTGTAGATTTTATAAAGCTTACAATTAACAAAAAAGGCATTTTATTATTATTATTGTTTTGCAATGCTAGTAGATAGGATAATTAAGTGTATTGTGCATTACTTCAGATTTAGGAGAAAGAAATATCTGTAAAGAAAATAAATTTCAAAATATTTATTATGTAGTATCTTAGGTGGTACTATATTGTTAAAATTTAATAGATATTGTACATGTTGTTGCTACTACATTTTTAAATCGCAAAATTTTTAAAAGTACTTGACAACATACATTTCAAGTTTTGCATGAAAGAAATCTAAATAAAATAGTGATGTAAAACATGCATACTAATTAAAATAATTTAGTACTTATACTTGTTCATTACTTAATAAGAAATAGAATAGAACAGAAACACTTAATAAAATTACTTAAATTATATTTAACATTATAGAGCATATTTTGCTATAAAACAAACACACACACACAAAAAAAAAACTTAAATATTGAAGTATAGACTGCTTAAATGTTTGTTATAAGTACCATTTACATCTATACTTAATCTATTGTGCTATATTTATATTCTTTATAGGTCTACTTAAAAATATCATTGAAAGAAATATTTTTTTATGCAACAAGGTATAAATATTAAACTTCCCATTATGCTTTAAAATTTTTTGAACTTGTTTGTATTGCTCTATTAAAGAAATTTTTAATAGATTAATTTTGAATGTAATAGATTACATTAGCTTATTATGGATACTTTTTGTACTTATTGATACAGCTTAAAATTTGAACATTATTTCTAAATTACACTCTTATATAAAAATGGATAGATAAGACCTATTCAAAATAAGAAAATTTAGGAGGAAAAAAGGGAGTTAGATCATTTTAAATGAAATTTTCATTATACATAATGAAAATACATTGTCATATTAAAAAGTTTTACTGTGTAAATAAATAAACATGTCTTACAGAATTATTTGGTAAAGGCCAAATAATGGACTTGTAATTCAGCCTGAATATAAGGCAGGTGGGTTGAATGGATCGATTGTTCGACTACAGCCAAATAATTGTTGTCCCTCTAAATATTTAAAAATTTCAATTCCACTGATGCAGTTAGAAGTCGGTTCCTTTCGGTTGGAAACAACATGCTCTTCTATGAGATTACGGAGCTCATGAAAAAATGGTTCAAATGAAGATTGTGTTTTAAAATCACAAAAATTATGGAATGTCATTACATTAATTTAATTAAAAAAACAAGACTCTTTCCAATTTTATGATTTTGACAAGGTCAGAGAGTATTCAAATCTATGTATTAAAAAGAAAAAAAAAAAAAAAACATTACACATGGAATTTAAATAACTTACAAGTACAAGCCTGTTGCAGATGCACAAACAGACAAAGAAGCGAGACTATAAAAATTTCCTGAGGTGAACAAAACCCAAAAGACTACTTCCAAAATGTCAATTTTCTAAAACAGCTCTAGATATCTTGAATTAAATTATAAATTGCTATAATTTAAACACTGTATTTTTGCTTCTTAAGAGTGTATATGAGTCATTGAAAAGTACCTGGACGATAATGTTAAGTCTATGAAGGCATTATTTTCAAATATCTCACTCAAATTTAATATTTTTACATGGATTTTTTTTTTTTTTTTTTTTTTTTTGCACAGGACAGCTGAGGGCAGCTAATTTTTAATTTTTGCAATTTTGATTATATATTTTTTAATATTATGATAGTTTCAATTTCAAAACCAGTTCAAACTGGTTTATAAAGTTAAAAAAACCATCTTTTGTAATCTGAAACCAAAATTATAAAAGTAAAAACTAGTCTTCCTTAACTATCCTATGCATAAAAAAAAAATTAAAATTTTTTTAAATTTGAGCAAGGTATTTGAAAATAACACCCCCTCAGAGTTAACATTATCATCTGCAGGGGTGAAAAATTTTTCAAAAATCTTACCAGCCAATGATTTATTTCACCAGCCCGCAAGATGCAACACAAACACAGTTGAAAATAGCTATAACAAAATCGCACACAATTATAGAAGAAATTACTATTACTAAAATATATTTTCATAATTCTTTTTTTCTATAATATTAAGGCATATATAAAAAGAAGTAAGATTAATATAAGACAGAACTTATTATTATATTTACACTGTAATAAGTTAGAAAGTTAAAATATCTAGTTTAAAAAAGTGTTTTTGATAATGTCTCTATTGCCTACAGTTTTTCAAAAACTAAAAATTCACTCGCCTTGTCAGAAAATCCACTCGCCACTGGCGAGCAAATTCATTATTTCCCCACCTCTGATCATCTGGGTCTAATTTAGTGACTAGTGTTGTTTCTTAAGCTTAACAGTATTTTGTTTTCGATAGTGTTTTAATTTGATTAATTTTAGAGTTGACAAACGTCTGAAATTTCAAAACTCTTGTATTTTGTCTTATTTCTTTATATTTTGAATTAGAATCTGAATCAACACTGCACCAAAAATGTTCTGTTGTGTGCTAACAAATGCATGCATGCCACAGGTTTGCCATCTCTGACCTAGGGTATATTGACATTGTGAACAGTTGTAAATGTAAAATTTCACAGCAATGAGGCAATATTTTTTTCTTTAATATTATAGTCAGTACAGAGTACTTTTAATTTGAATTTTCAATTTTTGTGCAGCTGATGTAGGGCTGGTTCTGAAAGGTTCATATAATCAATGCTTAAATGTACTAATATAGTTGTTCAAATGTCAATATATACAAATGTGTAAAATTTAGGTAAATTTCAGTGTAGGTAATTGTCAATTAGGTAAAAATTCATGTGCAAAATTCGAGGTATAAAAATCCTCATTGGTAAAAATAAAGTAGAACCCCGCTAATTCGGACCCCATAAATCCAAATCGGTTTGATCAAGCGATTGAGAAGCAATTTGTCTAATTTCCATAGCATTATTTTGTTTCATTGTCATATTCTGAATAAAAAAAACTTTTTTCTGAAATTTTTTCGGAAGAATACCTTAAGCTTTCTTACTTAAACTCTTATTTAAAACACCCAACGAACTACTTATGCCCAAGCGGATGCGTGACAGCACGGCTCGCAAAAGGTATAGAAAACTGGCACAGCAAAAAGTTACAAACTTTTTTTTTTACAAAGTAAATATTTTTACTGCCTGTAAATAATCAATAAGTTAAACATAAAGAATATTTTCTGTAAGTATGTTTTATTTTATTTCATTTTTTTCTAATTCTCTGGATAATCCAGATTTTTGATAATCTGGATTGGGTCTGGTCCCAATTAATCCGAATTATCCGGGTTTTACTGTATTAGTAAAATAATATGCATATTTAGTTGTGAAAAGATCTCTGGACAAAATTATGCTGTTTGCATTTTAGAAATCAATATATATTTTTTTTTATTACAAATATTTTAAGTTATTCAAACAATTTGAAGCAATGTAAATACAATCTGTCGAGATGCTCTAAGCAGATTGTGTTGGAATACTAACATTTAAATTTTTAGTATAGAAAAAATGATTGCCTAGGGGAAGCATGAAGTGACATGCAATTGCGAATCTTTTTGAAAAGGTATTTAAAAGCTGACTGCAACATTGAATTGAATAAACTGTTAGTTTTAGATATGTATTCTTTGCAAATCAATATCTCTAAATTCGAACCCATGGAGAGCATTGTTAAAAAATAGAGAAATTCAATCATGAAAATTAACCTTCATTTTTTCCCCCAAAGTATTAACAACAATGACTTTTATTGGTATTAAATATAATTAATTTAATACAACTTATGTTGAAAATACGAATTAGGGAACAAATATTTTTTTATAAAAACAAAAGGATAAAATATGTTTAGTGCAGTATAACTTTACCTATATCCTTACTGATATTTAAACAAAATAAAAATATTCTCACCTAATAATTTAGAAATTTCAGAATTGTGCATATCTGGACATGCTTTAAGCAATCTTTGTCTTTCATCTTTAGCCCAAATCATGAAAGCATTCATTGGTCTCTTGATATGAGGTTTATTTCCATTATGATCATTTGCCTGTTGATTCCTTTCAGTTCCTGTTATTTTGACTGCAATAATAAATATAATAATTTTGTAAAATAATGTGTTTATATTAAATGCAAATTATTCATTTATAAGGATTAAAATATTTTTTTTTTTATTTTTTATTTATGGAAAAAAATATTTTTTTTAATGATATAAAGCCTAAAATTTTATAAAACTATTTTTAGTTTAAGATTGAATTTCACACAACAATCAAATCCATCAAAATCATAGATTTTATAGAAAAAAATTTCTCACTGAACAGTGATGATTATTTTAATTTATAATCAACAATGTTTGGAAACCTATATAGGAGACCCTGGGGCCGATTCATATATATTTTATGGTATAAATAATTTGATGATGCAAATTATGAGTTAATATTAAATACTACTTAAAGAATCTAGATGTTTTCAAACTTTAACAGAAACACTTATTACACAGAAAATGTATAAATATCACATCCATTTGTAACCACTCAGGAATAACAAGATACTAATAGCTTTGGCAGGACTTTTGAGGTAAACAGGATCAAAGTTTTATTTTTCTATTAAGAAAACCTTTTTTTTTTTTTTTTTTTTTTTTTTTTTTTTCTTGGGCCACATCTTGTCAGTTTTAAGAATAAAAACACTAATTTCAGTATGTTGTATGTCAACTCAAATTACAAACAAGACTAACGATATTCAGTAGATAATATTATCTTACGTTAGTCAAATTTGCTAATTAAATTTTTATCATTCTCAAACAAAATTGCATAATTTTTGCCTCTGCATGTTCTTTGTATTCATTTCTTTTTTTTTTTTTTTAGACATTTTATTTTAAACAGAATGGTTTTTTTAATGCAATCTTTGAATAAAAGATGTAAGGTAAATTAAAATGATGTGCTAGAATTTCATAATATAGTCATGAGCAAGCAGCTAATTGAATTCTCTTTCAAAAAGTACTTTAAAATAAAATAAAAATTTAGCTCTGTGCATGAAAATAAATGAATTATAATAAATTTTAATAACTTTCTAATTCTTGACATTTTAAATATAGCTGAAAAAATTCAAACAGATTTATTATAATTTCTAATGCTTAACTACATTTAAATTACTGTTTAAAAAATATAAACAAAACAATGAGCAAAAAACTGGAAAATTCTAAAATCCACCCACTACCACTTGTTTCAAACTATGTGAATTTGTGAGAGTCTACTGTAATAATAATAAATTACAATAATAACAATATATAAATATATATCACAATATCTTTATTCACATAATTATAACCAGGTAATTGTTTTAACAAATAATTAAAAAATATGCATTTCCCATTGGAAAATTGAATAACAATTTGAAATTATTTGCCTGCTATTATTTATTGACCTTATTATAAAAAATAAAATAAAATAACATTTTTATAAACTAACAGAAAAAATAAGTAGTCAAAACTACTGATATTCAAAGACAAAAGCAAGAAACTGATAAATAATATATGAATCTGCTAGATAAATATTATCTCTATTAATTATTTTGTCAATCAGGTTACATAACAGTTTCAGAATTGAATATTATCAAACACTACATGACATCAGTTTCTTTGAAAGACATACTTTAATTATCTAGTATTATATGTCTTTAATGGTTTTACTGTCTCCTGCATGACCAAAAATACAGAACAGGGGACTGCAGCTTTCACTTAATAGGTACCACAAGGTTGAGAGAATTGAATTATCCCCATCATTTCAACCATACATATATTTTTTATCCAACTGGAAGGGGACAATCTCCTGCCCAAATACCTATCTTCCACTGCAATATTAGTCAGTAGATCACCGTCTCAAGTACTGACCATGCTTGATGCTGTTTCAGTTTGGTATTCAGAAGAGAACTGGTGCTTTACAGCATGGTTTATTATTAGCTTGTATATTATCTTGATAGGCTTCTAAATTAGTTCAAACAAAAACCTAAAATAAAAAGGAAAATAGTATTCAATACAAAATTAAAACAATATTAATTATTTAAAGTACTTAAATAACTGTAGTTAAATCAGGTGATAATCAGACAAATCATTTTTAGCAAGCAAAAAAAAAAAAAAAAAAAAAAAGTGTATTATTACATTTATTTTATAGAATCCCCAAAGCAGAGTATATGTTTAAAAGTGTGATGTATGTTGCAGAACAACAGATTTTTTTGCAAAAAATTACAAATTCTCATTTTCACCAAAATTCATCATTCAATCATCAGAAAATCTACAAAATTCATCTGTCAGTCACTAGAAAACAATTTGCAAACTTCTTCAATAATTCATTGTGAAATTTATCAATTGGCCACATAAAACTTGCTAAATTAGTCATTCAATGTTGTTAAAAAAATAAGCAAAATTCTTCAGCCGGTTGTGAAAAACCTATAAAATTCATGAAACATTGAAAAAAATGTCAATCAATCACAAGAAAAAGCAGAAAAAATTGCCAGACGGCAAAAAAAAAAAAAAAAAAAAATCTTGAAATTCACCAATCCATTACGGGTAAAAAGATGCATAACTTGCCAATGGATTGTGCGAATTTCGTCAACCAGTAGCAGAGAAAAATTATTTTTACCAATTGGTTGGAAGAAAAAAACTCTGCAAATTTTGCTTTTCATTTGAAAATACGATTTATGGTAAAGAAATATAGTAAAATTTACCAATTTGTCGCAATAAAAAAAGAAAAAAAACTCAAATTTATCAGTTAAGCAAAAAACCCATGATTTTGCCAATCAATAGAAACAAAAAATTGTGAAATTTGACAATCAGTTGTGGGCAAGTATATGCAAGATTCGTCAGTGGATCGTTAAAAAAAAATTAAAAAATTCATACCCAAAAAAAAAAAAAATTATGTTCTTTAATCTGTCGCAAGGAAAAGCTGCAAAATATGCTTATTAGTAAAAGGAAAATATTGCAAAATCTTCCAGTCAGTCATGGATAAAAAAAATTAAAAAAGTAGTCAATGGATAGTCTGAAGCAGCTGAAAAATTGTCGGTCAAAAGTAAAAAAAAATCACTTTTTCGAGTTGGTTGGAAAAAAAGTGACAATATTTTCCAATGTGTAGAAGGAAAATATTGCAAAATTCGCCTAAGGGTTGCAAGTAAAAATAAGCAAAATTTGTCAATCAATAGCAGAAGAAAACCATTCCAATGGACTAAGTCACAAGAAAAAGCTGCAAATTTTGTCAATCAGTAGAATGAAAATATCCCAAAATTTGCCAATCGATCGTGGATAAAAAAACAAATAAATAAAATTATGGATCAGTCCTACAAAAAACCGGATGGTTTTCTGCCAACTGGTCCTAAGAAACCCCCTCTCAAAACTGGATGATCGGTTGAAGGAAAATATTGCAAAATTGGCCAATGAGTCATAGATAAAAAATGTAAATTTCAACATTGAATTGTCAGAAAATCTATTCAAATCTTCAATCAGTCGCAAAGAACAAAAAAAAAAAGCGATATTCAATGACAGGTTGCTAGAAAAAATTGCAAAATACAGCAGATGGCCAAGGGAAAAATTTTAAAAATATTGCCAATATTGTTGATCAATTGTGAGGGAAAACAAAACAAAACAACAAAAAAAAAACTAGCAAAATTTATCATTTGATCAGGATAAAATCACAAAATTTATCAATTGTTTCTTTTGTATGTCTGTTAGCATTTTACAAAATGTGTTTTCTAAAATGCTAAATAAATTTTATAAAAAGATGAAATAGCACTCTTTCATATACAAAAAAAAAAAAAAAAAAAAAAAAAAATTCATGTGTTTTTGTTGTTTATTCTTGCAGAAACTTTTTGATCAAAACATTACAAAATATTCTGCTTTGGGGCATAGTATCATAACACAACAATATTTTTAGGGACCTTGTTTGAATAGATTATGAAATTCCAATCGTTGTAAATTTTTTATTTTGTCAAAATTATATAAGTTTTTAGCTGTACCATATCGAATTATCAAAATAAAATAAAATTATTATTATATTTATTATTGCTGAATATTTTCCTGAATATAGCTTATTTTGGTACATAATTATTACAATACTTATTGAAACTCATATAATAGTTATAATCATAAAGAATATTTATCATTTATAATTTATGCCTGACTAATGAAAAATGTTTTAAAATTAATTTACTAATTAATAATTATATTTTGAAAATATTAAAGAGTTGTATTGTCTTGTGCATAATCTCTATAATTCTAGCATATGAGTAAGCAAATGAAAAATCTATTAGAAATTTCCTTGTTACATATACATGAACCAAGTTTAAGTTAAATATCAGTGTAAAAAATTTATAGAAATGTTGAAATTGTTTTAGTACTTTCAACGTTGATTTATATTATGATGGCAAAAATTTATAAACATAAATTTAAACAAATAAAACTTGTAATTTAAATAATAGTCAAAATGCATCAAATTAAACAACAAAATTTAAATAAATAATTAATTTAAAAAATAATCTCAGCAATTATCAAACAATAACATTGAAACAAAATAATCGAAACCTTTGGAATTTGTTTACTGACTAATTAGTTAATAATAAAATTTAAAAGTTTTATTAATCTAAACTGAAGCAAACACAAATTTTCTAGTAATTTTAAGCACTAAAAGGCATACATTTAGACTTTAGAATAGAAAAACTAAATTATTTTTAAAGTCTTAATTTATGCCTTTACCGTTATGATTACAAGGTGTGAATTTGACATAATTTTTTACACAAATTCTCTTTAATATTAACAGCTAGTTTTAAAAGTCCCAACACACAGATAATAAAGAAAAAAAAAATGGCACCATAATCTGTTTATCACACCTAGCATTATAGAGCAAAGATTCAATTAGAGCTCCCCCTATCCTCAGTCTTCCCAACATACAGAAAATATTTTTACAACTTTAATTTAAACTCCTTTAAATTTTCTGGTTTTGACTCTTTCTTAATACCCCCAGAATAATGAAAAGTTGTCCCATTTGTTTTTACAATTTAAAAAAATATTAATATTTTGTATAATCATATGTGCTGGTAACTGGCACATCTGGTATTCATTTACTTTGTTGTCTACCATTTATTGTAAATAAAATCCATCGCCAAACAATGTGATTTAATGCCAATAATGGATCACCATGATATTATGTGTCAATTGTAGTGTTGCTCATACAATGTTCATTTCATATTCCATTTTTATTTTGTGCATAAATCAGCTTAGTTTTTGTAATATAGGATATAATTCAGTTGCTATATTTTTGCTTTCCGCTTACATATTGGAATATATATTGTATAAAGATTTGAGAGCCATACTTATTGTGTACTCGTCCATACTCATGTTTCTCTTAAATAATCAACACGATTTAATTAAGATTCTGCTATATGAATATATATATTAAAATTTTATTTCAAATTTTCTGAAAAAGTGAATTACTTAATGATATTCCATAAAATTTAATGAAATCATTTTATTTATAAATTTAAACAGTAAAAAGTGTATAAAAATATACCAATCACCATTCATACATATTCTAAGAAGTTTTCAATTATACAATTATAATCAATCAAATTTTAGAAAAGATTAAAAACTTTTGCCTTGTATTAGATTAATATTTTCATATAATCATTTCAAAAATTACAAGTATAAATCAAATATGCTAGTAGGAGTGAAACATAAGCAATTCAATTAAACACAGCACAAGAAAAGAATAAAACATTATACATTGATTCAATTCCAGTGTACATGAGAATGATAAACAGGGTGGTTGACAAAGTGTCTTAATAAATAATAATAATAATTATTATATGACACAAAGTTTAAATTTCTGGGCAATCAGTTGGAATTTTAATACTTAAAAAATTGTATTTTTTTTAAATTTATTTTTTTCACTTGATCAAATCTGAGTAGATGCTGATTTTGTTGGACTATGGAATTCAATATGAGTTTTTCTTTGGTTTACTGATATTACAAGCTACACTAGAAGAGAAAAACAAGCCCAATTTCTTCAAAAGAGAAAATAAGGATTCACTAGTCAGCAGGTTAATTCACAAATTTAAAAATATTACAAGTCTGTTTGGAAATTATCAATAACTTAATTAAATTATCAATAAATTTTCTTCTTCAATGATAGTTAAGATACCAAAACAAAGGAAAATCAGCAGGCATAATGCATGACAAAAATACTGGATGTATAATCTAAGTTCAAGGGATTTTTTTATTATTATTATTTGCCACATTTGTTCATAGACTGTCACATGGAGAGCCACAGAAATGCACAGGGGACATTTTTTATAAATGCTTAGACATATGAAGTAGTACAGAAACACATGTGCGAAGAAAAATTATTTAAAGTAAATAAAACAACATTAGAGTATCAACAATGTTACCAACTACAATATTGCATTCTATATTTTTAATGACATTTAAATGTATAGTCATGAATTAGCAAATACAAATGTATTAGTATGATGATTAGCATTTAATTTTTAAATTATTATCAGGTAGGTATTTTCACAATGATAACAGCAGCATTTCTATTTCTGAAGGAAATTACAAATTTATGCATTAAACTTTAAAGTCAAATAATTTTCTGTTTTTACATTCTTCCTGAGGCATATTGATCCTGCTAGAACATCTTTTACAAATTGCTTTGTTATCACTGTGTGTGCTAATAGAAACTATTTTATGTCCAGATATCAAATTTAAATACAACATGTCAACTTCAATTATAATTCAATCAAAAATTTGGAACTTTATTCAATTAACTTAATGTAATAATCAAATTATTAAATAAGTATGCTTGATATAGGAAATCAGTCTTCATCACTGATGCAACAATAATATAAAGATGAAACACTTTTTTTTTTCACTTTTGATGTAGATCAACACTTAAAAACACACTTGATGAACACACAACACAGTTTTTTTTTTTTTTTCAAGCTATAATAAACAAATACATTTTCACAAAAAGTCTTTAGTATAGGAATATCATTTCACCGAAATGCAAGTAATCATTTCAGCATTCGAAAGCAGAACTTGAATCAAAAAATGCCTTATTCAGTAGTATTTCTATTTAGTAACTATTCCTTACATCCTGTTTCAATCGCAATAGAGACGCAAATACTTGAATTTCTCTAATAGAATACATTGAATTTTTACTCTTTTGCAGATGAATTTCGTTTACAAAATACGTAAAGGAATTATATAAATTTAGATTATCGCTATTTATGTGCACAATCTTAATTGATTCAGTGTATTCTTCAATGAATTTTGCTTAAATCCATATTAAGACCTTCAATGATCCGTCATGATTACCACTATTTAATAACACACAAATTTTGATCTCAAAAGCACTGTATACCAGAGATGCAGCCAACAAAATGAATTAAAATATAGCCAGAATTTCGCATTATTCAACAGCTGAATCCATTGTTCAAAGAAGCACAAAAGAACAATAGCTCTTCGTAAGAAAACAATGGATTTCTCAAAATATACAATTGCGAAATTTCCCTTCAATCCAAGTTAGACAAATGATATGAGTATAAAGCAAAACACAATGGGTATTGTTCGCCTAATAAGATACGGTATCCAGCAGAGTAATAACCCATTGTCCTAGTTATTGCAGTAATAAGAGAAAGCATTCCAGTCTTTCAATTGTCATGAATATTGGTTGGTTGGCTGGACGAAGATGGATATCTATTGTTGTTATTTTGGTTTTTGGTTGGTTGATTGGTTGACATAGAGGTACATGAAAATATACTGCACAAGAAAAACAAACTCCATCAAATGTAGTGTACCTTTATAAAAGAGGTCCGACAAGAGGATAGTAAAATTTGATTGTGTAAAATGATGTCAATAGTTTTACTATCTGTATCAGTATCTGTATTAGTATCATACAACTTTTACATTTTTATGGTAGAATCATATGATATGAACTATATACACTGTAAAAAATTTGACCGTTTTGCTGCATCGACACTCCACCGCTTTTATAGATAACAATTACTTCACTCTAGAGATCTGCACGGCCGAGCCTCAGCCAGAAGCCCGAGCCCGGCCCGATTTCAGTGACGATTCCATTGATGGCATTAGGGCCGGGCTCGGCCTTCTTTTGAAGACTCGGGCCGGGCCAAGGCACTAATCTTTTCGAGCCGAGCTGGGCTCGGGCTTTAATTTTTTTTCCTGGAGTATCGGACCGGGCCTAACGTATTTTTTCCGTACGAAGCCGAGACTGATTTCATTCTTCCTAGTCTTCACGGACCAAAATAATCAGTTCCTATTGAATCATCCCGTATGAAAAATTTTTTCTCGGCGTGGCCAAGTCGACTTGGCCAGACCGAGAAAAAAATTTATGAACAGATCTGTTCATAAATCAGTAAAATTTGGCTTGGTCCAAACATTTTTGCAAAAAAGGCATATACTTTTAAGTCGTCATTATTCTACAATTAAACTTTAAAATTTATTCTTTTTAAAGAATCGTACATTACTAGGTGTTTTAAAATAGAATTAAACATATAAAAAAATATGATTATGACGGAATTTTCTTTCAAACTGAAAACTGCAATTTTCTTTTAAACTGTTATGCAAAATGAATACAACAATATGCGAGAAAAATATATTAAACATTTACATCTGCTAAGAAGGGAATGTAATTTTTTCTTTTCAATGCGGTTCCGTGTTAGAAGATTTTACTTTTACCATATACCATTTTTTTTTTGTCTCCACTACTTGGCATATGGATTAATAATACTAATGATAACTGAAACATTTACATACAACAAAGATTCATGAAAAACATAAATATCGCAGCCTATAACACTTCTGCATAAATGGAGATTATGAACATGGAAAGAAAAAAAAAGATACGTTTTTTTTTTGGTCTGAACTCTTCCGTAAGAATAAAGATCAATGTTCTGTAGAAATTCACTCTAGCCGGGCCGGGCTCGGGCCAAATTATGAACTTTTTTGTCGGGCCGGCCGGGCTCGGGCTGAAATTTTAACTTTCGGGCTGGGCCAGACCGGGCCAATATTTTTTTCGTTCAAGCCGAACTGGACTTGGGCCGAAATTTTAACTTTCGGTCCGGGCTAAGACCTGGAAATTTCGGCCCGTGCAGACCTCTACTTCACTCTACACTGTAAAAAAAATATCCTTTTGCTGCATCGCCACTCCCCCACTTTTATAGAATATCTCTATTTTGACTCATGAGAATGCTCCATAATCCGGTGAAGTAATCGTTTTTTATAAAAGCGGTGGAGTGACGATGCAAAAAAAGGGTTAAATTTTTAACAGTGACATTTTAACCTGTTAGGGTTAAATCCAGCACTATGGTACACCATTTTCACAATGACCATTTATTCATCACAACAAAACTCAATTAACATATACATTGGTCGGTTGGTTGGCAAGTGCTAAGACATATGCTACTATCCGTAAGGGAGGCTTTTGTCTCGAAACTCCAGAGTAGACATTAAGGTAAACAGCCATGATCAAATCATGTGCACTGTTGAAAATTTGACCCTTTTGCTGCATCGTCACTCCACCGTTTTTATAGAAAACGATTACTTCATCCTATTATGGAGCATTCTTATGGGTCAAAAGAGAGATATTCTATGAAAGCCGTGGAGTGACGATGCAGCAAAAAGGTCAAATTTTTTATAGTGTACGATACAGGCAAACGAGTGAAAAAAAAATCAATAACAGCAGGCCCACACAGGCTGTCAAAAGGAGCAGTCAAAAAAGATGGAGAAGAGCCACATGGGAAAATCGAATTAGGGCCGCAACATCATGAGGAGATGAGAGAGACACAGACATGATCTCACTGTAACTCGAGGAGACAGGCAACTTGAGCGAAGAAAGCAGCTGTCGGCGAGGATCGTCGAGAAACACGCAGTGCAGGAGAACGTGCTGCTGTGTATCCAACTCAAAACAATGCCTACACAGCGGGGAGAAAACTTGATTCATACGGAAGAGACGCTGCTGGGTAAGGATCATCTTAGCCCTCCATCGGGCAATGAGCACATCAGTTAGCCTGGAGGAAGTCCATAGAGAAAAAGACCGGTCAGGGGTGAGATCAGGGTAAGTAGGTGCGTGGTCACTGTTAAGCCATGAAAAGTCATTATCAATGAGCCAGCTCTTCTTGATGTTTGAGCGTAAGTCCTCCGGAAAAATCCAAGGGATGGAGTGGCAGAGAAATGGACCATTTTTAGCCAGAAAATCAGCCCTCTTATTCGGGACGATACCCTTATGAGCGGGAAACCAGACCAAGGTGATGGAGTAGCCCACATTACTGATGACCAAAATCAAGGCAACACTAGATACCGGGCTTGCTCATTCCTTTCATGACGTCACAAAAGGTGGCTGAATGACATCCAGCGATTGGTACAAAAGGATGGGCGCGTCACTTTGAGCCCTGTTTGTACCAATTGCAGATAGCGGCCAGCCACCTTTTGTGACGTCGTGATAAGGAATGAGCAATCCCGGTATCTAGTGTAGCCCTGCCAAAATGCTATGGATCAGATGGAGAATGACCTTAGGTGAACGAAGTGAATATGCCTGGTGAGCTCGCAAGACAGACAAGCTATCCGTTAACAGAAAACCTAAGATCTATAAACCTGACATTCCTTTTAGATCCATTGTCTCCAATATCGGCACGGCTTCTTATAAACTTGCAAAATATCTTGTTTCCATATTTTCTCCTCTCTCAAGCAGTAATTCTTTCACTGTTAAGAATTCTTTTGAATTTGTTAAGAAACTTCGCAGTTTTAAGCCACAAGGCCACATGATGGTTCCTTTTGATGTTTCATTATTATTTACTAATGCTCCTGTCGAAGGGGCTTTAGATTGCCTGAAGAAAAAACTCCGTGAATTTCATTTTTCTTTTTTCGAAATCGAGGAGCTCATTCATCTCACTCGTGTTTGCTTATCTCAAAATACTTTTATATTTAACGGGAATTTCTTTCGTATGACTGACGGTTTGGCTATGGGCAATCCTCTTAGTTCGATTTTATGCGATTTGTACATGCACTATTTTGAAATAAAATTGTTTGAAATCTTAAAATTTCAGTTTTATGTTCGTTACGTTGATGATATCTATACTTTAGTTGAAGTGAATTCAGATATAAATCATATTCTCTCTGTCATGAATTCTATTGATTCTTGCATTCAATTTACTTTTGAAGTTGAATCGAACAATTGCCTTCCTTTTCTCGATGTCCTTGTTATTAGCAATGAAGAGTATTTTCAGACTAACTGTCTTTCGCAAATCTTGTGCGGTCAGTCTTCCACCTCACAGATATTCTTCTCATCATCCTAACCAGAAAGTTGCGGCTTTTAAAACTTTTGTTTTCCGGGCTTCCAATATTTGTTCAACTCCTCAGTTACTCAGTGATGAACTTAATTATCTAAAAGCTATTGCTGTTGATCGTGGTTATTCCCCTAATATTATATAGATTCAACTCATAGAAAATTGACAAAATCCACCCAATCTGAAAAATAAATTTTTAATTCGAGAGCCAATACTTTGGTTGTTTTGCCCTTTTTCCCCCAAAATTAATCAGCAAGTTGCTAAAATTTTAAAAAGGTCTGATTTCAATGTTATTTTTTCTCCTGTTAATAAAATTGCTTTTTCTAATCTTAAGCACCCCATTGATCACTTAGATAACTGGGGTATTTACCAAATTTCTTGCCAATGTGGTCTTTCTGATATTGGCCAGACTAAACGTGTTCTTAGATTTCGTTTAACTGAACATAAAAGTTATGTCAAAAATCAAGAGCTTAAACGCTCTTCTATTGCTCAACATTGTTGGTCTTCACAACATAAATTTAACTTTTCTTCAGCTACCATCATCCATAAGTGTCCTTCCATTCTTGATCTTAATTTTTGGGAAGCTTACCACATCATTAAAAATTCTCACTCCTTGGCCAATGACGTATCAAGTACTCCTTATTTTCCTAGCATTTGGAAATCTTTAATTTAATTTTTTTCCCTCTCGCTTTTTAATTTTTGTTTTGTTTGTTCTCCGGTAAATGTCGCTACTTGTCCACCCAGCTGTTCTGGTTGCTTTCCTTTAGGCGGGATCGTTCCCGTAGCGGGTATATAAGCCTACGTCTCTCTGTCTCTTTGCTCAGTTTTGCTTTGTCTAGCTCGCTGAGTTTTTGCACTGAAGACGAATATCGATAGTAGATTCGAAACAGCTGTTTGCTCCCTTTTCATACTTTATTTGTGCATTTATAATCGTTGATTTTCTATCTTTTAACATTTTTGCACAAAGGCTTTAATTGATATTTTAAGATATTTTTAAAATAATATTGTTCAGATAGGGTAACATCCCCAGTAATTGGCATTCACCAGTGGCACATCCTACAAACATGTCCAAGAATAAGATTTATATCCAGTCTTTTAAAAATGCAAGACCATATACCAGTTATATGCTCATTTACTTTAAAGATTATAACTTTGATTTATGCTACTAGATGACAATAGTGCCTAGGAAAGAGAAACAGTTATAGCTTGTATGAAATTAGCCATTTTGCTGCAAATGCTTCTTGTTTGGCTTAAGGAAGGCATGCATTTCAATTCATTATTATCTGATTTATAATATATTTTAAATTTTAATTGACAACAGTATTGTTTAGTTAAAAAGGGTTACTTTAATTGTGTAAAAGTATTTTCGACACAAATATTTGGATTTCTGAATTAATGATAAATGCCAATTAATGGTGCTTCAATTTTGCTAGTTCCAAGTAATTGGCACCTATTCCAATTACAAGGAATTCGCAAGGAATTTGAGATTAAACCACTTATTTTGGAAGTACTTTTAAAGTTATAGACTAATTTTGTTTATCATTTATTTTTATTTGAAAATATGAAATATCTGTAATTGGAACCCATTAAAGCTTCATATGGCAATTACTGGGGACAGCATGACAATTACTGGGTATTAATATAAGTATATTGTATTATTTTAAAGTGTTCACATTTCAGACTAATATACTGATTTCTTACTCTCAAAAACCATAAATATGGTATCTTCATCTACAGTAAATTCATTTAAAGCGATTAAACCCAATGCAAAATGTAAAGTTTTTTTTAATATAAACTTGTGCCAATTACTGGATCACAAGCTGTCATACATTGGTGTTCTAGGTGCCAATTACTGGTGATTTCAGCAACTTTTTATAAATATATTTTTATAAAAATACTTTTTCAATTTTTTTTTTTGCATTTAGTGGGTAAAATAGATACACAGATATGCATTCTTTGATTTAAAAATATTTCCAAGTAAATATCTTATTTCTTTGTAATGAAAATTGAAGTAAGTTTAAAGACAAATTCTTAATGTGCCAATTACTGGGGATGTTACCCTATGTGAAATAGAACTTTATTCTAACCGCAGACGATGCATTCTGACAATAATTACAATTTATCTAACGTAGAATACATTTCGAATCGAAAGCGAAATGAAAAAAAAAGACATTTGCAGACACATACAGTATGTGTTTGAAAGGAATTCTTCTAAATTAGCACTTATTAGCAGCTACACTTTTCAAAATTATTAAGTACACATCTTGAACTCCCTTTTAAAGTAAAAAATATCATCGAGATGCATAATAAGTTTTACAGAATACTGAAATTAACAATGATATTAAAAAAAATATACGGCACATTTCATGTCGTTTTATCATATGTGTTAAATAAACAAATATGAATTTATTCATGTGGTTTATGAATGTATATACATGGGCTTTCACAATCCAGAACTATATGGTATAAGCAAAAGTTTACGAAGAAAAAATCGCAGTGAAATAAACAGGCACAAAATCGAATTTTCAAGCACATTGAAAAAACTTTGTGCTACAATGAAGTTTCGCCTTCTCTGGTACTCATTTGCTCGCACAACAAATAAAATGATAAATGTACCATGAATCTCCATCTATTTCCCTTTACAATTAGTTACATTTTTATCTCCTCAACGGCATTTCGAAAAATTCGGCTAAATTGGAAGAATACTCCACTGTGGGCCGGTAGCAGTGCGAAGAGCAGCATAGTAGATTCTTTTCAGGGTTATCATTGCAGACTTATTGCAGTCGAAAAAGAGCGCATTACCGTATTCGAGAAGGCTTCTAACCAAAGCATTGATGATATGCAGCAAGTGCGTGCTGGCTATACCCCTAGAGTGACTTGCCACAGTCTTAATATAGTTGAGGCGTCGAAGAACTTCGATACGGATCATCGAAAAATGCGAACGAAAATTAAGGGAGCGACTAATCCAGATTCCTAAGATCTTCACAGCGGCGCTCCAAGGGACCTCCTGCCCCACAACCAACGGAGGCTTGCCCGGGGCACGGCTGCGAGAGAAATTTATGGCCAAGTACTTTTCAGGAGAGATCCTTAACTTCCTCAGTCCTGATGTCGCCTGGAGGTGACACTAAAAATCACCCTTTAAGTTAATTTTATATCTTCCAGATGTGTTAAAATTACATCTAGACTTTTATAATAGACGTGTGCATGTTAGAAGCACCGATATACAAATTAATGCATGTTTGAAGGTGATTTATAATAATTTTAAACTAGTTTTTGTAGTACCACTTCAAATTTGTCTCAGGACTGAGGAGGTTAACTTGTTAGCAGCACACCAAGTAAAAATGCTCTGAAGAGCACTGTTGAGCCTCTCACCAACGCGACACTCGTTAGGATCAATGACGTATACAATAATGTCACCAGCGTAAACAATGAGATAGACGACCTCTTCCAAGATCTCCACGATATCAGCCAAGTAGATTAAAAAGAGGAAAGGGGAGAGCACGCTCCCCTGATGAACGCCATGACGACAAGGGCCCACCCCAGAAGTGGCCGACCTCCACCTGATTTGGTTCTGGCGCTGAGTGAAAAATTCTGCAATCCCACGACCCATACATCCACGAATGCCCAGAGATGCCAACTTGTAGATAAGATTGCCAATTCAAATTGAGTCATAGGCAGTGTTCTCGCTGACATTTGAACAACGTTAGTAATTTGGCTAATTAAAAATAAAATTCATTCGCCAAATGAAAAAAATATTAGCCAAATAGATTCGCCGTGTAACACTAAAAAATTATCTTTAATCCTTTAATGTACTTCGACCCCCTCCCTCTTTTTTTTTTTCAAAACGTTCTAAAATAACCTACGTTTTTATAACTGCGACAACGATTGTTAATCTAAATTCAACTATCCGCTACAAATATATTAAAAATATGTTATTATACAAATATATTAAAAAAAATAAAAATATTAAACACACCCTGCAAAAAAAAAAAAAAAAAAAGAAAGAAAGAAAGAAAAAGCAAAATTTGAGCACTAGCAATTTGGCGAATCTAATCGCTTGTTTACTCGCCAAATGAAGAATTTAGTCGCAATTTGGCGCAATGGCGAGCGACAGCGAGAACACTGGTCATAGGCAGCCTTGATGTCAAGACACACAGCAGCCACGAAATGGTTGTTCGCCCTTGCACGGCGTACGTGAGTGATCAATAAGAGTGCAGAGAGCCGTAGTGCAGTCCCTAAAAGGGAGAAAGCCAAATTGGCTGGGAGGGAAAATGTTTCGCACACCCGTGCAGATCAGAAGGCGACGTAGAATCATCCTATCCATAACCTTGACGCAGACAGAAATCAGGGCTATAGGTCTATAAGAACTTGTCTGCATAGTCGGTTTGCCCGGCTTACGAATAGGGATGATATTTGCCGATTTCCAGGAGGCAGGAAGCGTCGAACTTTCAAAAGAGGCGTTGTAAATCGAAAGGCTGGCATGCCTTTCGATTCCTTGATGCCATTCCTTGATTCCATTCCTTGATTCCATTCCTTGGATGCCTGCTTTTCCTATGGAAAAGCAGGCATCCAAGGAAGTCACCATCACAAAGGTCAAAAGGCAAGGGATCAAAGGCATCCAATTGTTGAAAGTGCTACAAGAAAACCTCGGCCTGAAGATGCGCAGAGACAGCTGGATGAGGGTTGCACAACACATTGTCCCTGTGAGAAGACTCCCTGTTCGCAAGGCGCTTCAGAATCTTGAAGATTCTACCACTCGAGCAGCTGTCTCGACAAATCTTGTCCCAATATTAGCGAGACGCAAATTTCATGTCCCTCCGAAGCTTAACAGCAAAAATCTTATAGTTTTTCCAGTGTTCCGTGGAGCAAGTAGAGCGGGTCCACTTAAGGGACCTCCACTTCTGACGCAGTAGAAACTGGCAGATAGCATCCCAACAAGGTGGGGACGGGCGCGCCTGGGCACGCCGGATCACTTGCTGAGCCTTGATTGTCTGATGACATAACTGCTCAAACTCTAAGTATGTAGGATTGGAAGAGTTTAATTATGCTATTTGGATTTTTTTTATACATTGTTTGAATTGGAAGGGATTAAAAAAATGACGGGCCGATTGTTCATTCTTTTGCAGAACTCATACGAGATGCTTCTACAACAAAAAAGGCGACAACTTCTACTCGATCTTGGTATTTTGATTAGAACCTTGATCAGGTGACGAGATCTTCACCTGACTAGGCATCTCCAGAGGTATAATTAACAGAGAACATGGAGGACGTTGCACTCACACCGGATTTTACATGCACCAGGTTTCATTAGCGTACATTGCAGATTTTTTAGCTCGCGGTAAGCTTCGAACCCACGATGGTCCAAGAGCCGACCGCACAAAACCCTAAGTCATCGAGCACAAGAAAAATTCCTTTATTTTATGGAATAGTAGCCATAGGGGAATCTAATCATCCATGTCTGCCGGAAGCGAAATGGTGCAGAAGTCGAAAATTAATACCACTAGTGGTTGACTCGTAGACTTAGCATTATGTTTTCCTGCACCCAATTTTCAATGTTTTCATACTTTTAATTGTACAGCAAACACAATGTTTCATACGAGTTAAACGTACGAGTATACTACCCTGTTCGCACTGAGAAAGTTAAGTCACTTAACTTGAAGTTTTTTGAAGCGGTCGTACCCGGAATCAAGATTCTCACTTAAGCAAATATCTGAAACTTGCTCAAGTGAGCTTGCTCTCTTTCTTTCTTTCTAACCGATGACCAGGCCCGTACCTGCCGAGTTTTCTCAGCTTAACGAGTTAGATACCTGGTATCGGGGCTGACGACCGCCTAATTGCCACGTAGTGGCAATAAACTTTGCTTCGCATGCCTTCATTTCTGCAGTATTTGCTTGTCGTTGAGCATACTTTGTTTCGCTTGTTAATTAATGGTACATCCTGATGTTTGAACTGCAAATGGCTTCGCAAGATGGTCTCGTAATTTAGAGCCTTGATCAGATGACGAGACCTTTACCTGGCAAGGCACCTCCAGAGGTATAATTCTCAGGTAACTTGGAGGACTTTGCACCCACGACGGATTTTACATGCACCAGGCGCCATTAGCGTACATGATGGAATTTTAGCCGGCAAAGTGGGGACGATCTACGCAGACAAGTGCCGAGGTCGGCTGATTGTGGCTAACGGTTGCTGGACTGAGTACGTAGTTTATTGCCTTTGTGAATGTACTGAGTTTGGCGCCGCACATCACTCCCACTCGCCGTGCCAGGTAAAATGGGACTGGAGCTAAAATTATTTTTTTTGAGCCGAAACGGTGACATGTTCTTAGCAGACAACAGGGGCGACAATTTTGAGGGAAATTTAGAAAAGTAAATAACCAAAACTAAAAAGGCCGAAATGCTAAGTAGTGCCAGAGAAGGGAGAATTTTAGGACCGAAAAGCAAGGCAGTCGAATCGCTGCTGATGGTGACGAGAACCCTCCTTTCTACCGTACCCAAAAAAAGAAACAGAGAAAAAAAAAAGGTGCTCCATGGGCTGTCCCATTGGAGCGGGTCCGGTAGCTCGTGCGGACAGAGTCCAAATGCACCTAATAAAGAGGCGTACTGTCACTAGAAAAAAAAAAAACAAGGGAAAAAACGAAAAATGAAAACCCCGAACACGTTTCGGACCGCACAGAGTCCCTTGAGTCTCTGCGTCGATGAGGTCAACGTGTGCGGTTCGGGGTAAATGGACTAGTAGGTTGCTTCCCATTGCTCTTCGGACCGCTCAGGGTCCCGTGAGTCCCTGCGTAAATGAGGTCAACTTGAAAGCCTGAGAGGCGTTAGCCAACTAGGGTGGGGTTCCAGAACGATGTCGGACAGGCCAGATTCCCTTGAGTCTCTGCGTCTAGAGGTCAACCTGTACGGTTCTGGTGCAGTGGACTTGATTGGTGCTCCCGAATCTCTTCGGACCGCACAGGGTTCCTTGAGTCCCTGCGTCGATTAGGTCAACTTGAAATTTTCGGGAGCCAAGTCCTAGGGAAGGGAATCCTGGAAGGTAAATGGGTTAGTAACATTGCTATTGTTTAAAATTAACCAGATAGTTCACTTAACCCAAGCACTCCCCGTAAATTCCCCTTTGATTTTTTTTTCTTTTTCTTTTTTTTTTTTTTGTAATTTATATCTTATGTTATTAGATCTGTACGGACAAGGAGTTAGGCGGGGGCGGATGGAGCTTTTTGATTTGTCGTAATGTGCAGCTTGCAGATCCGAGATGTCTTTCGACGTGCTTGCAATAGTATTATTGCGGGGCACCTGTTTCGGGCCGTGGATACTGCTGTTACTGCACGACTACCGCTTACTGCTGTGATCATAAGACATATCATTATTTTAACATTTTATGATTTTTTATTGTTGACCGTAGGGTTTTAGACCTAGGCCATTTTACCTTTAATAACATATAGGACAGACAAGCAGTGCCGGAGGCGGGTGAAACTTTTTACTATGTCATAGTGTGCGACTTGCAGATCCGTGATGTCTTGCGACGTGCATGCAGGAAGGTCCTGCGGGGCACCTGTTTCGGGCCTTGGATGCTGCTGATATCGCACGACTACCGCACACTGCTGGGACATAAGACAAAATACACTATTTTATAATTTTTTTTTGACGATAGGAATCCTAGGCCGTTTTATAAGTTTTTAATTTTTTTTTTTTTTTTTTTTTTTTTACATATAATAACATATAACAAAAAATTCGCGCGGGTACATGAAGGATTAGTGGCTGTAGTAAAGGATTGCGAGTTTTTTTTTTTTTTTGTGTATGTGTGGTCATTTGTCTATGTATTCTGTTGTATGAGTGACGTGATGTTGTCGCAGTTGTCTTGGAGCCACCTGATTATGATTTTTGCCTTTCTCTGTACGTGTTTGTTTTTTGCTAATTGTTTATGCCATAATTTTTCGTTTTCTGTTGTTATGTTTGCTAGATGATCTGCTTGTGTGAGTGGGCATTGTAGCAGGTAGTGTTTAGGCGTACCCTCCGAACCGCAATCACAGTCCGGTGTGTGCGCCTTCTTGAATCTGTGGAGGTATTCTGGGAATGCTCCATGAGCTGTGTAAAGTTGTGAGAGTAGGTAGTCGCTAACTAATCTATTTTCGTCTACTTTTGGAAAGTATTGGTAAGTTTCCCTGCCTGTGTCCCCATAGTCCCATTCGAACTGCCACTGTTCAGTTGTTAAGTCTTTTAGTGTTCCTTTTAGTTTTGAATTAGGTTTTTCCAGGTAGTATGCACGTTCATTGTTCTGGTTTAGTGCTGCGTGTTTGGCTAACACATCGGCCTCTTCGTTTCCTTGGATGCCGATTATATGGATTATATGCCCTTGGATGCGCCTTGACCCAGCTGATTTTAAAATTGTTTCTTGAATCTTTGATTAGGTTGTGTATTTTGTTGACTGCGTCACTGGTGTTGAATGGTTTGCTTAATGAATCTATTGCTGATTGGCAGTCCGACCTAATGCTGTATGGCTCACACAATGAATTGCCCCATTCCGCTGCTTTATGTATAGCCAGTAGTTCGGCTTGGAAGACGCTGTTACAACTTCTTAGAGGCACTGACCAAGTCTTTATTTTTTTATTATTTTTGAAAGCTACAAAAGCCGAACCTGTAGCACCTGATTCCAATTTTGAGCCGTCTGTATAATTGCATGTGTCTTTTGGGTTGTGGCCTATACGTGGTTCAATTGTTTCTGCCGGGTGGTTTTGCCATATGTTTACTTTCTGAGTGTATTCTCTGTGAAAGATGATTTTGTTGTGTATTGTTGCATTCTTCCTTAATCTTGAGACTGTGCCGTATGCCGCTTCATAGTTTACTTTAAGGTGAATTGGAATCAGGCCAGCAAGTACCAATAGGGCCGAGGTTGGGGCCGTTCTATAGGCCCTAACTATGGCCAGTGCGAAGTGTCTTTGGCAGCTCAAGAGGATTTCTGAGCTTGCTCTCTTAATTATGAGTTGAGTGGAAATCTGCCTTCTGAATATTTAATTATTATTTCTGAATTTTAGAATATTTAATTCTGATTAATAAATTAATGAATTTGAGTCCAACAAATAATTATAAACTATTTCAAGTTGCTATTTGTTTACTCCAGTTGCTCAACACGTGTGTTTGTGGGGTGTTTTTGTAATGAAAGGCTGAAAATGGAAAACGTGGAACCTGTTATTTTCTCCCACAAAAGAAATTAATTTTTTAATTGAAATAAGGCAGGATAATTATTGTGTAAATAAAAAAGTTAAAAGTTGCAGTTACAAATTTCAGAACTTATGCGCATGCTCAGATGCCAGTTTGGCCAAGTTAAGTCACTTACAATGTTTAGTAAATGCGAACAGGTGAAGCCTAATTCCGGGTATCCCGCTTCAAAAAAATTAAGTGACTTAACTATCCCAGTGCGAACAGGGTATACCACTAGTGGTATCATGGCTTGTGCACCACTTCGCTTTCGGCAGACATGAATCATTATATTCCTCTCTTACTACTGTTCCATAAAATGAAGGATTTTTTCTTGTGCTCGATGACTTAAAGTGCTATTACATGTGTGCTGCTGCAGGCGTCAAATTCCAGGCGTCTCCTTGTTATCCTATGGGACAAGAGGAGTCGCTTGGTTAGAGCGCGATTCTCTTGTGTCGGAGCATCTTTGACGCCTCGAATGAAGCGAGTCGCCAGTAAGAGCCAATCAAATGCTTGGAAATCCAAATGATGGTAAAGACTCTTCTCGAACAGCCAATGAAATGCTAAGAAAACGAAAAAACGCAGGCGATTTTTGTCGCTTGCAATTTTTACGTGTAATAGCACTTTTAGGGTTTTGTGCGGTCGGCTCTTGGACTACGATCTTTTGGTTTCGACTACAATAGTCCAAGAGCCGACCGCACAAAACCCTAAGTCATCAAGCACAAGAAAAAATCCTTCATTTTATGAAACAGTAGTAAGAGAGGAATCTAATGATCCATGTCTGCCGAAAGCGAAGTGGCGCACAAGCCAAAAATTGATACCACTAATGGTTCACTCGTAGGTTTAGCATTGTGTTTGCCGTACAATCAAAAGCAGGAAAACATGGAAAACTGGGTGCAGGAAAACATAATACTAAGTCTACGAGTCAACCTCTAGTGGTATTCATTTCTGCCTTATGCACCACTTAGCTTCTGGCAGACATGGATCATTAGATTTCTCTATTACTACTCTTTCATAAAATAAAGGATATTTTCTTGTGCTCGATGATTTAGGGTTTTGTGCGGTCGGCTCTTGGACTACAAGAACGACGCTCTGCGAACTGGGCCGCCATTATCCGTAAATTCTGATCTGTCTTGTTGCCAACATTTGATGTTATGATAACATACAGTTCATTACTGTCGTTTGATTTTTGGTCACGTTTATTGGTATGTTCTCATTAAAGTGTTTCTTTCACTTTTTTTTTTTTGATAGCAGATTCTCATGTCATCAAAGCTGTTCTAATTAGAAAAGGAAAAGAAACTTCTTTGAATTTCCTGCTGAATGCAACCTTTAATTTTGGTTCCATAGGAAGGTCTCCTTACTGGACATACTCAGAATAAGGAAAGGGCAGCTGACGTTACTGTGGACGAATTACTGTGGATAAGGGAGAAAAACCAGTCCGTTCTTTAACGACTGACACTACGGATGAACTCCGGAAATTTGATTGGTCTAAGTTTGCCATTGCATAAGTAAGTATGATATGATTGGGCTACGTCGTCAAGATGATTCCTACAGTGATCGCTATGACAAAAAATGTAGCGGTAGATTGGTTGACAGAAGTGTTTGTTTGTAAACATGCCCTTTCCTTATATGTTGAAGAAAATGCTACTTGTACTACTTACGTATGTAATAAAGGATCAGTTAAATTTAGCGGCGGAATTTCAGTTGAAAGTCTGTGAAAAAATATAATATTTTCAAATATTTGGCGCAAAAATATGAAAGCGACACGAGATTTGGAGAGCAGGATTTTTCCTCGCAAAAAGTAAACTATTCTAATGCATCTGAAAAATGCTTGTTAATTGGGAACAGGTGTGTTAGCGTTCGGCCCCATAAACTTGGCGACTTTTTTCGCGCCAAAAAGCCGTTTCCGAAAATGATCGCCAAACTGAAAATGCGTGAGAAACCCATTTTCAAATATAGCGATCACTTTCAAAACTCCTGAAAAAATGCATTTTTGTAAATATATATAAAAAAATGAATAATTTACACTTAATCAGGGGGGGCTCTGCCCCCCTGAACCCCCCGGTTTTTTTCAGGAGAAAAAAATTAAAATGTTTAAGTGATCGCCATATTTAAAAACGAATTTCATTGCTGATTCAGAATCACGATCATTTTGAAACGGACTTTTTAGCACGAATACGCTCAGAATTAAAAAAAAAAAATAGTACTAGCATTTTGTATATTTATTTTTATTTATGAAAAAACAAAAAGAGGGCTACAAAACAAAAAAAATACAAATAAATAAAACGAGCGAAATAATTTAAATTCCAAAGAAAATTTTAAAAAATCTATATACAGGGTGCATGTAAAAATTACAAAAATTGCCGATTCAAAATCGTGATCATTTTAAAAACGATTTCTTTGCACGAATAAACAGAAAATAAAATTAAAATAATGACAAAAATAGTACTTACATTTTGTAGATTTCTTGAAATTTTCAAATAGTAAAAGATCAGAAAATGGGTTACAACGACATAATATTTACATATAAATAAAACGAGCAAAATAATTTAAATTCAAAAGAAAACAATTTAAAAAATATATGTATACAAAGTGCAAGTGAAGATTACAAAAATAAAAATACGCTATTACAAAAAAGATAATTAAAAATTTTAAACCAAAACATCGATCTTTACTGAAAAACCACTTTCGTTGCCGATTAATCATTCTCATGTCCGATTTGCAGTTTCGGCAGTTTCGTTCAAAATGAATTATCCAAAAAATGAAAAAAGAAACCATGCATCCCAATAAAAAATTTTAAAAATGCCCTTTGGGCAAAATATAACGTCCTAATCTATCCTTAAAAAGATCACTCGGAGTTGTTACTCACTGTCGACGGAAAGCGAAAAAGCAGCAGTAAAACACCGTTAGATAGTTTAAAAATTTGAATTTCAGAACATAAATTGCGCAGATGTAAAAAAAAAAAAAAAAAAAAAAAAAAAAAAAAAAAACCTGCGCAGCTCGTAATCAAATTACATCACAGGCTCAAAGAGAAAAATCTCCCCCCTCCCTCACCTCTACCTCCTTCTTGCTCCGGGAAGCTAATTTCCATTCACTCAAGGATACAGCGCTTGGCGAAAGTCAAGGTGTGCCAAATGGTTTAACTAGCATCTACGCATTTTCTCGCGCATCATGGCTGTTTCAGACATTTTACTTACAATTTTTGTCGTATATGAGGCACTTGGAAGCTATTGTAAAGTATCAGAGGCATAGCGAGGTTGTTAAAGCAGAAAGCTTGTAGTTATAAGATTGTGAGTTGTGTCCTTGCTCTTATAGAATTTTGTTTTGATTTTTATTTTAAGTAATCAATAAAGAATGTTATAAAACTCAGTTACTTTGTATTAGTTTTATTGTCAATTAGACAATTAAACTTTAATTACAATTAAGTTATAAAATTTAATTTAAAATTTTACTACATAAAGTTTAATTTGAAATAAATGTAAATAATAAATATAAGTTTTTAAATTCTGCTTTTTAATAATTAAATAAACATAATTTAAAATACAATAATTAATAAAATAAAAAATATTTTTATTTTAGTTATGCTACTGCCGTGTTGTAAGAGATTAATATCAAATTAGTAAAACCAATTTATTAAAGTTCTTATGTTTTAAAATGAGGCATTCATACACACACACACACAAAAAAAAAAAAAACTCTAATATTTATTAGTATTTATTTTAATAATGGACTCTATTCTTGTGACGTCAAAGTCACGTGATTTGGGGAAACATTCTCCAAATCATAGTCGTTAATTATGCAACGACTCGTTTCCCAACTCATGGTTCTATGCCGTAGAACAGTAACGGAGCATGTTTTTGTGATGCGAGGTCACGTGTTTTGGGGAAATATTGCCGAAATACAGCCTCGAACTCAAACGGAGAATAGAGTCCAATTCAAATTTTAATATTTCTATGTATTTAATTAATGATAATAATTATAGAAAATTAAAGATTTTCCTTTTTTAAAATCTTCCTTTAATCTTCCACAACCATAATTTAAGACTTTCTTTTTAAAAAATAATCAATATTTAAATATATAGAACTAGTATTAACTATTAATTAATATTAATATATATATATATATATATATATATATATAATTTTAAAATTACATTAATTAACATTATTAATTATTACATATATTAATAAGTAATATACTAATATTAATAAGTATCATCATTTAAACAGATAATTAATGTTTTTAATGTTTTCGTTTAGTGATTTGTTACTAATTCTCTTCAATTTTCAGTGTCTAGTAAAATATTAAATATGAAAAAAAAAAAAAAAAAACAATCTATATTAGATAAAAACTTTTAAGGTGACTTTTTTAGATAAAACGTGATCTTTGTTTTTTATTTGTACTTTGTACAAATTCAATCAGTATATGCATGTATATTTAGTTTAGACTTATCAATTTATGAATAGGAAGGGTGCATCAAATCATTGTCAGAAAAGTTGGTGTAAATTGCCAAACATATTTTATTTCAAATGAAAAATTTCCAAGTATAAAAAATATTTTAATTTTAACACAATTTATTATTAACTGAAACATATACTTTGTTGATGATTCTTAGAATCTGAAAACTATATATATATATATATATATATATTAATAAGTTATCAAAGTTAGTGATATATTTGTAAGACATTAAAATCTGAATAGATCAGAACAGATGATACCGAAATTATGTACATTTTCTAACTATATAATTAAATGACCTAACTATATAACAACTATATAATATACACATACATAATATTTTAAGCAGACATGTATGAATGTATAAGTTCATACATACTATATGTACATATGCTGATATTTATGAATATATTCATATATATTTCCAATATTAAGAAGTTTTAATTTATCAATCTTAGTGCATTGCTATACTTGGTGATGTATATCACATTAGTAAAATAAATAAATACATAAAAATTTGATATAGCAGATCTCAGTATTTTCTCATAAAGTTCTTGAATTGATACTTAACAAAAAAGTAAATTAAACAAAATAAAATTTATTTTTAGCTATTATCATGTATTTTATCCGAATACAATAACAGTTCTCTTTCGTTCTTCTTTTTTTATTTTTTCATTATTATATTATTCATTATAAACTGGAATACTATAAGAAATGTAAAGAAATATAAATTTAAATTTACAAAATAAGTTAACACAACAAGTTACTTGTATATATTTAATTAATATTTGGTGGTATATAAAAAGAAAATACCATTAAATTATTATTTTTTTTTCAAATAAATTATTTGTATAATGCATTTTTTCAGTAGATGGCGACACTATACGATGTTATAGAGGAGTATGTATATGTTGAAAGAGGAGTGAATGATGGGTGGAATAGCTTTTTTTTCCCTCCAAACCATTTGGCACGCTTTGACTTTCGCCAAGCGCTGTATCCTTGAGGGAATGGAAATTAGCCTCCGGGAAGAGAAAAACTCCCCCCCCCCCTCCCTCACCTCAACCTCCTTCTTGCCTCCACGAAAGCTGCTATTAGGGTTGCCAAAAATATGGGCTTTTTGACATAGTTAACAGAATTAGGGGTTTATCGCCAAACTTGGCGAGATTTTTTTCCCATTAATTTTGGCCGAACGCAAAAGCACCTTAGCCGTTAATTGTTGCTTAAAATCCTTCATTATTCCTACAATTTTTTTTTTTTTTTCTGGTAAAGCTTACTTTATTTGATCAGAGCCTTTTAAAACATAAAAGCGTATATTTTTCAATTCTGTTTCATCACCAATCGGTGATAAATCGCCAAATAAGCGAAAAATTTATTATTTTTTATGAACGCTCTATCGTGGTGCTGCCAAAATTTATTTTATAAACGTATATATTCTCATGAGAAGAACGTTCTGTAATTTTTTCAGATTTTTCTGAGTATGCCTGTATGGAGACCTTCCTTGTAAGTAAAATAAAATTAAAAGTTCTCGATAAATATAAGTTTTTTACTTGTGATACTTACTGATCTTAAGCTTCATAAATTTTATTAGTTCTAATTTTCAAAACAAAAAATACAACAATCTTTATAAAAAAAAAATATATATATATATCAGATAGTTGTGAAATGCAAGCATAGAGGGCAGCACTACAAAAAATAAAACAAATTGTTCAAAAAATGAAAAATAGATGGCAGCACCAAAACAGTTCCAATATTTTTCAGTGAACACATTTTCCTTTAGTCAAAGAATTATTAATAATTAGTAAGGATTTAATATATACAGAATTATTATTATTATCAATTATTTTTTGTAAATCACAATGGAAAATTTTACACACATTTATTTTTTTTTTAAAGTCTAATAGAATTTGTATGAAGTACATAACTTGTTTAATCGATTTCCTGTTAAATGTGGAATACGCATCATTTACTTTTATGAAAATTTCAATTTAAAAAAAATCCCCTTGAAAAATAGAATGTTTTGTTTTTATTTTTATTTGTTTCGTTACACATTACAATCTGTTACATACAGTGAAACCTCGATTTAATGTTATTCAAGGGATTCTAATATCCTATATACATATACGGAAAAATATTAAATAGAGATTAGTGAAAACAAAACACTTTGCATAAAATAAAGTCTAATTTAGGTAACATATCTTTTATATGATCATTTACAATGGTTTAGACATCAGTTTTCTAAATTATGGTTAAAAAAAAGCTATTTTACTTTGCGTCCTCTTGTAGCAATTGCATCACAAATTGCAGCGCAACCTGTATGTGCTTTGCAAGCTTTTTGTCAGTGGCATAGCAAGCAGGGGGCGGTCCGCCCCGGGTATCATCCTCTAAGGGATGACACCCAATCTCTTCTTGCAAAGCTATATATATATATATAATCTTATAAGATTTTTGGAAAAGAATTCTGAAATAATATGAAAATTCTAGCACACGACGCAAGAGTTAATTTTCTTTTGAGAATATGAATTTTTTTCTAAATAAGATATGCACCAGCGAACAAAAATCAACCTAACCAACCAATGGGTAGCAAAAGCAAACTTTAAAAGAAAGAGTTTTCTTCTACACATGGACATCGCTTTGACTTAACCCCTTCGCGACGGTAGCCTTTTGCGAAATTTTTAATGTTTTGCCACTGATTTTTAAAAACAGAAATTTGTGCTTTATTAAATCGAGAAAAAGCTCCGATTAAATAAGGTAAATTTTACTGGTAGGGATAAACATGGATTCGTAAACCTATTTGCGGCACGTATACGTGTAGCTCGTCCCCAAAGGGTTAAGCGGATTATGGGTTGAGCGATGAGTCGCTCCTGTGTTTTTTTTTATTCAGGAGAACAAATGATAAAAAAAGGAATGATATGGTCATTTGTTGTAAAAACATAGAATTGTGATTGAAAAAATATGACGGATGGGGGTGACACTAGAGGTCTGCACGGGCCGAAATTTCCAGGCCCGAGTTTGGCCCGAAAGTCAAAATTTTGGCCCGGCCTGAACCAAAGGCATATTGGCCCGACCCGAAAGTTAAAATTTTGGCCCGAGCCCGGCCCGGCCCGGAGGAAAAGAATATTGGCCCGACCCGGCCCGGCCCGACTCTGGTGAATTTCTATAGAACATTGATCTTTACTCTAACGGAAGAGTTCAGACCAAAAAAAAAAATATCTTAGTCCTTTTTTTTTTCTTTCATGTTTATAATCTCTATTTATGCAGAAGTGCCATAGGCTGCGATATTTATGCTTTTAACCCTATGAGGGGCAAAGCACTTCTATTCTTAAATTGCTGAAATGACTGATTGACACCAGAATTTAAAAATGAATTTATTTCAAAATAGATAAAAACTTTTCTGTACGTACTTGATAAAATTAAAATTTTCTTTTCAAACTTCTGGTGTCAATGTGGCGTTTCGCAATTAAAATTAAGTGGTATATATTTTATACCACAGCCCTTCAAGGGGTTAATGAACCTTTGTTTGTTGTATGTAAATGTTTCAGTTATCATTAGTATTATTAATACATAAAAAAAAAAAATCTAAAAAATGGTATATGGTAAAAGTAAAATCTTCTAAGAAATTGGGGGAAAAAAATATGTTTCCTTCTTAGCAGATATGTAAATGTTTAATATATAGATTTTTTCGCGTATTATTGTATTCATTTTGCATGAATGAACAGTTTAAAAGAAATTTGCAGTTTTCAGCTTAAACAAAAATTCCGTCATAATCATTTATTTATTTATTTTTTAGAGCGTTTAATTCTATTTTAAGACGCCTAGTGATCTACGATTCAATGACGACTTAAAAGTATATGTCTATTTTGCAAAAATTTTTGGATCAAGCCAAACTTTACTGATTTATGAACAGACTTTTCCACATCGAGAAAAGGATTTTCATACGGGAAGATTCAACAGGAGCTGATTATTTAGGTCCATGAAGACTAGGAAGAACGAAATTAGTATCGCCTTCGTACGGAAAAAATACGTTAGACTCGGCCCGGCCCGATACTCCGGGAAAAAAAATTAAGGCCCGAGTCCGGCCCGGCCCGAATGCCGTTAATGAGAATCGGCCCGAACCCGGCCCGTGCAGACCTCTAGGTGACACCTTGGTAGGTGGGGGTGACACCATTTACATCCGCCCCGGGTATCATCCATTCTAGCTATGCTACTACTTTTGGTCCTTCATTATTCAAAAGGAACGTTTTCACCGTTTTCAAAGCTTGAATGGATTTAGCTGCAGAAGGAATTCCATGTTCTCCTTCATCGTTATCCGAACTGTCCGGTTACGATTTTATGAAATCATTTTTAGAGTCGGAAACTCTGAATTCAGTATGTTTGACTCGCGACATACTTGAGCGACATTTGACAACGAAAATAATAATAAACAAAATTGTAATTTAATAAAATAAAACGTCTATTTGGAAAATGATATTTTCAAAGACTAAAATTCTAAAGATTTATAAATAAATTCTATATTTAAATTAATAATAATTACAAACATCATTTTTAGGATGATTATATCGAGTCATATATTGGTACGCTGTGAATTAAACATTAATATTCCTAGGCCGATGATAAAAAAAACAGTAGATTAAAGATAGACAACTTTAACTGTTTAAAATATGAATTTTTATTCGATGGAGTTAATCAGACTAACTTCTGAACGCCTCCTATTACGTACGACATGGATTAAACATTCATATTCCTGGACCCATCACAAAAAAAATTTAAATGAAATTTCAGTTTTACAATTTTCGGAACTGCAAATTTTTAAACTTCTAAATATAGCATATTTAAATTTATACACCGTTGCGTAGAGAAAAAAATGCACTTTTTAATGAAATTTGTTTGAAATCTCTATCACAATTTGTTTTCAAATTATTATTTTTTAAGTTTTTATCACTCTTTTTGTCATTGTGGCAACAGAAGTATTCCATTTTTGGATTTTAAACTTGGATCAATCAGGAAACGAATAAAATTAAATAAGTTGCAGAATTCAACCAATAAAAAGATTCAGATATACTTTAGATTTCCCGATTCTCTACCGAGAACAACATCTATTTTTTACAAATAGTTAAAAAAATCTCACTCATTTCTTTAAAATTTCAATTTCTTTCTCATCGTACTCAAATTCATTATTTTTACTTTTTCTATCTTTACAAGAAGAAAGCATTAGATTCATAAAAATTTTCGAAATCTGGTTTACGACCAATTAGCACATTTTACAGGTCAGAGAACCCCAAAAACATGTTTTTACAAAATATCTGTCTATGTGATATAAAAATTTTGTGGTTGCTCTATCTCAAGAACTAATGTGCAAAATTTCACAATTTTTTTTATTTTGTTACAATTTGTCATTTGATATGAACTAGATCTGATTAATTTTTCGTGCATATCGCTCAACAGGTAGTGCTGCTATGCTGCATTATTTACAACTTCCACAATAGCAAGAATTAAATTTAAAGTCTCAAGAATTAAGAGTATAGCTTTTTTTAAAACTTTAGATTTAGTTAGTACGTGATATAACATGGTTCTGATTACATTTTAGTGCAAATCACTCAACAGGTGGTGCTGCCATGGTGCATTATTGGTAATTATCTCAGTAGCTCTATCTCAAAAACTAATGCATGGAATTTCACAAAATTTTCGATTCTGTGAGACCTTGATATAAACTAGATCTGGTTAGATTTTGTTTTATATCGCTCAACAGGTTGCACTGCTATGCAGCATTATTTACAATTTTCACAATGGCTCTATCTCAAGAATTAATGAATGAAATTTTTTAAAACTTCAGATTCAGTTAGTTCCTGATTTAGATTAGTATTGTTTAGTTTTCAGTTTAAATCACTTTAAAGATGGCACTGCTATGCTGCTTTTTCACAATTTTGCAATAAATGTATCTCATAAACTAATGCATGGATTTTCATCAAACTTCAGATTCAATTAGTACCTGATAAAAAATTGATTCTGAATAATTATTGGTGCACATCACCAAACATGTGGCGCTGTTATGCAGATTTTTAAAAAAAGATTTTGCAATAGCTTTATCTCAAAAACTAATGCATCAATTTTCTTCAAACTTCAGATTCAGTTATAAGTTGTTGCTGACTAGATTTTGGTTTAAAGCACTTAACTGGTAGCACTGCTATGCAGCATTTTAAAAGTATTATCATGCATAAGATAGAAGAAAGCTTTGCAGTGCCACATCTGACTGGTTTGCAATAGAATTCAAGGCAGAAATAAGTCTTTTTGCGCCCTGGGAAAACATGAATTTTGGTGCTCCCCTTTTCACGCACAATAAAAGTTATCAACCATAAATATCCTATGCAAAAATAAATAAATAAATAAAAATATTTAATAACAATAAAATTTTACCAAAAAATGAGTAAACAGCGCTCGAATAGAATTAATTTTAGCTTGAGCGTTGAGAGCTGCATTAGAGTCACGTGATGAAACCTAATCGCTAATGTTCAAACTATGGGAGCGTTCTCTTTTTCAGATTTCTTACTTGTTATTATTAGCTTTAAATGATTCTTTTTTAATTGCTTAGAATAGCTGAGATTGAATTCTAACCAGATTAACATATATATTTATATACATAAGTTGCTTTCACTTTCACAAATTTTTAAAGAACGCTCTCATAGGTTTCATATTAGCTTGTAAGGTTTTTTTTTTTAT
Organism: Maratus speculifer; assembly: GCA_964019185.1. Lineage (NCBI taxonomy): Eukaryota > Metazoa > Arthropoda > Arachnida > Araneae > Salticidae > Maratus > Maratus speculifer. The sequence goes on along the minus strand of OZ025301.1, from coordinate 248,122,022 downwards.
TTTTTTTTTATTTTTGGCCGTCATAAATTGAAAAGTAGCAGGGCCATCGCTAAGACTTTTAATTGGTGGGGAAGAAGACCTTAAATTGCCAAGTCAAATTTTCATATTTGCCAACTCGTTTTATAATTTTGCCAAGTTACCACACTTAGAAAATGTAATACAGTTCTTATTTGTAAAAAATTTAATAATATTTCCAATTAGAGTTGTAACTTTTGCAAATTCTATCAAAAATAGAAAATGTACAACAATTTTTATTAAAATTTTAATTAAATTTGACAAGTGTAACAACATTTGCGAATGTTTGGACCGGGGAGGTTCCCCCCTGTCCCCCACCTTAGCGATGCCCCTGAAAAGTAGTTGTCTTTTCTCAATTCTCTCCCATCTGGAGAAATCATATGATGAACTTCTAGAACCTCTATAAATTTTTACCTGCCTGGGATTTTTTTTCGAAAGTTAATTTGTATAGTTCATTTCAAATGATCATATGATCCCCAAATCCCACGGTTGAACTTAACTAGAACAATTGGCAGGAAAAAATTTGCACATTTTGTAACTTTAAATGTACCAATAAGCTAAATAGTTAGTAAGAAAATATGTATTGGGAGAATTCAGAGTTTCACATGCAGTTTTCTTCCGCATCAGAATTTCTGACTATTTTAGAAAAATATATAAGATTTTCCTTCAGACAAAAGTTAAATGCGGGAATTTTAAGCGAAATTAAGGTTTTTTTTTAACATTACAAGCATAGGAAATTTATTGGGACTAATAAAATAAAAAGAATATTGCCCAGTTAATTGTTACAAATAGAAAAAAAAAAAACGGTTAAAAAGTAAAAAATGAATAGGACAAAGCAAACAACGATTGATAATTTTTTTCAAAGCTTTTTTTTTTTGCTAAATATGATGATAAATAGCATAAATAATTCCTTAAACATTCATCTAATTTTAGGTAAGAAAATTACAGTACAACTAATAAAATTTTTCAAATGCAGTTGTTTTATACTGTATTATTTTTATGTTTTATTTACATTTTCATATTATTAATTGCTTTATGTATTAATATTTTTTAATTTAATATTTTCATATTCTAATGATAACAACAGAAATAAATTTTTAAAAATATTATAACATTAATTTCTTCGTAATAGTATCCCTTTAAATATGTTTTCCTTTCATACTTTCCATAATTCAAGCATTTCTTGTTATATTTCTGATGAGTACGAATTAATGAGAGCTGACTGTACCCTGAAGAAACAAGAATTTTAACACTTCTATTGAAAATTTTTACTGGGAAAGCATAAATTAATGATGGTCTATCTATTCTTTAGTATATATATATATATATATATACACAGGGTGGTCATAAAAAAACTTTGCCGATATATGGAGCTCTAGCGGCCAGTCTGCTCAACTGATTGAGGTGAAATTTCAGATATAGCTATTCAGAGGTATGAGCTCGAGATTCTGTGAACGGCAACAAAATGGCGCTCACGGTTATGGTTATAGTTACAGAAACTCGAAAATTTCCAATGGCAACACCCATTTTTTTTCATCGCAAAATGCTCAGCGCATGCGAAAACCCGAAAGAGCGTTGGAACCGTACGTGTATTGCAAGAAACGGACATGTTATGCATGCACAAAAAACTGTTCTGCGAATCCTTCCCCCCATAAAAAAAATTCGATTGGGGCGCAAGGAGGAAATTTGAATATGACACAGAATCAGTATACTAATCTCTGATTATAATACAGATCGGTGAAACTAAAACTTTTATTTTGATTACACATTTTCCACATGGGTGCCATCACAGTTTTTTGTGTGTGCATAACGTGTCCGTTTCTTGCGAAACACGTACGGTTCCAAAGCTCTTTAGGGTTTTCGCATGCGCTGAGTATTTTGAGATGAAAAAAAATTGGTGTTGCCATTGGAAATTTTCGAGTTTCTGTAACTATAACCGTAACCGTGGGCACCATTTTGTTGTCGTTCACAGAATCTTGAGCTCATACCTCTGAATAGCTATATCTGAAATTTCATTTCGATCGGTTGAGCAGACTGGCCGCTAGAGCTCCGTATATCGGCAAAGTTTTTTTATGACCACCCTGTATATATATAAGCTACGATTGGCCTACTTAAAATAGAATTATTAGATTTTTTACAAGATGACTAATATGAGCAAAACATTGCTCACTTCAATTTGAATTTCGCCGGCTAGTAGGGTAGAATAATAAAGGAATCCTGACATGAGCTTGTTAAGTTCTACAGCACGTAATACTGTTCTATGAGTTTCTACTCTTTATTGACTTCTATTGAAAAATAAAAACAGAAAGTTCTTAAAAAAGGCTTTCTTTTTTGTAATTATCTTGACACCATTTTTATTGTTTCTGAATAATAGAATTTGCCTTCTACACTCACAATTTCTATCTTATGATTTCATTAGGATCTTTCTTTGTGTCCTATTACTAGATGTTACTAGTTGGAAACTCAGCTCTTAAGCAACCAATCACAGTCAGAGATTCTTAAAAGTAGCACTTATAAAAAAAAAAAACTGTATTAAAAAAAAAAAAAAAAAAAAAAGTTTAATATGTTTTAACTGAAATAGCTTTATGACATTAAATTAATTTTAGCTTTTAAATAATTAGAGCAATTATTAATACCCATTAATTTATAAGTGTATTTTTAATTTTTTTTTTATTCTCTTCCCAGGTTTTATGAGGAACAATACAAGGACTCTTATGGTTCCCTTGCTTTTTGCATTAACATAAGTTCGACAGTACATATATATTACATTCAGCATATCAACGACATGTTGTCAGGGGATTTGACTTACAGAGCAAACTAAAAAAAAAATTCTTAGCTGTAATTAATGGTAAAAGTGTTTAAATATTTAATCAATTTTTTTAACAGCATGTTTTTAAAGCAGTAAGTAATATAAGTATTCTAATAAGCATATTATATGCCTGATTAATTACTTCTATCCTTTAAATCATCATTATATATATATATATATATGGGTGATTCTCAAAATAGGGGACTATTTATGTCTTTTGGCATACAAAAAAATTTGAGAGGTTTTCTGTCATGTTTTTATATTCAGATATGTTTGTCTTAATATTATTCATTATTTGTACTCAAGAATTACTCATTTTTTTAGTTAAAAATACATTAAAATAACAGAATAAATGTTCAAAATATCATTATCATGGATGTCCGCAGCAGCTGTGCCTTGTGTATACTAGCATTTTTCAAGAGTTAATATCATGTTTATAAAATAAAACAAATGTTATTCTTTCTTTAAATTAATCAAGGAGAGGATTTATCCAATAAATTTCTTTTTAAAAATAAAATTATAGTATATAAAAAAAGAATTAAAGTTTGTCCTCCATATTCTATTTTCAAAACAAGATCATACTATAACAGCTGGTTATTAATCAAAATTTCATTTTCACATATGACAATAGTTTGAAAATATAAAGTTTCTCCATTTTATCCCAGTCTGAAAATAGAAGCATGTATTGTATTTTAAGAATATAAGTTGAATATTAGGGGCGTACATCAATTGTATGTCATTAGAATGGATAATAATTTTCATGTTTATTTTATAGTTAAAATTTTTATTTTACTTATTTGCATAGAACTTTTGTGTTTTAAAAATCCCCAGAAAGGACTATTGCATTGTGATTATATTATGGCTCATAATCTTATTTAAATTAAAATTTGTCATTAGCATGGTCTTTCTGTCCATGCTAAAGACTCCTATGTGCATAAATGTAACCAGTGCTTATATTGTATCCTTTATAAAGTTTAATTTTACATATAAGTTTAGGTATTACATTTATTATCCCTAAAATATGCATTAAATCTGTCAGAAAATCACTAAGACAGCTTCTTAAATTGTTAGTGTCAGAATGTTGGTCATGTAAACAAAGTTTGCTCTTTGGTAATGTTTTTATTCTTTTTATATATATATATGTAAAAATGGAAACCATTTGCTGAAAAGGAAGGCTAATAAATATAGAAAAAATTATTTAAACAGGAAGAAAATAAAAATTTCTTAATATATTTATTCCATGCAATTTGTTTTGTCATTAGCATGGCTCAAAAAATACTAATTATTTTTTTTAAAGTTAATTTTTAAATATTTAGCTCTGCTGACTACATGTAAAGTATACCTAATACTATATTAACAACACCTATTTTTTTCAGAAATTTTGCTAACAGTAATTTTTTTAAGATTTCATTTTTGAAATAGTCCCCTATTTTGAGAATCACCCATATATATATATATGGCTATAAAAAGAGAAGAAACCAACAAATAAATATTACATGTTTTATATAGCAAAAATAAATTTATGAAAGAAGTAAAAATTCTTTATTACAAAAATAAAAACTCTTTATTATAATCATAAAAACTTTTCATACAAAAAATCCTTATAGTAAATTTTGAGAAAGAGTAATAATAAAACAATTATTGCAAGATTTAAATAATACAAATATTTTTCTGATCATAACAAATATATATTTACATTACAAATACAGATATTTTCTTAACAAAAAAAAAAAAAAAAAAAAAAAAAAAAAAAATACAAAGATGAGAAACAAATATACATAAACATTTAAGAAGAATGTTTCATAAATGCAAACTCAGAATTCTATGTTACTACAAAGCTTTATATATAGAAATATAATACAGTAGATTCCCCCAAATCCATATAGCTTAGGAGCAGATGTTATGCAATGCAGATTTGGGAATTTTGGGAGTTTCTGCTCATTGTTTTGATTTATTAAACAGAAATTTGAATGTAATAACACACCCAAAACTATAATGAATACCTACAATAAAGTAAACTAATGAAGTATTATTTCATACATAGAAAAGACTTATAAAAGAATCAAGCTTTTTTAGTGTTATTAACTATATTCTGTAAAAATATTGCAATTGTAACTTATATCAGTGTCAAAAAAAAAAAAAAAAAAAAAAAAAAAGCTTACTTTATGGGAGAACATGAGTTTAGTCATATTAACAAGAATTACTCATTAAAATGTGCACAATATGATATATATATATAAAAAAAAATCTTTTCTTTCTCCTCCTACATCTTAACGGTAAGTTTTATTTTTTATACTTGCAACAGTGTGCAAGTTTTAGAGTGACAGATTTGAGGGAGTCTACTCTAATAAAATAGTCTGAATATCACTTTTATAAAATACATAAATTCACAAAGTTATATCTGAACAACAGACTTTTACAATTATAGATCATATAAAAGTTCTGAATAACAAGGTTACTTTTGTAAAAACAAAATTTGAAGAAAAATACAAATTAATTACAAATTTTCAGGTGCATAAATAAAGCAGCTTTTAGATGCATAATTTTGAATTTGTTTTTTACCATATAAAAAATGAATACAACAGAGAAAATTAAAAAAAATATGGTAAGATTTTAAACCCTGGACTGAGAGTGAAAATGAGGAAGCAGAAATTTAAAAGGGAGCAATTTAGAAAAAATTTCAAAAAAACAAAATGTCTTTTAAAGTGTAAAAGATTTTGTTTACCAAAAGAATAAAAGCAAAAAGTTTTGCAAAATATAAATACATTTACACAGGAATAGTTTGAACGAAAATAGATAAAACTGGGGTTTTATTGCAGGGTTCATATAGAGTTGGGAAGAAAAAATCCAAGGAGTACATAAAAAACAAAGGAGTCCAAAAAATTTTAAGGACTTTCCACTTTTGTTGTTATTTATGTGGCATGCACTTGCACAGCCCTAATTCTGCAGGGATTCTGCGAGTTACCCCCCGCGAGAGGATGGGAGGGAGTTATCTGCGATCTTCAGATGAAATCGACGCTTTCCTGTGATCTTCAGACAAAATCAGAGATTTATCTGCGATATTTTAGCTAAATCGGCGATTTATTGCGATCTTTTGTCGAAATCAGTAGTTTTTCTGAAATTTTTTGACAAAATCGGCAGTTTTTTTTAAAAAAATGAAATTGACGTTTTTTTGACGATTTTTAGACAAAATTTGCATTTTTACACAATTTTTTCTCAAAAAAGACATTTTATCCCCATGATCTTTTGACGAATTCGGCATTTTTTCCGTAATCTTTTGATGAAATTGGCTTTTTTTTTCAATGATCTTTTGACAAAATATTTGTAAGCTATCTTTTAACGAAATTGGCGTTATAGATGCAATCTTTAGATGAAATCGTCGTTTTCCCGCGGTCTTTAGACGAAATTAGCATTTTATCTGTGTTACTTGGTGAAGTTGCCGTTTTAAACGCGATCAATACAGGAAATTTGCGTTTTTCAGAGATCTTTTGACAAAGTTCATTCACAAAAACATTGACAAAATTGTCGTTTTTCCACGAAATATTGACAAAATGTGTGCTTTTTCGGCATTTGCATTTGGAGAAATTTGCATTTCTCCACGAATGTTTTTTCCGTGCGCAAAACCGTACAAGTTGGCAACTATGCAGAACTGGTAACCCAAATTCAAAATTTCGGAAGAGGATGCCTTATATTTTCGGAAATTTTGGACAAGAATCACCCCTGAATCCACCGTTATCCACAAAATTGAGGGTGATGAATAGTATTATGAAGAAGAAATCAAAGTTGTACATCTAGCTTTGAAGGAATTAAACAGTATAATCGCTTTATGAAATTAGGAGCTTTAGAGGGTGTCTGGATTATTCTTTTCACTTTTCTTTCCCTTATGACCGTGAGTAGTAAATCACTTTGGTGGCTATTAGTATGATCCCAACCAATCACTGCTGTGCTTCTGATGAATGACATGCATCAAAAGTTTACCGTGCGTTTTACAATCTCAATTTTTTTTTTTTTTTTTTTTTTTTTTTTCTTGGGAGCATTATTGCTTGTATGCAAAACTGCAATACAATTTAAGGAGTTTCTAAGTTGTATTTTGTTTATCTAAGTAGTTCCAAGTACTACTTGGGAACGTTTTCATTTCTAAGTAGTTTGTACAGAGTCTAAGGAGTCTGTACGAACCCTGTATTGGCATGTTTACCTAGGACATCTTGGTCTCTTGATACTTGACATTCTACTATGATTAACCTTTTGTATCACAGTGTAGTAGATCGAAAACATAACCAAAAGTCAATAATACTTATACAGTAAGTTTTAAAACACGATTTTATTTGCTGGTTTTATTTCCCAACAGTCCAATTATTACAAATTGATCATTGGAATATTCTCAACAGATGACGATATTGAATTAATTTCTCACACTAAAGTTTTGTTTATCATTTGAGAAGCTTTAGGTCGATATTGCAAAAACTAACTCATCAAATTAGAAAAGCTGGATAAGTCTGAAAGTAGATTTCTTTTTTTTTAAAGGATAATTTTTACTTACCCATCATACGTAGTATAGGGTAAGTCTTGCAATCGTTTTGAAAATCGAAAGAAATTTTTTGACGGATTTACACGTTTCGGACACTGGAGATTCCGAAAAACATATTTTTAGAAAAAAAATTTTGCCGTCCGTTCGTCTGTGTGTCTGTAACCGCTCTATCTCCCGAACAAATTGAGATAGAGATTTGAAATTTTATATGTGCTTAGTATGTAAGAATGGGACGAAGCCTATTTAATATCAGCAACCTCGATTATCCGGAACTATTTTTTTCGGACTCTCGAAAAATTCGTTCTGATGAAAAGTATATAAAAATTTTCGAATTCTTTTATTTTAAGGAGTGGACGTAAAAGACAATAAAATAACACAAATTTTGCATAAAAAACGAAATCAATCGGATAATTAGTTGTTGAGATATTTCTAATCCTATTTTCCACATTCTTTGATTTTTCATGACCCTGTATTTCATTCAAATTTCAATTCAAAGATATCTTTTAATTGGAAATGAGATACTTAATTCGATGCAAGAAACCGTTAGTGAATATGATTATTATTTTTTGAGTTATAAGGATGTTTCTATTACGCAATTCAGTACTACTTGAATAGTTTGGCGTTTCATACAATTTATCGAAATTAGGTCATCAGAAATTCATTAATAGAGCATGATTATGTGTTAAAAATACTTAAAAATACGTTTATATTTTATTTTGGAATTATAATGCATTTTATAAATTGTTTACATGTGTTATGTTTTCATATATTGTGCTATGCATATCCATGATGGGTAAGTATTACAGTGGCCTCCAACGACTAGTTTATTAGAAAATGGACAATATTTATGAAAGTAAGTGAATTTATTGACTTAAGGAGTAAGAGAAGTAAGTCTGTTTATTGTAGATGTGAAAAAAGTACCTTTTAGTTTTATGTTGTAAATTTTTTAATTATTTTTACATGCTTAAAATGATGTATTTTAACATCTGAGTCAATATTTTTCAAATTGGAATTATTGAGCCACAAAGGGCTAAGGGCTGTTCTCAAATCAAAAGAGGTAACTTTATGTCACAAATTTTAATTCATTTTCGTTCAGAAATGTATGAAACTGACAGGTGTTGTCATTCCGAAACTATGCCATTAAAATACTTTTTTTGTTTCTTTGTTGCAATAATGTAATGCAATAAATCTTTCAGAAAATAGTGCGCCAATTTCTGGACAGAAGGAGAAAAGCCAGTCAGTGAAGCAGGGCCGTAACCAGCGAGTCATAACAGGGGGGGCTCTGAAATTTTTCTGGGGGGCTAACACCTTGTAACAATCTATACCTTAAGGAAACTAAAACCCGATAAAATAGACCTGCCTATAGAGTAACCCGTCTAAAGTGTAACCTCTCTATAACGGAACGTTTCTATAAGGGAATTATAAATGGAAAATACTTCATGATCTTCGGAAAATATATTTTTTCTTTTTTATCAAAAAACCCTTTTCAAAACTATTGCAAAGTAAAAAATGTTATTTTTACATCTTAATTAATAAGAAATTAAATTAAGAGCATATATATAATAATACACATAATAAATACGCATATTTATCATGCGTATAGTTATATTTATTTTTACGTACATTAATTTGACTTTTTGGTGTCTATGCAAATCAAACCAAGCACAATATAAGTATCCAGTAGATACACATCCAATTATCTATGAGATTTTTTAAGATTTAATATTTAGTTTAAAGATTTTATCTTACCATTTTTGTAACATTTTATCTCGTATTATACATGTATATTTTCGAGTAAGATATTAGCAGCTATAATTATGATTAGTAAAAAATGGTGCGTTTATACTAGCCATTAAAAAACAAAAAAGCTTCTGTGTCAGAGTTCGACTGATTGAAAATGGAATTGCGCGGATGCAGAATCAGCGTAATGCTGCGACGTACGTCGCAGACTCTTGGAAAGGTCTGCAGATTAAACTTCAACTGTAAAAATTTAGAAAAAAAAAAAGTTTGCTAGAAATTATTTTCTATGTGCCATGGTAATATGGTCCGGGCCACATACGATTAACGAAGCTCTGATTCCCGTTAAAATTTAAACCAGAGAGGATTCTGTTCCAAATTTTCCGAAAAATTAAAACAATCATTTCCAAAAATTAAGAAAATTTGGTCATAAATCCAAAAATTTGGACATAAAATGTATCGCAAATTTAGTCAAATGATTTTCGGAAAATAAATAAATAAATAAAATAAAAATAAAAATAAATTTCGTCATCGATCGCAGGAAATACGCGAATTTTGTCAAAGGAACGCGGAAAAAGCGTGAATTTTGTCCAAGGATTGCGGAAAAAACGGCATATTTCGCCGGAAAGTCACGAAAAAACGGCAAATTTCTTCAAAAGATCGCGAAAATTCGGCAGGTTTCGTCAAAAGATCGCGAAAAACCCGCAAGTTTGTCAAAGGGGGCAAAGAAAAAAAGTGTCGGGAGTGGATTTTCTCCTTTTCGGACATATACGAAAAAATCTTCCGATTTAATAAGGCAAATTTTACAGTAAAATTTACTGGTGGAGATAAACAAGGGTTCTGAACTCTTTTGCGGCTCGTACACGGGTTGCTCATCTCCAAGGTATTAATGATGGTTTTGTTAAAAAAAGAAACAGAAAACAGGTTATTTTAATTTTATATTCTTCAATGCTTCTTTTCGCATAAGTTTTACATGTGTATCCTAAAATTCGTCCAATGTCACTAAAAAAAGGGGGGGGGGGCATGAACACCCATTTTCGAAACATTTGAACAACTTTCATTAAATGTAAGGAACATTTTATTATTAGGTGTATTCCCTTAAAAAATATTTTAATCTTAAAAACTAATTTTTTTTTTCACTCAGTAACGAGAATTTTCATGGTGCATTATTCAAGAAGTGATTTCTTTCCATTTGTTTAAAAATTTCATTTTCTCATATTCAGATACCTAAGAATTGAATACTGTTTCCCGTTTTCTTATAAATTGCCATATATCATGATTTATAATCGTTTGCTACTCGACGACTAGTATCTTGTGCTTAAATGGCATGAAAATCAACCGACAACGTAAAATCTGCCATCATTTTTGGACAGATTATTTTTCTATTACAGAAAAACGTAAAATGCTGTTTGATTTCTTATAGTCTAAATAGTCAAATATCTTTAAAACTAAAATTATTTCGCGAATATGCCAAATAGTTGCTTTTTTAGATTGGAAAGCAACCTTGTAAAACACAATTACAGTTTTATTCTTTGAGACTGAATAACCATATCTGTTAATTTTATGCCTTTATTAATAAAAATTATTCTGCAAATGTGTTAGAATGTAGCGGATTTACGCAGAAAAAAGTTAGATGAAAATTCAAAAACCAAACAAAAACAAAAATAAAAACAAAACCTTCTCCTACTTTCCTAATATATCCCTGCCAACCCCCCATAACATGAATCAATTACTGGCTTTCAAAAAATTATTTTTCTTATTCCACGTGTATAAACTGACATTTTTTATCTTTCTAGTTTTCAAACATTCTTGTTTGCAAGTGATATTTTATCATTAACTAAATCTACTGATTGTATGCATCGTCAACAGGCAACCATTAAAATTTAAAAGCATAGGTTTTTAATGACTAGCATATGCACGAAGCATAGGTTTTTTTAGTCAAGACTTTGACCATTGCTTGACTAATTATCGGTCAACTTGAGCAGCATGTGTTTATTTCCATTCATCCTGTGTAAGATCGGGTTATCGTTGCTTTGAAAATATAACGATGTACTAACACATGTGGTGGCTAGTTAGTGCATCTGGTCTTAATTTTTTTTTCAAAAGATAGAAATGTTTTTCGTTTCAAGAATTACACAGTTAGCAAGATAACACAAAACAACTAATCTAATGGAATTCCGAATACAAAAATTTTGAAGCATTCCCATTTTATTCAAGGCAATTAAAAAATCTAGAAAATTTTCTTGCTTTTTTTTTTTTTTTTTTTTTTTTTTTTTAGAAAAGTTAAAATATGTATTTTGGTAAAAGAAAAATAGAAAGTAGGGAAATCATTAGAGGGGGCTCTAGAGGACGTTAGAGGGGGCTCAGCCCCCCCTGCCCCCCGTCTGGTTACGGGCCTGCAGTGAAGAGAGAAAAAAATCTTGTCACATTATGAAATTTGCTTATACAATAGACTCCCTCAAATCTGCACTCCTAAAATCTGCAAATCTCTAAAATCCGCACATATTTTACAGATGTAAACAATGAAACATTCATTTCAGATGTAGGTGCAAATTTGACTTTTTTAGTTTTATATCAATTCCATATATTTTTTAATTTGTAATTTTTGTTAAGGTAATTGAATTCATTTTTTTCATGAAGAAAGAATAATTTATTTCTGAAAAAATAAAGATATTGGTGATATCACTGGTAATCATAATCTTACCAAATATTTTTATGTATTAATCAAGCTTTTTTAGTTATTAAGTCTGGCTAAACCTGAAATAAAGCTTCATTATTTTATGATCTTGATGTGAATTAGTAATGTACCTTTATGAGGCAAGTTTCAATGAATAATTTAGAAAAAACACATTTCATCTGAATAATGAATATTTAATTGTACATTGATTATTAATTTGATCTTTGCTTTTAGTATTTTTATCATTTTAAAAACTATCTAATATTTTAGTTTATTACTTATTTTAATATTTTAGTATATTGTAAGCAATCATTTTACTTTTGATTTCATTATTAATTACATTCAAATTACTTTTTAAAAAATGTAAACAAAGCAATGACCAGAAATCGGCAGAATTCTAAAATCTGCAAAACCTCTGGTCCTAAGCTGTGTGGATTTGAGGGAGTCTACTGTAATTCAATACATAATTTATGTTTATAAAAATGGAAAAAATCGGATTTCAAATTGATTCCATATTGATTGAGACTTGACAGTTTGATACTGTTACATTGAGTCTGTCATTATGTCAGAAAGTTTCTCACTTGCTGAGCAGAGAGCTTGAATAGCCTTAATATGTCTTCTAATTAAATTTTGCCTTTCACAATATGCTCAAAAATATGTGATCTTTAGACAAAGTAGTTGCTATTACCTCTATCTCTTTAGCATGCCAATTGAACAGATATCATTTCTATTTTTTTTTTAAAGATATTGCTAGTATATTAGCTCATTTATGCATTAAATTGTGGTATTATGGCTATGCAATATATAATGAAAAACAAGCCAAAAAACAAAACAACAAAAAAATACATTCATTTCTTCTTCTATTACAGATAAAAATATATAACATTATAAAAAATGCAAGGAAAGTATAAGTGTTTCACCACAAAATTTAGATACAGAAAATGATTTTTAATTTATGCATAACATTCTTGGTAGGGAGATTGTGTGTGTGTGTATGGTTTAATAGTGTTATCTTTAAAAAATGATCTTGTACAAAGTAATCACACTAAACTAATATTGCATTATATTAGTTATAACAAAAATAAGATATCAAATTGTTTAAAATCAGCCAGCAAAAAGAATTCCTTCAAATATAAAAGTTTCTATCCATGGGGAAAAAAAAAAAAAAAAAAAAAAAAGATGCTAGGAATGTGATGGAGAACATTATTTAAACAAAAAAGTTGGAGAAAGAATACATAAAAAAATTTTAATAGCTCGTTCAGAATGCATAATTTTTCCATTGAAAGATCACAAAACCAGCAAATTTTGTAAAAACGATTCAGTTTTTTAAAAGTGTTTGGGACCAGGGACCCTAAATTTCAAAAGACAAGTGACGCCACTGAACGAATTTATTAACAAATAAAAATTTAATTTTTTTCAAAGCATGAGTGGTTTATTTCAGTACTGAAGATCTGGGACCTATCAATGAATATTCAATAAAGAAACGAAAAGATAGAAAGAAAAAAAAAAAAAAAAAAAACTAACTTCTGTAATAAGATAGAAAATATACTCAAATTCTGATGTTTGAATGGAACACTATTCACTAATCATGAATATAACAATAAATATACTATTTCCATGTAAATTTTGTGGAAACTCTTAAGCATTGTAACAAATACATGAGAAGTGGAACTGTATTTTTAATTTATTAAATTCACATGTAACATCCAATACTATTAGGCAGAAGATTCCAAAAAGATAACACAATTTTAAAATGTTTGCTATAAGAACTTGTGAAAGTTAAAATTTTGCCATTCTATTTTATATTTTAATTTTCTTATACATATATTAAAGATTATAAAAACTTATTAGGCTTTTAAAAGTAGACAATAGCTTTCCTTTTTGCACATATCAAAAATAATAAAAAGATTATACACATGTAAGGATATAACCTACAGAACATTCACAACAAACAAAAAAGATACAACAGTACAGCTATATACATAAATTTAAAATACTAATTACACTGATATTATGGCGAAAATATTGTCTTAAGCAGAAAAGGAAAAAAAATTAATTTTTTGGATGTTGATTACAAAAACAAAAAATAAATAATTCAATTACATGTACTTTTTTTTTCTTTTTTTCACATAAACTTTATTAGTTCTGGCTAGAAATGCAGAGCAGTCTTTATATAAAAAAGTCCACTTCCTCAAACATTCCACAAAACAGAAGAGTAAAAAGTTATATGCAGTAGACTCCCTTATATCTGCTACTCTCTAAAATCTGGAAATAATTTAGAGGTGTAAAAAATGAAATTTTCAGTTCAGATGTAGGGACAAAATTTGACTTTATTTTTATATCAATTCTACATATATTTTAATAGGTAATTTTCATTAATATTACTGAATACATGTTTTTTTCACAAAAGAAAAATAAATTTATTTCTAATATCACTAGTAATCACAATCTTTTTTTGTCAAATGTATTTATGCATCAATCAAGCCTTTTTGATTATTAAGTCTGGCTATAAACATGAAATAAAACTTCCTTACTTTATGATTTAGATGTGAATTAGTAGTGCATCATTATGAGACAATTTTAGTGAATAATTTAGGGAAAATGCATCTCATCTTTATAATCAATCATTTTAAAAATCATTTAAATTTATATTGTTTTAGTCTATTACTTTACTTAACTATTTTAATATTTCACTATATTGTAAGGTCTGGTCCTGGTTCTGGTCCCAAGCTGTGCAGATTTGAAGGAGTCTACTGTATATATAAATAGATAGAACAACACCAAAACAAGAATGGAAGCAATGGAAAATTAACATAATGAAGACAATACTTAATAATAAGATATAATTAGATAGTAGACTCAATACTTCTCCAATCTATAGGCTTAGAATTTTTTAAATTGTTGAGGGGGGGAGGGGGTCAGCTTGATATGTAACAAGACATTTTTTTTTGAAATGATGATCTTATTTGCAAATTGTTTATATTAAAAAATCAACATGAAAGTTAACTTTGAATAACTTTTTCCTACACACACACATGAAAAAAAATGCATTTTTTTTTGTTTTTATATTTTAATTCTGTTAAACAGAAAAGGAAAAAGCTTTCTTAATGTCATTTATCTCTATAACAAAAAAAAAAAAAAAAAAAAAAAAAAAAAGGAAAAAATGCAAAATGGAAATTGCACATCTAGTGTAGCGTATGATGTGCCTTCAAATATAATGAAGTTTAAAAAGTATTTAGATTTTGTTGTAATTGTATACAATATTTCGGATTATAGTGCAATACCTGGAATCTTTTGTGTGTCCCTGTAATTACTGTCCACTTTCTATTATACAGGAAGTAACTTGTAATAATCCTTAGTAACATACATTAATTTCATAAAAGGTAAAATAGTTTAATATAATTAAAACACGCCCCAAACAATATTTCCAGCTATACCATTATTATGTAATGCATTTGTGTGGCCTTGTAAATTAATAATAAATATTCTTTGCACTACAGATTGTACCGAGTGCATATTTTAGTACATATTTTATAGATACATATCAATTTTATTATTTTATTATTTAGTGTAACATCATTAAACTGCACTTGAAACTATTTTTTCCCATTGGCTAAAATGTAACAGAATACTTTTCATTGTCCCTTGAATTAAACAATACATTTAATTTTCATAAAATTTAAAATGAATTGACAAAATTATGAAGCAATTAAATTATTTAAATTTCAAACAATTCAGTTGGGTTGTTTTTGCTCTGTTATATATGGATGGACAAAATGACTATAGGTGATACGTATTTACACAATTATGAACACACCTAAAAACTAAGAATGTTTTTTTATATTAGATGGGGGAAAATTTATTTTAGAAATTATAAGTAGGGCTCAATCCATGAACTTATACAACACTACACCTATGCAGAACATATTAAAACACTAAAAGCACATTTCTTTTAAAATTCATTCACTGGATAGATTATTTAAGTTCTAGAAACAAAGGGTGCTCTCTTTTTATAGAGATTGATATATCATGCAGTTGAAATAGCCAATGTAAAGATACAATAATTAACAAACATATTTAAATAAAATTAATAAAATAATAATACAGTAAAACCTTTAAATAACGGTCAACTCTGCTATTCAAAAGTGGCGGTTTTTGGGAAAACCTCAGAGAATTAAATATTGATAAGAAATGCTTAAAGTTTCATTAATTAACTTTTATATGTCCCAAAACTTGTATTATATAATTAATCATAAATTAAATTATTTTTTTTAAGCAGTAAAACTGAAATAAAATTGTGCAAACCTTTATCCACGGTTTATTACATTCTTATGAGAAAAAAAAAAAAAAAAAAAAAAATCTAAGTTATCATGCATGCGTTTAAAAAGAAAGAGAAAATTATGTATGCATTATGGGATTCTGCGGATCAAGAAATTTGTGCCTCTAGTGATTAATCGGCAGAAAATCCTAAATCTTTCAAGGATGGATGTTTTTTTCTCAGACATGAGCAGTGTTGAATTCAAACATTTTCCTCTGGAAGGAATTTCTGTTCCTCTTGGGGGGAGGGGGGGGGGATTATAGAGTTCCAGAGAAGGGGGGGGGAGGCAGTTCACTTTTTGACCATTAAAAGCATAAAATCTCAAATCTTCAGGAGGAATGTCCCTCCCAGCCCTCCCCCTCCTGAATTCAACACTGGGCATGGGGGGGGGGGGGATTTTCCTCAGCCCACCCTCTACATTTGTCTGCAATCACTAAATGTGTGACACACTGCCCTAATAAATTTAAAGGTCGTTTGACTTTTTACTTAAAAAAGAAAAAAAAAATCTGATTTAAAAGTTATTTTTTTTATTTTTTATCGCCAAAATTGCAGTCCGCTATTCAGAATGTCTATTTTTCAGAGGTTAAACATACAAAAATTTAAGTTTGGGGAGTGGTGATTTCAAAACAATCTGTTAAATAGAAATATCTGCTATTTGGGAGTGTTTGTTATGGAGGTTTTACTGTAATTAATAAATAAAAATGATATACAGAAACTATTTTGATAATTATTTAAAAATATGAATAAATGAATTTAAAATATAATTATTTTAAAATATGAAGGTCATATTCAAAAACATAACTAAAGACAATATAAAATTCACCATAAACACACATTTTTTAAAAGTTTACATCACTAAAACTCTTAGTCTGACAAAAATGGCAAATAAATCATTTATGTTTTAAGTTTATTTAATCTCAGTGTAACTTCATCAACAGTCTCCATGAATTCTTTCCGATTTCTCAGATCAAAATTTTTATCGAAGATTTTACTAGTGCAGTCAAGTATTTCCCACAATGTTTTATTCTTACCCCATGACACATCAGAATTGGCAATCAAGCTATAAAGAATCCGGGCTATCCGCATAATTTGAAATGATTTTGTAAAAACTGCATAGTCGATGCTAAAATAAATAAAATAATATAAGTAAGAAATAAAGTAATATATTTACAAACATAGAAATTCAGCATAATTCCACTTTATAGAGGCTTTGACAGGATTAAGAAAATGGCATTGGTTCAAGCTTAAAAAAAGTGAGATTTTTGATCAAATGATATAAACAGCAATAAAAAAAAAATGAACTATCATTCCTATGCATAAATAATGCTTTTAAATATAGGTTTGTATATAAAAACAGATAAAAAGTTTTTGTACATAAATATATATCTATATACATGTACTACACATATAAACACACATAACAATACCCTGAATATACTGTTCATGTATTACATAAGCAGGGAGGGGGTGGTCCAGTGTTTGTTAATTTTTGCTGACAAAGGGGAGAGGGTAATGAGAATTCCTACGTTAAACAACAAAGATAGTAGTTAAAAAAAAAGAGCATGATTTTGATGAGTGTTCTGCGAATGTTGAATGACTTAAAATAGTAATGAAGGGCTGGAAACAAGGAACATTCGAGCCTATCACTACCTTGAAAATATCATAATATATAATGCAGAGACATGAATTCAAAGATCTTGGACACCAGACTAGAAATATGAATTCCAAACACATAATATGCCTATGATTCTTGTTAAAATTTTTAGTTATATTCCTAAATAAATTAGAGCCTGTTGTATTTCTTATTTTTTAAAAATGAAAAAAAATATGTTACAATAATAGCTATTTTGTATTCTATTAATTGTTTAATGCAATAAGTAACAATATATTAAACAGATTCTGTTTTCATTCAATACCACAACCCTTAGATGTCTATTTATGTAAATTTGCTAGATTAATAATGTTATTTATTGAAAGATGTAATTTTTTACTTACCCTTCATACTATATAGGGTAGTCTTGCAATCATTTTGAAAATTGATTTTTTTTTTTTTTTTTGGGGGGGGGGGGGGGGGGACGGTTTCACACATTTCAGATACTAGAGATTCCAAAAAACATATTTTTAGGGGGGGAAAAAATTGCCATCTGTGTATCAGTAAATGCTTTATTTCCCGAACAAATTGAGATAGAGACATGAAATTTCGTATGTACTTAGTATGTAAACTTAAGACAAAGCCTATTTAATATCAGTAACATCGATTATTTGGAACTATTTTTTTTGGACTGTCGAAAAATTCATTCTAAAAAAAGGTGCATAAAAAATTTAAAATTTTTCATTTTAAGGTGTGGATGTAAAAGGTTATACAATAACACAAATTTTGCTTAAAGAACGAAGTTAATTGGATAATTAGTTGCCGAGATATTTGTAATCCTGTTTTACACATTCTTTGATTTTTTATGACCCTGTATTTTATTCAAATTTCAATTCAAAGATATATTTTAATTGGAAATGAGACACTTAATCCGTCACAGTAAACTGTTAGTTAATATGATTATTATTTTTGGAGTTATAAGGACGTTTCTTTTACACAATTCGGTACTACTTGTGTAATTTGGCGTTTTATATAATTTGTCGAAATTGGTTCATCAGCGATTCATTAATAGAGCATTACTATATGTATTAAAAATATTTAAATATATTTTAAATTTTGTTTTAGAGTTGCAGTGTATTAAATAGTTTACACATGTTTTATTTTTATATATTATATTATATATATCCATGATGGGTAAGTATTACAGTGGCCCCAACGACTAGTTTCATGGCAAACAGTATCCATGTTAAAATATTATAAAGTCTTACATAAGTAAAGGTGGGGGGGGGAGCTTATGCTTATTTTTCCTTACAAGGGGGAGGAAGGCATACAAAATGATTAAAATATAAAATAAATTACATAAAAATATGCTTATATAATATTTGATTGGTCACTTAATCAAAAAGGGCAACTTTGTGACGAATTTTAATTTATTTTGTTCAGAAATGCATGAAACTAGCAGGTATTGTTGTTCAGAAAATATCTAACTGCACACATTTTTCAGATTTTTGCAAACGCATTAGATATGTCAGAACAAGCAATCAAAGTTACATTTTGAACCACATTTCTCAACGAAAGTAGAAAAATCAGTCTTACAAATGGTGAAAATTGTGTGATCACATGACCAAAATCATTTATAACTCAATAGGTAATTTTATTATAATAAAGTGGAAAACAAAGCTCGTTTCAAAATTGCTTCCCGGGTCAGGCTTTTGGTTAAATGAATTTGTATATGTGTCAAAACATGTTGCGCTTGTTGAGCAGAGCAGTTGAGAACAGCCTTAAAAGATACAAATAAAAGGTAACACAATATATTTTTTTTAAATATAAACTGATACTGCTGTATACTTAGTGTGTTGTCAGTAGCTGGTAATTAAGGTAAACATTTGACTACTCGGTGATTTTTATAAAGGACAAGTTAATTGTACAAAATGTTTACATTAAATTTTACTTTTCAAATAAAATCTTGAAAATATGGATTTTGTAACATTACTTAATGCAAATGTTTTGGGTTAAAAACAGACTTTTCAGCAAAACAAAGCTAGTAATTTCCTTGCTTAAATCTCAAAAAATTCCAAAACCCAACAGGCATTTTTTTTTTTTTTTTTTTTGGTGATTGCAGTGCAAATTCTTCTTCTTTCCCCTTAAAAAAAAAAAAAATTGCACTTTTTTTTTATGACATTTTTAGAAAACCTAATTCTTGTGAATATCAAGAGTTATTGTACATTATAAATTAATGCATATTAGTTCTTTTGTCTCTTCAAATCTATTAAGAATAAAGCATTCATTAGTAAAAAATAACAGTTCATATGATTTCAATGACAAAATTGACAGTATAAATGTGGTTCTTACATTATCTCATCCATATAAACGTTTTATATGAGAAAGTTCTGATATTTTATTAAATGTTTGAGTTACAATCAAAATTTCATTCAAAGTTATCAAAGGGTGCAAAAAAAAAAAAAAAACAAAGGATTTTCACATTTTTTGAAAGCATTTTAATGAAATATTTGTAAAAATATTCTTTATATATTTTTATTGCAACGAAAATTCTCATTATTTATTTTTTTCTTTAATATTTTTTTTTTTTTTTTTTGAAAATTACATATCAAGATGTTGTAGGGTTGCCAGATTTTTAAGGAATTTTTAGGCCTTTTATACATTGTATTATCAGACATTCTTTCTTCCTTTTTTTCATCTCTGTTTTATAATAAATTCAAGAATTTTTTCTCTTTTCAATTTGCTTCAAAAATTTTAGTTTCCCCAAAATTTGGTACAGACACACATACCAAACACAAAAATGGATTGTTTCTGATCAGGATGGCAAAAATCTTCGGAGGGTTAAGACATATTAAAAATATGTGAGCCCATTGACTTAAAATAAATATGCAATTAATTTAAATGTATACATAAAATTAATAAGGTACTAGCATTTATACAAAAAAAAATTATATTCTTATCTTAGATACAGAATTTCATTTTTATTTTATTGTTAATTTTTTTTTTTCAATTTAAATGTGCCAATAATGGGCACCCAGTCAGTAATAGTCATAAAAAAAATTTTTTTTTGATGCTTGAATGATGTGATATGAACTAAGATTACTGAAAAGCAAATAAGTTGAAACTGGTGTGATAATATATGTACAGAAAAAACTTAAGACTATCAAAAATTCTTAAAGCTGCTAGGCCTTTTCAAAGACCTGAGTCTTTCTTCGTCAGGTGCAAAGAAAGTGTGCATCAGCTATGAAAGCAGCAGCAGAACTAAAATGAAAGATAAGGGAAAATGGAATAAGCTGAAGGAACAGCCAATAAGAAAGTAAAAGGCACCAGCCAATCACAGAAGAGTATAATCAAAATGGACAAAGAGTAGAAGCGGAATAAAAAAGCAAATTGGAAGGAGGAAAAAAAAAAATTACAAGAGAAAAAAAATAAATCATGATCGAAATTTAAATACACAGACATGGAGCACAATAAAAAGGAAAAAAAATTATATATAATCCTAATATTAATTAATACAAAAAACAAATTATACAGTAGTGCTGAAAAGGTTTTTCTAAGCTGTGGAGAGCATTGTGGAATCAGATTTATCATTAACAATAACTTCACAATTAAAATAAATAGCTAAATTTTCAAGAAAAATTAATTCAGAGGTACTATTGGCATTAAAGATAATTTTAGCAATCTGAAAATTAAAACTATGGCCGGAATCCCAAAATTGCTTGACAACAGAAGATTTAGAAATTTCTTGATTAATAACATAACAAGAGTGTTCTATTAAGCGGATTTTGAGATTTCTTTTAGTTTGACCAATATGAAATAAATTGCAGTCATAACAAGGAACATTATAAATTCCCCATTTTTAAAAATCAAAAACAGGAGATTTAGTGGAAGGTGATTTGAATTTATTGACAGATTTAAAAATTTCCTTAAAATTGAAATGTCTTAAAACTTTAGCTAATTTGAAACATAAAGGGGTATAAAAAGGGAGGACAACCAAATTATCAAGTTTACTTTTAACAGAATTGGAAAGAATAGATTTATTAGATGGTCTATTGAATTTGTTCACAGCAATATTAATAATAGAAGGATTGAAACCTTTTTTGCCAGCAACAGTTTTTAAGTAATTCAGTTTATTCTTAAGGGATGCAGAGTCAGAACAAATTTTGAGAACACAATTAAAATATGCATAAAAAACCAATAATTTTTTGGTTGACAGGATGATTTGAAAGAACATGAGGTGGGTTAAAGATAGGTTTTTTGCATCTAATGAAGAAAAACTCAGATATTTCAAAAGACCTGGAACATTTAAGAATTTTTGAAGTTTTAAGAAGTTTTTTCTGTTCATAAGATTACCGACTGTTATTTTATTTTCTTACAATCTTAACTTGACATTATTATACAAAATAAATATTACTTTTTTTTAAAATGTAGTACATATTTATCTTAATCAGGGCTTAATTTGAGCTGGAGTCCACCAGAACTTAGCTCTGGTAACTTCTTTGTTCTTAAAAAATATTTAAATGTTGGTTAGGATTTTCATAGCCCAAAAATAAAGCAATCTGGAGCCCAGTGCCCTTTCACCCCCCCCTCCCCTCCAAAAAAGCCAAAATAACACTTCCCTTTTCCTCTCATCTCCAAGCTTTTGCATTATGTCTATCAAAACAATTATAGGTGATGCAATGAGTAGTACATATTAGAAATTAAGCCCTGATCTTAAGCTTTAATATTTTGTTTAATTTTTATCTCCATTTACCCCTAAATACAAACATCTATTTTCGTATTGTGAACATTATTAAAATTTTCATGGTCATAATTGAATTTTAATATATTCCAATTTATATTTGTTGCTACAATTAAATGGATTTTTTATTCATAATGGGAGGAATATGGTTGCAAAATTATTTAAACAATGTTGATGGAATATTATAATACAAACACAAATGGAAAATAATAATCAACAAACCACTTTACTGAAAGAAAGTGCTTACCTTCTAAGAAGATATTCTTTTTCTTTTCGTTTAAAGTTACTTTCATTAAATGTATCGGATTCTTCCAAATTCAGCAAATTCAGAAATGCAGACGAATTTCCTAAGTTCAATTTATGAATTTTCACAGCTTCACACCATACTATTTTCCTTTCTTCCATAAGATCTAAAACATGTTCAATAAATTCAGTACATATTGAAAAATTTTAAAAGTATCAAATGTTTCAAATCAGCAACCACTTTTTTTTGTGGGCTGTAAAACATTTATTTATCACATTAGGAATCACAATACACTATGTTTTATAATAATAATGTAAAAAAAAGAAGTGCAATACAATAAAAAATTAAAATAGTAGAATCAAGGACTGGATAATTTTCAGAAAATCTTATCAGGTAGCAAAATACAACATGCATACACAGTTGAATATCATCATGACAAAATTTAGATTACTACAAGAATAATCCATTAGTATAATGCATTTCTGTAGTATATTCCTGTAATTTTTAAAACAGAATTTTCAGAAATATTTGCAGCAGAGGGAAATTAAGTGCAGAATAACACTCAGTGCAATGTTTACATCATGGCAATAAGAAGAGTTGTAAAACTTGACCAATAAATCTATACCAATAAAGAAAATTTCATTCTATGTGTGTGTGTGTGTGTCTGCAATGGCTAGCAAAATCTACTACATAGAGAAATCTGAAAATTTATATGAGGATAGATCAGAGCAGGTAAGAATGCACCCGAGACTTGGAATTTTCATTTTTTGTTAATTAGTCAAGTTATTAATTAAATCACAACAGTTTGGTGCTTAGACATGCTCAGAACAAGATTTACACAGCAAAACGAAATCAAAAACCGATTTTTGAGGTTTAATTAAAAAAATTTTTGAGGGGAGGGGGTATAACTTTTTGATATAGTTGATAACAGAAGACATATTCTGAAAAGTCATAGTTTTGCATCTTAAATGCTGCAATCATTTAAAAAAACCTTTATTTTTGAACATTTTTATCAAAAAGCGTCATTTTACCCAGTCTTTTAACTTTCTTCTGGCTTTCAGTTTTCGATGGATTTACACGTTTTAGTGGTCAGATTCCAAAAAAAACATGTTTTCACAAAATGTCTATCTGTCCATGTGTCTGTATATCTGTGTGTGTGTCCGTATGTCGCAATTCTACCATAAAAAAGTGTATGAAGATATACATAAAATTGAACTAATTTTTTTTTTGAATGTTTTTGGCTGTGGCAAGCAGGTCCTCCTTTAATTTTGAAATATTCTTCCGGAAGGGGGTGCTGCAATCGGAAATTTTGTGCCATTTTCAATATTGTACCGATGAAAAGTGTATAAAATTATGCATCGAATAATTTTGTATAAGTGTTTTTTGTATTCCAATTTTTTTTGTATAAGTATATGGCTATGGCTAGTTGGTCCTCCCTGAATTTGAAAAAAATCTGCCTCAAGGGGGCACTGCAATAGTGATTTTTGTGCCATTTTGAATATTACACCACCTAAAAGTGTACGAAGTTATGCCTAAAACTGAACAAAAATTTTTGTGTATGATTATTTTTAAGTATGGCAAGTAGGTCCTCCCTGAATTTGAAAAAAAAATCTGCCTATCATTTTATTGTCCATCAGCTAGTGCAGAGACAAACTCATTTTTACTTCGATTAATTGATTGAAACAGAAATTCAAGATGAAAATAAAAGTTAATATAGCATTGAATTAAAATTATTAAAAAATTAACATGAGTAACTATTTTTTTAAATATTAAAATGTACGTATGAGATAGAAGAAAGTTTTGGGACTGGCACATCCAATTAGTTTTTCTTCCATACTGCATCGCTTCCCAAGGGTGCAATTTTGAAGATATCGATTAACAAAAAATATGTATATAAAGCTGAGACTGAAAAGCAAATGATTTGAAAATATATGAATTTTAACAGAGTGAAAAATTTATAACCACAAATCACTTTGTACCTAATGGAAAGGTTTGGATTTCTTCCGGAAGAAGTAAATTTCTTCCAGGAGGGTGGAATAAACTGGATGAAATGGAAGAAAATAATAGAATTCAATATTAAAGTATATAAACTATGTAAAGGAACTAAATTTGAAGCACAATTATAAGAAAACTAAATTGGAAAATTTAATTATTATAAAATAATTTTTAGAAAAATAAGTTATTTTTTAAAAACAAACTTCAAGTTTTGCAGACATTTACAAAATAGCAGATTTTACAACTTTAGTAATAGAGAGTTTTTTTTTTCTTCATTATTTAAATTATGTAAAAAAAAGAAAAAAAAAAAAAGAAAGAAAGAAAACTATGAATTCTTTATTTTTCATATACAAATACATTATTTTCATATGAAAATGCATTTTTAAACTGTGCAATGCTGTAAATAAACAAATTTGTAGTTATTATTTATAATAGCATCTAACCTGTATATCTAAATGCTGATTTTAAAAGACTAATATTCTATAAATGTCAATGATATGTTGAAATGTTTCAAAACTCTTCTGAAGTTCTGTAGGACTTGCAAGAATTTTTTTTCATGTTTTGCATTCATTCATTCAAAATTAAGAAATTAATTGCAGCACCTACAGCTAAAAAACTTTTGTTTTTTTTATACCATGTTGCATTGTAATAAGGGAAAAATTGTATTTTAATGAAAATTTTTAATACAGTAATTATTATAAATTATTTACCTTAAGAAAATTGCTGTGAATTAATTTTTTTTTTTTTTTTTTTTTTTTTTTAATGAGTTTTATTTTACCATTGGTAAAATATTCGTACTATTTACTGCTAGTTTCAAAAGTTTAAATAGCTTTAAAATATGCTGGTTAAAATTGAAATGGATAAATTTTTAATTAATTTGTGTATTTTGGATAAAATATTTTTTCTTCATGTAGCAAATGGTTGAAAAGCTCTAGACAGATGTGTGATTTTGGCTAAAAATTTGATGCAATAACAGACTTGAGCTCTAAAATCTGAAAGTCAGAAGATTTCATTTCAGAAATCAGGAGATATTTTTTTCAATGAAAACTTATTAATTTTTAAATGTAAACATGCTTAGAGTAAAGTTCAATTCTAAATAAAGATTTGTTACTAGGTAAGATTAAAAAGAAATATGAGACTTGTACTCAAATAAGGAAAATATGTATTCCTTAGAAACAGAATGCAGCATTTAAACTTATGATGTTCCAACATACATTTAAATTAACTACATATGTACATATTACAATACAGGTAGCGGTTCTTCTGGATAAACACATATAAAACGTTATTACTGAAAATATTAAATAAGTATATTAATCGAGACAAATCATTAATAATCCAGAACGTGTCCATAGTAAGAGAAAAGAATCTTAAAGATTCTTTAGTTATAATGAATCTATGTTATTTATTACATAAAATATTACTAATCAACTGTACTAAAGAACAACTACATTTGCACTAGAGTTTATCTTGGAATTACAGTAAATTTGACCATAAAATAATAAAATATTTAAAAATGTGTAAAAAATGAGGAGAAATATATCAAAAATCTGGAGTATTGGAAAACACATGAAAATCAGGAGTCTCCTGACGAAATCAGGAGATTTGGCAAGTCTGTAATTATTAATTCAGCACATATAATTGATTAAATTTGTATAGGTTTTATAGAATTAATTTAATTAAGGCTATAATTAGAAGACATTTATTGTATATTATAAAGCTGAAAGTTATATACTAAATTCTTAAAGAATAACAGTTTCCTCTATTTTTCCACTTAGAAGAAATCAGTTTCTTATGGTCGTTTTTTTTCCTTCTTTAGAAGAAACTTGCCAACCCTGTTTAAAGAGAGGATTTTTTTCTACAATTAAACCATCTAAACATTTATATTTCAACACACGCTTTTCAGAGTATTTCTGCAAATCAAATTTATATCACCTACTAAAATTTTCATAAAAACATTTAAAACAAAGCAATTTTGGTACGGTTTTACTTGCATTCGTGTTAAGTTTTCAAGACAGTATAAGTATATTTTTTCACAAAAATTTAAAGAAGGCTTTTCAAAGAATTTGGACAGTATGGACTTTTTTTTTTAGTATGTTAACAGAACAGAGCCCAAAACAAAAAACATCTAATTTTGATCTAAGTATGGATTATTTATTATTTTTTTTACATAACTTTCACATTTATAAACGCTGAAAATCTTAGAGAGTTCAAGCAACAAGAACTATTTTTTTAAACTACTTAAAATTACCAAGTGGGGAAAAACATATTCTTACGAGCCATTTTATCATTAAATATCAACATTTTTTTCTTTACTGTTTCATACAGGCCATGAAAACATTAAGATTTTAATTCTTAAAAATTTCAAATGATAATACAGTAGATTCCCTCAAATCCGCAAACCAGAAATCCGCAACTCTCTAAAATCCGCACATATTTTTTGGATGTAAACAATGAAACTTTCAATTCAAATATTGGGACAAAATTTGATTTTTTTTAGTTTTGCATCAATTCCATATATATATATATGTTTTGTAATTTTCCTAATAATATTCTATTCATGTTTTTTCATGAAGGAAGAATACTTTTTTTGGAAAAAATTCAAGATATTGCTGATATCACTGGTAACACAATCTTTTTACCAAATACATTTATGCATTAATCAAGATTTTTTTTGGTTATTAAACCTGGCTAAACTTGGAAAAAAAAATCCCTTTTTTATGATTTTGATGTGAATTAGTAATATACTTTTATGAGGCAAGTTTTGTTGAATAATTTTGGAAAAATACATCTAATCTTTATAATAAATATTTATTCATACACTATTGATTATTAATTTGACCTTTGCTATTAGTACTTTTATCATTTAAAAACTGTCTAAATTTTTATTATTTTAGTTTATTACTTATTTTAATATTTTATTACATTGTAAGCATTTATTATAGTTCCGATTGCACTATTAATTGTACTCAAATTATTGTTAAAAAAATGTAAACAAAGCAATGACCAGAAATCTGCAAAATTCTAAAATCCGCATAACCTCTGGTCCCAAGCTGTGCAAATTTGAGGGAGTCTACTGAAACTATTTTTCTTTTCATATTTAAAATATTCCAAGATTATCCCCTACAAATCGAATTCACGAAAATACAAATAGACTCTAAAAATCCAAATATGCAAAAAAACAGTATGTACTTTTAATTCTCTTCCAACACTACAAATCATTTAAAAAATACAAAAATTAACTCTTTGAAACAGATTAATTCCCCAAAGTCACTTTTCATTTTTCATGTGCATTTTCTCATAGGATTAACATTATGTGATTTTTTTATTAAAAAGATATACTTAATTTTATACAACAGCTCTGAAATTTTAATACTATATACTAACCCTTTAGACAATGACCAATAACAAACTTGGTTGAGGAATAATTTGATTTAACAGTGAATCAATTAGTTTGAAAATCAAAACTTTCACCAAGAATTTTGCTTGGGGGGGGTCAGAGCTACAAAAATAGAGTGATACAGAAATAAATAGGAGAGTGGTAACAACAAGGAACAGCATTAAACTCTTATGGTTATGGAGCAATAATATAATAAATAGTACGAAAAAAAAAAAATAATTTATGATACAAATATTGAAAGTATTTTACTATATGGTGCAGAAATTTCAGGACAATCAATATAGCAAATTAAAAGAAACTATTGGTAACGAAAATGGATTACTGGAGAATATCTGCAAGAAGATCAAGATTGAAAAGAAAGACAAAGATTGAAATAAGAAATCAATTAAATGTGAGGAGAAATATTAGGCAGAAGATAGATGAGAAAAGGTTGAGATGGTTTGATAATGTGAAAACAGGGTTCATACTCTCTTTCAATGATAAAATTTAAGCACCTTACTCTCAAATTTCAAGCACCTTTTCAGAAATTTTAACGTTAAAAAACATATTGTAAAAGTATCGAGAAAAAAAAAAAATTTCCTTTTCACATGTTTTTAGGCTATACATAAATAACTGTAGCAAAGTCTTAGTGTAAAACAATATGAGAAAATCTTCAAAAAATAAAGAAAATCTTTTTGCATTCAAATTTGAAAGTTAATTTGTGCCAACACTAGCACAAATTTTATTTTTTACCAATTTGATATTTCATCATGAAAGGGTGCACCAAAGGTGCAATTGAAGAAATAACTTCAACAATAAATTTATCAATAGTTTAAAAAAAAAAATTGAATTAAGTATATATATACACAATGCATATCTCTTTCCATAAAAATGTAAAAAAAAAAAAAAAAAAAAAAAAAAAAAAAAAAAAAAAGTGATGGTCTTAATGAAACTTTTATTAATATGAATTAATGATTGTGTGTTTTGAGCTACATAGAAAATGTTGAAGGGACATAGGTAAAGTAAAGTTGTTTAAAATGAAGAACTATACATACCTTCTAATTCACTATATAATCGACAAACATCTTTCGTTGTGTTCTTATTTTTCTATAAGAAGTAATAAACAAATTTAAAAGTAAAGCAATATCTCACAGTATTCATAAAAAGAAAAATAACAGCTTTATTGGTGAATCTTTTTGAATACTAAAATAGTTAAAATACTTTAAATTTTTAAACATTGCTTCTATATTTTATTACATTTTGTCTTCATATTTAATACACCATACATATTATACAGAGTATAACTGATGGTTATAACTGTAAATGATGATAACAGATATCAGGAAAAAAAATTTGCATAGAGAACCAGGGTTACATTCCGATCAAGCATACAGAATTTCATATATTATTACTTTTTATGTAAGCTATTTTAACTAGTAGATTACAACAATTTACTAAACTTAAAAAAAAAAAAATAAATGCAAAGATTAAAAACTGTATATACACATATGATAAGCATAATATGAAATGATTTCTTAATAACAAACATAGATGAACTAATTAAAAAAAAAAAAAAAAAAAAAAAAAAAAAAAAAAAAATATATATATATATATATATATATATATATATATATATATATATATTTATGTATTGTAATAATAAAATTTTTTCACTTTTACTTATTTCCAAATTCTTATATCTAAAATTTACTTATCTTTTAATAATATCTTAACATAATTATCAGATTCCATAACCTTTAATAAACACTTTATTTTTTTCTAAAAAACCATAATTTATTAAAGCAGCACTTTCTCTAAAATCCCATTTATTTGTTTTATCTGTTTCATACCTTTTATTTATGTTCTAAAAAAATCATTTGATTACCCACAATTTCCTGATGGCAACAGATAATTCCCCCCCCCCCCCTGTTTAAAATTTTGTATTGGATAAAGACGTGTTTTCCAGTAAATTATTTGGCAGTGCAAAATGTTGCCACAAAATCTTGTATTCATATCCACTTTGGGATATAACATAATTACTTTGATTTGAGAAGCAGATTTATAGATTTTTTTCATGTGTTAATCAGAATCTTGTCATCTGGGTAATAAAAGTCTTTAAATGGTGAAGTTCTATTGCAATAACATTTTTCTGTGCTATTATGACAGAACCTTATATCAGTACAAAGTTTAAACTGGAGTATGCGTGGAATCATTTACTAAGCTATGAAACACAAATAAATGTGTTTAAAAAGGATTTTGTTTATGTCTGATTTAAAAATATATCTCTAGGAATTCATTCTTTGCCTTGCCACCATGTGCCACATGACTGCTGATAATGCAAATTGAATGTTCTTGGTAAATGGTATATCAAGTTGTATGGTTTAGAGCAGCATTTTACATATACTTTTCAAAACAAAAATTCACATTTTTAGTATACAAAAAAAATGTATAAAAATGCATTAAAGACAATAAAATAATGCAACAATAGATAAGCAATATACAGATAAAATGTTTGGGTGTGCATAGCAAGTTTTGTTTTAATTACCTTAGCAACCTTCTTCAATTTTAAACATAATTCTCTGTTTTTTTCATGAAGCTCTATGATGGTCCTGAAGCAAATGAAAAGAATTCAAATTAGATGTACAAGTTATACAATTTATTATTCTAAAACACTTTTTTAAAAAATTTAAATTAGGAAAATTTAAAGCATTGATAAAGTTTTAAAAAAAAAAGAGGTACATGACTACTTTCTTAACGACCTTTTTTGTTAAACAAAATCTATTGCCTAATGTGATTTACAAAAAGATACGTCTAATAATGTCAGAAGTTTAAGGAAATAGATTGTTCTTTATTTAATAATAAGTATAATATATAAACAAGAAAGAAAAATCATGCTTCAAGCATAGATTATAAACGCTTTCCAACATTTTCTGAATTCCTTATCAAAACTTTGTTGCTTAGAAAGTTTAAAAAATAAATAAATAAACAAAAAATAAGTAAACATTTTAGAAAACTCATTACTTATTTGAAAATCAGATTTCAGCAATTATCATCCATAGTGGAAAAGTAAGTAATTTTGTGCAGCCGTGTATTTATTTCAAAAATATGCATTACAATATTTAATTGCTATAAAAGACGTTAATTACTAATAAAAACATTAAAAGATCTTAATAATTTTTACATGTTTCGATTGAATTTACTCAATCATCATCAGAAAAAGAAAATACAAATAAACACAAAGATGGAAAATGACAATAAACTATTACAAATGAAATTCCATTTGTATTTAATTTCATTTGTAATAGTTTATTGTCATTTTCCATCTTTGTGTTTATTTGTATTTTCTTTTATTGATGATCAGAGGTGCCAAGTTTCAATAAAAGTTATCAGTAACCAAAGTTCAGAGAAGAGTTAGGGGGGGGGGGGGGTTGGGCAAATTTTCAAAAATTCTTTCTTTTTTCCGCAATCTTTTGACAGGAAATTTGCAATGTTTGCACGGAATTTTCACATCTTTCGCGATTTTTGGACGAAATGTGCGCGTTTTTCGCGATTTTTGGACGAAATGTGCGCGTTTTTCGCGATCTTTTGACAAAATTTGCGCGTTTTTCGCGATCTTTAGACGAAATGAGTGCGTTTTAAGCGACTTTTTGACGAAATGAGCGCGTTTTCCGCGATCTTTTGACAATGTGTGCGTTTTCCGCGATCTTTATAACATAAGCCTGTTTTAAGCGATTTTTGACGAAATGAGCGCGTTTTTCGAGATCTTATGATAAAATGAGCGCGTTTTCCGCGATCGTTTGACGAAATTAGCCCGTTTTAAGCGATTTTTTGACGAAATTTGCGCGTTTTAAGCGATTTTTTGACGAAATTTGCGCGTTTTAAGCGATTTTTTGACGAAATGAGCGCATTTTCCGTGATCTGTTGACAAAATGAAAGCGTTTTTCGCGATCTTTTGACGAAATAATCGCGCTTTAAGCGATTTTTGACGAAATGAGCGCGTTTTTTTGAGAACTTATGATGAAATGAGCGCGTTTTTTGAGAACTTATGATGAAATGAGTGCGTTTCCCGCGATCGTTTGACGAAATTAGCCCGTTTTAAGCGATTTTTTGACGAAATTTGCGCGTTTTAAGCGATTTTTTGACGAAATGAGTCCGTTTTTTCGATATCTTTTGACAAAATTTGCACGTTTTTCGCAACATTTTGACGAAATGCGCGTACTTTCACGCAATCGTTTCTGTTTTTCCCGAGATCTTATATTGAAATTTGCGTTTTTTCAAGCGATCCTTTGATGAAATTCGCGATTTTTTTATCTGTAATTTCTATCCGATGCCCGTAACGCCGTAACTTTTGTTGCATATCCGTAATAATTACGGACAGATCGTAATACTTGGCACCTCTGGATGATGATTGAGTAAATTCAATCGAAACATGTAAAAATTATTAAGATCTTTTAATGTTTTTATTAGTAATTAACGTCTTTTATAGCAATTAAATATTTTAATGCATATTTTTGAAATGTTTTTAATGGACTTATATGAAAACTTCTATTTATAATTAATGCCGTGTATTTAATTTACAATTCATACATATTCTGTAAAATATGCTAAAACTTTTATAAAACTTTGTTATAAAATTCATAATAGATTGAAAATTCATGTTCAGCAGTTTCTATCAATATACCGATATGGAAACATATTTGAATTTTTTTGTACAGCCTTCTATATTATTAACAGATTTTTTATATTTGCTATACATTAAGTCAAAATTTAATTCAGGTTAAGACGCAATTAAAACTACTCAAATCATACTTTTAAACATTATCATCCTTAAGAAATGATGTATTCAGTTTTTTGTGTGGTGATGCACACGATTTTATTTATATTAAATAAACATTTCTTAACATACTAAATATAATTCAATTTGAAAGTGTAGAACTCTGTTAAAAGCTACCTTTAAGCCATTTACACAGATATGAAATATTTTTTGACACCCTGTACATGATCTTTACCATTTATATGCACTAATTTATGCTAAGGAAAAACTTAGCTAAATGTATATACCATTTATGAAATTGAATTTCCAGCACTTATAGGTAATAGACAGAGTATTTCAGATATAGTACTTTACCTGAATATTTTACATGCCACTGTAAATGACAGATAAATGCTACGCACATCATGTTCAGGGGCGTATGAAAAGAAAATTGCACCCGAGGAAAAGTTAGAATTTGGCACCCCCTCGCCTTCCCCCGACTTTTTCTCGTGACAGGCCAAAAATGACATGGTAATATAGATTTGGCACCCCCCTAAATTTCCGTGCCTGGGGCAACTGCCCCTTAAGCTCCTCCTTTTGCACAGTGCTAATTATGTTATTATCTTGTAATAAGCCTCAGTAACATGCATCATTTTTATTATATATAGTGAAACAGAACTAAAATACACTGGAAACACTTCGCCCTATACCACTGTATAACAGAATCTTTTTGTGTGACGCGGTAAAGGAATAGTAAATGCTTATCAATTTTATTATGTTTGAAATTGTCTAACACAGGGATGGCCAACTTTGCAGCACACATGCCACAGCATGGCATGGCAGAGTTTTAACAGTGCAATGCGAAGACTTATTGGAAAAATGTTAAAAAATAGAAAAAATAATAGGCAGAAAACCAGATAGAAATGTCCCTTGTTAACTGTCCAAAGTTAATTTTTGCAATAAACTTAAAAGAAGCCTCTACATTAACCTAATAAGTGACTGAAATCACCTGTATATATATATATAAAAAAAAAAAAAAAAAAAAAAATAGTGCAATCAAATGCATTCTATTATGAATAAAATAAAATCAAAGTGTCATTCAAGATTGTTTGTTGAATAATTATTTAAAATTAAATGTTTCAAGTTATTCCTTTTTAGGTGCGTTCATAATTATGTAAATACGTAGCACCTATTGTTGTCGCTCAGTCCGTTCGTCTGTCTGTCTGCATGTAACAACGCAAAAACTATCCAACTGAATCGTTTGAAATTTAAAATATATAATTATTACATAATTTTGTCGAGCCATTTCAAATTTTATGAAACTCAGATGGATAGATCAATTACAGGGACAATCAAAAGGATTCCGTTACATTACGGTCAATGGGGAAAAAAAGTTTCAAATGCATTTTAATCGTTTGAAATTTAAAACATATATTTGTTACATAATTTTGTCGAGTCATTTCAAATGTTATGCATAGTTCGGATATCATATGTTCGGATGCATAGATCAATTACAGGGACAATCAAAAGATCTCATCGTGAGCAGTAAAAAACTCAATGGAACTACCCGTCGCAAATGAGTCGTTTTCGAAATATTAGATTAATGTCACCTAGCTAGTGCACACTTAATGGGGGACCGCAAAAAATTTTAGTCGCGATCTTAACGAAACTGGTATTATTGAAAAGATATCATTGTAAGGATTAAAAAACTCAATGGAAAAACCCGTCAGAAATGAGAAGTAATCAAGATATCTGACAATTTGTGTCACATCGCTAATGCACACTTACTGAGAAACTGCATTAAGTGACATAATTTGCCGGATATCTTGAAAATGGCTTATTTCTGATAGGTAATTCCATTAAGATTTTTACTTCTCACAATGATATCTTCCCAATGACACCATTTTCATCAAAATTACGAAAACAATTTTTTACGGTATCTCACTAGTGTGCACTAGCCCAGTATCCACTACCTACGTGACATAAATTATGGGATATCTCGAAAACGGCTCATTTCAGATGGGTGGTTCCTTTGAGTTTTTCAATCCCTGCGATGATATCTTTTCAATACCAGTTTCATTAAGATCGAGACTAAAATTTTTTGCAGTCTCCCATTAAGTGTGCACTAGCTACGTGACATAAATTGTCAAATATCTCGAAAACGACTCATTTGCAATGGGTAGTTCCATTGAGTTTTTTAGTGGTCACGATGAGATCTTTCCAACGATACCACTTTCGTCAAAATCGTTGACTACACTTCTTGCACTTCCCTAGTAAGTAGTATTCTCAAAAAACACTAAAACTATTTTTTGCTCATTATACTTTTAGAATTGACAAAATGATGCTCAAAACAAAAGAGTGAATATGATAAATATTGGTTAATAACAAACTTTTGTAAATTATTATTTGATAATAAATATATGGAGAATGGAGCATCTTAATTTATGCTTTCAGAATATAAGAAACTCATATATCAGTATATCTTTATTTTTGAATATAACAATTTTTTTTTTTTTTTTTCTAACGTCATATGCAAAATAAAAACATCAACAATAAGAGGAACCTTTAAAAAATTATTCTGTTAATTTATAATACACACTTAAAACTTTCAAAAGTAATTCTCACAGATTTTTTTTTCTTGCTAATTTAGGTCCCAAGAAAGAAAAACAATAGAAATAAAAGGGCTTTGTTTTATTTATTGTCAATATTACAAGTATTTTCATAAACTTAGATAATTTTATTTGAAAGAAATTACATCCAATAAAATTCATATTTCTTTTCATAGAAATTTTTATTTTCTATGTTAAAAAATGTGTGTAATTTACCTTTTTTGTTCCTCAGTGGCGGAGTGTTTTGATTTCTTTTTAGAAAATAGATCATTTATAAATTTTGACACACTTTTGCTGCAAAGAAGAAAAATTAGTTAATCATATGATTTTAAAACATAGAGAGAAGTAACATTATTTAAAAATAAAAATACATAAACAATAAATAAATTTTTAGAAATTTTAATTTATTTTCAATTGGCATTTATATCAATGAATGTTATTATTTTTTAAATTGATATTATTGGACTAATACACTCACCTAAAAATATCTCACTTACTAATGTTAATTCTAAAAAAATACCCCCCCCCCCCAATAAATAAATAAATAAATAAAAAATTTGTAAACAAAATTGAAAAAATAAAAAAATAGCTTTTGTAGAGATCACCTTAATAATCCAATGGAAAATAAATAAACATTTGAAATATCGAAATGCAAATGAGATATTTTCAGAAACTTCTCTCATAAGACTAACTTTTTCAAGTACAGTGGCATACTACAGTGAGTGTGCCATAAATAATACAAATAGTAATTTTTCTGTCATTTACAAATTTACCTATAGATTTAAAACATAAATGATCTGAAGCAAGAGCAGTTTTAAGAATAATTCCACTTGTACTGACATATGCATTTATAAATAAGGGGGAGAGAGGGAGTAAAAAAGACCCCCCCCCTATATTTTTATACAACAAAACTTTTTTTTTTTTTATATATATAAATAAGTTGTAAGATATGAAAATTTTAACTTAATAAATAATAATTAAAAACTGTTCTTATTGCATAATTTAATAACAATAAAAAAAAATAAAAAACCTGGAAAGAACACTTATATTATTTTTAAAAATTTATACATTATCCAGACCAGACATTATTATTATGGTGTGACTAACGAAAATTTATGCTGAGAGAGTGATATGTTCATGTAAAATAATAAAAAATGCTACAAATGATAACTTACACTTCAATGCATCTCTTAAGAACAGCATTTTCTAGTTTCTTTTCACAGCAAACATCTTTTAAAATTTCTAATCTAGAAGAAATAATTCAAGCTCAAAATAGTAAATAAAATCTATTGAATGTAAAATTTGATTTTATGCAAAAAGAAACAGCTCTATATAAGTATTTATCTACTAATACAAACAAAGAATCTGGCAGTTAATCATTAAGGATTAATATTTATTGCAATACAAAACAATGTAAAAGGAATTTTTTACACAAGGTGTCTCAAACGCAAGAATTGATGTAGGTTTGTCTTTTATTTTTGGTGTGTATGTGTCCCTATTTTATGAAAGAAAAGTTAAATTAATTTTGAGAATTTAATTATATTTTTTGCAAAAACAAAATTTTATAATGAATGATCAAATCTCATCAATCAAATCTGAACTTAGCATTTATTACTATTTTTATTATTTATTTTTTTATTAATCATCTTGTTTAAAGCTTACCTTTCTGCTGAACTTGTTTTGTTTGCAAATTACATATCTGAAATTCTAAAAAATAAAAATAATAATTAATAAAAAATTGCTTTTGTGGAATAGAATTTCATCATGAGATCCTAAAGAAATCCCAATCTTTGCCTGGATTCACCCCTGGAATGATAAGAAAGTAAACAAGTATGTAAACAAGCTAAGAACAGCCAAAATGCTGAAAGCAAAAGATTGGACCTGAAAACTAAATCTTTAACTAGCAGGCAGTAATTTTATTTTTGGTAGCCACTTTTTCAAAACTGTATTTTTTATTTTAAATTAAATTAAATTCAAATACAGTGGAGCATCGTTTATACGACGCCGAAGGGACTACAGAAAAATGTCGTATAAACGATAACGACATATAATCGATTTTCACTTCCAAAACTAGAATTAATTTTGTTTTCATTTAATTTTAATGTTTAACGTGATGATTTGCATGAATTTATAAAATAAACAAACCAAAATAAAAAAAACGGGGAGGGGATTAGAAAGCAATTTAAATATGCTTACCTTTATTTATGTTTCACTGAAAGGTTCCTCATTTGCAGTACATCATTTCCTTTTCATTTAAAGTGAAAGCTCAAAAACCCCGCGTGGCCAACTAAAAGTCGCCAACACTGATAACAGTTAGAAGGATAGTCTATTTGCAACTTAAAATAGGTCGGGAAAGCCGACCATCCCTCAAAAAAGAATGACTCCTCCAAGTGTAATCTGTTACACGTAAGCTGATTTTTCAGACTAATCGAACACTGCCCACATTTTTATAATGTAGAGTGCATTTAAACACTCTCTTTGGTGTCATTCATAGCTGCCAACTTCCGCTCGTTCGTAAAATACACAAGAAAAATAAACAAAAATAAACCTATACAAAATCGAAAAATGGACGTATAAACGATTTTGGGCGTCGTATAAAAGATATATTTTTACATTAAAATGAATAGGAATGAGTCGGGACCATATTAAAACGTCGTATAAATGTAAACGTTGTATAAACGATGCTTTACTGTATATTAAAATATTTTATATAGATTCAAATAGTTAGCAGAATTTTTGCTAAAATTGATCATTTAAATGTGGTGTACTAAAACCACTATGAAAGTGAAGAAAAAAAAAAAAAAATGCGGGTCCAAGTATTTAAAAACTGGAAAAGGTTTTTTATTTATTTATTTATTTTTTTTTTTGGGGGGGGGGAGGGAGGGGGTGATTGGTCGTTTATTTTATTTGGAACATTTTTTGTTTATTAGTTTAGTCACCATATAATGGATGACAGCTAAATATTTTTAGATGCATAAAAAGGTTCAAAAGAAATGTACAAAAAAATTGAGAATAATATGAAAAGTATTATGAAAATAATGAATCAGTGTGATACAGTAAAAGAAACCTTAAAAATACCATAAAATAAGGAAAGCATTAGGATATTCAAATTAACTTTAGTTTTTTTTGTCAGGCACAAAGAGGATGTACAACTACTTTGATGGCAAGAGCAACACCTAGTCTTGCTACTGAATGAAACAATGGCTACTTTCCAAAGAAAATCCCCAGTTATGAAGCTAATTAAGATTGCTGAGTGGTCTGCTCTGGGAATAGCATTTCCAACATCTTAACAACATATATACAATAAATACTAGGCTTAACAAGGTATTCGTAACTGAAGCACAACACATTAACATGTGTGTATGAAATTCACAGAACTGTACCACAGCTGAAAGTAACTCTTTAAGAGAATAATAAACTCAAGAGAAAATATAGCATGAATAAAAGTAACAAAAAATAAAATAGCACATAGCAAATTCACGAAATTTTATTTATATAAAAAAAGGTTATATAGAGTTTATTATTACTCCACATAGGAATCCTATTTTACCAATTTCTACAATTGCTGTACTAAATGCAAGTTTCTGTGACTGATGAACAGTTATATAATATAGACGCACAGCGTGCATAGAAACTTTTGCATATTTTTATTATTTTTTTTTAGTATCAAAAAATCCCCTAATTTTAAATACGAATTATTTACTGTTAACATATAATTAAAAGCAAAGCAGACTTTTGAATTTTTCAAAAATTTAAGGCATTTGATGCAGAAAACTTAAAAATTTATCAGTCTGAAATTTCGAACACCAAAAATCACAAATTTTGATAGACAGTTTTTGTAAAAAATCAAATTTGTCAAGTGTTAAAAAAAAAAAAAAAAAAAAAAAAAAAAAAACAAATCTCCAATTTTGTCAAATTATCACACACACACACACACACACACACACACACAAAAAAAAAGAATTTAGTCAAAGTGCAGTGGAAAAAGAGCTAAATATCATTGAAGGGTCAAGAAAAAATGCAAATTTCATCAGAAGATCTTGATAAAAATGCAAATTTTGTCAAACATCTAAAAAAAATTGCATACAAAAAGCACATCTCAACAAAGAATTGCATTAACAATGCACATTTCGACAAATAATCATATAAAAAATGCGCATTTCTACAAAGAATCAGGAGAAAACACATTTTTTGACTATTTTTACACAAAAAACATAAATTTGACAAAGGATTGCACAAAAAAT
Organism: Maratus speculifer; assembly: GCA_964019185.1. Lineage (NCBI taxonomy): Eukaryota > Metazoa > Arthropoda > Arachnida > Araneae > Salticidae > Maratus > Maratus speculifer. The sequence continues at coordinate 248,082,382 of OZ025301.1, read as the reverse complement.
GTCAGTTCTGACAAAAGACATCCCAAAATATACGAATTTCGTTCATGAATCACACAAAAAATGCAAATTTCGTCCTCGAATAGTGTAAAATACACAAATTTCATCCACAAATCGCTTAAAAAAATTTTAATTTTGCCCATGAATTGCATAAAAAATGCTAATTTTATCTATGAATTTCGTACAAAACATGCATTTCATTGACAGATCGCTCTAAAAACGCGAAGTAAGTCCATGAGTCGCATAAAAAATGCAAATTTTATCCATGTCACAATAATATAATACATAATTTAATTTACAGAAAGTTTTTAACCCAATATTTACCTGTGCAAAAAGTTTTTGGTTTTATACAAGTCTGCTGATGAATATTTATGGCATATACCAGAGACAAAGGATCACTCCTAAGGTTTGTATTACAACTTTGACTTTTAATTATTCAAGTTAAAGATTAAATTAAAAAAAATTGAGCCACATTATTATGTCTGCTTTACTAAGACCTAGTAAATAAACTTGCCTTTGGTTTGTTGTGCTTCAATAAAATAATTCAGTTTAATCTAATAGAAATATCAATATCCAAAGTAACATTCATATTATAAACACAAGCCTGCAATTAAAGAAAAAAAAAAAAAAAAAAAAAAAAAAAAAAAAAAAAAAAAGAGAGAGAATTGATAGCCAAACGTATTTTTTTTATGCTAATTTGAAAAAAAAAAAAATTATAAAGTTCTATCATGTCTCTCTTTTTTTTAAATATTCAATTTTAGTTAGATTTTTATTTAACATTCCATCTGCTATATGCCCCATTCCTCATGCCAATGCCTTCAATCGAATTGCCAGTCAGAAACTTCAGACTCAGAATATCTCAAAGTTCAAGACTCTGATGCTGAATATTAGCTCTCTGTAAGCGATTCACCTCAGTCCTCTCTCCATTTGAACTTAATGATCTGACTAGGGATCTGGGCCTTTCAAAAGTAACAGTTCGATTGTTGGGCTTCAGATTGAAAGAAAAAAAAAATTATTGGTAAGAAACCTATTTTTATTAGTACAGGAATCAAGAAAAGGAATTTATTAAGAGCTTTGTGGAACAGGAAAAGCTGATTTATTGTTCTGCTATTTCCAGTCTGGTGAGCCATTTTTATATCACCGACAATAAAAATGAATGGAGGTTGTTTATCAATTCATTGAAAAGGAGCCTTTAAAGCTGTCCTTGTTCATGGAAGCCAGTATGCACCTGTACCAGTTGGAAAATCGGCACATTTAAAAGAACACTAAGAAAATTTGGCTCTTGTTCTCAACAAATTAAAATATACCAACTACCAACCTCTGTTGGGTCATTTGCAGTTATCTGAAAGTTATTTCCATGCTTCTTGGTCAACAAGGCAGATACACAAAACAGCTATTCTACATTGGTGAGTGGAACAGCCATGATAAGACTCAATATTGGGTCAAAAAGGAATGTAATTTGGCAACAATGATTTTCATCCATTTAAACTTAAAAGTAATTGATTACTGAAAAATTAATTTGCCTCACTAAGAAATGATTATTTTACATAGATTTAAATGGATAAAAACCACTGTTGCAGATAATATATGTAAAAATGTTTCGGACAATACATTTTCAAATAAGATTTTAGCAAAAACATTAATAGTGATTTTACAAAAAATCCTGACATGATGAGAAAAAGTAGAGGTCATTTTCAAAATCAGCACACCAAATAGTATAAAAATTAATTAAAACTTCTATTGTATTTTTCAAAAACTTCAATTTCACAGGGCTGCATAGTTAATACATATTTAATACTTTTAATTACTCAATAGTCCGAGTGCTACGCGACAAAAATAAGGTGAAAACTGCAAATCGTGATAAGAATATACCGCTTGGTGAGTATGTACTTTATGATAATACAATGCATATCAGAGGGGGAGGCATCTCGTAAAGTCGTCTGAATTCAAGATGGCGGCTGTTATTCAAAATGGTGTCATTTTCTGAATATGCTTAATATAAATGTGCATTTCATACCGATTTCGATGTTTTTAAAGTCAAGTTTTTGTTTTTAATACTATTCAACATTATTTAAAAGAGTGTATGAATTCGGTTTATCTGTCTGTTTGTCTGTCTGTCCGCCTGTCCTTCCATGCTCTAGCTCGCTTAAATGTACTCAGATTGCCATGTATATTTTATATGTTTTATGAAGTTTATAATAACATGTTCGGAGTAAAAAATAAAGTGTATAGCTTTTATAGTTCATTTACAGGGCGCTAAAAACATTACATTACAATATTGCGTATGTGGCCAAATCGTTTGCAATGTTTCTTAATGTTGTTATCCTCTTTAAAACACATTAAAATTTATATACATTAATGTTAATACTACAATGAGCTACCAATTACTTATTATATAATAAGGCGTACATAGTATTTATCGCTTATTTACTGTGACACACCAAACAAGAAAATGCGTATTTGCATATAAATCTTATAACGATCACCATATAATTCAAGTGTTATTAGTGAAAGTGCTAAGTGGGATAAAACCTTTGTAATAAGGATATCCCGAATAGTCAGTATCTATCTTATATCAATAAAATGCATGTAAGAAAGAGAGGTATCATATAAATTTATAGGAATTCAAAATGGCGACTATTATTTAAAATCTCTTGCAGGTTTATTCCTCTGCATCTTACAAGGCTATTTATTATGTTAATATCCATATTTTATAACTCAAAAATAATCTTTCTAATACTAGAAATATACCTAAAATGAAAATAGGACATTTATTAAAGTATTTTTATCATTTACAGTAGAAAATGTAAAAGAATGAATATATAATAAAAATACTCTTTTATTAATAGGTTACTTATACAGCATATTAAAAAATGAATGTTATATATAAAGCTGTAGAATATAGAAACTTCACTCGGTGTCATGATATTTCTCACATTCGTGTTTGCAAATACACAATAATGCAAGAAAGTCCAACCTTTCTACAGCCACATTTAACTTTACAGATTTTACACATACACTTTATTAAATCTTCACAAGAGTCTAAAATCACTGGCAACTCCGACCATCTATTTTCTATGATAAATTATCCAAGCACCATTCACATTTGTTTGGAGAGATTGCATGTATTTCCCGATGATCTACTTTTCCCCAAATGTCTCCAGCTTGGAAAGCACTGCGTAAAATATATTTTTTAAGTGCACCCATGGTTGGTGGAAAATTATCAGAAACAATTCTTGTCTTGCATTATTGACACTTATGATATTGCTTGATGAACAGCACAACAATACTACGAACTTTTCTAAAATATTTAAAATACTTTCAAGAATAGGAGTTTGTGGTTTTGATAGGTATGCAAAGGCAGCAGTACCTTCTTTAAAGAGAATGGGCGTTTTCCAATTTGATTTTTTAGTTTTTTCCTGTGAAACCCATATTACTGTCGCATCCTGTGAAAGCATTAAATCCTAAGTCGTTGTCTTTTCTCTTCCAATCACTGGAGCTATGGTATGAACAGGAATAAATCTGTATTTCTTCTCTGTTCCAAATGCAATCCGAACAGTTTCTAAGCATCTGTTTGAAAGGATTAAAAAAATATGGAATCACCAAAACTAATACATCAGTGTCTACAGAGCGTACAATATTATTTTTCAGTCCTTTTTCAACCGTCTTTGAGATGCAGTATTATACTTCAATCATGCTTTTTCGTGACCAGGGCAAGTCGTTGCAATTAAGGAACTTACGGCAGTAAGACTGCCTTTAACTTCTTCTCCTGGAGTGGTTACTCCAGGAGAACTCCACCATAACTTGTGTGTTATTGTATGGTGCTAGTGTTCCAAGGATATTAAAAAACTCTTCTTTTTTATTTGAATTTCTTAAGAAATGGTGTCGATTTTTCGGTAATCTAACATGTGGTTGCACTTGTAATCTCGCCCCTTGAACCCCTCTTCTGACTAGTTTCTCCTTTAAAGCCTAGTATAATATATCTATCCCAAATCAAATCTATTCTTTGACATTTAAAACTCTCAATGTCTGTACATAAGTAAGGATAAAACGTTTTAATGTATAACTAAATAAATAAACAACGTTCAAAAGCACAAATATAAAATAAAAGATGTTAAAAGATGCTAAAAGCATACATGTTTCAGGACTTCTTAAGTCCCATCATCAGTGCTAAAAGTGTAAAATATAAAAGAATCTCACATCGCAAAATAAAATAAGTCTTGTAACTGAGCTCGCCCTTGGGCGAACTGATTAGGAAACGTCGCAAAGCGACAGTAAAAATAAGCAGGCACGCGCACCCAGAGGAGACCAATCATACGTCACATCTTACTGGAACGAGTCCAAATCAAAGAGAACAGGAGGGAGGGGTTAATGTAGTAGTCATTAAATGTCTTTAAAGTCTGTTGAGGCTTTAAAATGTTCGTAAGAAATAGCCCCTCATATATTAAAGGATCACATTTTATAAGTTGCATTCCAAACAAAGAAAATAATCATATGACATTTTGCAATTCGTTCCTACCTGGTAAAGTTTAAAATAGCATACTATAATTTAAAAGCACGTAGACAACATTGTGTTTATAGACAGAATTGTAAACGTATTCTTTTTTTAGAGCTTGTAAATGAACTATAAATTCTATGCTCACCATATTGTACAGTAAGTATCTTGTACTACACTTCACTGATGTATGTTAATTTCAAAATGTTTCAAATAATTTAACATCATTAAAACACACTAAAGAGGATTTTAGCAAATGGACCATAATGTAAGGGGATTATTTTGAGTATGTCTGTAAACGAACTATAAATGCTAGACACTTCATTTTCGATGTAGAACATTTTGCAGTATACCTCGTCTTTAAATTACACATACAGATAACACATAAATAAATTACACGGATATATGAGTAAATTTAAGCAAAAAAGAGCAGGGTCAGACAATTCGTAAATACTTTGAGTGCCCTGTAAATGGACTATAAAAGCTATACACTTTACTTTTTACTCCGAACATGTTATTATAAACTTCATAAAACATATAAAATATACATGGCAATCTGAGTACATTTAAGCGAGCTAGAGCATGGAAGGACAGGCGGACAGACAGACAAACAGACAGATAAACCGAATTCATACACTCTTTTAAAAAATGTTGAATAGTATTAAAAACGAAAACTTGACTTTAAAAACATCGAAATCGACATGAAATGCACATTTATATTAAGCATATTCAGAAAATGACGCCATTTTGAATAACAGCCGCCATCTTGAATTCCGACGACTTTGCGAGATGCCTCCCCCTCTAATATACATTGTATTATCATAAAGTACATACTCACCAAGCGGTATATTCTTATCACGATTTGCAGTTTTCTGATGCGTAGCACCTGGACTACAAGTTACAGTTTAAATTTGCAAAAATGAGCCAACTTATTATCATTGTTTTACTAAGATCTGTTAAATCTCGCCTTTGGTTAGCTGTGCTTTAATAAAACAGTTCAGTTACGTCTTTCCAAAATACCAATACACAAAGTAATATTTATATTAATAATCGATACATCTCATGTGGAATATTGACTTTACAAACAGTCAAACAACATGTGAAGTAATTAACATATTATTACTTACTTATATAGAAGTCTGTCAACATCACTATCATCATTAAAAGAACTATCTTCATCATCATAATAATCTAGAAAATGTAAAAGACAGTTGTTAATTTTCCTGTATCAAATCACAGATCATTACAGCACATGAAATGAAAGGACAAATTTGAAACTGTTAATTTAGCAGACACAAAAACATCAATTAATTCCTAGCCAATCTTTCAGCATCAGATGAATACTGAGTACATCACGATTTGATCATTCATCTTTACAAGATATACACATATATATAATATTGAAATGCATGGTGGAATTTTATTTTATGATAAATAGCTACAAAAATAAACAAATTCTGTTATGTGATATTTCACTGAATGTTGTATATCATTAATTTTATACAAAATAAAATTACAATATATAAATACTTTTATAAATACATCCAAAGTTATTCAGACAATACCATTAAATAAACCAGACTGTATTTTTATTAGGGATGTACCGAATATTCGGTATTCGGCCATGTTACCGAATATTCGGTTAGGCCGAATATCAAACTATTCAGTTAAGCCGAATATGAAACTATTCAGCCTGCCGAATATCAAAGTATTCAGCCGAATCGAATGCTTAATAAAGCCTTTTAAAACACATTTTAAAAAACTTTTCACAATTTCTGCTTTTAACTGTCAATTTATAAATATATTTAAAATCATATATAATCATTAGAAATAAAATCATATTTAAATAAAATAGAATGTTTTTACATTATTTATTTGCTGTTTGTAAAGTTTAACTTAAGAAAACTTGTGTTTTTGTTTGTTGCATTAACAATAAAGAAGATACCATAACTATATTTTCAACTCACATGCTTTGATTTCCGTAAAATATGATATGATGAGAAGGATAGAAAATGCCACCATTCATAAGTAAAGAACTATGAGCTAGGCATTCCTTTATTCAGAATTAAGTTGAAAGTATTTATACTTTATATTGAAAAAAATCTGCTTTGAGTTATTTAAAAAGAACAAATGTGAGACTGTACAGTTTTTCTTCAACTATTTTTTTATTATTTCTCTTTGATTTCAAAATGTTTGTTTTAATTCGTAGAAGAAATCATATATTTAAGATTTTATTAATTGAAAAAGTCTCAGAATTATGCTTCTTAAATAAAAAAAGGCAGATTTTTTTTCAATACTGAATGTTCTTATAAAAAGTTCTTGTTTATCAAAATATATGTCTCTTTTATTAAATATTATGTAAAATTGTTTTAAAAAGTAACATTTTAATACCTTTAAACTTTGAGATATAAAAGTTATTTCGAAAGCTGAATATTCGGTATTCGGCCGAATAGTTACTATTCGGCTGGCCGAATATTCGGTATTCAGCCCAACAATTACTATTCGGCTAGCCGAATATTCTGTATTCGGTTCAGCTGTCGGCCAAATATTCTGCATTCGGTTCAGCTGTCGGCCGAATATTCAGCATTCGGCCAAAATCACTATTCAGTGCATCCCTAATTTTTACCAGGAGTGGCATTTGGGGAGAAAACAAGGGGGAAGGAGTTGAGAATCCCAAAAATCTTTCAGATATTACACTAAGTAAACAGAAATAACTTAGCAGATTTGACTGGCATAGAAACATCAATAGACAAACACTTTAAGACCAAAAATAAATAATGATATTTATCAATAATGTTTATCTGAAATTATTTTAGTCTTATTCATTTGAAATTTGATCAATAATTGCAAAATAACCAGAAGTAAATTACACATATTGAAAAAAAAAAAAAAAAAAAGGCATTAAATTCTGGCATCTGAATGAGAATACCTGCAAATTTCAAACCTATTGTAATTGTTAGTGGTGTACCGAGTAGTACTTTGGCCGAGTCGAGTACTGAGTACTCGGCCGAGTAGTTGTGTAATAAGAAAATAAAACACTGATGTGTGCATAATGGCTTAGGTGTACACATATATAAATATACATGTGTATTTATCTATACTTGTGTGTACATCTATATAATATACATATATAGTATAAATAAATTAACTCATTAAATTTGAAATTTATTTGGGCACCTTTTAAAGACAATTTTTGACAATTCAAAACTAATAAAAAAGGAGAATTGATACATAACAAGTACAATTATTAGCCAATATAAAACTAAAACATTCTTTAACCCTCCGTTTATTCCGACCATTGAAATATGTGGTCTATCAAAAATAACAATGAATATTGATTGCTGTAACAATTCACTGAATAACGCAAAACATTTCATATTTATTTTGTAACTGTCTATACCTTATTTTCTTTTGATTTAAAAAAATGCATTGGCTTTGCAGTCTCTTTTCATTTTTCATGTCTACAGATTAAGTTATGTTATTTTAAATTTATTATTTTTTAAATATCTAAGTAAAAAACTAACCTTTTTCAATAAAAATTATAAATGTGTGAATTAAGACTGCCTTAAAAAGCAAGCTCTAAAATTGTTGAGTGTAGATGATCTAGAACTTGAAAATCCACCAGAGAAACAAAATCTTAGCATTACTCATGAGACTTAGTATCATGAGAATGCTAATGTAGAAGAACCAAAAGAGAAAATGCCAGCAAAAAATTCATCTATTTTCTGGCAATATTTTGAGGAAATTGCGAATGAGCAAAAAGATTGTGGCACTAGTTATAGTTTAAAATCTCCGCATGAAGAATTGGTACAAAAAGAGATACAGGGGATTCCACAGAAATGGGGACATGGTGACCAATTTTTCAAATACAGTACAAAGTCTCAAATCCGGACATCCGAAATTCTCCAAAATCCGGACATTTTTCTAACTAGCTTTTTTTTTTTTTTTTTTTTTGTACCGTAATTTATGGAATAAACGCCGCGGCGTTAACGAAAATTTTAAGCAAATTATTCAGTGTTTCAAAAGAAAAAAAAATCACTTTTCTTTTCCCTTTTCCCCGTGTTCGCGATGTTACTGATAGTAAATCAACAAATGCAATGCATCATGAATCATCCTTTTCCAAAAAATACGGTGACTGGAGTAAACAGGAAGGGACAATAGGTGCCTGCTTTTATTGCACTTCGTTGTAGAAACAAAGTATTGGAAACAGGGGCGTGCGAAAAGAAAACTGCTCACGGGGCAAAGTTGCATTTTGGCGCTTCCTTCTCCCAACTTTTTTTTTTATGACACGCCAAAAATGAAGTTGATAGTATAAATTTGGCGCCCTTTAAATTTTCACGCTCGGGGCGACCCCCCCCCCCTTTCGCCCAGCGCTGATTGGAAAGATTTTTTTAATTTCACAATTGAAATGTCTCTTTTGTTGGTACATTTTAGTTCTGTTACAAAAACTACAGTATTTTCGATCCCCTATCAGTGCAAGATTTTCTAGTTCTCATTCTTATGATGATTTACATTAAAAAAAATATCTGTATATTTATCTAATAATAAGAGCGAAATTTTGTAAGTTCCTTCTTATGACAACTCATAAGATATTTATTGATGCACTTTAATTCATATTCCGTAAACGTATAAAAAAATTTCCAAGAAAGTTAAAATTTTCTAATAAAGAAAAAAAGTGAGAAATTATTTAAATTCTATTCTTTTATATTTAAAAAGGACCTCATGAATGTCTCATCAAAATCGCGATGTTTGAGTGCAGAAAAAGAAATTAATAAGCTGCAAACAAGCGAAAAAACAAAACAAACAAAGACACGATAAGCAAAACAAGGTTTCTTTTTATTATTAAAAATAAATCTGATAATTTACCGATTCCGTTCAAATTTTCAGCAAGTTGCAATGATAGTGAATTAGGGTGTGTAATAATTTTTTATTAAAATATAATAAGTTATTCAAAAGTTACAACATCCTACAAAAAGGTCTAGTACGTAGTAACTCCAAAGAAAAACAAGTGCTCTGCAGTTTTTCGAAAGTCAACGTTATCGGAAAGGCTCCGTTCAGATTGCAATACTCTTCCCTTCAACTGAATCCTTGGAAAAAAAGTGGAAGTCCTTTTGTATAGGATCTACTTGCAGTTTCTACATAATAGAAACAAGGGGAATTAACAAAAGAATCGGCAGATAAGCAATCCACCCTACTTGACGGAAAGGTTTTTCTTTTACCGGACAACCGCTCCTTTCCTGCAAAACTCATTAAGATAAAAAACGCCACGACAAAAAAGCTGACATCGAACTTCAAGAAGTGGTAAAATGTGTTTGGGCCTGCAGAAAGGAATTGTGCTTGGATTTTTTTTTTTCTTTTTTGTTATTGTCAAAGAAAAAATATTTTTGGTGGCGGGTTTACAAACTGATATACATTTCGAAAAATGAAATATGTTCAAAATTGGGAGCGGTGTTTTGGAGATTTTACAGTATGTATTTAAAGTAAGAAAAACAACATATCAAAAAAATTTCAGGAAAAAATTCCGGATCCGGAAGTTCCGAAAAATCGGTTCTGTAATATAAATATTTTATTCCTACATTTTTTTTTTTTTTTGTCAATTAGTTATTTTAATAATTTAATTAGTCTAATAATTCCATTTTTTGCCGTATTTATGCGATATTTTGGGTATGTTATCGCATCCTTAATAAGAGAAAATAATTTCTTTTGACTGCGGCGTTTACGAAGGGTGCGGCGATTATGCCGATTTTTTTCAAAACTATATCAATATTTGAGGCTGCGGCGATTACAGCGGGTGCGGCGTTTCTTCCCTAAATTACGGTAAGTATAAAATTTTGAATTCTTAAAATGATTGAAAACTTGTCCACTACTATAACAATTCTTATAGTCTCTAACTAAAGTTTGGGATCGGCGTGAAAAGTCCTCAATTCATTAGATGATGTAATCAAAGGATTGGAGCAGAGGAACATCGTAACAGGACAGGAACTGATGTCTATTTACAGAATCAAAGAAAAAGTTTTCGCCGAGAAATCGAAATTAATGAAGCAGCGCAAAATAACGGACATGTTCAAAAGACAATAGTGAAAAATTGAATTTATTAACTGACATTTGTTGTGATTCAGATAAGCTTTTATTTATTTTTATTAAAATAATAATCTATCTACTTTAGTTTTATATTTTTTTCCAGTATTGTAAATGTGTTTCTGGTGTAAATAATTCGTGGGGAAAGGGATTCAATGTGGATATTTATTTTATTTATTTATTTTTTTCATTTAAAAAACTTTTTTTAAGGTTATCTCATTATTATTTAAAATATCTTTAATATTATTATTTTTCAGTGCTAAAAATGCAATTTTGATATAAATCACGTACTTTTTTTTTAGAAAGGGAGGGGGGAGAGGGTAGATTCTAAAAATGATCTGAAATTCGGAAAAGTCCGAAATTCGGAATCGCCGAGGTCCGGAGGATTCCGGATTTTGGACTTTGTACTGTAGTTTATTTTTCATAAATTAGACATCATTTTAAAGGTCATAAATTGAACTATGAGAAAATAACAAAAACAAATCCAGACTTTCAAGTTTAAAGAAGTAATAAGGCTTTGAATAGAAGTATTATAAGGCATGTTGACATGACTTATTTATAAGATATTTTACAAATTGACATTTTGGAGTGAAATTAAAGTATTTTTTAAATTGTAATTGGTTAAGATACTTGCTAAAATACTTCAGAAGAGTGTGCCATATGTAAATTATGTTTAAATATTATATCTTTGTTTTTTGTAGGTCTTTTATACCGGGCAGTTTGGGAAAATTACGTCCAACACCAAATTGCCTATAAGTTTATATTGCACAAAATTGGTTGGAGTATTTTACAAACTAATTTCCCTGCAAATAATGATTTCATATACTAGGACTTCCCTCAGAGGGATTAGTCTGAGCGATATTGCTGAGAATACACATTTAATAACTTGCGATAAGTAAAGAAAATGAGATGTTGCCTTTAATTGGTCATTCATTGTGATAAAATATGATGAAAATAAGCATATTGAATAATAGAATTACAAAATCTTATACATAAAGTTGCATATACTATTTTTATAAAAGAAAAGCAAACCATGCATGGATATAAAATTGGAAATATGCAAAATGTTAAAAGTAATACAGAAAATAAAACACCAAATTTTCCTATATTGGAAATGTATCTCTTTGAAATGATGTCATCAGCATAAACAGAAGCTTCGCACCGATTTGAGAAATTATAAATAATATAAACTATTATGTTTGAAGAGAATGGAGTGTATTTTATATGGTGTGAAATCCGTCCGAATAGTTTATAATGTTGAACATCTGTTTCCCACGGATGTAATGAGGTTGTCGGTAAGAGCTAAGGAATCCTTTTTTAAAAATTTGTCCTAAACGAGCACTTACATCTTATAAGTTACTGTGATGCCAAAGTTATAGTTTCTGACCCCAACAGTATCCTAGAAATTGCAATATTCTCAATAAACTGGGTTTAAAACCTTTTCTAGAAAAAAAATGTTTAATTTGTGAAATTAAATTGTTGAATGTTTTAGAAATTGTTCATAACGAGAATATTATATTTTAAAAGATGCCACCAAAAAAAAAAAAAAAAAAAAAAGATTTAAAATTTTTAGTCATATTAACATCAAAGAATTCTCAATTTTAGAACTTTTTTTGCTCGTGCATTGATGGTGATTATTGTTCCTACACAAAATATAGTATATTTTGCAGCAAAGATGGTTACCAACATTTTTGCCCACATTATTTTTTAAATCGGTTAGGTACTCCCAATGATTACGAAAAACACACAAACGTTAATGCTTTATAGCATAGAAATACAGAATCAAAAGCTATTTATCTCCTATTATATACACATAAATTATCTAATTAGTGCTAGCAGATGCATTTTTAAATATACATAGATTAATATAATGCTTCATTTTTCTTTTATTAGTATTTCTTAGGATTCATTTTTCATTTATTTGTATTATTCAGTAAAAAACTGACTTTCTTTAGCCCGAATTATGTCAAACTTTTTATAAAACAGCCTAAGTCCATATAACAGCGAAGTATTGTGAAGAGTATTACATACAAGGTAGTAAGACACTTAGCCAAACGCTGGTAATAAATCGCCAAATATTGTTCTCAGAGTTGTATAATATAGACGCACGCGCGCACGCCGTGCGCAGAAAATTTTATGGACTTTGCAGAAAATTTTAGGAAAGAAACAATTGTTGTTTTTGTAACTTTTTTTAAGTACAAAAAAGTAACAATATTCTCCCAATTTTATGTACAATTTTTTTACTGTTAGTGTACAATTAAAGGTGGGGCTGATTTTCCAAAGTTTAAGACATTTGATTCTGAAAACTTTAAGAATTCACTAGTGCGAAATTTAGGACACAAAAAAACGCGAATTTAGACTAACGGTTGTCGTAAAAAATCCATTTCTGCAATAAAACACAAATTTCTCCAAAGAATAGCTAAAAAATATATAAAATCTCCTCAAAAAGTCGTGAGAAAAATGTGAATTTCACCAAAAGACTACGTAAAAATCGCGAATTTTAACAAAGAATAGCGTAAAAAAAGCACATTTCGACAAAGGATCGCGTCAAAAACTCTTATTTCAACAAAGAGCTACGTGATTAATGCCAATTTTGTCATCAGACCGCGCAAAAACGGGAATTTTGTCCCTAAATCGTGTAAGAAACGGGAGTTCCGTCAGTGAATCACGTAAGAAGCGGGAATTCCACTCGTGAATCATGTAAGATACGAGAACTCCAACCATGAATCACATAAAAAACAGGAAATCCACCCGTGAATAGCGCAAAAAACAGGAAACCCAATTGTGTAAAAAACTTGTATTCCGACCGTGAATTGAGTAAAAAACGAGAATTTCGTTCGTGAATTCCACAAAAAACGCGAATTTCGTCCATGTCAAAATAATATAACATGTAATTTCATTAAACATCAAATTTGCAGAAAGTTTTGACTCAGTATTTATGTGCGCAGAAAGTTTTTGGTTTTATACAAGTCTGATTGTTCTTTTCGCCCTCTCTCGAAATGTATTTTTCCGTACATTTAAAAAACACGATTTTGAGTCATCTTATTTAAAATTCAAATAAATAAATAAGGGGAAGCAATAATAGCATAAGTCAAAATATTTTATTTCAGCATCAAGGAGTTGTATCGTAGTTACACATGTGGAAAAAGGCTGCTTTTGACCAAAAAACGTTGTCTTCACTAAATTAGAATCCGATTAAAAAAATTACCGTGATTAATTAAAATGTTATAGGCAGAGCTGCCAAGTCTCCGGCATTTCGGATATCGGCATTTTAATACAGAAAATGTTTTATTAAATTGTAACATTCTGCGGATTTAAAAAATAACTTTTCCTATAAGAAAATTATGCTGTGCAATAAGCGGGGGCTTGGCATCTCTGTATAGGAATATTTCGTAATCTACTTTTTAACCTTAAAAAAAACAACGACCATTTTTCGGGTACAAAAAGTATTGCTAATTGTTCCATTTTGCATACAAGGTACTGACTGTAATATTGATACATCTATGGTGATAAATTTCCAATAATTTTTCAAATCCCATTTATTTCATTAAAAATATAAATCTTTTATTCATTTAGTTTAAAATAAATGGTATCACTTTTCATTGGCCATCTTTTTAAAGCATTTAGAAAATGGTTGTGGTTTTCAGTCAAATATAGACTTTGGTCTGTCCGCATTTTATTTTATTATTATTATTATTTATTAAATGGTGGAGAAATGTTCATACTTAATCCATAACGTACATAATATATGACTCCGTTATTACATAAGTCACCTTTTTATTATCATAAAAATTATATTTTTACTGATTTTTAGTAACTCAATAGGAAAAATTTTGTGCTTTGAGCAATAGATGTCCGCATTTCATTTATTTATTTATTTTAACAAAATTCTTTGCATTTAGAAGAATTTTTATTTAAATAGGAAATCCAAATGTCGCTGTTAATAAAGGAGAAAATTACAAAAAAAGTTACAAAACGAGTAGGCGCATACTATCAAATATGGAAAAACGACGAATCCAAAAAAGACGTCGTATGAAATATCATCTTTTAAAGCAACAAAAAACGAGGTCTGATTATCGAGCCTACTGATTACGAAATGTGCATTACATTAAAAAAAATACTGCAAATATTGATTTTTTTTTCTTTTGTGCAGTTTTGGCTTCGAAAGGTGCACTATGTTGCAAAAAGATATAAGCGACTATGAAAACACACTTGGTAAACGTTCATGCTCAGTTTTACAAATAAATATCCCGTCACCAAAAAATTATCGCCAAACTATAAGATTAAATGCCAATAATGAATGATCGTGAATGTCACATTCAATGACATTAAATGCGATTCACGTGTTTAAAATGGCATTAAATGATTTTTATTCCGACTTTTTATTAATATTTTTATTAATATTCTATTAATTATTTGTTTTTTCGTTATTTAAAAAATAAATTATGTCAACATGTATAATTTGGCTATTAGTTTGGCGATTTGTATAATTTGGCGAAATTGGTCGACGGGATAACCTAGAAGTACCATATTTCTTTTTATAGTTATTAATTATTATTATTATTTTATTTACTGTAAGTTCTTTTTGAAAATAGAAAATATTTAAAAATGTGTATGTAAGCTTTATTTGAAAACGGAGTTTTCGCCAAATGGTCTTTAAAAAAAATTGCGCCAAATCTGATACTCTTGTGGTATCCGTGCCGAAAAATTAGTGACCAGAATTGACTTCCACACACAAACAAAATATAAGTTAAAAGAAAACATGCAATAAAAATAAATATAAAGGGAAAATGATGTCATAAAAGAAACTTTTTATTTAAAAACGTAATTGTTTCTAATTTTTATACGCGAAATATATAAAACATTCTTTTAGCGATAAAAAAATGCTTCTAAGAGATTATCACAAAATCTCAAAATCAAAGTTTTTATGACATTTTTTTAATATAAAAAAACAGTTTTATTTTCCTGCATGATTAAATTTTAAAATGTTTTATTGCATTCAATATTTTTGAGTGCGTAAATGATTACTATTTACCCCATGTACTGATTCGGTTATCTACGAAAATATCCAGCCGGTAAAAATCACGCGCACCACATTTCTGTGACGTATGCAAATAAATTGAGCTTTTTTATCAGTTTTTTAAATGTAACTTTTAAACTATTTGCAATTAATTTTTAAAATTAGGTGCATTCACCAGATTACCTTCATAGGTACCTATTGGTACAAACAGAATCAAAATCCGACAAGTACTTTTTGAGATTTGCTTGACGAAAGAATTTTTTTGACTTTTAATATCGTTACGTATCTCTGAGTATAAAGACTTCGCTTCGCTCAGACAACTATTGAAAATATGCAATCAAATTAAATTTCAAAAAATTATTTATATTTCAAATGAACAGTACCACTTACATCCGACACGAAGATTTCTAAAGGTAATAGTTTAGGTGCACCACATGTTTAAAAATATAAGCACAACTAAAATAATTTGTGTTATTTATATGGTTCTTAGTTGTTAAAAATATGTAAAACTACATATAGTGAAACTCGTTTAAGATACGAACCAAGGGATTGAGAGCATTTCGTATCTTAAGCAGGATCATATCTTATCCGGATTTCATAGATTCTCGAATGATAATGCATATAAAAGCAGTGCACGTTATTATTAACATATTTTAGCCATTTATAACTTTTATTTTACCCATTTCTAATACTTTTTAAATATTCTAGAAAATTTGAGTTTAAGATATTAAAAAAGGGATAATTTTATTTTCTCCAAAATTTTATTGAATATCTGTTTGTACAATAAAAAAATTAAAATGCCTTTCTGTAGTACTCTCAGCCAAATTATAAATAAAAGACAATAAAATGAAAATTTTGTTAATCTTTAGAAAAGAGCATGCATTACATGCTAAAAGGAGAAGAATAACAGGCTTTCTTAACAGAAGACTTATATAAAACAGACACTCATTTGCATAATGAAAAAAAAAAAAAAAAAAAAAAAAACTTTTCCGATTATGTGCAATTTTGTAAAAAATTCTTATGTACATCTTCAACAGCTGTTTATTCTGAACATACATTTTCAGAGGCAGGCCAAATTTATAGTAGCAAAAGAAATGCCCTGTCTACTGATAATGTAGAGCATTTGGTGTTTTTGCACCATAATTTAAAATATAATAAGTTTTTAAATTATTAATTTTTTATTGCTTTTAATGTATTTTCAGTTTCTTTATCCAAAATAATAGCCTTTTCTGTTTTCCTATAAATCAAAAAAGTATTTATTTTTATTTGTATAAATGTAAGATTTTATGAGGGTCTTTGTTCTTAACTTTTTTTATATTTTGCAGACTTATAGTTAAATACCGAGTAAATAGTTTTATGAATTACTGCATATATTATAGATTTATATTCAAATAACTTTTTACAGATCATTAATAGATTCATATGCTTAAAAAATGAAATTCTTACAACTACTCGGTATTGGCCGAGTACCGAGTATTTACCAAGTACTCGGTACGGCTCTATAGTCGTGGCAGGAAAAATTGTCTTTTCAAGGACAAATGTTCCCCTTTTGTTGGTCACTCGTCGGCCCCTATCTTAGGTTAGTAACTATGGTAATAGCCACGTGATCGACTGACCGCACTTCTTTTTTTGCACACTGTTTGAGAGATCCAGTTGATCAAATAACGCTGTAACTGATACTCTTGCATGGGTAAATTGTAAATTTATTTTGCGGAAGTGCCGTGGAATAAAAAAGGTACGAGGGACTAGCGTCCTCTAATACCATGACAACGAAAGGAAAATGAAAAGAAAGCATTTGTTCTTGAAATGTCGTTTTTTCCTGCCGTGACTATAGTAATTGTATGAATTCATGTTGTTGAAAATAAAAGCTGTAAGTATTTGAGAACAACTAATATACAGGCATAGAACATAGAACCATCGTGCAAGGTTGGAAAAAAATCATGATTTTTTTTAAAAAATCAAAAAAATCGGATTTATTTGATTTAAATCAGATTTTTTTGATTTAAATCGGATTTATTTGATTTTTTTAGAATCCTATATTTAATTACTGTGTTTTTATGTTTTTACAACACATTAAGCAGTTTTTTATAATAAATAACTAAAAAAGAATAAATAATATTTATAATTTATAAAAATAATATAAGAAATAACTTTATAGTTAAGAAAATATTATATTCTAGTTACTGATTGGTACTAAAAATTAAACATCTAGGCTTTAATTCAAAGCCATTCTATTATTTTGTAATTGAATTGTGCATACCAAATAACAAATAAATTTAAATATGTTGTAAATGAATAGAAACTGGCAAAATTTAAAAAACAAATTAAATACAATAGACTCTCTCAAATCTGCTGCCCTAATATCCACAACTCTCTAAAATCCGTGCATAATTTACAGATGTAAACAATGAAGCTCTCAGGTCAGGTATAGGGACAAAATTTGACTTTTTTATTTTTATATAAATTCTATGTATATTTTAATCTGTAACTTTCATTAATATTGCTAAATTCATGCTTTTTCATGAAGGAAGAATAAATTTATTTCTGAAAAAAATTCAAGGTATTGTTAATATCAGTGGTGAACACAATCTTTTTGCAAAATGCATTTATACATTCATCAAGCTTTTTTTTTTTATTGTTGAGTTTGGTTAAACCTGAAATAAAACTTCTATATTTTATGATATTGATGTGAATTAGTAGTGCACCTTTATGGGGCAAGTTCCATTGAATAATTTAAGAAAAAATGCATCTCATCTTTATAATAAATATTTAGTTATACATTATTGATTATTTACTTCATCTTTGTTGCTTTCAATATTTTAATCATTTTTAATTATCTAAATTTTTATTATTATAGTTTATTAACTTACATAATTGTTTTAATGTTTTACTATATTATAAGCATTCATTAACTTCAGTTGCATTATTAATTACAATCAAATTACTGTTTAAAAATGTAAACAAACCCATGACCAGAAATTCACAAAATTCTAAAATCAACACAACCTCTGGTCCCAAGCTGTGCGGATTTGAGGAAGTCTACTGTATTCATTTAATGCAAGCTATTTATTAAGGGATAAAAATCACAATTAATTCTATATTTCTTAAGCAAATAGGAAAAAATCAAGGATTTAATTGTTTGTACAAAAACACTAATTTAGAAGCTTTGTCTACTCCTAATTTATTATGAAGGCTTGAATGAACTACTCCAAAAGAAGAAAATTGTATTTTTACTCCAGTAGATGAAGCCACGGTTGTTGTTATTTGGTTAATAAATTCAATTTCGATTTCGCTGATTCTCTCTTTACCTCCCATTACATAAAAGGATTTCTGCCAATCATAATCTGTCACAATATCAGAAACTTTTTTCTCAAGCAATGGTAATTTTTGGAATAGGCCATTTTTTGCTTGAAAATGTGCTACAGTGGTGAGAAGATTTAGACAATCTTCTTTAATGAATGCCAAATCTTCATTATTTTTCCTTACATTAAGTCTCATTTCATTTTGATTTAAAGGAAAGAACCTTAATAAAACTCCAGCAAAATGACAGCCATTAATAGTTTGTTCATATCTTGCATTAAATTTTGTAATTCTATCGTTATCTAATACATTTTCTAACTTTTTACCCAAAATTTTCCTTTGATGTGTGCATTCATGTGAAATTGTAAAAAATTGATTTAAATCAAATGATTTTTTAAAAAAAATCAGTTGATTTAAATCTTGATTTAAATCGGTTGATTTAAATCATGCCAACCCTGCCATCGTGCTTCCAACAATTACACATATCTTGATATTACATTTTAATATGTATATATACAGGGGTGTAACGACCGCCCCCCATACCCCCCAAATGGAAGGGGCCGACGAAGCCAGGAAGCACCCTAATCGATTCTAACAACGTTTTTACATTAGTTCATTTGTTTTGAAAATGTAAAAAATATATTTTTTAAAATATTGTTTTTATTTTATCGATTTCGCCTTACCTTATCCAGGGGCATGCGGGACAGCTCTCCCAGGTGCCTCTTTTTAAGCCCCCCCCCCCCATAATCAAGATTTCCATTAAAGGGTACCAAATGCTTAAAATGTGACCAAAATTCATGTGTTTCCGAACATACCCAAACAAACTTTCCCCTTTTCCTCTCTGCTCCCAGCATTCTCTCCACATATGCTGAAAACAAACTATATCATTAGAAAACAAATGATTAAAAGTTTATTACAACCAGGGCCTGACTTAGATTGTGAGGGGCCCTGGGGAAAACGTAATTTGAGGAGCCCCCCTCCCTTCTAACTTTTGGATTTTTTCTTGAATTATACTGAGGTGATGAAGACTAAACTTTATACTAATTGTCTATATGCGTAAATTTCGTACAGAGTACTATTCACATTTGTATACAGAATAGCACAAAGAAGAAAACTTTATGAAATTATTGAATACATTTTTTCTTCGGTTATAGAAATATAAGAATAAATTGGGCCATTAAAATGTAAATACACCTGTGATGCAACTGTTACATTCAGGGGAGGGAGGGGCATGGGTTCGAAAGCAGAGGAGAGATGAGAAAAAAGTCCCAATAAAGCTAAAAATAAATAAAGAAAGAACTTTGGATACTTTTAGCCATTTTTTATTATTTAGTCTTAACAAAAAATTTACATTTGCCCTTGGGGCTCCCTCAATCTGCCCATGCGTCCGATGCAGTTGCCCTGCATGCCCCTGATTACAACAACATAGTATCCTATAGCTTTTAAAAGAAATTTTTTATTAATGTTTCCTCCTAACATGATAAGTTAAAATAATTTATTTTGACCAATTTTGAGTCTTCTTTTTTAGGCATCTTGTAATGTACGTAGGTAAGCAAAGTAAAAATTTGCAAAGAAATACGTATGTCAACCAATCTATCATCTTTTCTATAATTATCAAATTAATATTTTTAATTAATATTGTGACCAACTTTTTGGGATATCTTGTATATAGATGTGAGCCTATCGAGTACAAAATTTATGCATGCATACAATATGCTTTATATTATTAACTTCTATATTATTCACAAAAAAATCTACTAATAGATAGAAGGACAGGGGGCTCCAGAATGATGACCCCCACCCCATAGCCTTAACTGGGCCCTGTTCTTATCAAAAACCTTGTTTAGATTTCAAAATCGAAGAAACTGGAAATCCTTATTTTCTTACTCGATTCCCCCCTCCCCCTCTCTAAGTCCATGGGTTTTTGTATAAAACTGCTAGCGACAAAGGGATTTTTTTTTTTTTTTTTTTTTTTTTTTTTTTTTTTTTTTTTAAACACTGGAATATTATGTTCTTAGAAGATGGGCCATTCTTCACATTAACTGCACAATACTGATCTGTCACCGATTTCATGACGTTTGTGACACAAATAACATCTAGAGCAGTGGTTCCCAAACTTTATTGGTATGTGACCCATCTTTGAGTAAAAAGTTTTTTCTCGAACCACATAATAAAAGAGTTTATACTGTATATCTGTATCAAAATCCTTGAATGGTCTATATAAGATATCGCTACACTATTCTACGAAAAACAGACAATTTTTCATATGAACGATACACTATCAACAAAAACAAGAATTGATAATCCAAATGTTTGGAAGTAGAATAATAATTAAAACAATTTACCAATCACGAAAATAATTAAATGTATGTATAATTATTATCAAAACGTAACTTTATAATCAGTGAAATTTCTGATACTGGTATTTACTGATAAGGGTTAAAAATGGTTAATTTTAATCTTAAGCCAGTTTCTACAAGCACTGTGTCTGTACTGTTATTTTAAACAGCAATCTAGAAAAAGGATGTTAACCCAAGTATATCGTGTTGAATCCTATCAAGGACCACTTCTTATTTACTGTTGAAATTGTAATATCTTTTTACAGATGAAACAAAAGATATTTTGGTGAGAAATCTGAATACTTCCACAACCCACTGAAACATCCATCACGACCCATAGTTTGGGAACCGCTGATTGAGAAAATCACCTTAAAATGTTAACTTAGTAGTAGTAACTGGATTCCTTGACCTTAAAGGAAGTACTAGCCTGTTCAAGTACTTAGCAGCTCGCTAATGCATACAAGTATATGTCTGCAAACAACACAGCACTTCAAATGTGGAATTTTTTATATATACATTTTTTTTATTTGTTTTAGTAGTACGCATAGTATAGCATTTATAAAATTAAGTGCAGATTTAGATTATCTGGAAGAAAAAAAAGATCTAATTGTACTCCTATACTAATCTGGTAAGCCATATTTATTACTTTATGTAACTTATGAAGCAGATATTAAAATTTTTAGGTATTAAAAAATTTTGCACAGCTTGGAAATTTTTTTCTATAATAATGGAGCACATTTTGATAACACACATTTCTCATTTATATGTTTTTCATTTAAGCGTTTTATTAGGGCTCCTTTACCAAATTCTTTTTAATAAAACACACCCCTTCCCAAAATTCTATTCCATAAAAACATACTCTAATTAATTTTAAATTGTTAGGTTTTAAAATACGTATTTTGCAAAGGGAACAAGTTCACCAGAAATGAGAAATTTAGCATATAGACTTAAATAAGTTATTAATACATGCTTGATGCAAATTTCAATAACTGGAGTTCAAATTTCATTACAAAATACAATAAATTTCATAAAAATAACTTTATTTTTCACAAAATGGGATCCAAGAAAAATCCCTGCATCAACCTCTGATTCCACTGCATTCATATGTTAAACTATTTCGCCTGTTAACAAGTAATAAGTAAATTCTCATTTATTTTATACCCTTATTTCCTTGGAGAATCTAGATTTCTAAATTCATGTCACAATAAGAAATTGTGTTATTTTAAATTTTTCTATGCTCTTTCTTTCTTTCTTTTCCGTGATATTAAATAATTTCACAGGCCCATAAAGTCCATGCTTACCGACTAAAATACAAAAGGCCCCAAAAATTTACTTTTCAAACCTAATTTTCAATTAATAAATTCAATCAGAGTAAAAACATATATATTTTTTTATTATGAAACATTTTTTCCTACAATGCTGCAATTTGTAAAACATAAAAAATATTTTAAAGTTCAAATAATCTCTCAACTGTAGTTACATATATTTGTCCTTCACAAAATTAATTAATTATGTATAATTATGTATTTAATAAAATATTTTTTTAATGTGTATACACTGCTCAAAACAATTAAAGGATATTGCAGTTTTAGGTGGATTTTGTATCTGGGAAATTTTTTAGCTGATTGATACATGGTCGACAGACATAGTAGGTTATATGAGAATAAATTACACATGTTTGGCAGAAAAAAATGCATTTTATTGTGCATTTGTGTACAAAAGGAAAAAAACACAATTTGTGCATATGAGAAAAAAAGAATAAGAAAAGGTGTTTTCTTCAAAGAAAATCATTTTCAGTAGGGGGTATGGTTTCCACGGGCGGCCAGCAACGTTGAACACCTTTGAGGCATGGACTCAATGAGGCTATTAATGACGAGTTGGGGTATTCTGCCTCACTCTTCCAGAAGAGTTCTTTCCAGTTCTTGGAGAGTTTGTGGGGGTTGTTGGCGGCCAGAAACTCGTCTTCCTAGAACGTCCCAAACGTGCTCAATTGGATTCATGTCTGGAGAACACGCTGCCATTCCATTCGAACGATTCCTTCCTCGAAAAGGAAATCCTCCACCAGGTTTGCAAAGGAAATCCTCCACCAGGTTTGCATGATGTGGCCTGCAGTTATTGTCCATTAAAATGAAGTTATCTCCGATTGCTGCAGCGTAAGGGACTACAATAGGTCTGAGGATCTCATCCCTATATCGGCGACCAGTCAGAGCTCCATCTCGAATGATGTAGAGGTCAGTGCGCCCGTCAATGGAGATGCCACCATACACAACACTCCTCCACCGCCAAATCTGACACTTTCGTGCACGAACGCAGGATTATTCCTACTGCCACGGTCCCTCCAGATGAAAATACGCCTATTATCCGGATGCACAGAAAAACGGGACTCGTCAGAAAACAGACTATTGCTCCATTCATTTCTCCTCCAGTTGACATGCTCGGTTGCCCACTCCCTGCGGTCGCGACGATGCCTTGATGTTAATCTAACACATACCATCGGTCGGCGAGCATACAGATCTACAGCATGGAGCCGGTTTCGGACAGTCTGAGTTGAAATCGTGGTGCCTGTAGCCGAGCAAAGGTGTTGTTGGAGAAGAGTAGCATTCATGTTTCGGTGTCTCCGAGCTGTTAAGGCTAAATACCGATCTTCATTGGGCGTTGTTGCCCGTCTACAACTTTGCCCTGGTCTTCGGCCTGCACATCCACTTTCCAAAAAACGGTTCCAGATCCTGGAAATGACACTTTGTGACACTCCAATGGCTTGCGCTACTTCGGCTTGAGTTTGGCCCCCTTCTAACCTACCAACAAATCTCCAAGCTTCTGAATCTGTCAAATGACTTCGCTGAGACATCGTACTCATTGAAACAAAGCAATCACTGAATGCCGATCATCCTTGTCTTCATTCTCTTTTATCCAGTTGAAAGTCAAATTTCCTTCGCTGCCGCTGAAGCGACGTTTTTGACGTCGAACTCAAAATTTGCATACTCCACAGTTTGAAAACCAGAAAAATTTGCATTTGTGATTCTCTTCTTCTATTTTCGGCAAAAAATTCGTTTATATCTTTATTTTATATAAAACTTCAAATATCCTTTAATTGTTTTGAGCAGTGTAGTTTGTAGATAGTCAGTTTTAATTTAATAGTAAAAACGTTATTTACTTGATGGTAAAATTTTAATAATTTAAACATAAGAAAAATGGATTTAGTAAATGAAAAAACAACTGAGAGGATAACAGGGGACCCCCTCCCCCTCTATGACGTTGGGCTTCCTCTACTTGCGGGCTCTGAAACTGACAAGAGTTGGCACAGTCTTCGAGCCTGTTAAAGTGTTGCGAGGCCTACATCTTTATGCACAATTTGAAATCTTTTGCCTCTTTTCAAAATAATAACAATATTGCTTTCACTTTATCATTTAAGTTCTTATTTTAAAAGTATTTTTGTTCATTTATTTTAAGAAAAAGTTAGTATGAACTAGAGTTTATAATAGAGATGCACCGGATATGGATTTTTGTCGGATACCGGATATCTGGTACAAAGTTTTACCGAATATCCGGTATCTGGCCGAATAATTTCTCATTTTTAATTTTGGTAATATTTCAATTTTATGTTTGTTTAAAGAAAAATAAATTATCATAATTTTATATTATGCAAGTATTAATAGATTTTAATTCACTTATTAAGTCAAAGTTATTTAAAAACAAATGCATAGTAATAATTAAATATTGAAATTTAATATTATTTTGTCTTTTCAATTTTACTTATAAAACTTCCAACTTTACATGCATATTTTTTTCTACCTTTCCTTTAGTCTTTATCACCAGATTTAGGTAGTGTCTTGATGTTTTTTTAGATGCATTGTACCAATAAACTAACAAAAAAAAAAAGTTTTTATTCTGTTGAGACATAATTAACAAAAATGGGATAGTTACATTTGTTACTCTGCTTGACTCTGAGTGAGTTACAGTTTTCCTATTAAGCTCTTTTTGCATTAAAGCAAGTCACAGAATGAACTTTATTTAAAAGGTCACTTGCAATTTTAACATGACTGGTGACTTAGAACAAGGTGTAATTCAATTGCTTTGGAAATTTTTACTAAAATATTTATTTTTCTGTTGTTGACTGCTTAACTTCTGCAATTGATGTTCCAGCAAAATTTGAATGGTTTCTTTAATATCAGTGCCATTTTGTTCTTGATTTTCTAAACAAACACACTTTGAATCTGGAGTATGAATATTCATAAATAAACTCTTTAGTTTGCTGAAAACTTTATTTTTCTACATGGTTTTTAAATTTTAATCCTCAATACTTTAGTACAGTCAAAGATCTATAATCCGCACACCCATAATTCACTGTTTCCTCATCGTTTTTTCATTTTTTTTTAAAATTTTTCTAAAAAAACGTTTTTGAATCACTAATTTGTAAATTTTTTAACTGTTTATTTCATTGTTTACATTCGTAAAATAATGTGAATTATAGATCTTTGACTGTACTTACAAGATGGCCCCATTGTACACATTTCTGACTCAAAATTTTTGATGCACAGCAACTTCATAAAACTTTCAGATTAGATATTTGTACCTTCCTCTTTTGTTGATATTGATAACTCAAATTAATAATAAAGTTATTAACAAAACACTTGAGAAGAACTATAAAAATGAACTACTTCATTACTGCAATAAAAAAAAAAAAAAAAAAAAAAAAAAAAATTGAAAAAAAAAAGTAGAAATTGTAGTTTATATCCTAGTTTTGGTTTTACAATTACAGAATAACTGAACACTGCAGTTAAATTTTGACTGGTGAAAATTACAATAAAACTATTGAGAGGTGTAAAATTACTTCATTACTGAAATTTATCAACAATTAAGAAAAATAAAAAATTTGAAGTTGTAGTACATATTCTAATTTTGTTTTACAATTGTTGTTATAGGTCATGTGTCATAACCTATAACAGCATATATTTAAAAAATATGTTTTAAAGATATATTTTAAATATTGTCATATTTTAAATATATCTTAATTTACATACAAACATTATAATTTCGTAATTGTGAAAATATACGAGTATTTATTTTTGTTAACATTGTTTTTTAATAATATAAAGTTGGCAAGGAGCAAATTAATTTTACATTTTTTTTTTAAATGTCCAAAGCAGAATTAAAAAAAAATGTTTCACTATCCGGCAGCCGGAACGAATATTTGGTTTGAGTGCCGAATAAGCAGGATATCCGGCAGGAGCCGGATATCCGGTGCATCCCTAGTTTATAATTGTCTTGAAACCTGTAGTTACTAGCATTTCATATTTTAAAAGGGGAACAAATTTATATAAATTGTTACTTTAAAAAAATTTTAATATCAAAAAGAAACTTCTAAAATTTTTATAAGTCAGTTTCTGTAAATTCTTTGTCATTTCACATTTCATTATGCAATTAATTTGGTTAATCGATGCTCTCTAAAATCTGAGGATAGCTGAGATCAATCTGTATACAGGCTGTTTTTTGCTTTTTCAATTTTGTTTACAGATAATTTTAATGAGAACACTTTCATTTTTGGAACCGGTTTCGAAAATGAAAGCATCCTTTTAAAAATATTTGCAATCAAAATCGAAAAAATAAAAGCCTGCATATAAATGGATCTCAGCTATCCAGTGAAAAAAGAAATCATTTAAAAATATTGAAATGCAACTGAGATATAAATTTCTTTCATAGTATTCCATTCCATTCTTCCATGCATTAGTGAATGGGTTTTTCTGCGTAACTGAAGTAGCTCTTAAGTAGCAAACCGCTGGAATTATGTGTTTATATAATCTATTTAATTACTATACTTTATAGTAAAATCTTAGCATCATGTGCTTATTTGTAAAATTGTTTCAGACAAATTTTATTTTAACGTTATTAATTGATCTTTAAGTGATGCATATTTATTTTGTATTTGTGCAGAGTTATGAATGTTATAATAATTTTAATAATGATTTAAGATGCTTATCTAATTATTAAATTTATTCATTACATTATTATGATTGGAAACTCATATGGTAACTTCAATATAAATATTTCTCAAAAAACTCAGTTGAAAGTAAGGGGGGCAAAATAAAATTTTTTTTTTGGGGGGGAGCCTCAAAACACCTTGCTAAGGCCCTGTATATATATAAATTTCATTTATGGCGTATTTCAAGTAAATTAACCTTTAAATTTTCATAACAATAACAGTACTCACAATCACTGTCTTCAAATGCTTTGCTAGTAATGGTACTTGAAGATGAAGTTGATGCATAGGACAAATCATCATCAGTTGACTGGTTTTTTCTAGATGATTTACGGGTATCCATATTTACCAGTTATCTACATTA
The DNA here is from genome assembly GCA_964019185.1 of Maratus speculifer. Taxonomy (NCBI): domain Eukaryota; kingdom Metazoa; phylum Arthropoda; class Arachnida; order Araneae; family Salticidae; genus Maratus; species Maratus speculifer. The sequence continues at coordinate 248,054,812 of OZ025301.1, read as the reverse complement.
ACCTAAATTTATTAATCAACAAATTTTGTACGCTTTGTTGGTTGGTTGGTTGGTTGGTGGGCAAGTACTGAGACGTATGCTACTACCCGTTAGGGAGGCTTTTGTCTCGAAACTCCAGGGTAAACACAAACTTAATCAGCCAGGGTCAAATCATGTACGACACAGACAGACGAGGGAAGAAAAAACAAAACAATAATAAGCCCACACAGGCTAACAGCTAGAGCGGTCAAACAAGATGGGGAAGAGCCACACGTGAAAAGCGGATTAGGGCCGCAACACCATGAGGAGATGAGAAGGCCACAGACATGATCTCGCTATAGCTCGAGGAGGCAGGTAGCTTGAGCAACAAGAGCAGCTGTCGGCGAGGGTCTTTGAGAACCATGCAATGTAGTAGAACGTGCTCCGGGGTATCCAACTCAAAACAATGCCTACACAGCGGGGAAAAAACTTGGTTCATACGCTTTGTTTGAGCTGCAATGTGCAACATTCAAAACATAAACAACTTGGCGCGAAGTTGTAAAATTACTCATTTGATTGGTCGTTCCATCTAGTTCTTCGGCTCCGCCTACTCAAGAAATGAGTTCGAGATTAAAAGGATGCATACGCTCATCCGTGAATGATTCACTGATCACTCATGAAAATCACTGTCATGTTTACGTTTTCCATCATTTTGTTTATTTCCAGTCTGTGAAAAATCTAAAAGTAAGTAAGTTTATTTGACGCTTTTATGCATTAGCACTGAAAAACATTCTTTTATCTTAACCATACTTATTTAATTCAATCACTGGGATAAAAAATGTGTGCATCCAAAATTTCACTTTGTGAAATCTGTCAAAAAGGAAATGCCATTTATTCTTGTCCTAGATGCGATAAAAAGTACTGTTCATCTGCGTGCTATAAAGATAAAGAACATGAATTGTGTAGCGAGTCATTTTATCGAGAATGGGTCGAATCTTCACTTAATGATAAAGCTATTGATGCTGCTGAAAAAAATAAAATGATTCAGATTTTAAAAAAGTTTCATAACAATGCTGCTGAGGATGCTGAATCATCAGTAGAACTGCTTGACAGATTTGCAGATCTTAACTTAGACGATTTAGATGAAGACATTTTATGGCAAAATCTTAATGAAAAAGAGAGAGAGGAATTTAAATCTCTAATTGAAGACAACAAAAATTTAGAATCAATAATCCCTGTTAAACAACCTTGGTGGACTGTAACTATGATTAATTTAGTTACTGAAATGAATGATGAAATTCCTGAAAAAGCAGATGACATTTCTTTAAGGCCACTTTATCCTCTTAATGTTAAAAAGTTGTCTAGCATTACAAACAAGAAACCGTCAGAATGTATTCAGTTTAATTTAGTAAATATTTTGTATGCTTATGCATTTCTAAACAGGTTTTACAATTGTGATATGAGAGATTTTCTTGAAGACGTAATTCAAAGTTTGTATCAGTTTAGTCCTGTATTATCTGAAGGAAAAAATTACAGTAGTTTAGAAGAATCAGTTCAAGATTCAATTAGATTGATTATTAACTCCGATCTTGGTGTTCCATTGGATTTTGTCAAAAGTATTGTAAATGATGTCAGTGGTATTTTACAAGGTCCCAAAAATACAAGACCATCACATTTTGTTTTATGTGCCTTAAATGATATTGAATTATTATGCTTTGAATTGAAAGCCATAGAAAAGAAAAAGACTAACTCTGATAAAACTTTTAAAACTAAGCTTTCAACAACAATTAAAAAAATAGACTATTATATGAGTTGGAGTCTAGATTTTGAGAGCGGGTTTTCTGAACTTGCATCAGAAGTTGTCTTGTTAATGCTACCAGACCTATTTACAGATCCAGTAATTTCAAAACCCGAAGAAAGCACAAAAGAAATAGTAAAGAAAAAACCCTTAATTGAAGAAGTAGAATGAATAGTTTGTTAGTTGAACTTTGAATGTGTTATTTAAAATTGAAATTTATATTTTATATTATTGATTTTAAATTTGCACTGAATATAAATAAATATTCAGACTTGGTTTTTAAAAAGATCTGATGTATGAAAAATTATTTTTGAATGCATGATTTTTATTATATTAATTAGTTTATTCAATAGTATATATAATTTGTCTAAGTTATTTATTTATTATAAAATGTGGTGATTTATTTCTAAACTATGTCAAAAAGATTTTTTTCAAATGAAAATGAATTTGGCATTGAGGGTTGTTTCACTGAAACTTTCTATTGCAAAATACGAGATTTTTTAACCTATAGGAAAATTTCAAAGCACAATTACTCATGACCTAATATGATGCTTTTACAGTTGGAAAGAAGATGTGAGATGATGTTCTTTTTTGAAAATTGTCTCCATAAGTTTTAGAAGGATAAAATTTCAAAGTCTACAGGGATTTTTTAAGTACTTAAAACTTAAGGAGATAATTTTTTATAAAAGCAAATCGTTAGTATTTGACATCTACTTTCTGATGATGAAAACTAATTTAATAATTGTATTGGATAGTTAATTATCATGCTTTCAAGTTTTCCTAGTAGATCAATAAGGGATTTAACAATCAAGGAATTTCAGTAGAGCAGCCACTTAAGAAACAGGGTTGCTACACAACCTGGAAAAGTCAGAGAATTTCCATATTTTCCCTAAAACCTGGAAAAGTAAGGTAATTTGATAAACTTTCATTGTGATCACTAAGAAAGTTTGACCGTTGTGCAGCCAGAAGTGAGAATCTTCCATGATTTAGCAAACTGCATATTTAAAAATAGAAGAAAAATCATCTATCTTTTCTTTTTTTTTTCCCTAAAAATTTCCTCTTTTATCCTCCACATTTTATATTTTTAATACTCATTATTGCAGATTTTAAAACTTTTTTTTAGCAGTTATTTTTATGTAACAATAGGTAAGCCAAGGATAACAATAGGTAAGTCACAAGCGTCCATCTCCCCACTCTGTTTCCCCTTCCCTTGTTGAAAATAAATTTTAACTAAAAAATGATTTTTATAGTTAACAAAATGAATATTTGTGAACTCAGTGCACAAATATTTTGTAGCAAGTTTGTACAGTTTGTAGGAAACTGTAGGAGTGATTCAAATTGTAAACCCCAAAGAAAGATTGTTATTGATTTAGGAGGGGAATTGGGATAAAGATCTTTAGCTCAGAGATTATGAGCCACTCTATTCAAGAAATTTTAATGTTTTTTGAGTAATATAACACTTTTTTACCCTCAGCATGTAACAGCTGTCCACTACACTGCGAGACTAGAATTTTTTTTAGATACACCTGGAAAAGTCAGGGAATTTTATTCTCCGAAATGAGTAGCAACCCTGAAGAAAATATTTATGGTGTGTGATCAAGACTTTTCAGCTGATTTGATGTTTATGATTTCAAAACATTGTTGATAAATAAATTTTGTAAAGTTAGTTGATACATGTTTTAACATTTATTTCAATCGCTGTAATGTATGTGAATAAATGGTATTGAATTGTGAATATTTAGAATCTAGGAAGAAAACAATCCAGATTTATTAACAAATAACAAATTAAAGATTTTTTATAAATAATTCATTATTATTGATAAATAATATGTGATTTAAAAAATAAATCATTGATTGATATTCTGAAACTGTCATCTAATTTTGCTTGTCAACACTTTGTATATTTAAATTGCTTTTTAACAAAAGAGTATTTAAATTTTTTATTATAGTACTGCAGTTGAAAGAATATATTTTGGTCTGTATACAGCTTTCTGTTTCATGTATAATACACAATAAAATGGCTAGGCTGTAAATTTTCTGTTAAATTAAATTGTAAAGAAAAAAGAAGTTAGTCATGCTGCATTGTTTCTACTACTGGGCTGTGGAGGGTCAAATTTCACTTATAGATGTGTTATTATAAGAAAATTTACTTGCTTCGTGTATCTTGGAATTGAGAAAATATAAAACAATAATGATATTGAAATATATACCATAGTCTTGAAATTAAGATGATAAAGAACAGTAAACAACGTAGTGAACTTAGTTGTTTTAAATATAGTGATACCTCAACTTACCTCAGCAATTCGGCTCAAGACAAGAAATGCAAGTTCAACACAACATAAGTCAAGATAGATTAGCAAACTGGGCTAGATTTAGATAAGCAAAAAAGGATAACTAATAAAAAAAAATTAAAGTTCAATGAATATATTCGTTTGCATTTACGGTTTATATGCATTTAACATAAAAAAAAAAAAAAAAAAAAAATGCTTGCAATGCAAGAATTTGGAATAAATCAATAACTTACAATTCTTTGTTCTTCTAGCTATCTTATTTGAGTTCTTGAGGATGCAAAAACTTTGTGCAATAAAGTTTGAACTGACAAAGTTTTCTTTTTTATTTTTAGAATCTTTTTGCAACAGTAGAGTAAGTTTTCCAAGTTTTTTCTAGTGACTTTCTTTATTGGCTTGTCACTATAATAACTTGATTCTCAAAGGAAAATTTTCCTTCATAGAAGGGTATTTCCATGAGCACTTGTTGTGTAAGTCACATTTCTAGTAACTGCTAAATACTTGACCACCGTTATTTAAGAAAGGTTTGCATGGCCTTATTTAATTACTGAAATATCTCTTATAAAATAAGTCAAAATTTTCCATTCTAAAATATTGGTATCCAAAATCGTAGTATGTGTCTTACACGACATGCACTCATGGAATTCTTCAAAAGTAAAAGTCTTTAAAAAAGTTCAAAGTATATTTTAATTGAGGATTTTCTCCCCCAGGCGATACAGTTCTGATTACTTAATAGAATTTTTTTTCTCATTACTTATTAAATTTGGCATCTCAACCATCTTCATTTCTTTGTCCTTTTTCCTGCTTTTATCTGAAAGTTTAACTTAATAGTAGCAAGAAAAAATTAAACTGATTAAAAAAGAAAATATAATGCTATATATATACACATACATTTGTTTATTTATTTTTTGCCTGTATCTTTAAAACATCTTTATTATTTGGAAAATTTAAGATTTTGTGTTATTTTAATAACACATTCACGATAATTGTCAATATGTAAATGCATTCTTTTAATTATATTAGAAATAAAAGCTCATATTTACTGTTATTTATTATTTCATTGTTAAACATTGCTCTCAATGTATTGTTTTATGCACATGTGTGTATGTTTATTGTCAATTGTGTTAAGTTATATTTGTATATTTTCATAGTTATATGATTTATTCATTTCTTTTTTTTATTTGTTTACTAAATTAAACAATCGTAAAAAAAAATAAATAATAATAATAAGTAGAAAGTTATGTACTTCAGTTTAGTGGGCTGAATCATCAAGATTTCAGATATTTTTGTACTGAATGTTTAATTTTTCTTTTGTATAAGTAATTTGTAATAAAAGTATTTGCTATTCTGGCAAATTCATTTATTCTTAGTTGTAGTAGTCTCACTAATATATGGTAAAAAGATTTCCACAACCTAATGCAGTAAGCAGTAGCCATAGATATATTATATATATTATGGGATTCAATATTTAAAAAATTATAAAGTTGAAATAATAAAGGATATTATAAATTATAAGGGATGAAAATGAAAGTTTGATGTCAAAACAGTTCACTTACTTTTGAATATACCTTAGTAAAATTTCAGAGTTCTATATTTATTAGTTTATGATCTGTGGATAATTAACTATGAACTGTTAACAGTATAGTAAACAAAATTATCGGATGTATTTTATTTACTCAGTTTGTTAATTTAAAAATATTAAAAATTTGCAAAACATTAACAAAATGTTTTTTTTTTTTTTGTTGTTAACTTTAAATTTTTTTTAATAATAATTACAAAATTGTTCCAGAAAAAAAGGAAAAAGCCATTTGGCCAAAAGTTATGTCATTTTTAAATGCACATTTCAAAAAAGGCTTAGGGTCAGTATCAGTAACAAATCATCTACAAGTGCTGCAGAGCTGCAGCATTCGCTATAACTTTTAAACACCCTGTATGTTTTTAATGTTACCTTTGAACATCAATTAAAACCATAATGTAAATAGGAAAATAGACCACTTCTTATTTGTCCAAAATGCATGTGAATAAAAAGGGCCCTTTACTTTCACATTTCTGGCTGTGAGGAGACTCCGCTCTTATCATTTCCATGGGAGAAGGCTAGCACTGTTACATTAGTGTCTATATTGCAAGCCATGCAGATCATTATTGAGAAATAGAAAAAGATTGATTTTGTCATGTGTTTCAGATGTGTTAATACACAAAGCCTATTGTGGGAGATAAGTAGAGAAAGCACGCATTATTGAATGAACATTTGTGCTTAAAGTCATACAGAATGCTCTTGAAATATAATCACTCTGTAATGTATCATTTAATTGTTGTTTCAGTCAAATACAGAGGACACTTTATTGGAACAAGCACTGAAATTGAAAACTTTGCTGCCAAATATATAACCAATTGTACCATTTAAAAATTTGTAACATTCTTTTATTATATATATATTTTTAAACAATCAAGATTGTCTTTTAATATTTATTTAATAACAGCATACATACAAAAAGAAAAGGGAAAAAGCTCTTTTCTTTGATGTTTTGAATTCTTTTTAACTGTAATTTTTTGACTGAAAAGAGAAAATAGGGTAGAATTATATTAATTTCTATAGAACCACACACAAGGAGGTAGGGGATTTAAAATTTTTATTTATTTGTTATTCAACACTATTTAGTTGTGCATGTATCTGTATTAATAGCGTAAAATTACAACATGAAATCTTGTTCTGTTCTAAAAAATAATGCAACAAATAAAACGTTAATAATGGGAAAATGGAAATGTGGATAAGCTTATGTTGTAAATTACAAGAAAAAAAAAATTTTGGTTTTTATCTCATTTTATGTAATTAAAATTTTTGTTTAGTTAACGTTAAACACCCACACAAAAAACATATATGTTGTTAATACATGCAAATAAATTTTAAATATATAGTTATTATAGCAGTCTAATAGGCAGCTGCGAAAAACCTTCTTTTAAGGTGCATCTACAAATGAACAAATTTACATTAATAAATGCATTTCTTGTTGAATTTATCTTTAATTAGGAGATTTTTTGACTACATAGTATTTTTTTTGCCGTTCTTCCTTGATTCTTTGAATATAATCATTCTGAAAAATATAAATAAAAATCTTATGAACACTACATAAAAGTAGCTTAAAAACTGAAATTATGTAATGAAAGATCAGAATTAAACTCGCCTACATGTTTGTTTTCAATTAATTTTAAAACAGGCTATAAAAATCATGCATGATGCTATTTTAAATAGTCATGTAAGCAAATAAGCACATTTGCATCTTTCAAATTTATGCTTAATGGTTCCATTATAGATTTAAATTTATTTACAATAAAACCAGCACCAAGAAACACCATTTCATGCAAGCTTTTAAAATATTCCTAATGATGTATTAGTGAAAAAATATTTTGTAGGCAGAATTTCATTTTTACCTATTCAAAAAGTAATTATAATAATAAATAACCAAATCACCAGTTAACTTGGCACAGCCTTAATTTATTTTTGTCCTCCATTGTTTGTTTGAAAATATTAAAAACTAAGTATATTTCGCTATATCTTTTATTATTAAATCTATTGCTCCATTATTTAATTTACAAGTTTGAAACTTTTACAATGAACTTAAAAGTGGTCAGAAAAATCAAATCATTCAAAATTTACCTTTTCAGGGTGGCGAGTGGTCAGGGAAAACCGGGAAAAATACAGTCAAGAATAGAGAAAACTACCAGTAATTTCTTATAGAAAATACTTCAAATAATATAAAGAGATTACATAAACTGAATTTATCTTAAAAAAAAAATACTGGTATTTATCATCTATATTGACTGTGTTTTTATCTAACCACTTGCCACCCTGCTTTCTGCATGGGTGCAAGACCTTCAGTCTCAGGACTGATTTCAGTCTTGAAGAGGTTTTTGACTCATAATAAATTCTACTTTACCTACTTAAGTAGTAGCATTATTTGTTATCAAGAACTTCTAATGACTTTCTTTTGTTGTAAGCCATCAAATTTTAGCCATAGAAATATTCTAACCCATTTTCATTTGGTTATTTATAATGCTCTGAAAAATGTTCAGTCTTGGCTTGGATGCACTTCTTGCACCCATGGCTTTCTGTTAATCCTGTATTATATTGTGCTTTTTTTTAATAATGTAGACAATTTATTATTCAGCCATAATTTTTTTTTTAATTCTTTCTTACTGCGAGTCCAGGGATTGGTCTTTTAAAACAGTAACTTTTTTTATTTATTAAAAAATATATACATAAAAAAACCAAAATTCTGTATGAAGTTGTTGACAAAAATATCTTTATTTGAATATTTAAAAAATAAACATTGTAATTATTCTACCTTAACAATCATTACTTTTCTTTCAGGCATACTGAGGCTTCCTTAAAAAGTTGAATCTTCTGAACTAGTTTGAACATCAACTTGATTTTATTTTAATGAAGAAAATGGTGTCTCTGGGAATCTGTTTTCTTTCTGCAGTCAATCATATTATACAAAAACCTCGTCAATATTATCCTCATTTTTATAATCTCCCATACCCTCAAGTTATACATAAATATTTAGATTCTACTTTTTTAGAAAAATACGAAGAAATTTTTGTCATTGGTGATATTCATGGTTGTTATGATGAATTAAAAATGTTATTGAGAGATGCAGATGCTGAAAAAGACAGTGTATTAAAAATATTTGTTGGCGATTTGGTAAACAAAGGTCCCAAAAACGCTGAAGTGTTAGATTTAGTGAGAACATCACCTTCAATGTTAGCTGTAAGAGGAAATCATGATGAAATAGTTCTGAAGGAATATATTTCTTCTAAAAGTAGAGATTATAATATGAAGCCCCAGTATTTATGGATTAAAGATTTAAGTCCTGAAAACATTGATTATCTTAAAGAATTACCTTACACAATATCATTGCCTTCTCTCAATGCTATTATAGTTCATGCTGGCCTTTTACCCGGTATACACTTAGAGAATAATAGTCCGTATAATATGGTTCATATGAGAAATATTATTGAAACAGATGTGTTTTGGGAAGGAGGTTTGCAGGGCACCAATAAAGATACTGAAGGAGACCCGTGGGCATCTCTTTGGTGTGGGCCTGAACATATTTATTTTGGACATGATGCAAAACGCAAACTTCAAATTTACCCTTATGCCACTGGATTGGATACAGGCTGTGTTTATGGAAATTGGTTAACTGGTCTTTTTATTTATGGGCCTCGTAAAGGCACTTTTATGAAAGTGAAAGCTTTAAAAGTGCATTCAAAACCAAAAGGTACTGATTAAAAGAATGAAGTTTTTGTACAGAAATATTATAAAAATACATAATAGATACTCTATTAATACATAATCTGTACATTTTAAATATGGAAACTGAAGGAGTATTAATATGTACAGTTGAAAAAATATTTTATCAATAAACGAGTTATCAGTATTGTTGCTTTATACTTTTATATTCCTATTTTTATTTTTTTTATACAATCGACTAAAGAGATTTCAAAATTTACCAATCAAAGAAAAATAATTTATGAATTCTGTAAAACTTACTGTATTAGTTTTTGTTTTAAAAACTTTGATGAATGGTATCTATTGTTTTTATGTAGTAAACAGAAAAGATATCCTAAAATTATCCATATTGATTATTGAAAGACATAATTTTATTTTGTCAAAGAGGGATTCATTTTAAATTGCTGCTGCTGTTTTTAATAGTTAAAATTTTTTTCTTTCAAAATGTCCAAAAATATATGCACTACTAGATACAGTACAGAACCACTTATCTGGTATGTTTGGGGTCAGGTACATTCTGGATAACAGGTTGGGCATTAAAGCAACATTCATTTGATCAAATTGTTAAAATACAGATGTTCTTACTTAAAACGAATATTGGCGGTTCCAGAAATAATATTCAGTTAAATAGCAAAATTATTAAATACAGTATAATTAAATAACATAGTAAGAAAATCATTAAAAACTTTAATAGAAATAATACTTATGCTAACTTAAATAATAATAATAATAATAATGCAAAGTAAATACACAATAATTTAATATCTGTAAACATATACATTTGATTTACATTGAATTTCAGATTGGGTCCAAATTTTGTTATGCTAGTTAGAATTTAATTTACTTTATTCAGGTTTAAAAAAGTTTATTAAAGTGATTTGTGTGAAATTTGAGAGGAACAAGTTATTTTTCTAATGGTATCATAATTGTCATCTTGAGCCTCTAGTGATGGCGTATTATCATTAAGGGATTGTTTCATTCGCATGAAAAGATTCGCTGACTAATACTAATCCTACGGAAGAAATTTATAAAGATATCTCAGTCAAATTTCAATATTTTTAAATGATCTTTTTTAGATTGGATGGCGTAGATCAATCTTTCTAAAGGTCGTTTTTAAAATTTTGATTGCTGATTTTTTAAATAAGGATGCTTTCACTTTCAGAATCAGTTTCAAAAATGAAAGTATCCCCATTAAAAGTACATGTAAACAAAATCAAAAAATTAAAAACCATCCTTTGACAAATGTAAACAAACAAAATACAAAATTGCTCGTAATTATTCAATTTATTTCGCCATTCTTTAAATTCATACAAAAAAATTAATAAATAAAAAATACATAATATATAGTAAATAATCTGTCCATTGTACACCTACTAGCCAAAATATATGCAGGAAGTACTGGAAATCTGCTTTCATTGTAAGAACTGAAAATGACAAAAGATGGGAAAATTCCAGTTAAAACATGTTTTTCACATCTATTTTCCAAATTGTCTCACTCAGCTATTATTCATTTAAGCAGAGAAAAATAACCTTAACTCAATGGGAATAAATTTAGTTCTGGAGGATTTTATTTGAATAAATAGGATATTTGATTATCTGTTAAACCATTAAGTGGGGAGGACTGTATATGTGATTGTATCATTGATTCTTACTTCTATATCACACAAATTAAGATTCAAACAAGATCAAAGTTAACTGGAGTTTGAAAGAAGACAATTAATGGGAATATCTTGGATACAAAAATCCTTATGTTTATTTCATATAGAAATCAAATCATCAAATATCAAACTAAATACTTTTATTTTAAATACTAGATTTTGGCATCAAATTATGCTATGCATATTGTATTATTTCAAGCAATGCTCATGTCAAACAGTCAAATTAACATTGTATATGCACTTTTTTGTGAAAAGATTCCAAAATCAATGAATATCATTCCAGGTAGCCGGTTTCATACTGTAATTATAAATTATGCATATTGAAAGTTACCTGGCGTTTCATATGATACCTTTCTGTTCTGTATGTGAATTATGAGAATCATCAATAAGACATTTTCCCCTTAAATATTCCCAAAGCAAAGATGATAATGTCAATGAAATAACTGACAAAAGATATGTCTTCATTTTTCAATGACCAGAGCATAGATAAGTTAATAAATTAAGAACTTTGTGTATACTATTGTTTGGATAAAATGTGCTCTTCCATTTTCACTATCAATATAATGTCTAAATATTTCCCATCTAAATTAACTGACAGGATTATAAATTCAATGTAGAATGAATACATAGTTTGACGAATGAATAGTTGCACAAATACTTTTATTTTTAATGTCCTTTTTAGATGGAGAGTACATTTTCTAAATATAAATTTTAAATGAACCATACAAAAACTTTCACATTTTAACTACGCATAGTTTTTCTGGAGAAAAAAAAACATAAATGCTATATTTAATTTGAATACATTTTGTAACTGAAAATATGTTATTATCTTCGACAGTTTTAGAGATAATCACCAAAGCCTGTATTTTGTATCACCTGGTATACCATTTAAATATGGTAAAAGAAACTTCAATTTCAGAACAGATTTCAGTCAAAGTACTGGGACCAAGTGTCTATTGTACTATACACCAAAAATTAAAGAGGGAATGTTGTTCTCACCTAGTCCTAAACAGACCAGTAACTGACATAAAATTCAGCTGGCATTTGATACGTACTTTGATTATAGCAATTTTACTAGCAAAAACATTTAATTACTTTTCTTGTAAAAGATCAATTCTTAGCCACAGTGAATGTCAATTTAATTATTTTAACACAATCAACTGATTGGTAAATAAATGATACCAATAATAAGTTTCCTCATCTGAGTAAAAATGTGTTCAGGCCAAGACTCGCACACAGTACCTTTGGCTTTAAATAGACTTGTCAATTGAGCTATCTGGATGACAGCTCAGTCAACATAATATTAACACAGGATCACTCATTTGGTTATGACATCTTGTCTGTTACCAGAAACATCCCACACTGGGACAGATATCATATAACCAAATGGTTGTCCCAAGTGACTATTGTGTTGGCTGGGATGATCCAGGTAACAGACAAGATGTTGTAATCAAATAAGTGATTCTGTATGAATATTAAGTTGGCTGGATATGATCAAGATAGCTTAACTGGCAGTTAAAACCAAAGATACTGCTTTGAGTCTCAACAGGGAAACATTTTCATTCAGTTGTGAAAAATTACTATTGGTATAATACATGTCATATATATTTTGTAGCTCATTCACCCAGAAAGGTTTTCAATCTTGATTTCAATGGACTTCTTTTACCCATGGATGTAATTTTTCTCCTCCACACTCAACCATTTTTTTTTTTTTTTTTTTTTTTACCCTGTGCAAAATGCCTCAAAACCAGAATTTGTCTTATAGGTTATGAAATTTGGTACTTGTTTACCTTCCTGTCAATCATTTAGGCAAACAAAATCTGTTGCTAATCAAAATGATATTTGTTGTTGTGAATTATAGCTCTGCAGGATAAATAGTGATGTACATATTCTATTTCTTAATAGTCTATTTTTAAAAAAAAGAACACGTTTTGATGGTTTTAAAATACATTTTTAACTACATAAAGTTTTATTTACAGCTGATCAAAACAATTAACACTGATTAAATATCAAAAAGAACATATTATATCTATAACTTGTATTTATTTACTTTCAGCCAAAATAAAGAATAATCAATTTTTTTAAAAACTCCTATCATTATTTTATTTAGATCAAAGTGTGTGATCATTTCCGATCGTGTGCCATCGTTAGTGTGGCACGTTTATATGTGCTACAATTACTTACTATTTTTACAATTCTTAAACACACATTATTTATTACTAATTAATACAGGAACAAAATACTGAACAGAAGACTTCATGCTATATATTCAAAATTTATCAAAGTTCCATTGTTTCTACCATTGCCAATATCTTAGAATAAAAGTTAGATATTCATGTATTACCATTGTTTAATATTTGCACATCTATCTGAAAACTAACTTTTAGGGTGCACATTTGTTTGAAAAATTGTTTGCATTTGAAGCACATTTAATTCTTTAGAAATATAAAAGCAGTAGATTTCATGCAATAATTGATTTAATTTGTATTATTCTTTATATTTATTCCTACGAATATTGAAACAAATTTATGCATTTAGTATTACAAAAGAATTCAAACAAATTAAAGTTATAATAAACAAATTAATTTTGAACGTCGTGTAGCAAAATTTCAAGTGTGACTTTAACCAAATAAATGCATGACATTCTGATACATCAAATGTGCTCAGAGTGTTAAAATATGGTCTCTTGAAAATCAATCCAGGTAACATGAATATATTTTGATATCATGATATTATCCATTATTGATGATAAAATCATATTGATGATAAAATGATATACATATACACACACATAGAAAATATATTTCGGAGAGGTTATTTTTATACTTTCCAGTTTTTTTTTTTTTTTTCCTTTAAAATTGTTATCCATTAAGAAAAAAAAAAGTGCCAATGAATAGACAATATTTATCAAGGACAGTGAGGTTTGTTTATTAAAATAGAAAGTAAATGATAAATGGCACATCAATTTCATTATTTGGAGAGTAAATTTTATTATTTTTGCAAAGAACAGGGTGTTGTGACTTAAATAATGGCTTGTAGGGAACATTATTATTCTTTTTTATATTCATTTAGAAAAAAACTAAAAAAACTGTTTTCTAAGTACTGAGTATTTTAAAGTCACATTTACAACAAAGTTTTGAAAATAAAAGAAAGATCAATGTTCAGTATTTTTATAATAATAAAGTAAACGGATATTTAACCAACACATTTTGAACAGTATTAAGCAATCCATTTAATATATGGTGATATTTTGTTGTAAATGAAAAATAAAATTAAATAACAAAGCTTGTTTTTTACTTTAGTAATTTTACACACATTAAACAAATGAAATTTGTAAATAAATGAATTATTTAAGAGGCAATTTCTGAGGTTATTTTTATTTACTTTTTTATAAGATACAGTAGATATAACAAATTACGCTTTCTTTTAGGAGAAAATTGACTTCTCAAAAAGACCCTTCACAAAATATTTCATCTCAAAACAGGACCCTTCACAAAATTTTCTGTCTCTAAACTGAAATTTTCATAAAGTCAGACATTTAAAAATAAAATCTGACTTTCACAAACTAACTGAAGTCACCAAAAAACTTATCTCGGCTTTTGTATACATAAAGGATATGTTTAAAAAGTATAATCAAGTGTCTGAATACCAAGATAATTTAAAATTCACAAAATGATTACTAGATTTTTCACAAATATAAAACAATCTTCCTAATTTCACACAAAAAAAGGAACTTGTGAGAAAAATCTGAACACTTCTGTGGATGTAGGACAACCAGCATTCAAACTTTTTCATTTTTACTGACTTTTTTTTGCTCATTTTCTGTCATTTTTCCCATGTAACTTTTTTGGATAGCAATTTATTCACAATTATGGCCCATGAAATCTCTTATCAGATGCTTTTTTACCAGAAAACAATAGCAATTTGGGACATGTTTCACACAAAAACTGTCCGAATTGTGTTGGCAACATAGTATAAGAAATTTATTTTAGTGCTGATTGATGCAATTCTTGAAATGTCTCATCTCATTCTCTCTGAAGTAGTGGCACAGCCAGAATTCGGTTCAGGAGGGGGGGGGGGGGTGAGTTTCTGATAAAGGTGATGCCGGTTAATAGAATCAGTACTAATTAGAATATTCACTGTATAAATTTAAACTCAAAGGGCATCTGTGTGGCAGGAAATCATCATTTTTTAGCTTAATGTATCTCAGAAAAGTAATTTAGTTTAAATAACCAATTTTCATTTAACTAATCCATGTAATATGCACTTTCATAATTTTAAGTAGAAGTTTTGCAAATTAATTGCCATTTTCATTTACTTTATTAAATGAAATATAATTCAATAAAGCGGCAGATTCCGAAATGTGCCAAAATATTTAAATATTAAGTTTGGATTTGATTCATATAAGCGGAAATTATAAGGATCTTTCTTAGCTCTGGGAGGGGTTTTAACCCCAAAACCACCTCCTTGGCTGCGCCACTGCTCTGAAGGAATCATAGAACAAGTGACATTACACTGAAATCTACAGGTTTTTTATCAAAATTCCACAGTGTTTTCCAGCATTACCAAAATTCCCGTAACTTCCAATGTTTTCTAAATTAATATAGTCATTTAGTACTTCAAAGAAGTTTTACAGTCTTTGATTCAAATATTAAATATTCTTGAAATTAGACCAAATCATTCAATTGCTGTTTTTCTTCATGGAAAATTTTGTTTTTGCCAGAAGTAATTTTTCATATTTGTCTATTTTTCCAATCATTTTCTATTTAAAGGAGAAAAAAAAATTATTACCAAATTAAATACCAAAAACATATAAGGGTAATGTCATATTTATTACCCATTAACCAAAATGGAATTCTTTGTCCATGTATCTCAACTACAGAAGATTATTATGAAAGTACACTGACAAATAATTTTTAAATACCATGCAATGACTCCACAGTATAAAGACATTATCATTAAAATTCCTAGTTTGGGTTTTGTACTGTTATAATTCAGTTTTCTGGAAGGATGTAAAAAAGACCAATAATAGCAAAAATTTGAAATGAAGAGACTGCTCTTTATAGTAAAAAAAAACAAATATAACATACAAAATGCACATAAGAATTAATAAAAGCCTTGAAATTATGAGCCAAAACAATTTTTGAGCCTTCTAGCCACATTTCTTTTTCAATAAATATTAGCTATTACAGTTTTTAAAATTGCATCAACATTGTTTACTAGAAGATAGCCCGTCAAAATGACGTGTTTCCATTTTTAAAAGGATGATAAAACATTACAACAACTTTGGTCAATCATAGCCACTTTAGGCTTAAACAATTTTGAAAAATACAAATATTGAACATGAGAAAAAAGAAAAAAATAAATAGAAATCTGCATTTAAAACTATAACAAAACTATCTGGTGGATGGGGAGGGATTGTAATGAACAAATGGTAAATGCATAAATTTTAAAAGAATAAAGTAAGGTAAAATATAAATTATAAAAGAATACATTGTGAAACTACAGCCAAAAATATTTTAAAATACTGAGAGAAAATAATAAAAATATCCAAAATGTATAAAATTTTTTCCCATTTTGGCCATTTCCAGACGAATATGAGAGGGTAGCCAAATTATTAATTGAATGGGTAAAATAATGGCATAGAATATGCAGCTAATGAATTTCACTCACAAAATTACAGTAATTATTTCACAAAAAACATGTAAATTAACATGCATTAATAATGCAAAACATGCACTAATAATGCTATTTTAAAACATTTGTGTATTAACTATTTTATACCATTAGCTAATATTAAAAGATAATACTTTATAAGATCAAAAACAAATGTCAACAACAAAGAGTAAACAATCGTGATTCGTCATGTGACAATGAAGTCATTCACGGCTGTAAAAAATAAATAAATAAATAAATAAAAATAAATAAATAAAGCAACACGAATATAAGAATTCTGAGAATATTGTATTTAAAACACACCTTCGCTTTTCTTAAATAAAAAGTTTTAAATAAACACTGTTAAAAATTTGACTGCGTTGCTACATCGTCATTACACAGATTTTATAGAAAATGATTACTTTACTGTATTACACTGTTAAAAATTTGACCCATTTGTTGCAGCGTCACTCCACAGCTTTTATAGACTATCTCTTTTATGACCAATGAGAATGCTCCATATCACAGTAAAGTAACCGCTTTATATAAAAGCAGTGGAGTGATGCTGCATCAAATGGATCAAATTTTTAACAGTTGCTGCAGCATCACTCCAACGCTTTTATAGAAAACAGTTACTTTGTGTGTGTTACTTACAGTGTATTCTATAAAAGCTGGGGAGTGGTGATGCAGCAAAAGGGTAAAATTTTTAACAGTGACTGCTAAAAATTTGACCCATTTACTGCAGTGTCACTCCACGGCTTTTATAGAATGTCTCTTTTATGACCAATGAGAATGCTCCATAACACAGCAAAGTAATCGTTTTCTATAAAAGCGGTGGAGTGATGTTGCAGCAAATGAGTCAAATTTTTAACAGTGTGAATATTGTGTTTGAAATAGGGAAAAGATTTCAAAGCACAGTAAAATGTAGTGACGTCATTTACAGCTCAAACTGTAAATCTGACAAATGAGAACGCTCCATTACGACTCTGGAACGTTTGCATTGGACAAAAAATTGATAGCCTTTAAAATCGGAGATAACTTTTTACAATGGAATTTGTCATTGGTCACAATAAATGTTTTTTCTCGTGGATGGATTGCCCCGGAATCGTTATACACGGAGGGATTTTATATATATAATTTGTTTGCATATAAAGTTTTTTGCCATGTCCATTAAGGAGAAACTGTATCCTTTGACTTTTTTTTTTTTTTTTTTTTTTTTTTTTTTTAAATAAGTATTTTAAGGTACATTTTTGGCATAATAATAAAGGATTCAATGAAGGATGAAAAGATCAAAATGATTCTATGAAGGAATTATTTCATTTCCATGGCAGAATTTGAAAAATTAGATTAATTTTAAAATGTGTCTTCTCCTACAATTTTGAACAATTAATAAAAGTGTGCTGTATAATTTTAAGTATCAGATTTTCATTAGTTAATTAGTTTGGGAAGAAAAAAATGTGCAAATATGTGTAAAATTACAGCAATAACTAAATTTGTTTTATACTTTTATGTGCATTTTTTTTTTTTTTTTTTTTTTTTTTTTTTTTTTTTTTTTACTTTATTGTAAATCCAATACTTGATTTTATCAAACAGACCATAAAGGGTAAAAAAAAAAAAAAAAAAAAAAAAAAAAAATCAAGTCAATTGAAAAATATGCATAAAAGTTTTATTATTTTGAACATGTATTCATAAAAACACTGAGAAAAATCAATTTTAAGTTAAGTGGATTGTGGCATTTAAAGAGGTACTGAAGTAACAAAATAGTTTTTAACTGCATTTATAATACTTGGATCTTTATGAAACTTCATCAGAATGTGTTAGAGATAATAAAGTATAATTTAAGCAAAAAAATTAGAAAATCGATATTTTCATTATTTTTTGATGGCAGAATCATGTAATCTTTAAAATTAATAGTTTATCTCATCTAGTTCTGTAGATGGTAGAGCTCTAACTTTTTAATATGAAGCAATTAAAATAATACATACTACAGTACAAATTATTCATAAAACAATTTTAAATGCATTGCATTTTATTTTACAAATATTTTACATATAAAAAGATTTAATTATGATGAGCTAGACATGTTAATAATCACCGAGACTGGTCTCCTAACACATCTATGACATCTTCATCAATCTGAAATGTAACAAAAAATTTTTATAAAAAGTTATTAAATCTTTCAGGATTTTTAAATCACAAGATATTAAGAAATACACCTTTTACATATAAACATTTCAATAAACAATTTTATTTTACTTGATAGGTGTAACGAAAAATAAAAAACAAATATTGACATTTTAATAATTTTAATTTTCTTAAGAAAGGTGTTATAGTAAAAATAAAATACATTGACATGTTTCGGAACCGTCAAATAAGTTCCATAGTCATAATATAAATAAAACAAAATTTCAAAATATTTCTCGGACAATACAAATGACACGCGACAATGAGATATAAATAACAAAAAAACACGCGCTCTATTGCAAAAAATTAAATTAAAATATAGACTATGATCTAAAACTTAACTAAAAATAAAAATTTCAAACTATTTCACGGTCAATACAAATGACACGCGACAAAGAGATATAAAAAAAACACCAAAAAACACGTGCGCTATTGTAAAAAATTAAAATAAAAATCATAATAAATAAAAAATAATCATAATAAAAATATGAATTGTTTCATGATCAATGCAAATGGCTTGCGAAAATGAGTGTAAATTAAAAATCATGCGCACTATTGTAAAAATAATAAATTAAAAATAGACCATGATCAAAATTAATTATCAACTTGGTTCATCCTATTCAAACTTTCAAGAGGAATTTATTTATAAATTCTAACCATAGCTTATGGATATTAAAAGAAAAATTATCATATAATAATGTTTTATAAACAATCGACAATAAAAGCTTACTTAGAAACATCAACAACGGCAAAATAAGAAAGACTACTGAGCATACATGTGTGAAAGGTAACCTCAGTTTCGATATTATTGTATAATTTATTTTGAATAATAGTAATATATTTGTATAGAGCCAGGCTGTTCTTGACTGGAACTTCATTATTATTATTTTGTTTTTTTAACACAAGGTGTTCATAGACGAGTTAGTATGCAAGGAAGAAAAGACAAAGTCTTTAGGGACCTGATTTTTGTACCTTTTCAGTACATCTCCTTTTTCTTAAATCTGGTCCAGATGGGTTAAGAGATGCCAGTTGTCACAAATGTCTTCAAAAATGCTCTTCCAACCAACAGGGTTTATTACTGGCATGTCACAGTGAGAAAATTCCACAACAAGATGAATGTAGATTCTACCATTGCAGAATTCAGTTTCGCCTCCGATTAGAAAAAAAAAATCGATAGAAGTTTTTTAGAAGGGCGACGCCGTTTAGATTGCAATGAACTAACTTCATTTTTCTTGTGTTTATCAATATAATAGCAAACAGAACGGCGTGAAATACCCAATTGAATAGCAATTTCTCTCTGAGATATTGGAATTGCGGAATAATAAAGAGATACAATTTGACGTGCTACTTCTTCATTGACTAGATTCATCAAAAACGGATTTTTTCTTTAGTTTAAACGCTTTTTTATAGACTCTGAGTAAAAGGAAATGCAATTTAACAATAAAATGAATGGAATCCCGTCGAATTCGACGAATGAAATATTTAAAAGACCCGATCGATTTGGTTTTAAAAAAAGCAAAAGTAATTACATTATAGAATCAATATATAATAAATATATTTACAAAGTAAATGTCAAATTTGCCAGTTACAATTTTGTATTCAAATATTCGCACATCTACAGTTAAAATTGTAATATGAGTGCCGGCGAAATCCAGAAATTTTATTTTATGTGCACTCACAGAAAAATAGCTTTATTTAAAAAAAAAAAAAAAAAAAGAAAGAAAGAAAAAGAAAAAAATAATAATATCGGGTACTACTAGGTTAAGCCATCGACCAAAAAATTATCGCCAAACTATAAGATTAAATGCCAATAATGGATGATCGTGAATGTCACATTCAATGACATTAAATACGATTCATGTGTTTAAAATGTCATTAAGTGATTTTTATTTCCACTTTTTATTAATATTTTTATTAATATTCTACTAATTATTTATTTTTTCGTTATTTAAAATACAAATTATGTCAATATGTATAATTTGGCTATTAATGTGGCGATTTGTATAATTTGGCGAAATTGGTCGACGGGATAACAGAGTAGTACCTAATATCGTTATGAGTAAAAATACGATGTTTTAAATAGTGACGTCATTTTCTCTTCAAATGTTCTTTAAAAGTTACTGTTTATGAAAAAGGCATCCATAATAATATTGTAATTCCCATTTATCTGGTTGCTGAATGACATAATTTTCCTCATTTGAAATTTCTCTTATTTTGATTTAGACATTAATTTTTATCATAAATTATTTTCTGTCATTTTATTTACATTATTAATATTATTTCTCAGTAAATATATATATTTTTAACTCAATTAGTGCATAATTATATGCAATCATTTTAGAAAATAAATTCTCTCTCTCTCTATCTCATCCTCTGTGAGATCGATTTGTAGTGTATATGGCGCGGAGCGCCATTTATACTAACATGATCTTTATAAATAAATTTTTATTATCGAGAGAAAAGCTAAACTGTGTTGCCACCATTTTGAAGAAATGTCATGAAAAAGCTTTTAAAATTAAAAATAAAATATAAAAATGGAAATAAATTAAAAAATAATTAAAATGGGCACAACTACAAATAAATAGCTTTCATTTAAAAAAATAATTATCAAAATCGGTTGACTAGAAAATTCAGGGCTGATGACACGACATTTTTAGCTTGTCTGAAAGAAATAGCATCGGATGCTAAAAAATCATCTGACCCATGTATAAATGGAAGTAATTTACATTATTCACACCAAAGGGCACAATAGTCAAAAGGAAGAAACCTTTAATTTCACTGTTATTTAACAAATGATTGATGGTCTGGGACCTCATGACGAAATAAGGGTTTGGCTGGAGCCTGGGCTCCTTAACTAAAATACCTACAGAAATTGCAAGCTCAGCTAATTTAATCTTAAAGATTATTCAATTTTGAAATGAGAAAATAATAAATGGTAGAAGGAAAGGAAAGTTATCAGGGACAAAACAGTTTTACGCTTTAGAATTAAAGTTGAGAAACAATAGCTAGGGATTTTTAATTTTAAAATTTTTACTTCTAATTTAAAAAAAGGATTTAATTTTTATCCTGTTATATACTTTTCCCCCTACTTGCAGCAATTAATCACATCACATGGCAATTTATGAATATTATGTAGAAGACACCATTTTTAATTTCAATAAGGTATTGTTTATTTTACATTTTTTCACAAAAAATATTCAATTATCCAGTAGATTCTTCCAAATATGAAAGTGGTTAAAAAGTACTTTCAACTACAGATAAATGTCATCAGACAAAATGCTTAACAATGGAACTATGTCAGCCTTTATAAAAAAATAAACAAATTGAAATATTTTCCCCTACTTCTAAAATTGATTGACGAACTTTGAGTTTGAACTTGGGTTGAGACAAAATTATTTAATTTAAAGAACTAATCAAAAACTTTGAATTAAGGTGTTGATGTTAACATCTATGATATGTTAATTTACTGAAATTTGTACAACAGCAATAAAATTTATAATTAGCTTTGTAAAAACATGTGGGATTTTAATTTTAGCAGATTAACTTAAAAAATAAAATAAAATAAATCATCATGGAAAAAATAACTCCCTAAATTTCCAAGGGAAAAAAAAAAAAAACTTAAGTTCAACTTAAAGTTGTGCTACATAAATCTTACATATTTTGCAGAATCATATAAATCTTTCAGAATTTTAAAAGCATAAATAATTACACAAAAATTACTTTAAACAAGTACCCAACTTCAGATGAAAAAAGTACCAAGGCCTTTCACACTTATATATTTTAAGTATTAAAGAATTTCTAATCAAGTTTTAAACAACATCATTTTTTAAACAGATTTTACTTATTTAATTCTTTGTATGAGCTAAAATAATAGCAATTTAAATTAGGTATTTACATTATGCAAAAACAACCTACTATTTCATAATACCCCCCCCCCCCTCCCAAAGATTAAATAATAGAATTCTTAATAAAAGATTTTTTTAAGAATTCTATTCAATTCTATTCTATTTAAATTAGTAACATTAAATATAACTTAACTACAACAAAAACTTGGAGTTTTTAATACAATAAATACAATAGTAAAAAAAAGAAAACCCTTATAATCTTTTTTTCCTTAATTTTACCTACGTAAACATGAAACTACAAATTACATTGTCTATAAATAAATTGATGAAAACATTTATGAAATTATCTTACTTCAGGCCAATGTTCTGTAATTATGTCGAACAATTCATCCATAACATCTCCTTGAATGACAATTTCATCATCTCCAGTAACAGAAGAACCACAAGAAAATTTGTGAGAAAAAAATTTAGCAGCATCTTTTAAATCAATGTCTAAGGAAAAATACATCAAGTTTAAATGTATAATTTCAAATTCACACTTTTTGTTTAATATATATATATATATATATATATATATATATATATATATATATATATATATATATATATATATATATATATATATATATATATATATCAAGCACTAATATATACAAATAATGTAAGAAGATATTATGTAGCATAAAATTTTTAGGAAATTAAAGTGAAAATTTTCAGTTGTAAATTTTATTAATTTAATTTATTGTAGGTTGCATATGTTTAAAATTGTAAGAGGTAACACTAAACTTTCCCAGAAAAACTTATTAGCATTTAATTTTTAAATAAAAATTAATAATATTTTAATTATTAAATTAAAAAATATATTGGTTATTATTTTTTAAAATGTATCATATCTTCAAGAATAATTAGACTTTTTTTTTTTTTTTGGCCTAGAATATGATAGATTATACCAAAACAGCTTTATCTATAAAATAAAATAATTAAAAAAAAAAAAAAATGACAGATCATCCTTTTCTACTTAGATCTTAACCCCCCCCCCCCCCATCCCATGAGCTTGGTCTATTGTATAGAAAGAAATACAGTAAAACCCCGATAATTCGGATTAATTGGGACCAGAGCCAAACCGAATTATCGAAAATCCGGAGAATTAGAAAAAGTGAAATAAAATAAAACATACTTACAAAAAATCACCTTTATGTTAAGCTTATTGAATATTTACAGACAGTAAAAATGTTTACTTGTAATAAAAATGTTTGGAATTTTCTGCTGTGCCAATTTTTTATACCTTTTGCATGCTGTACAGTCATGCTTTATATAAATAATTTTCAGCAAGTGATATTGTAGAAGCATTTTGACACAATAACAAGGAACAGACCTATGGGCTGACAAAAATCGGAATGCTATCCTTATCAGACAATGGATCTTATAGGGACTATTTTAACTTGCTTTCTTGCAATGTTCTAAGTAAAAATTTATTGTGCACTGATATCTTATGACATTTCTAAGTGGTTTAAATAGAAAATTAGGAAAATTGGAATTGCCAAACTTAGTGATACATAGTTGTTTCTTTGAAAGATAACATTAAATAGTTTAAATAAGAAAGCTTAAAGTATTCTTCTGAAAAGATTTCAGAAAAAGTTTTTTTATTCAGAATATGACGATGAAACAAGTTAATGTTATGGAAATTAGCCAATTGCTTCTCAAACTTGAAACGAAAAAATTGGCCAAGCCGATCTGGATTATCCGGATTTACGGAGTCTGAATTTGCGGGGTTCTACTGTAACACATTTTGCCTTAGTGGCAGAAACACTATGGTATGGATACAATTGTCCCAGACAGTAAAACATTTCTTGTGAACAGATGGACTTTCGTAGCGAAAACTACTTTTGTAATGCATCAGTCAAGTAACCTGATTTTACTTAAACCTGGTTACCTAATCACATTTGGTTTGGGTTGAAGCCAATTTTTATTTTTGCGAGTAGTTGACTTTAATTTTTTAGGTTCATGTCGATTTCAGTATGGGTTTTAAAATAAAGTCTAGAATATTGTTTTAAATGGAACACTATATGTTTAATTGTGAATGAGTCTTTGTAGGTTTATTTTTCAACATAAAAGATATACTGATATTACAGATATGATTGTAGACTATTTTTCATAATTGTCATAAATGATAAATCTCCTCCCTTTTTTCAGGTTTCAGATCAACAAATAAATTTTTGTCAGGTTTTGGATCAACAAAATTTGTCTGTTTTGAGTACAGTCTGATCTGTTCAAGATTCTGATAATGCTTGAGGCCTAAATTTGCTGTTTAAACATAAATGACAAATAGTACAAACAAAAATGATGCATACATCCACCAGTGAAAATAATATCATATCTAAAAGAAAAAATGTACAACCATTTACAGAATTCAAGAATTTTAAAATGATTGCGTTAAATGATACATTAATCTTAGAAGTACACAATGTTTCCAGTAGGGAAAATTATGCCAATCTTATTTTTTTTCCCCCACATGAAAAAAATTATTTTTATGATTGTGTCAATAGTTGGCATCATAGTTAACACACCACACTATATTTCTGCATGTTTTGCTGTTGCGTGAAATTATTATGAACTCTACACAGTTGAAATTTGAATTTTCTCCTATAAATGTTCTCCTTCATGATACCATCTAAAAAACATCAACATCGAAACATTTGTACTGATAAGCATATTTCACTAAATTAAATGTTTCTAGAGAATTTTTGCTCTTACTACAAAAATAAATAAATAAATAAATAAAAATAAAAAAAAAATAAAACCATTTAATATAAATGTTCATTCTAATTTAGTGGCATAAAGTTCAGAGAAGCAGCTTCTACAAAGTATGTGGCAGCTTGCTTTGAAAATAAATATCAATTGGTCTGCATGGGCTGAAACAGAGCTGCATTCGAACAAAAGCTACTTTGACTCAATCCAGCCCAACTTAACTTAAAAATGCTAATATTCTTTAATTAAAATTATCCCAGAATTAAAATTATTTAAATAGGGAGGAAAAAAAACATACATACCAATGCAAAAAATTTAAAGTACAGCATTTTTAAGACTACATTTTTGCAAACATGAAATACAGAATGACATTGAAGATAGCTTACAAAAAAAGGTCTCCATACGGGCATACCCCGAAAAATCAGAAAAAAACTACAGAATGTTCTTCTCGTATGGATATATATGTTTATAAAAAAAATTTCGGCAGAATCTCCATTCAGTATCCGTAAAAAAATAATGAAAATTTTGTTATTTGGCGATTTATCGCCGGTTGGCGAAGGAATGTAATTTCAGAAAATACTTTGTGTCAAATATACTTCAAGTAAAAAAAAGTTTCATGTTGAACTTTTTTCGATAAATTTAATTTAAATAACTTTAGTTTTATAAGTTTTAATTTGTTTTAAGTATAATTTTGTTATATTGATATTTATATGTATTTATATTCAAATTCAATCACCAAAATTTGAGATTTAAAACGAAATTCATAATTTAAATTAATTAAACTTGTTTCAAGCTCAAAGTTGAATTGAGAATTGTCTTTGGATTTTGTTGCTATGGAAACGTTATGGCTTTTATTTTTGAATACGCTTAAATTTATGAAGATATTTGTTCTCAATATGATTTTTTTTTAATCTGTGAAAACATTTTTTCCAGTGATTAATTAAATAGCTACTTCAACAAGTAATATACATGCAATATAATATGTATATAATATATTAAAGTCTCTCATTGTTTATGTTTAAATTCATTAAATACGATTTACACACATTTTAAATATCCAACAGTTTTGAGTTGCATAATAATCGTTTGCTTTTGGCGAGGAAAAGAGCTATTCGCCAAATCGAGTGACTCTTTCGTCTTTTCACGCCAAATATTCGAAACTGTTTTATTTTTTTTACATAATTTCTGATGTGATTCCGCTGCTAATTTTCACGGATCCGTTATTACATACATAAGTACTTTAATTAGTATTTTTTTCATAAAATTCTGAGTATGCCCAGTATGGAAACCTTCCTTGTTAGACATTTGCATTTAAACAAAGATTCCATTAAAAAATATATATATATAGTTTAAAAGGAAAAAAAATGATCAAAAAGTATTTTCCTTTAATTTATTAAATAAAAATAAATTTATATTGATATTCTTAGCAAGCATACAATATTATTATTTTGATAAAAACTAGGGGGTGCTGCTCTCTACATGCTATTCTTTTAATATTCACATTTTCAATATTTCCGCTTTTAACTTGTAATTATTTCATTCTCACTTGAAAGTTTTTTTTCTGTTTATGACAGTCGTATTTAAATAACTTTTTAATTCAAAGGAAATATTCTTTGATCATTTGGCAACAATTTAAAATAATTTTTTCTAAAACATACAAAACATTTTACTCAAAATGCTGAAAATTTGAATTTAAAATGGGAATAAATCCTCAAAAATTGAGTCAAGTAAAAAAAATAAATGCAACCTGCGCTGCACACCATGAACTTCTTATGCATAAAATGATCTAAAAATGTTTAAAATTCCCATGTAAAGTTTTTGCTCCTATAAAACTCTTTTTATGAACAATTTTGACCAACTTTAACATTAAATATTTTTTTAAATAATTAGATGATTAAGAAACTGTCTGCATCAACATATTTATCAAACATTTCTCTGTAATACCGCCAATTTTCATATTTTAGTAATTTGTCTTTTTTTTTTTTTTTTTTTTTTTTGCGATTTTTTAAAGCAAAATCTGCCGTTTTTTGTGATTTGTTAACAAAACCTGCTGTTTTTTGCTATCTTTTAACAAAATCAGCCGTTTTTTCGCGATCTTTTAACAAAATTTACCCTTTTTTTTCGTTCTTTTAATTTTTTGACGAAGTTTTTGGATATTTTTCTGGATTCCTTTGATGAGTTTTCTATATTTCCACGATTTTTTGAACTGCTAGATTCTAGATTCAACTCTATAAAAGTGCCCTTAAAAATAAACAAGTAAGAAAAATCATGCGTTACGCATAGATTATGAAGCACTTTCCAACACTTAATGAAACCTTTAGCAAAACTTTGTTATTTAGGGAAATAATAGTGTATAGCCAAATATACCCAAATATGTATTTCAGTACTTTTGAACAGATCTGTATTTCATGTCAGTTGATGTAATGGGAAAATTTAGTTTAGCAAGAAAATACCCAGTAGCTTGAAATTTCTTTTTCAGCAATTCATACTATTAGGTGGAAACATACTTGGATACTTTTGTTCAGCCCTGTAGCTTACATTGTACCTTTATTACACGTCAGCATTAGAGTAAAATTTATTGTAAACTAAAACACTTTTAAAACAACTGAAATCACATTCTCATAAATTATCATTCATAGGCGTCCATGTACTGAATTCTTTGCGTGGCCCTGTATATTCTTTTATCTATATTCTGCAAACATTTCTCAGTAAATTGAATGAAGCTCAGCGTAAAAATACATAGCTTATCTAAGAACCACGTTTAAATAATTTACGCTCATATTCAGTAACGTTGGTGAGCTCTTTTGGGTAGCCCTGTATATCAACTATAACATTTATGTACACCATATAATGTGCATATATTTAGCGAAATATAAACGTGCATATCATAATTAAAATGCATTTCATCCCCCCATCAGCCATCATCGGACACATATACGGTACTTCGGAAAGAATATACTATTTGAAATCTTTTGTATAGCCCTGTAAATGCAATGTACTTCATATTATGCAAGACAGTAGCGTATAATTTATATTAAGCTTCAGAGACATATATCAATTTTATTATACATGAAAAAGCTTAATATATTTAAAATATGTCACACACAATTCCCCTTTTACCATTATCTAATGGAATTCTTTTGTGTGGCCTTGTAAATGAATAATTTAATAGCTACATTTTCACCTTATATTTTATAGAATGCAGATTTTAATATGTTTGACAGGGTATAACATCTTTAAAATTCATTTGAAATGATTTTTCCCCATAGGCCGTAATGTAATGGAAAACTTTTGATTCGCTCTGTAGATAAACTAATCATGGTAGAAACTAGGGATGCACCGAATAGTGATTTTGTCCAAATACCGAATGCCGAATATTCAGCTGACAGCTGAACCGAATACCAAATATTCGGCTCGCCGAATAGTAATTGTTGGGCCGAATACCAAATATTCGGCTTTCCTAATACCTTTTTATATTTCAAAGTTTAAAGTTATTAAAATATTGCTTTTTAAAACAATTTTACATAATATTTAATAAAAGAAACTTAGATTTTGATAAACAAGAGCTTTTTATAAGAACATTTGCTATTGAAAAAAATCTGCCTTAAGTTATTTAAGAAGCTCAATTATGAGAATTTTTTAATTAATAAAATTTTTAATTTCATGGTTTCTTCTAGGAATTGAAACAAACATTTTAAAATCAAAGAGAAATAATGAAAAAATGGTTGAAGAAAAACTGTACCGTCTCATAATTTTTTTGTTAAATAACTCAAGGCAGATTTTTTTCAATATAAAGTATAAATACTTTCAACTTAATTCTGAATACAGGAATGTCTAGCTCATAGTTTTCTTATGAACAGTGGCATTTTCCACCCTTTTCATCATATCATATTTTACAGAATTCAAAGCATATAAGTTGAAAATGTAATTATGGTATCTTATTTATTGTTAATGCAACAAACAAAAACACAAGTTTGACCTAGAGGGAAATGAAATACAATGTACTTTAAGACTCAATACTATGATTATAGTTTCATGAACCAAAAATTGTCTGCCTTGATAGCTATTACTAATTCCAAAAAATTTTCTTTCTTGTTTTTCTTAAATCAAAAAGGGCAACTTTGTGACACATGCATTAATTTATTTTTGTTCGGAAATGCATGAAAATAGCAGGTGTTGTTATTCAGAAACTGTCTAATTGCACTCATTCTTTTGTTTTTTTAAAAATACAATAGATTTTTCATAACAAGCCTTCAAAGTTGACACTTTTGAGCATATTTCCCGACGAAAGCAGAAAAACTGGTCGAAAAGGAGGAGAAAAACGGGTGATTGCAACAACGGTCTGTGATAACGCCTGCCTTAATTCCACTAGATTTGTTATGCCCAATTCCTATGACAATAGCTTATAACTCGATAAGTAATTTAATTATCATAAAATGAAAAAATAAATTCAATTCGAAATCGCTTTCATAGTCAGGCATTAAAATTTTATAACTTTCTATTAAAAAATGAATTTGTAAATGTTGTCAAAACGTTTTTCGCTTGTTGAGCGGATCAGTTAAGAACACCCTTAAGGACTTTTATTTGGGAAAAGCAAGAAACAGATTATTTACTAAATAAAATTTAGGAACTTGCATCTGCACTCGCATCATTTATTCCTAAGGAGAATCCTAATAAATCACAATTTTAATCCTTCTCATGGTTAATTTTCCTAAGTTATACTTTACAAACAGAAAATAAATAATGTAAAAACATTCAATTTATTTAAATATGATTTTCTTTTTAATTATTTTAAATATGTTAAAAGTAGAAATTGTGAAAAGTTTTGGAAACTTTGTTTTAAAAAGCTTTACTAAGTTTTGGATTCGGCCGAATAGTTTGATATTCAGCCAAACCGAATATTCGGCAGGCCAAATAGTTTCATATTCGGCTTAACCAAATAGTTTGATATTCGGCCTAACCGAATAGTCGGTAACATGGCCGAATAGGCCGAATAGATACCAAATATTCGGTGCATCTCTAGCAGAAACTTCATTTTCGATTGGACTTGTGCTAGGGTATACGTCAATAACGTCCTAAAATTTCATGGCAATCCGAGTATATTAACAATTTTTCCCCTTGGGCCATAATGTAATGAAAAACTTTTGATTCGCCCTGTAGGTAAACTTAATCATGGTAGAAACTTCATTTTCAATGGGATTCATGCTAGGGTAAACGTCAATAACGTCTTAAAATTTCATGGCAATCCGAGTATATTAACGATTTTTCCCCTTAGGCAGTAATGTAATGGGAAACTTTTGATTCTCTCTGTAGATAAACTAATCATGGTAGATACTTCATGTTCAATGGGGTTCGTGCTTGGGTAAACGTCAATAAAGTTAAAAAATTTCATGACGATCCGAGTATATTTACGAGAGTTAGAGCACGGACAGACGGCCAGACAAATCGAATGCATAAGCACTTTTCAAATTTGTTGGAAAGTGCTAAAAAAGTGCCCTGAAGAATGTAAAAGTGTCCTTTTCAGAACAATAGCACCCTACCCTTTTTTAAATCTGGGGGAAACTCTGATTTTTAAAAAATAAAATGCAATTTATTGTTATTTGGCATTTGACTTTATTTTTTAAAAATTTCCAGTTTGGAACAAAGTTAATTGAACTATGGCTTATTTATACACTAGAAATTAAAGTTAATTATGTTTAGGAAAAGAACTATATTGCATTCAAGTGCAGAAACAATAAATTACCAAATGTTTTAAGCCCAGTTATTACAGTAACAAACTTCTTTTTTCCCCGCGGTGCTCTAGATAAAGAAATTTTCTTTTCCTTTTCAGCTTTCTTTTTTGCTTTCATCATTCCTTTACCACCTCTTTTTTGTCGTTTTTTTTCTTCTTCACCTTGAGAAGGCTCAGCATCTGTGAATAAGCAAGAAATAATTTTTTGTAGTTATATTTATAGATATATCAAATATGCAGAAATGAAACATGTTTTTAAAATGTTTTTGGTACATAAAATTTAAATAACAAAGAACTTTTCTTTATTTCAGTAAACATCCTCTAATCCGGCACGCTTCCGACTTGACTTATGCCAGATTATGAAATTTTTTGGATTACAGGATGGATGTAGGAAAAACGTATACAAATTAGAATTGAATGAAAAAGAACAGTAAAACATTTTTTAAAATTCTTTATACAGCTTAAATAGAATTTAAAAAAATACTCAATAATGTAAAGTACAACATTATTGAGCATATGCCAGATTATGAAAATTTTCTGATTACAGGATATATGTCAGAAAAACAAAGAAATTAGAATTAAATAAAAAATAACAGTAAAACTTTTTAAAAATTCTTTATACAGCTTGAATAGAATTTTAAAAAAATACTCAATTATGTAAAGTACAACATATGTACATGACAATAAACTGAATATGTACATTGTATGTCTACATAGTACATCTACTTGTAGAAGCCATCGTAAACAAATTTCAAGTATACATTTGTTTTGTAATGGTCTTCTCTCTTCTCTTTTCTTCCTTCTTTTTAAGTCATTTCGTATTAAATGAGGTTTCATAATTTCTGCATCTTTGAATGAATGGCTGCATTTAGAAAACTTGATAAATATGCTCAAGGCATCAAGTGCTCGATTCCATCTGAAGTTGTTCAACTTGTCTATATTATCTTCATCAAAGCTGTGTCGACAACACTCTGAATGATGGCCTCCTCTATCAAAATTTTCCCTGTCGGCTCATCCAAATCTGCTTCAATGCATTGTTTTATTTCTTATCAATGAAGATGTAGTTTAAAAAATCATGCTGGATTACAGGATGTTTATTTTACTAAGAAACAAAGTATAGTTGTGAAATAAAAAACAGCCAGTATTTTTTCCTATATTTGTGATAACCGCTGAATACATTATTATATATATATATTACAAAGGCCAAAAGTATCTGTGCATAATGCATATGTCATTTTGCGAATGGCAACACTTTCCCTTGCAATTTCAGTTTTGCAATTTTCTCTACTACACATTTTATATTTCTAAACATCACACATTTTTAATTTTTACACCATACCATTGTATAGAGAAAAAAATGTATTTTTAAATACAATTTGCTTTAAAGCTGTATTTCAATTCATTTTTGAGATATTAATTTATTTTTATAGTTTTTAATAGCATTTTTGTCATTGTGGCAACAAAATCACTCCATTTTCTCTTAAAATTGAAGGAAAAAAAAAAAAAAAATTAAAATGCACACCACTTTTACATACAATTTCGGTATTGCAATTTTCCATACTGCAAATTTTACACTTTTAAACATCGTACATTTTAAATTTTTACACTGTCATATAGAGAAAAAAAATATACTTTTGAATGCAATTTGTTTCAAAGCTATATCTCAATTTATTTTTGAGATATTAATTTTTTTTTACAATTTTTAATATCAATTTTGTAATAGCGATAACAGAAATCACTCTATTTTCTCTTAAATAAATAAAAAAAGAAAAAAATTAAAATGCATATATTATTTTAAAAGTATGTATTGTTATAAAATCTGGCAAATTTCGGTTTTCTTTTGTTTGATAATTTGGATAATTGGGTTATTTATAGTATTTTGTTAATTTTAGCTTAAAATAATACCTATTTGAGAGTTATACTGAACAACATAAGATGTATTTTTTACTGTAACTAATTACGTTAGATTTATTATAAATCAATGAAATAGTTCTTTCTTAAAGATTTTTTTCGCCGAATTTCGACGGGTTCCACCTCATATACCAGGTTGTCCCTAAAGTTCTGCACCATACAAGCGTCGAAATAAAAAGCAATGGTATCAGAAACACAAAGTATTTTATTCAGCAAAATACAGGCCATTGTGATTCAGGACAGCTAGCCATCGTTGTGCCAAAAGTTCAATTTGGTGATGATACCATGAGGCAGGTTTCGAATCGAAAAACTGTTGACAAGCGTGTTTCACCTCGTCATAGTCATTGAATTGTTTACCACAGAGGAAGTGCGTCATGGAACGAAACAAACCGTAGTCGGATGGGGCAACATCAGGGCTATAAGCAGGATGCGGAAGAACCTCCATGCAATCAAGTTCCGCGAGTTTCGCTTGCACTTTTCTGGAGCGATGAGCTGGTGCGTTGTCATGTTGCAGCAATACTCTCTTTCTGTTTGTCAGAGCGGGGTATTTCTGCACAAGTACAGCGTGAACACGCTCCAGTTGTTCGGCATAGAGGTCCCCTGTGACGGCACGGCCCTCAGGAACCAATTCGAAGTGAAGAATGCCATGGATATTCCACCAAACACACAGCATAACCTTTTTGCCGAATCTGTCTTGTTTCGCCTGGGCCTGGGTATCTTGACCTCGTTTTGCCCACTGTTTGCGATTGTCTGGATTGCGGAGAAACACCCACTTCTCATCCCCAGTAACGATGTGTTTCCAGAACCGATCATCCCTTGGGTTTTTCAAAAGTTCTTGACAGAGTTTCACTCTGTTCTCGGCCTGCAGTTGTGTCAGCTCATGTGGACTTTGTCTCGGTCGCTTATCACTGAAGTCCTGTTCAAGGAGCCTCCGGTGCACTGTATTTTTGGATACCCCTAACCTGTGGGCTATCACACGTGTGCTGGTTTGAGGTTCGGCCATGACAGCAGCTGCTACAGCGGTCCCAACATCCAATTTTGGCCGTCCACTTCGAGGCTGCTCTTCCAGGCTCAAATCGCCAGACGAAAAACGTTTGAACCACCGGGATGCTGTCGATCGATTGATCGTATCAGGTCCTTCAACTGCACAGATTTCCTCGCTAGCCGCTTTCGCACTTAGGCCTTTTTTCCATAGAAAATGAAGCACAGCACGTGTCGCGGTTTTTGAATCACACATCTTTCACGATTTCACACTACTACTACGGACGCTATTCTTCTCAATGAGCATACACACTATTCTATTACCTCTACCTGTTCACCTGGCGGCACTTTTTAGCGCATGCGCATCTTACTCTGTCGTCCGATCCACGTCGAAATCTGCATACCATTGATGGTGCAGAACTTTAGGGACAACCTGGTATATATAATGATTCATGAGCTTTAAAAAATTTTTTTTTTCTTTCTATAAAAATTGATATAAAATAATAAACTTAACTAATATTTACATTCAATTTTTATTCATTTAATTATTTTAAACTCATCCTTATAATTTTTTTATTCTATTTTTAAATAAATTTTAAGTTATTTTATATTTTTCCTTTCATTTTTAACAATTAGCAATTAAAGTTCATTACTGCTTTTTTGAAAATTCTTTTAATTTCACTTTTCTCTATAGACGGCAGCAGTATATTTTTATAAAATACAGTCAGACCTCATCATCCTGGCACCCAATTTTCACATCACTTCACTTATGTCAGTTTTTCAAAGTCTCAATTTTCTGTATACGATTTTAATGTAAATATACTCTGGATTTTAACATCATTGAATAATTTTCAACTCTAGCTATCCCGACAGTTTAGAAAAATTATCCATTTTTCATAATCCATCTTACAAGCACAGAAGTCAAGCACATCAGCCAAATTTTTCACAAAAGTGTTTAAAATACCAATTGACAAAAATGAGAAAGAGGGCATTTGTCAAGTTCTGCAAACTGTTTTTAAAGTTTCTACTGGTGTTACAGACAGCTGAAAAAAAATTCTGCTCCTGGGTATATAT
The DNA here is from genome assembly GCA_964019185.1 of Maratus speculifer. Lineage (NCBI taxonomy): Eukaryota > Metazoa > Arthropoda > Arachnida > Araneae > Salticidae > Maratus > Maratus speculifer. The sequence goes on along the minus strand of OZ025301.1, from coordinate 248,019,691 downwards.
ATATACACTATATTGCCATTGATTATGGGACACTTGCGATTTTAGACATTTTACTAAATATCTAGAAAAATATATGAGGAATCATCTCGAAACTCTTAGTGTATAAATATAATAGTATACGTCATAGATCTCCGTGAAGATTTTTTACCGAAACTCCATAGGGGACTGTCAACAAATTAAAAAAGAATGAATATCTTTTGAATAACCCTGTCAAAACTAATGTAGCAAAAGCGCTCAAACTCTAGATTATGATTGAATGCCTTATTGTAATACACTGTGTTCATTTTTAAGCAAACAGCATGCATACTCGCAGAGTAATTAAGGTTTTTATAAAAATGGCCCCAAATTTTTCTAAGTTTTTCCCTTATAATTTTCAGAGTTCTTAATATAAAATAATATTTTTTTCAGAAAATATGACAAACAACATTGCACACAGTACCCTGTAATCAGAATTAAAAAATAATAAAAATTGTATGAAAAATGAGTAGGTTTACTAAATAATTTTTTATTGCGCATGCGTCAAAGATATCAAAACTTCATTTGCATATTATGTTAGCTAAATGTATAGAGCGACTTTTGTAAAAGTCTCAAAATTATAGCTTGAAAATTCTGAAAGTAATCGTCTATAGAAAACGGACAAAATCCGTTGTTTCCAAAACGAAGCAAAAAAATGAGGGATTTTATCTAAAAGTCGTCGTAACATCCCGTATTGTGTATTCTATATTGACACTAATCAATGAATATATGGATACAACCCCTCTTGTTTTTGCTTCATTTTGAGAATAACGGATTTTCAACTTATTCAATTGATGATTATTTTCAGAATTTTCAAGTTATGATTTTGTGACTTTCACAAAAGTTGCTCTATACATTTAGCTAACATAATATGCAAATGAAATTTTGATATCTTTGACGCATGCGCAGTAAAAAATTATTTAGTAAACCTACTCATTTTTCATACAATTTTTATTATTTTTTAATTCTGATTACAGGGTACTGTGTGCAATGTTGTTTGTCATATTTTCTGAAAAAAATATTATTTTATATTAAGAACTCTGAAAATTATAAGGGAAAAACTTAGAAAAATTTGGGGCCATTTTTATAAAAACCTTAATTACTCTGCGAGTATGCATGCTGTTTGCATAAAAATAAACACAGTGTATTACAATAAGGCATTCAATCATAATCTAGAGTTTGAGCGCTTTTGCTACATTAGTTTTGACAGGGTTATTCAAAAGATATTCATTCTTTTTTAATTTGTTGACGGTCCCCTATGGAGTTTCGGTAAAAAATCTTCACGGAGATGTATGACGTATACTATTATATTTATACACTAAGAGTTTCGAGATGATTCCTCATGTATTTTTCTAGATATTTAGTAAAATGTCTAAAATCGCAAGTGTCCCATAATCAATGGCAATATAGTGTATATATATATATATATATATATTTATATATAGGGTGGTCATAAAAAAACTTTGCTGATATATGGAGCTCTAGCGGCCAGTCCGCTCAACCGATCGAGGTGAAATTTCAGATATAGCTATTCAGAGGTATGAGCTCGAGATTCTGTGAACGGCACCAAAATGACGCTCATGGTTACGGTTATAGTTACAGAAACTCGAAAATTTCCAATGGCAACACCCATTTTTTTTTCAGCGCATGCGAAAACCCTAAAGAGCGTTGAAACTGTACGTGTATCGCAAGAAACGGACATGTTATGCATGCACAAAAAAAAACGTTCTGGGAATCCTCCTCCCCATAGAAAAACTCGATTGGGGTGCAAGGAGGAAATTTGCATGTGACGCAGAGTCAGTACACAAATCTCTGATTACAATACAGATTGGAGAAACTAAAACTTTTATTTTGATTAAACATTTTCCACATGGGTGCCATCACAGGCAAGGCACCCATGTGGGAAATGGCATGGAAAATATGTAATCAAAATAAAATTTTCAGTTTCTCTGATCTGTATTTTAATCAGAGATTAGTGTACTGACTCTGCTTCATATGCAAATTTCCTCCTTGCGCCCCAATTGAGTTTTTTCTAGGGGGGGGGGGGGGAAGGATTCCCAGAATGGTTTTTTGTGCGCGCATAACATGTCCGTTTCTTGCGATGCACGTATGGTTCCAACGCTCTTTAGGGTTTTCGCATGCACAGAGCATTTTGCGATGAAAAAAAATGGGTGTTGCATTTGGAAATTTTTGAGTTTGTGTAACTATAACCGTAACCGTGAGCGCCATTTTGGTGCCGTTCAGAGAATCTCGAGCTCATACCTCTGAATAGCTATATCTGAAATTTCACCTCGATCGGTTGAGTGGACTGGCCGCTAGAGCTCCGTACATCGGCAAAGTTTTTTTATGACCACCCTGTATATGTATATATATATATATACAAACAATATATTCAATTTCATATTTACATTAGTTGCATAAAATTGGAAATTATCTTCAAAGATAAATAATCTTCTGCTGAATCATATAAGCAGATACACACCTGTCAAAAATGAAAAGTTATTGCTACATTATTTATAATAGATTAAAGAATTATTTAAATAAATAAAAAAATTATTTGATATAAAAATTCTCATCTAAGAACTAATAAAATTCTTAATAAATGTTACAATGAGTTCTTATGAAACAAAATGTCTGAAGAGCTAAGTGAATAAACATGTTGAGTAATAAGGCTATAAGGTGTTTTACCCACACAGACAGTTTTATCTATTAAAGAATGGAAAACAAATCACCAAACTTAGGGAAGATTTCCTTCAAGGGTAACTTAACAATTATGCTTGAATTAAGTTATTGCTTTTAAAATTTGATTTTGCAACCCTCGTCTTATCTAGTCTTTAATTTAGCTACTTAAGTTTTTTTTTGCGTGTATTAGGTTGAACATGTGGTTCTCTTGTCTAAATTTGATTTCTTTATAGTAATACCTTATGGCATATGCAAATAGCAGTGTTAGCTTCAGTTTCTCACAATAACTAATCATTGTCTGAAATTTTGACAGATTTTAACCCGAGAATGTCTGTACTAATCTCCTTATACCTTGGGCCAAAAGACTAATCATGAGGTTGATATAAAGATTAAAAACTAGCAAATTTGGTGACTGGTCAGAAGCTTATAAGATTAAAATTTGTTTTAGAATTACTCTTTAATATCTATTTATAGCACTTTTAAACATAGTTTAAAATGTTTATGACTTTGTGATGTATCTATCTCTTGGTTGATCTAAACGAAAAATAGTTGAAACATTACCTTAGGTTTAATTGACTTACTGCCAAACGAAACGAAATCTATCATTCTAACACTCAGTTATTGATTACATTCAAGTGGCAGAAGAATTCTTCAAATCAACTAAGGAAGTTTTACTACTTCCCCCCTCCACCATAGCTTTTGATTAATTTTCAATTAACTGTATTGCATAATATTTTTGATTAGATTATCTTTCCACCAATGTGTATTCAAAGGAATTATTGAAACAAAATGTAGTTTTATGAATCATTAACTTTGAAAAAGAATTTTCTTCAAAGAACTTCTTTAATTTTGACCAGCAATGTAGATGAGTACACAACATGCCATAAAAGAACTGAAATACAGATTCAAAAATTTTGTATAGGGCAGTTGCAATTGACGTCATACTGGAGGTCACACACTAGAAATAGACAGTTCTGATTGGTGGAACTACCCTGACCTCCACTTGAAATAAAATGGCTATCAGCTGATTGCAAGTTCCCTATTGATACTTCCTTTACAAAGAAATACAAAAATTGTTTAAGTTTTTGAAAGTTGAGAAATTTATTATATCATTCTGGTACTTAATTGCAAACAGAAATAATCTATCGTTAACAACAAAATCATCATCTTATTAATTTATCTATATACACGCACATCTCGAAAAGTTATATATATATATATATATAAGCAAAATATAAGAACTAGAAAAACTTACCTATTTTCATTTTTTGTTCAAAAACATCAGGTAAGTTTTTCTGTAACCATTCTTTACATTTTTCATAGTTAGGATAAAATTCACAGTACTAAAAGGAAGAAAGCAAAATCACTTCTACAACAAACTAACAAATAAATGTAATACTATACATAATTTAAATTGAAGTTATTAAATATTGCTAAACTGTTGAACCCTTCAATATGAGACATTTTGAAAGCATGAATTTTATTTTTTCTAAACCTTCATAAATCAGAATAAATCACATGACTCAAAGAACTTTCTGATACTGTGAAATATCAGTTCCCAGCAGAAATTATATGAATTAACCAAATAAAATGCATATTCACATTTATTAAGAATAAGCTGGTGTTTCTTAACGTTTGTGAGAATCACAAATGTAATATTGATAAATAAAATTTAAAGTTAAATTAATTCTTATAACTTTTTAAATAAGTGAAAGAACTCTGTCAGCAGCAGCAGTCTGAAGCCAAAACATTAAACAAATTTTGAAGTTATAATGTAACAATAATAGATGCTTATTTTGAATGGCGAAAGTAGCAAATTACACTAAATTAGCCCCATATAAAGATCTGATTATAGAATAGACTTGTCAGAATTTACTTTTTGGTACAATATACAAAAGTTAACAAATAATAAGTAGAAAACAATGGAAATGGCAAAAAATGTGGCTGATTAATTTTGCGTCTTTTCTCTTTCTTTTAGCATCAGAAGCAGAAGTATTTCCAAGAATTTTTTTTTAAACAAATGTTTAAAAAAAAGTTTGGTGGAAAACCTTGAATAGTAAAGAAATCAATTTTAAATTTGTTCATATGAGGCTAAAATTTCATTCCATATAGTATAGGCATAGTACTCCATATAATATTATATCATATGTATAGTAGATGAAATTATAATGCAATTCTGTATATATAAAATACCAGATATAAACAATGAATTTTGCAGTTATAAAGTACCTGCAAAATTTTTTAAGTCCATTTAAATATTGTTACACTGTTTCAAATGTAATATACTTGATATACAATATGGAATGCAGTTCATTCCACATTGCAGAAAAATTGCTATTTTCTACAGGACTATATTTGACACAATATTTCATCTTTATCTCCTTTTATTCAGAGATTTTTAATGAAAAATATTTCCATTATTACAAAATATATTTTTAAAATGAGTAATGTAAGGAATCTGACCAAGCTTATGTGTTTATAGAGTAAATTTAACAATATGTAAAATGATCTTTATTATGAAAAAAATTATAACCTGCACATTTCTTATTTTAAGGAATAATGCAATATAAAAAATTTCCACTGAATAGTGATATGTGATCTATATAAAGCAAACTTCTACAAAATGCATAATCTATTGTGTTAAGTTATACATTAGAAAGATCTATATTGCAGTACCTTTTTCAGACTGCTATTTTTTGTCACAACAATAAATGCTTATTTTGTAACTTATTCTTAAAAAAACAATTATGACTGCCCAATAATAATAAATTATTTGGTGTTATCAACAAATAATTATGTTTTTTGTGTTTAAAATTTCAATTTTTTTAAATTCAATTATGACTTCAGCTTTTAATACTTTCCAAAATAATTGATACATGCTTATGAATACAGTTAATCTATTTGCACTCTAATAAACTGTGATTACATGAAATTAAAATATCTACATAATTAAAATGAAAGACTAATTTTTTTTACAGTACAGACTGTAAAAAGGGAAAACTACTGCAACATTTTAATATATTTTAATCTTAAAGATTTAGGCTAGATATATGTCAAATTTAGTGACAACTATTTCTATTAATGTGTGGGAGTTTACAATTAAAATTGGCTCTCCAGAAATTCTTATTTTGATGGGTTTCAAACTACATAATTTACAAACAAAACAACTTTATCAGAAAGAAAAAATTTAGTAAAAGGACTTAATAAAGTTAGAAATGCTATATTCAAATTTGCATAAGTGGATTATTCTTCATTATAAAATGTTATTTTTTACAAAAATATAACACATTTCCCAAAAATAGCTTTTACTGTTCACAATATGAGCCTAAAAAAGAACTGCACACCAACTCTTGACCATTAAAATGCATGAATGCAATTTATAAGTTGCAATGTCTCAATATCGATTTAAAAAATAAAAGACTGAAATAAGTTGATTTTTTAGATAATTTAAAAAATCTTTACAGTTTGCTTGTTTAGACTAAAGTCTAGATTGGTTCAGGACTCTTTTTTGTTCTATATTCCATGGCTGGTAGTCATATCCAAGGTCCATACTCATTTTTTAAGAAAGATAATCCCTTGATGTACTTTCCAGGATGCATAATTTTTCCATGCCAACAATTAACAATGTTTTTTAAACCAGTATCAAGACCCCCCCCCCCCTTTACAAAAATAAAATAAAAACAAGGTAATCTCAAAAATAAAGCTTATACATCACCTAATTTCCACTTTGTGATTTTATTATCTCTTTGAAAAACATTATGAACTAGTTGGATGTGTCAATCCCAAAACTTTCTTCTATCTCATAAGTACATTTTAATATTAAAAAAAAAAAAAAAAAAAGTGATGACCCCAAAGTTACCCACTATCGAATTTCTTCGAACATTTGACCTAGCGTAATGAGATTCTGGTATCCGAAAAGCCTAAAACGCAAAATTTAATTAATATTCTGAGAAAATGTGTTTAGTAGTGCCTCATGTTGGGTAATTTATACTAAAACCTAATAAGCATCTATTTATGTCAAGACCTAACAGAATCTGAAATTTGATGGAATTTCGTGCATTAGTTCTTGAGATATAGTTATAACAAAAAAATTGCAAAACAAAGCACAGCAACAACATATCTTGGACAATTTATGCCAAAACGTAAAAAAGCGTCTAATTATGTTATGGTGTAAAAGAATCTGAAGTTTGAGGAAATTCTGTGCATTAGTTCTTGAGATATAGCTAGTTTAAAAAAAACCGTGTAAAATATAGCACAGCAGCACCATCAGTTGAAGGATTTATAACAAAACGTAATCATCGTGTAATTATGTTATATGTCATTTTGTAACAAAATCTGAAGTTTGATGAAATTCTGTGTGTTGGTTGTTGAGATATAGCTATCGGAAAAATTGTGCAAAATGCAGCATAGCTGCACCACCTGTTGCAAGATTAATACCAAAATGTAATCAGCGTCTAATTATGTTATATATTCTAGAGTAACAGAATCTAAAATTTGATGAAGTTCTCTGCATTAGTTCTTGAGATATAGCTATCGCAAAAATCGTGCAAAATGTAGCATAGCAGCGCCACCTATAGGGCAGTTCACACCAAAACCTTATCAGCGGCTATGTATCTCAAGGTATCGCGGAATCTGAAGTTTGGTGAAATTTTGTGCATTAGTTCTTGAGATATAGCTATCATGAAAATCATGAAAAACATGGCATAGCAGCGCCACCTGCTGGCCAATTTACACTAAAACTTAATCAACGTCTATGTATATCAAGGGGTCACAGAATCTGAAGTTTAGTGAAATTCTGTGCATTAGTTCTTGAGATATAGCAATCTTGAAAATCATGAAAAACGTAGTATAGCAGCGCCACCTGCTGGCCAATATTCACCAAAAACCAATAGGCACTAATTCATATCAAGGTCTAACGGAATATAAAATTTTATTAAATTTAGAGCATTAGTTCTTGAGATAGAGCGCCCACAAATTTTTTGTCACATACAGACAGACAGACACACAGACAGACGGACAGACTCACAGACAGACATTTTCTAAAAATAGTCAAAACGTGTTCAGGACCTTCTAAAACGTATAAATCCGTCGAAAACCGGAAGTCGAAAATTTTCATGAATCCAATACTTTCTTCTTGTAAAGATAGAAGAAAGTAATAATATGAAACTATAAGTGCCAATATCATTTTAAAAATGTCCTTTATTTTTCTTAATCTTTTAAGTATCCTAACCATGTTTTTCTGTTACATAATATTTGAACTCAAGGGCTTATTTAACACAAAATTGATATTCATGTTATTTTATTGCAGTGTACAAGATAAATAAATATATAAGGTAATCATACATGAATCCCAATACAAATATTTTTCATAATTAGCTATTATTTTATGAATCATTAAATATATATTAAATATTCTGCATAAAGAGTTAAATTCTTAAAATGTTTTCAAATTTTATGATGCCAAAAAGGTATGTTTAATGACTGAATGGATATTGCCAAATGTTAGAAGGAGCAGATGGCAGATTAAAGATAATGTATGTTACCGTATTTTCGGGTGTATAGTCCGCGGCTTATACAAGAAAAAAACCTTCCAAAAAGCCGCTGCGGGTTATACAAAGAGTTTTTTTTTTTTTTTTAAATTGGAAATCGTGATATTTTTTCTACAACTTTTAAACCTCAAAATATTTTAAAAAAACATCAAAATTTGTAAATTTTTTTCGCTATGCCGCGAAATTTAGAGTTCTCCCATGTTTGTAAAGGTCTTTTTTTTACTACTTAAATACAGTTATTTCTGGGTTTGGAAGAACTGTTGCAACTACCGCCAAGTATTGCACTGATAGAGCTATAATAGCTACCATATATACTCGTGTGTAAGTCGTGAAATTTCAGACAAAAGAAGAACTTCAAAGTGGGGGGTCAACTTATATGCGAGACCTAAAAAAAAAAATCTATAACTAAAATATCAGAAAATAATTTGCTAGCGATTAGGTGCTGCAGCACCCCATTGTGTCGTTCCCAAGGAATCGTTCTTTTACAGAGTAATTTCATTTCGGAACAAGTTCGAGGAATCGAACCTTTCCGGAGTCATTTCATTTCAGATAGAATCCAAGGAATCATTTCTTTTCGGAGTTGGTACCCTACCCTGTTGCAAAGAACAAAAAAAAAGTGTGTGATTTATGTCATTTCGGATCGATTCAGAGCAGTCAGCCTTTTTCGAAATGATTCCGAGGAATTGTTCCTTAACAGAATCGTTTCATTTCAGAACGAGTTCAAGGAATTGAACTTTTCCGAGGTCGTTTCATTTCGGATAGAGTTCGAGAAATTGTTCCTTATCGGAGTTGGTGCATTTCGGAGCAATTCCAAGGATTCGTTCCTTTTGGGAACCAATGACCTAAGATACGTATACATTTTATGTTCAAAATTTTGAATTCATCACCGATTTTTTCTTTTTTTTTAATTTTCAGAAAAATTCAGAAAAAATATCACACTTGTTTGAAAAAAAAAAAAAAAAATGCACGTAAACGCCGCATCGCTTGAACTTTTATCTTAAAACACGTAAATGCCACGGCGTTTCTTCTGAAAATTATGGTACTGATAATCTAAATTTTTTTGCCGAATTTCTGTAGGTATTTATGCATCATGAAAAAATTTGGTAAATTTGTGTTAAACATTATGACTAATGGCTTCTAATTTCAAACCCTGATCGATATATACGTTTGTAAATGGTGTATAGCTCGCGGACTATACACCGATGCATCTCCGCGGGTTATACACGAACTTTTTTTACTGCACTGCTCGATTGAGGGGTGCAGGTTATACACTGGGTGCGGGCTATACACCCGAAAATACGGTACATTTAATCTGCGTAAAGCAGTGGCTAGTTTCCAATAGGGATGTAGTGGAGGGTATACGCTGTATATCCTCTGAATTTTTTTAAGGAACACCGTATATCCTCTGTTTCTAAAGAAAGCTACAGGATGTACACGCTATGGTATACCCTCTGCTTTTTTTTACAACTACACCACTGGTTTCCAATTCTATATTACTCATTGTTAGAAAGACATGTCCAAGTTTGATTTCATTATGACATCATAAAGCACACAAATGGCAGCAATCGCTCTTAATTTCCAAGCATAACCAATCATTTTGCCAGGTTCTCCCAGTTTTGGAAAATTTCTTGCATTATCCCCTGATTTTTACTACTAAACTGTATACCTCAATTTTCTCCTAATCTTATAATTCTCAGATGAGTATGAATCTGCTATCTAATCTTAAAAAGCTGTATTTTGAAAATTTTGTATAAATATGCATGCAACATTAAAAAATAAGGTACTACTTGGTTAACCTGCAACCAACAACTATAGCTAAACTATTAAGATTAAATGCCAATAATAAATGATTAAGAATGTCACATTCAATGACATTAATCACAATACACATGTTTAAAATGTCATTAAGTGGTTTTTACTTTTTCGACTGCTTCAACTTTTTACTTGTATTTTTATTAATATTCCACTAATAATTTGTTTTTTCATAATTTAAAATAAAAATTATGTCAATATGTATAATTTGGCTATTAGTTTAGCAAAATTGGTCGACCTGATAACCAATTAGTACTAAAAAAAATTATTTATATTTAAGATAACATTGGTTTAGAAATATCAGCATCTTTCATAAAAACTAAGTCTGATTGGGTTTGACTTTATATTTTTTTGTACAGACAGAAACGAACTTTTAGCTTTACATTAGGCTGTAGCTAAAAATTTTAACCCACCCAAAATTCTAATTTAGACAATACAAAATTATTTTTAGCATTTTCTCAAAAAAAAGTTAAGCTAATGAAAAATAACATTTGATAATAATGTGCCCAATGTCTACAAATTCATAAAATTAAAATTCATAAATATGTTAAAAAAAGTAAATAAAGCATATTTACCTCCAAAGGCATAGAACATTCTGTAATGAAAAGAAAACTGATTAAGCATGTGACAAATAAGAAAGTCATAAAAATATGATAATCATTGGACATAATAAATAACATTATCAATATAATAAAAGCAAAGCTTCAGTCATATATTGTCATCAACAATTCCAGGCTGCCCGCTTCACTTTTTATATGCTATGCTGCTAAATTTTAAATTTCAATATTAGCAGGCTCAGGTGATAAGTTGTCAAATATTATTCAGATTATTATTATTAAGCACAAAGTATTGGACTGTCATCCACAGTTTGCTGGCATTACCATTTTGCTTTTCATATGCCAAGCGACCAGTTTTAATCAAAAATATTTTTGCATATAAACTGCATAAAAATTACACTTTTATAGAGATCATTTGAAAAAAATATATGTATGAGAGATAAGTTACATTGAAGTAAATGCATGCTTTGAGATTACTTTAGTAAAAATTAAATTAGCATTCCAATATAAATTTTAAATCATCAAAGTAAAAAAAAAAAAAAAAAAAAAAAGGTTCAATTTTTAATGAGTGAAAAGAAAAAGATACTAATTTATGGAGGTAATAATTCACATATCAAGCTATGAATTTTGCCATGTAAAAATAATGCCCTAATCAAACTTTAGTATCATTCTAACAGAACTTTCAAAAAGTTTTCTTGACAAAGTGAAATGTAAACAATCCCAATTTATATATTTAATGAATCAAATTTCATACCTCATTATCAGTTAATTTGGTATCTTTACATCATTTACATAGATCATCGTAAATTATTAATAATTGGCAATTATATTTAAAATTGTCAAAGACCAATCACATTCAAAACAGTATCTTAATAATACATTTATTAAATAGATAAGTTCTATAATTTTTTTTTTTTTTTTTTTGTGTGTGTGTGTGATAAATATTTCAATATAGTTGTTGTGGATTTAGCAAAGGTTGAAATTTTTTAAGTCACCATTTAACATTTTTAATTTTTTGCATGGTAAATTAAAAAAATTCTTTGATGTTTTTATTAAATGTCATGGCTTATGATATTATTTATTATTTTTCCTTGAGTAAATTTTGTTAATTTTAAATGTTTCACCTTTAAACGAAAATTGTGTATTTTAAATAAAATGAATGAGTGAATGGAAAAATAACATTTGGTATTACTTGATTATCCCATTGACAAAAAAACTATTGCCAAATTATAGGATTAAATACCAATAATGGACGATCATAAATGTTGTATTCACTTGACATTAAATATGATACACTTATTTGTTATGTCAGAAAATGATTTTTAATTAAACTTTTTATTTGTATATGTATTAATGTTTTATCAATTTGTTTTTCTGTTATTTAAAATAAAATTATGTAAATTTGTTTAATTTGGCAAAATCAATCCATGGAATAATTAGATAGTACCGTATATTTTAATGAAATTAATTAAATGAGAAAAAATGTAGCAGGAATATTGTTTGGCATTTACCCCCTGCATCCATCCAAGATAAATATACCAAATTCTTCATTTCTCTACCAAAATCTCCTGATTTGGCATAGAATTAAACAAGTAAATTAAATTATGAATAAAAGTAACTTAATAAAATACTTAGCATTACATTTAAGGGTGACCAAACTGGTCACCAAGGGCGGCTAATTACAAATAACAGCCATGCCAGCATAGGTAGAAAAAACCTATTTTATTTTATCAATTTGCAAAATAAAAGAACATTAATTTAAAATCTTAGAGGTATGAAAACTTAAAAAAATTCTAAGATATTGTTCAATATTTCAAATAAGAAAAAAAACTTTCCAATCTTTGCATTTAAAAAACAAGAATCTTTTAGAACAACTTTCTGAAAATTTTTCATATTGAATTTTTTTTTGTGATTGAATAAAATTATGCTACAAAGATTGTAGTTTTGTTAATAATACCCAGGTTAAAAGAAATTAATGTTTGAAATGTTAGAAATTAAATTTGCAATCACTAAAACGAGAGTTCTTTAGTTTGTTTGGAAAGATATTTATTTAGAAATATAAAATCAAGAAATTCGAGGTTGGTTTGCAAAAATAGACTGAAGTAACACATTTTTATGATTTTTTTTGTGTGGTTTAATACATTGAATTTCTGCAAAGAATTGTCAGTTTTAAAGCAATCTTTAATTAGATTATACTGAAGAGGATAATTCATATTTTTATTATTTAATTAATATAATTATAATAGTTACTGTAGAAATAATAAAACTACATATAAGAAATTTCATTAGTTAGTAGAATAAAAATTATAAACACATCAGCAGTTCTTGCTCTTATTGTAAAATTGCTCATTTTGTAAAATTACTATGATCACACAAATTTAACAAATTTGTAGCATAGGCTAATAATATTTTAAGAAAATCAATTACACTGATTAATTCAGAGACATACTGAGAATAAATATAAGTATGATCAATCCTATTTTATATTAACTACTCAAAATGTTAAATAGCTGATAATATTATCTACCCAGTAGACATTATTGTCATTTAGTAATTTAAATTTAAAAAAAAAGTTTAGCTGTCTTTTCTGTTCCTAACTGATTTGAAATAACGTAAGTTACGTTCATCTTAAAATTTAATACTTTGCCACATCTTAAAAAAAAAAAAAATAATAATAAAAAATAAAAAAAAAAAAATAAAAAAAAAAATCCCATGATTAAAGTTATCAACATGTCAGTAATGATAAAATTATATCACAAATGAGTACCTAACAAAATATATTTAAAATTCTTAAATTTGTATTACATAGAAAATCCCAAAGAAAAAGTTTTTTAGACCAAAAAACTTAATACAGCAGACTTAGACTCCCTTAAAACCGCATAATTTTAGTTCCAGAGGTTATGCAGATTTTAGAATTTTCAAGATTTCTGGTACATATATATAAAATGTAATTTTTTTTTCACCAAAATTAACCTTATACTATATTAATTTCCTTTTAACAATATACTGTATTTATTCCAGTGTGTTAAATTAAAATCCTTTTTTTCTTTGCATTTTATGTTTATTACATACCCAATTCATTTCTTTTCCTTTTTTTGTGAAATTATCATCTGTGGAATACATTTAAATTTTATCTACTTTTGATTATTAAATAAGTTAAATCAAAATATATTTAATAAATTTATCATTTGTGGGAGACATTTTGATTCTGCCACTTTAATCTCAATCTTAGATGCTAATTTATGTTTATATAAAGGGATTCTGGGTCTGAGATTATTGAATGTAGAAACTTTTTTTTTTTTTTTTTACTTAAGCTAGGAGGAACAGAGATGAAATGATTTGGTTTTGAACGAGCTGCTGGAAAATTATGACAAATGCTGCCTTTTTTTATTTATTTTATTTTTTGATGGAATATTTATTCTTTTTAACTGAATTCACTTTGCGAAAATTTAAGAGCATTTCTCGGATGATTTGACTATAGAAATAAATTAATTAATATGAAGTTGTTAAGTTCCCCCCCCCCCCTTCAATTGTGCTATAACTCCTGTGTTATGAAACGGAGAGACCTGCAATGATTCCACTGGCTCCCTGTCTCAAAATGTCCATATAGATATTTTAAACAGTAATTTGAATGTAATAAGACAATCAAATATTACATTGAATATAGTATATATAGTATAGTAAAATATTAAAGTATTTAAGTAATGTAATAAAATTAAAATGACAAGAAACAAAATCATTTTAAAAATCATTAAAAGTAAAGATTAAGTAAATAATTAATAACATACAATTAAATATGCATAATAAAGATGAGATACATTTTCTTTGAATTATTCAATGAAACTTTCCCCAAAGAAGTTAACCTATTCATTCACATCAAAATCTTAAAGCAGGGTTGGGTTTTTGACATGACAGTGGTAAAAACCGTGTTTTTACCGGTTTATTCCGTCAAAAATCTATCATTTTCGATTTCCCTCCAATTTATTGTGTAAATGTAGCATACATTGCATTTTTAAATTGAGTTTTCCTTGTTGTTATTGTTATTATTCACAATTAGATTTGTTAAATTTATTTAAAAGAAAAGCATTTCTTAAATAGTAAAAATTTAAAAATACTGAGTAAAAGGAGAAAATATTTCTCATAAACTCCTTTAATATAGATTCTACTAACTGCAATACACATTAATATTAAATGATGATAAAAGGTTATTGTAATTATTTTAGAGATGCAAGAATGTTGTTACATGGTATGACAATAGATGTCAAGCATGGGATGGTAATTGAGTAAATTTGAATATTCTTAGATACAACATTTTAAAATGCACATCTTATGCATTTCATAAAGGTAATTAAATGGAGGTTTTCATTTTTACTTCAATAAGCAGAATCATAAAATTTTAAACTGCAAGGCCTGATACACGCTCTTAGACCTGGAATTTAACAAAACAAAACAATATTTAAGAAAAATCAGAAGGAAATAATAATTTATATATTTATATACCATAGTTTTTATTAACTGTAGGTCATTTCAGCACTTATATTTTTACATGTAAAATTTTACTCGAATAGTCAAGAAATATTTTTAAGATCAAAATTTATAAAAGCTACCATAAAGTCAAACTATTTATGTCCTGTATGCATTTTATTTAAAATTATTTTGGTTTTATTTAAGGTTAATTGAAAGAAATAACTTATGGTTTAATAAATTTCTTTAAAAAATCTAATTTTTTAAAACTATGCCAAATAGCTTAAGATTATTCTATAGATCTTCTAACAGAGATATATACATACTAGTATTCTAATGCAATTATTTTTTTATTTTTCGTGGATGGATAAACATACTTTAGAGTCTTTTTGATATTGAATATTTCATGTAAAACAGCTTAATACTAAAAATAAAATGAAAAATAATAATTATAATGAAAATAAATTATATAAAAAAAAAAAATTCTTATAAAATTGGGTTTTTGACAGTTTTCGACATTTTTGACAGAGGTTTTTGACATGACGGTAAAAACCCTGGTAAAATCCGATAAAAACCGTCATGCGTCAAAAACTTGTCAACTCTGTCTTAAAGTAAGGAAATTTTATTCCCGGTTTAATCAGTTTTAATAGCCAAAACAGCTTGATTAATACATAATATATTTGGTAAAAAGACTGATTATCAGTGATATCGACAATATCTTGATTCCCCTCCCCCCCCCCCCCCCAAGATATAAATTTATACTTCCTTCATGAAAAAACACAAGTTCAGTCATACTATCGAAAACTACACATTTAAAATATGTAGGATCCCTACTTAAATCCCTACAGAATGATATAAAGCTAAAAGAATCTGCAAGTTTGTACTTATATCACAACAAAAATTTTCATTGTTTACATACACCTGTGGTGATGTGCAGATTAGAGGGAGTCAATTGTATTACATATTAAAAATCTACACTAGTTTTAAATAATATAAATATTAGTTATTAAGATTTTTAACAAAATATACCTACCACCACAATAAATAACTTCAAGTGGATATTTTACTCCAGGAATAGGACCAACAGGTAAGCCATCTTGATTTTCTATATTTGATTGAGGAGCATCACCAGCCATTGAAAAGATTATTATTATAAAGGATGATTCTCAAACTAGAAATAATTTTTCAAAATATTACTATTAAGGATTTTTTTAACACTAAAATGAAAGAAAAGCAGCAACTAATGAAATAACAGAAAAACAGTTGCAAGGATTAGAGTTAAAAATTATGTTTATAATAATTTAAATCTTTATTAATGTAAGGTTGTTCAATAATATAACCAAAGCATATTTCAAATGATAGAACCAAAGCGTAAAAGATTGGAAATATTTAATAAAACAAAAAGTTCATAAAAAATAACTAATAGAATGAGTTCATTTAGTTTTCAATAAATACCCCCCCCCCCAAAAAAAAAAAAAAAAAAGTAACACCTTGGAGAACAACATTTACATCATATTTTAGCATTAATCATCAATCAGGGTTGAAACTAGTGAGGAGCAGAGAGAGCATGTGTTCAGGGTACCAAAACTAAAGAGATAATCAAATGAAGGTTTTGTGTGCTGCTTGAGATAAAAATATGTATATATATGAAATTTGGAAAAAAAAAAAATCCTCACAGTCAGAAAATACAAAAGAACTGAATCAAACACATTAAAATTGATTAATAGATAAAAAGATTTGCCTACAAGATTGCGAATGAATAAGAAAAAAGAACTGTTCCTTTAGGCCAGGCATGTCAAACACGTGGCCCGCGGGCCACAATTGGCCCGACGACAATTTATTTGTGGCCCGCTAAGGAATTTCGACATTTTCCCTATGCTTGATTTATTTCATGATGGATGCAGAAAATACATTTTGTATAAACACACTCTCTCTCGTCGTGGCTGCAATGTTGCCAACTTGACATTTTTTTCAAAATCTGTACAATTAACACAGAATAGTAATATACACTTGATATTGTTAGAACAATGAGCATAATTTATATTTGTTTACTTGATTCTAAAAAGCTTGACCGAATAAAGTTTGACGTTTAAAAAATACATCTATAATGCAAGTAATTGTGCTCCTACAACAATTGGCTTTAATAAAATGAAACAATCAGAAAATTAAAAGAAGAAAAGTTAAGATCAATGTAATAGACTTTATATTGCATTTTTGTACTATTGTGATTTTCCATATTAACTAAGTATTGTATTTAAATTTTTACAGTGACTTATTTAAATTTTTCCAGTTTTTCACTTTATTATTTATATATTTATTTATTTCACAAGATTGTATTTTAATTTTTATGTTTAGTTTCATTCGGTGTGAAGATAATAAAATTCATTAAAATTTTTTTAATGTGGCCCGCGACTCTGTATACAATGCTAAATTTGGCCCGCGATGGTCAACGAGTTTAACATGCCTGCTTTAGGCTAATGGGCCTTTCCATTATGACGGATGTGACATCAGATATAATTTTAAGAGAATATATCTATATTTTGGGCAATAAATTAGCTAATAAATCCCTGGAAAGTATTTTAAATATGTTTTTCCATGCATATGCTTGAATAATTGAACAAATATAAATTTTCTATAGCTTTCAATTCATTAAAATAAATAAAATAATTTTTAATGGGTTTTATTTTATCCGGACATAAGTTTTCACTTACATATACATTTATTAAAATTACTGCTATGCTCATATATAAATGTTTCATCAGAGTTTCCCCCAGGTTTAAAAAGGGGCAGGGCGCTACTGTTCTGAAAAGGGCACTTTTTTGATTTTTAAGGGCACTTTTAAGAGTTGAATCTAGAATCTAAAGGTTAAAAAATCGTGCAAAAACAGGAATTTGATCAAAGAATCAAGAAAAAATTTCTTCAAAAAAATGATAAAACGAAAAAAAAAGGCCGATTTTGCTAAAAAAAATCCCGAAAAAACAACAAATTTCATGAAAAGATCACAAAAAATTGCTATTTTTGTTAAAAGACCACAAAAAATTGCAATTTCTTCAAAAGATATCGTTCAACTATTGTTGAAAGGCTGTGTTTTTTCAAATGCGGGGCAAGAAGGGTGCTATTTTTTGAATGAGTGACAAGAGGGGCGCTAGTTTGTGGATGAGAGGCAAGAGTGGCGCTATTTTTTAAACTAAGGGGCAGGAGGGGTGGAGCGCCCCTCTGAAACCCTCTGGGGGAAACTCTGGTTTCTTTGTTTGAACAATTTTTTTTTCTAATGAAACAGATTCAGATTGAACTTAATACATAATTTTTATAATAAATTTTTATTTTAATTTATAAGAAAATTTTTTCTGCTGTGACGGATGTGACACCATGCAAATGTATACAATTTGAAAGTTATTTATCCCCCCCCCCCCCACAAAAAAAGTTTTGTCATTGACAGAAAACTTCACAATAGTTAATAACAAGAAAATTTTAATAAAACTAACATCTTTATGCAGTTAGTTAAAAATTTGTAGCATCCCTACTTGTAATTAAGTGATGGAATGGCTATTTTATCATACAATCGCAAAAAAGTTTTCAATTGAAAATTGATTATTTAAAAAAGAAATTAACAATAAATATAAAAAAGTTTAATAATTATAACAATAAATAAAAATAAGTTTAATTAATAATTGTAACAATAAATAAAAATAAGTTTAATTAATAATTATAGAACAAAACAATTTATATAATTTCAAGAAAGAAAATAAAACTAAATGAATAATAAATTAATAAATGAACAATAGCCAAGTTACCGTATATGAGGCATAAAATCGCCATTTTGTTACAATAGTCCGAACATGGTGGGTATAAGACACCTGAGCCAATAACCATTTATCTTTAGGATTTTGTGTGTGGGTCAAATGTTACAGTACTAATGAAAATTACTGCAGTATTAAGTAAAATATTTGCAAATATTTTGAAATGTAGCATTAAAATAGTGTTAAATATTATTTTGGCATACTTTTTATTAAACTTATTATTTAACAAAATAAATTTTAATTCCTTTTCAAAGTTTCATTTGGAATTGGTTTTAATAATTTTTTGCCAGATCAATATATAGAAATTAAAATGTTTATTTTTATAAAGGTTAGGTAAAATTCTGCAAGATATGCTATGCAATAATCCAGTTATAAGAAATAACAGAAAATTAACAAACTACAATTTTTTCCATATTATAACTGCATGAAAGTTTATCAAGAACATTGCAATTTGTAATGTTTAATTCATTGTGTAATTTATTCAAAAAATGATAAAATATTTTACACACTACATTTAAATCTTATAAATAGCATACTTTATGCATAAACTTATTCATTAACACAATATAAGGAAGTTTATTAAACAATTCTTACAAACTTTTATGTTGCAACAACTTAATAAAGGGAAACTATCTTACATAAAGAAATATCAGTATTAATTAAAGTTAACGATAAACAGATATGTCATATTACTAAATTACGAAGATGGGAATAGTCACAAAATTTTCAAGCAGCATACATAAACTAAACATTTGGCTAACACATGAATCAAAATACTTGAAGTACATTTTGTTAAACAACATTGTTAATTTATTAAGGACTCGAGTACTTTATTTATTAGTAGCTGCGGAAATTGATAAATTACATACTTTTTTATTTAATTTCCTTTTTAGTTTTCAGTTTCTTAAATGAATACTCGAATTACTTTCTTGGCACAGAGTAAAAACAGACGATGCCGATTGTTGTAAAATGAAATGAAGTGAAACTAATTGAACGCGTAAATTAAGAAAATGAAAATATCGTCTGATTTTATTTATTATTATTCGAAGAACTTTGACAAGTGTAAGAGAACGATTGAGTTCTCTGAATGTAATGAAGGAATGTGCCTTTTAGATGGAATTAAACGACAATTTTTATAATATATGGACTTTTAGATTAATTTGAACTTAGAATAAGTTTATCTTAACAGATGAGATGATTTTAATTCAAGAGCTCCGCAGGCATCGCGTAGATGCAACCCGCAAATGAAGACTTGCATGGTTAGTAAGTAATTCTTGAACTAACCCTATTTTCGAATTCTAACATTCTGGTACCCTCGGCGGGACAGGAGTTTTGAATTTCAATTAATTTTAAATGAAAAAATGGATCTGAGTAGTTTGAAAACTCAGAGAAAAGGACTGAGAGCTGCTTTTACTCTCACGTTTAAGAAAATTGAAACTGAATTAACTAAAGAAATATGTGAAATTAAAGAACTTTCTATTCTGAAAACTCAACTGTTTGATAAATTTCAACGGATGGACACTTGTCAAAGTAAAATTTCGGAAATATTGTTACAAGATAAGGACGAAAAATTGTTTACCGAAGATTTTGAAAGTGCAGAAGAATATCGAGAAAAATATATAGAAATATGTGCACGTATTGATGAAAAGATACAGGTTTCTTCATCTCCTGGCGAAGAAGTAAAACGCAAATTTAAATTACCGGAGATCGAGCTGAAAAAGTTTAACGGCGAACCAAAGGAATTTTTATCGTTTTGGAGCCAGTTCAAGAAAATACACGAAGACGATTCTATTGCCGCTGAAGACAAGATGCAGTACCTATTCCAATGTATGGAACCGAAATCAAAAGCGGAGCGTTTAATATCAAGTTATCCAACTACCGCGGAAAATTATCCGAAGGCTATCGATCAATTAAAACAGAGGTTTGGACGAGATGATCTTCTTGTGCAAATTTACGTTAGGGAATTATTAACCCTCGTAATGAAAAATGCCACTGCGCCTAAAATGAAAGTTGACTTAGCCTCTTTATACGACGAATTAGAAAGCAAACTTCGTGCCTTAGAAAGTTTGGGAAGAACTCAAGAGAAGTATGGAGACTTTCTCATGCCCTTGGTTGAGAGCTGCTTGCCTGAAGAAGTTCTTTTGACCTGGGAAAGAAGTCGAAATCACGATACATATTCCAGTGAGAATTCCAGGACTTTAAAAAATCTGATGGACTTTCTACGCCAAGAAGTTCAAGGAGATGAAATGGTGTTTTTAGCAAGAAAAGGTTTTGATTCTATTGTTAGAAAAAAGAACATTTTATCTGAAATTATTAGCAAACCTGATCCAGCTACCGCATCTGCATTGGTGAGTATAGAAAATAAAGGTAAGAAAAACAATTGCATATTCTGTGATAGGTTTCACCCCTCTAATAAATGTTTTGGGGCTAAAAAAATGTCTTTAATTGAAAAACAAAAAATTTTGTTAAAAAAGGGGATTTGTTTCACTTGTTTGCAAAAAGCTGGTCATCTGAGTAAGAATTGTAATATTAAAAATAAATTAAAGTGTAATTATTGCCATAAACATCATTTTGAAATAATGTGTCCAGAACAAAATATAAATAATAATCAAAATGATACTTTGAAATCTGAAAATTCTCTTTCTAATTGTAGTAGAAATAAAGTTGTGTATATGCAAACGCTTGGCGTGCGCATTCGATCGCAAGGTCGCCAAAAAGTCGTACGCGCACTGCTAGATTCAGCGAGCCAAAGTAGTTACGTAAGCGAGAGAATAACGAAATCACTAAAAATGTATCCTATAAGAAAAGAAATAATTATTCACGCGCTGTTCGGGGGGGATGAAACGGAACCTAAAAAACATGATGTGTTTTCGGTAGAAATCAGTGAATTAGATGGAAATAATGCGTTTTGTTTTGAAGCATTTTCCGAAAAAAGGATTTGCGGATTTGTACCTAAAATTAAAGATTATAGAATATTAAATGAATTAAAAAGAAATAAAATAAATCTATCTGATGATTTTTGTAAGGAATCTGAAATTGATCTTTTGGTGGGGGCTGATATGATAGGAAAATTATTGACAGGAAATTTAATTCAATTAAATTGCGATTTGACTGCCTTAGAAACCAAGCTCGGTTGGACAGTAATGGGGAAACAAATGTGTGGCAAGAAACATAACGTTTTGACAACATTGTCTATGCACGTTAGAAATATTCCTTTGAATGAATTATGGGAGCTTGAAACCATAGGAATTTCTGACCCCATTCAGAGTTTTGAAAAACGGGAAAACTTTGATTTAAACGATTTTAAAGAAAAAATGAAAATTCTTCCCGATGGCAGATATGAAGTAGGGCTTCCATGGAAGTGTAATTTTAAGAATTTGCCCGACAATAAAGTTTTAGCTCGGAAGAGATATGAAAAAATGATCAATAAATTGAAATGTGGGGGATTTTTCGATGAATATCAGGAAGTATTTAAGAATTGGGAAAAAATGAATATTATTGAACGTGTTCCAGAAAATGAATTAAGTAATAAATGTCATTATTTACCGCATAGGCCCGTTATCAGGTTAGATAAGGAAACCACAAAAATACGCCCTGTATTTGATGCATCTACTTCTGAGAAAGGGAAACCCTCGTTAAATGAATGTTTGTATAAAAGCATCAATCTTATAGAATTAATACCTGATATTCTTGATCGTTTTAGAATGTATCCTATCGGTATAACTGCAGATATAGAAAAGGCTTACTTAATGTTATCTGTTATGCCTAAAGATAGAGATTTTCTTAGATTCTATTTCCCATGTAATGAAGGACAATTGATTTATAGACATTGTAGAGTTGTATTTGGTGTCTCTTCTAGCTCTTATTTATTAAGTGCATCTATAATGCATCTTTTAGAAAATAGTCCTCCTGAATATAAGGAAACTGCTGAAAAATTAAAATGTTCATTTTATGTAGATAATTGTGTATCAGGTGTTTTTAACATTAATGAAGCTGAAATGTTTATTGAAAATGCAAAGTTACTAATGTCTAAAGGGTGTTTCAATTTGCGTTGTTTTGAAAGCAATGTAGCTTGCAAGAATGTTGATAAACATACTGGGGATACTTCAGTTTTGGGGATTATTTGGGATTTAGATAATGATTCTTTGAAATGTTGTTTAGATTTAGAAACATTAACGTGTGAAAGGAAAATTACTAAGAGATTAATTTTGAGCATTGTGCAAAAGATTTTTGATCCTATCGGTTTATTCTCTCCTGCTACATTGCTTCCAAAATTATTGCTACAAGACTCATGGAAACAGAAAATTCCATGGGATCGAGAATTACCTTGTAACATTGTGAGTGCTTTTTTGAAATGGTTGAAGAATATTGATGTTTTAAAAGAAGTAGCTATACCTCGATACTTAGAAATTAATGCTTCATCTGAACTTCATGTTTTTGTTGATGCGAGTAAAGGGGCATATGCAGCATGTGTCTTCGCTAGATCAATAATTGATTCCGATGTCAAGGTTACGCTTGTTAGAGCGAAGTCTAGGGTTGCTCCTCTCAAAACTTTGAGCATGCCGCGTTTAGAGTTAATGGCTTGTTGTATAGGTACTCGACTTGCGAGTTCTATCATCAAGGCAATAAATATGCCAGGTCTGAAAATCACATTCTGGTCAGATTCTACTACCGCAATTTGGTGGATAAAGGAACATGGGAATTGGTCGGTTTTCGTGAGCAACAGAGTCAAAGAAATTCGACAGATGTCCAATATAGAGTCATGGAAGCACGTTCCAGGAAATTTGAATATAGCTGATATACTTTCACGTGGATGTTCTCCGCAGAAAATGCTTGATTCGCGATGGTGGGAAGGTCCTAAGTGGTTAAAAGAAAATCCTGAATGTTGGCCAATTGGCGCGATTGACTGTCAGCCAAAAGATGTTGATTTAGAAAGAAAAAAGATCGAAATTACGAATATTGATCTAGCTA
The DNA here is from genome assembly GCA_964019185.1 of Maratus speculifer. Taxonomy (NCBI): domain Eukaryota; kingdom Metazoa; phylum Arthropoda; class Arachnida; order Araneae; family Salticidae; genus Maratus; species Maratus speculifer. Next base: position 247,995,841 of record OZ025301.1, on the reverse strand, counting down.
AAGACACACCCCTTTGGCTCTTAGATAATATATCTAATTATGATAAGATGATAAGAATATTTGCTTGGATTCTGAGATTTGTAAATAATTGCCGAAATGTTTCTAATAAGTGTAAATATTCTAATCTTACTCAAGATGAAATTGAAAATTCTGAAAAATATCTAATCCGTTTAGTTCAGAGCTGTTATTTGTATAATAAAAGGTCATTAAATGATATAGTAACATTCACAGATGATAATGGAATTTTAAGAATAAAAACTAAAATAACTGAAAGAAATGACCGAGAATCATTTTTGTATCCAATATTGTTGCCAGGTAAATGTGAATTTACTAAGTTATTGATTAGATCAATACACCAAAAGAATTGTCATGCAGGTATAAGAACAATGCAATCTTTAATAAGAGAAAGATTTTGGATAATTAGAGCTAGAAGAACTATTAAAAATGTATTGTACGACTGTATTGCATGTAAACGTTTTAAGGTAAAGTCTTTGTCAAGCGAACCAACACCTTTGCCACCAGATCGCGTAACAGATTGTGCTGTCTTTGAAATTATTGGAGTAGACTTAGCCGGGCCTTTATTCCTAAAAAATGGCGAGAAAGTTTGGATAGCATTGTTTACTTGTGCCGTTTATCGCGCGATTCACCTTGAACTAGTCAATTCGCTATCTTCTGATGCTTTCCTGCTAGCACTTAGACGTTTTATAGCTAGACGCGGTAGGCCCAGCACTATTTATTGTGATAATGGAACAAACTTTAGGGGGCTTCCAATGAACTTTCAAAATTAAATTGGGATAAAATTTTAAAAGAAACCATGACGCATAAAATTGTTTGGAAATTTATACCTCCCACCGCAGCTTGGTGGGGAGGCTGGTGGGAAAGGTTAGTTCGCATTGTAAAAGAATTGTTAGTACGTACTTTAGGTAGATCTGTATTGACTTATGAAGAATTGAATACACTTATATGTGATTGTGAATCTGTGATTAACTGCAGACCTCTAACCTATATCTCAGAGGACCCACTGGAGCTAGTACCTCTCACACCCGCTATGTTTCTTACTGAAAACCGAAGTTTCAGCAATTCGGATATTATCGAATTAGATTCTCAAAGTTTAAGGAGAAGGTTGAATTACAGAGCTAAACTTCTTACCGATTTTAGGCAACGTTTTAGAAAAGAATACCTCAGCGAATTAGTTCAAAAACATACTGAAAAATATACACGTGAACCGCGAGTGGGAGAAATAGTCTTAGTTGGGGATGATAACAAAAAACGTTTATTTTGGCCTTTAGCAAAGGTGATTCATTTAATTCCAGGACGGGATGGTAAAGTTCGTGGTGTTAAGTTGAAAACTCAGCACGGCACGGTTTTACGTCCGGTGCAGCGCATCTTTCCTTTGGAAATATATTCGAATGAAATAATTGAAATTGCATCCAAACCGTCGGGTGAAGAGAAAACTAGTTCCAGTGAGCATGATGATCATGAAAATGTGTCTTCTCCTGATAGTGTCATACTTAAGAAATATACCTCTTCTGGAAGATGTGTAAAAGCTCCAAAGAGGTTGGATCTTTTTAATAATAATTGTTATGTATTTGAAACTCTCTCCAAGTTTCAAAGGGGGGAGGATGTTGTAAAATGAAATGAAGTGAAACTAATTGAACGCGTAAATTAAGAAAATGAAAATATCGTCTGATTTTATTTATTATTATTCGAAGAACTTTGACAAGTGTAAGAGAACGATTGAGTTCTCTGAATGTAATGAAGGAATGTGCCTTTTAGATGGAATTAAACGACAATTTTTATAATATATGGACTTTTAGATTAATTTGAACTTAGAATAAGTTTATCTTAACAGATGAGATGATTTTAATTCAAGAGCTCCGCAGGCATCGCGTAGATGCAACCCGCAAATGAAGACTTGCATGGTTAGTAAGTAATTCTTGAACTAACCCTATTTTCGAATTCTAACACCGATTGTTTTCTTGCCAGATTCTCAAAACCTATTTTCTAATTTTTTAATCACAATTATAAATCAAATTTTATCAAATAAATGTGTTTGGAGATATAACTTAAAATTATATTATAACTTTTAAATTATTTATTTTCTATTTTTTGTTTTCAATTAAAAAAAAAAAAAAAAAAAAAAAAAAAAAAAAAAAAAAAAAAAAAAATGAAGCAAACCGGAAACGCTTGTTGACCACGCCTACGTTTAATTGTTCATCCAATGGAAAATCGATTTTCACATACGCCTCCACTTCCACTTAAAAATTGTTTTTGAAAAGTCCATTTAACACGTGTTTTGATTCGTGTTGTTATTCACTTGTGATTAGTTAGTAGAAGCAAAATGCCGTCTGATACAAACATTCCGAATAAAGAATACAAAAGTGTATCGCCAAATCACGGTTATCAAATGTCTGACAATGAACTTACAGATGGACCTATTCAATTAAAAAAACAGTTAGGCCTTATGAATGGAGTGGGCATAATTGTTGGAGTGATCATTGGTTCAGGAATATTTATTTCACCCAAAGGAGTCCTTTTAAATGCCGGCTCAGTTGGTTTATCAATGATCGTATGGCTGTCATGTGGATTATTAGTTATGTGTGGTGCTTTATGTTATGCTGAATTAGGTACTGCTATTCCGAAATCTGGTGGAGAATTTGCGTATTTAAAGGAGTCATTTGGTCCACTGTCTGCTTTCTTATATTTATGGGTCACTTTTCTTATTATATATCCTACTGGTAATGCCATCATTGCATTGACTTTCGCAGAATATATTTTGTCTCCTCTCTATTCAGGATGCAAGGCTCCAGAACTTGCAGTTCAGCTGCTTGCTGCAGCAGTTACAGGTACAAATCTTTTCATATGTTTATATATATAATATATATCATTACTGTACCAATAATCATGTTTTTATTATTATAAAAGTAAATTAAATAAATTTTATTCTCAATTATATCTTACTTTGACTCTGATCTTTACTTTTGATGTTCATTTTTATGAAATCAAATTTAGGGTCAATGTTGTCTATGTATTAGCCCAAATTTGAAATATCTATTTCTCTATCAAAACTGGAAAATGTTGGTATTTGTATAGTTTGCCACTTGTAAGAATAAATCAAAATTTCAAGATTAACTATTCGTTTTTTTAAAAGATGAAAATAGGAACAACAAAATGAAATAAAAGTAAAGCATATTACTAATCATTAGTGTAAACAGTCATAATGTTTGCAAGTATTTATAAGTTAATTAATCAGAGTTTTTCCTCTATGTTTAAAAAAAGGCAAGGTGAATGCTGCTGATAAAAATAAAGGCACTTTTTAGGTTCATAAGGACATCTTTTACATTCACGAGGGCACTTTTTAGATTCAAGAAAGAGATTCTTTTTAAAACATTAGTGCATTGTTTTTATTTTGAAAGGTGGTCTTTGGCTATTTAAAAGAAGTTTTATTATTTAAAAGTCAAGGCACTCTTTTCAAGATTTTAAAAATGAGTCTGTTTTTCCTATGTAAGAAAATCTATATTAATAAGAATTATTTTGCTCTGTCCGTGTGTCGGCAATGGCAAGTAAAATCTATCATACATGGAAGTATAAAAATTTACATGAGGATCTGTGGTGTAACCAGGATGGGTGACACCTGAAGCGGATGTAAATGGTGTCACCTTCCCCCTCCCCAAACTTTTATATTATTTCTATGAAAATTCTACATTATAACAAATATCCATATCATTCCTTATTTATCTTTTGTCCTCCTCCAAAAAACCACAAAAGCAACTTATCATTCCTCTGATAGTCTGCATAAGTCTATTTGGTGTCTATATGTAGAAGAAAAATTTTTCTTTAAAAAACTGCTTTTCGCTACCCACTCGTTGGATAGGTTGTTTTGTTTGCTGGTGCATATATTATTTAGACAGCCCATTTTGTATAAAATTTCACATTCTCAAAGAAAAGTAAATTAACTCTGATACATTGTGTGCTAGAAGTTTTATTTTATTCTAGAATTTTTTTCCAAACTCTTATAATATTATATGTATATACAGTTGAGCCTCAATTTAACGTACTTTGATTTAACGAATATTTTTTCTGTCCCTACAAAAAGGATGTTAAAATGCTTTGATTTAACAAATTTTTACCTTTGATTTAACGAACAACAATCGCTGAAAAAAAAATTGCATTTGCAGATAAAACTAAAACTTTGATTCTTTTGCACATAAAATTTTGAATCTTTCACATCCTAATCAAAGTGTTATATTTTTTTTCTCATTTCTGGTGGATTCAAAAGACAGTCTTTTCCCCTTTTCAACTAGAAACATGGCAAAGATGTAGAGCTAAATACCTGCGATAGTGAACAGAAAGAGAATGAAGATTCTGAAAGCAGTCAAGATGACAAAGAAACGGAAAATCAAATAAAAAATATGACATTCCAAGAATTAATTTGCAGCTGAAACACTTTAAAAAATTATTTTTTGTCTCATGAGATTGATGATGTTGTTCTTACGGAAAATATCAACAAAGAACTTTGGAAAGTCAAAACAATGAACTGAAAACAAAGCACCATCGAAAATTTCTTTCCAAATCGCCAATAAGTATACATGTATTATGTATTAAGTTTTAAAAGTAAATAACATAAAAGAATTTAGATAATTTAAACATTGATATCCTAACATATAATTTTTAAGCTCTTAGTAAACAATAATCGTTCTTTTTTCTTTTCTTTTTTTTTTTTTAATCTGTATATCTAAGGGTATTTTGTATTGATATTTTTATACCATATTCTTCCAAAAATTGACATTCGATTTATCGAATTGCTTTATTTTAACAACCAGATTAGTAGGTCCCAATCAATTCGTTAAATCGAGGTTCGACTGTATTTGCAAATAAAGACTCTCTAAAGGGTGACTCTCGGGCAGTCTGCTTACTGCTTGCTACGCCACTGATGAGGATGTCCATGTCCAAGGCAAGTCGGAATGTACCTGAGATTAAAAATTTTAAGTTTTCGATTGTTAGCTTAGATATTGAAAACTCACCTAATTATAAAGCATCTCTTTTCCCAAAATCATTAGCTGAATATTCCCTGCAGTGAGGCTTGCATTTGACAACATTCAACTCTAATCTAATCAAAACATTTTGGCATTTGACAACAAGGATAGAGTAGAATGACAGTAAAAATATCAATTTTCACTAATTAGCTAAAATGAAGAAATCTAATCAAGATACTGATTTGAAAATTTCAAAGTTTTTTAAATCAGTAATTCAAAGTCAGTGTTCAAAGATCAGTGTTTCAAAAAAAAATTTTTTACATCCAAATACCGTTTTTTTTTTTAGATTGGTAAGTAATTTTTCTTAATTTTTACAAAAAACTAACAGCGATAGTACAAGTATTCAAAGAAATAGTCATACATAGGCAAAGCATTTCATTAGATACTGAGCTAAAAAGAGATATATTTCAGCCGAATAAGCCAATCTGTTATCTGATTTAGGATATAAAAGGAAACTGTTTATTATGCATAATACAAATGCTGAAAACATTATTTGAAAGAATTTTATCAACTGAATCGAATATTAGTTGTGTGTTCTGTAACGAGAGTTCTTTGACATGAAATAAGAATTTACCACGAAGTTTTTCTGTCCCTTTATATGCATTTAAAAGAGTCTGCTTTTTTAAACATGGACTTAGTATAGAGTAGGAGGCTGCAGCACAAGCAATCACCTCATTGAGTTTATGGTTGAAAATCTAGGATTAGTTAAATCTTGATTTTGCATATTAAAACACAGTCTACCAAGTCTTATCTTGATGGAAAACACCTAAATACAGTAGACTCCCTCAAATCCGCTAAGCTTATGACCAGGGGTTGTGCGGATTTTAGAATTTTGCGGATTTCTGGTCATTGATTTCTTTATATTTTTGAAACATTAATTTCATTGGTAGTTAAGCCTCATAATGAATGCATATAATAAATTCAAACATTAAAATAACTAAGTAAAATATTTAAATAAATAAATTGTTAAAAAGTAAGTAATTATTACAAAAAAAGTTAAGTAAAATAAAATTATAGAAAAATATAAAAATAAAGTTGATAATTAAGATACAATACTAAATATAAATAATGAGAAAAAATCAATCTTTTTTTTTATAAAGAAAAATATTTGTCTTTGTTAATAAACAAAAACAAGCTTGATTAATTTTAAAATATTCATTTTATACAATAAAAATTATCCTGCCCTTCGAATTATAAACACTACCAAATGGTCTTTGAAAGTTACATTATGCTGGGACTACAATGCGATAAAGATTATTTCGATTAAATATTGATCATCCTAATTAGTAAACCAGATGTAGATCCGAAATTCGTTTCATAACTAGCAGGGATAAGAAAATAGTAATAGAACAATAAAATAATAATTTTATATAGCAAAAATTATCCTGCCACGCATGGAAGTACGATACGATAATCATTATTTCGATTAAATATCGATCATCGTACGTCTAAGAAACATATTATTTAACACTACAGAATGTAAATTGCAAGACATTAATAAAAAATTCAGAAGTTGAAAATAATTTAAAAATAGATATTGTTGTAGAATTATTTGTATTACGTTAATTGCTGACTTCAGTGCCATCTTTAAATTCATTATTTACATTTGAAAAAATGCATGGATTTCTGGCGTTCGCGGATTTAAGGGAGTCTACTGTACTCAATTTTATTGGCTGACACTTAGGTTTACCAATTTTTTCCTAATCCTTATCCTCCGTATTTTCATACTTTTGAGTGCAGGAAAGCACAATGGTGAACCTCCTAGTCAACCATTAAAACTGTAATTTTAAGTGTTTTCCACCAAAATATGTCTTGGCAGACTGATTGAGTTGTAATACAGTGGACTCCCTCAAATCTGTAACTCTAAAATCTGCAACTCTCCAAAATCTGCACATATGGATGTAAACAATGAAACTTTCAGTTCAAATATAGGAGAAAAAATTGACATTTTTAGTTTTTTATTTAAGTGTTACATTCTGTTCTCTGGTTTTATTTGCCTGTTTTCAATGGGATTTAGTTCATTCAATTTGGGGTGGGTTTCTTATTCCCACCCTCCTTCCTCCTCATTTTATAGCTTTTGACTTGTTTTTCATTAAATAAAGTATACACATGTTGTAAATTCACTGGGCTGCATATGTAATTTAAAGTTGCAAAAATAAGAATCTGTCAATATTTTGCTTTGCATGAATTTCATGGTACTATGTTTTGGATGTCTTTTTTTTTGCTTGAATATGAGAAAGTTTAAAAAGGATAATTGCTATATGGTAGAATTTAAATTGAAGATTATTGAACATGCTGAAAGAGAATGGAATGTAAATGCAAATGAAAAATTAATAAGGTACTAGAGAAAATCCAAACAATCTCTTGCTAAAATATGGAAGTAAGATTTTTGACATGTATTAGAAACAAAATACAGTACTGTAAAATGGGGTGAATGGGAACGAAATTTCCCGGTCATACAAATAAATTCATTAGAAATATATGTGATGATATTTTTAGTTGCCATTTTTTTTTATAAGAAGGTAGTAACATTAAGAGTTGGGAAATTCAGTTTTGACATGTTAGCATCACTACTGGGATATATAAAAAAAACTTCAAGAGGATCCCCAAAAACCTCCATTTTTTTTCAATGTCTTCAAAACTTTGTATGTAACTACAGTATTTTTCATATTCTAAACCTAAGGGTGGGGATTTTTAATTAATGATAAACCAATGGCAGATCTAAGAAAGGGGGAGGCGATGGGGCAATCGCACCCCCCCCCCCTTCCCTCCTTGAGACCATAAAGGTTTTCAAACCAACATGAGAGATCTTCATAGAATAGGACTTAGGCTGAAACTCAAGGTTGGGCCGCAGCTATTCTTGAATCAGGCAGTGGTGGATCTAAGATGGGGGGGGGGGGGTAAACTGAAACTTTGTCCATGCGCAGTTTTCTGCCCCTGATTAGTTAACACGACCAGTAGCAAAAAATAGGAATCAACTGGGCCCAAACCCGACCTGCTTGAAAAATAGAAATTAACTGGACCCAAACCCGACCTGCTTGAAAAATAAGTCAACCAGACCCAAACCCAACCTGCAGAAAAATATAGAAGTTAACCAGACCCAAACCCGACCCACAAAAAATATAGAAGTTAACCGAACCCACATTTAAAATATTAGCCCCGACCTACGCATAAGATTCGAGTCTCCCAATTTTTTTAAATCGCCCCCCCCCCCCTTGCGGACTCTCCAGATCTGCCCTTGTGATAAACCTGTAAACGATATGCTGTCTTAAATTCTACTTATTTCTAAACTACATAATGAAAAATGGCTTGTAACATCAGAGGTTTAAGTTTTACGGGGTGAATCGGAACACATTTTCTCTCATGGTTTACTTTTCTATATCTAGTAATACTTTCATGTAATATATGAAAATACATGTATGAATCTGTATTGTAACAATATTTTCCTTTGTTCTAATTACTTGAAGAGTTTAAAGGTGCCAAGAAATTACCATATTTTCAGGTTTATAGTCCGCGGCTTATACAAGAAAAAAACTTCGAAAAAGTCGCTGCAGCTTATACGCAGTATGGGTTATACAAAGATTTTTTTTTTTTAAATTTGGAAGTCATGATATTTTTTCTACAATTTTTAAACCTCAAAAATTTTGAAAAAAAACATCGAAATTTGTAAATGTTTTTCGCTATGCCGCGAAATATAGAGAGTTCTCTCATGTTTGTAAAAGCTTTTTATTATTATTATTTGAATACAGTTATTTCTGAGTTTGGAAGAACTATCGTAACTATTGCCAAGTACTGCACTAACCGGCAGCGAGAAATAATGATGCTCGCACGCTGTTTGCTCTTGATTTGAGAGGGTAAAAACAGTAGTATAACATGTTACTTATTTTAAACTTACTTTTGGCTGAATAAGTCGTTTTAACATTAACTGAAATCATTTTTTAGTACAGATGTGTCATTTGTTGAGGAATGATTCAAAAGGAATGAAATCACGGAATCAGTCCGAAACTCCGAAAAGGGCAAAGTCCTTGAACTTGTTCCGAAATGAAACAATTCCGAAAAAGTTCGATTCCTCGGACTCGTTCTGAAAAGGAGCAATTCCTATTGACTCGTTCCGTAATGAAACGACTCTGAAAATGAAGGATTTCTCGGAATCTTTCCGTAAAAGACCGACTCATCTGAATCGTTCTGAAATGACGTAAATCACACACTTTTTTTTTGTTCTTTGCAACAGGGCAGGGTAGATTATTTCTTTTAAAAATAAACTAAAAATGATCTTAAACTAAAAATTGTCAAGGTAGGAAAGGTTCCAGATTTTGGATTTTGTACTCTACAAACACAAAGGGGTGCTGCAGCACCGATTCGCTAGCAAACTATTTTCCGATATTTTAGTCATAGATTTTTTTTTAAGGTCTCGTGTATAAGTCGACCCCCCTCCACTTTAAAATTCTTTTTTTGTCTAAAATTTCTTGACTTATACGCACGTATATACTTTAATGGCTTTTAACTTCGAGCCCTGATCGAAATATGCGTTCATAAATGGTGTATAGTCCGCGGACTATACACCGATGCATCCCCGCGGCTTATACACGAACTTTTTTTACTACACTGCTCGATTTAGGAGTGCGGGCTATACACCCAAAAAATACTGTACTTGGCTAAACAAAAAAATCAATGTCTAATCCAACAAACATGAAACACAAAATAAAAAAATTTAAAAATAGCAAATTAGTTACAAAAGCTGCACAGAATTATCTTTGACATACACAACTTTACATAAACATCTCAAAATGAAAAACCAATTAAAAAAAATGAGGGATGCAAACAGTACTAAGGGCTGGGAATGAGGGCATATTAGTAGATCCTATTAATGCTTGCAGCGATTAGGGGTACTCAATAGATTCACTTACCGAAAGACTACTAGTTAAGGATAACACAGGGGCTGAATTTGTATTAAATTCTACTTCTGCAATTTGAATGTAATTTCTTAAAATAAATTTAAATTTTTCTTGATTTCAAAGTTGTTTTCTACTTTTTAAAAAGCATATCTTTATTTGTATATAAAATAAAGGCTTGGTTTCACAGTAACTGCATATTCCTACTTCTCCCTTTATCATTATTGCCTGTTTTTATTAACTCTATTAAAGTTTGGATCAGAATAAATAAAGATTATAACATTTGTTCCGATTCACCCCTATCTATGGGGTGAATCAGAACACCATTAAAAAAATAAATTAAGCATATATATAAGCAGTAAAAATGTTTCATTTTTGCTTAAAAAGTAAAGAACAAAACAAGACCGAAGTTTCTAGTAGAAAAATGAAAAAAATAAAAAATCAATTGTTGCTTTTTTTTAACACCTAAGTTAAAAAGTGTTCCGATTCACCCCATTTTGCAGTAGACTCCCTTAAATCCGCGTGTTTTTTTTTCAGATGTAAACATCAATGAAATTAAAGATAGTTCTGAAGTCAGCATCTAATGCAATATAAGTAATTCTATAACAATTAGGGATGCAACGGATACTGATTTTGCCGGATATCCGGTATCCAATTTGCCTGCCGGATTCGGATATCCGGTACTAAATATGTTTTTAGTTATGGTGAATGTTCGTTTATTTCTTTATACAATGCCATCTCATATAATAAATTGCAAACATGTTTCACACACCATTACAACATTTTAAACATATTGCAATATATTTTACAGAAACTATATATCTTTGACTATCAGGGCTTGAAATTCAGGTTTTCCCAGGAGGAGAGAGTTTCCCTCATAACATTTGTAAATGCAGGGGAGTTAAACTATATGAGAGGGGGGGGGGGGATATTTTTTAAAACCTATTATTTTTTACATGCCACTTAAATATTTACAAATTATACCGACAGGACAAAATTCCACTGAAATAAATTAAATCAACAACTCAAGATAATTATCCAAAATGTTTATTTTAATTAAAACAAAGGAAAATAATCAAACCTTATATATATTATATCATTTTTCAATTTTCACTCAATGTTATGGGCAATTAATAACTGAGTTGCTAAATGAATTTTTCAATTCATGTTTATTCGATTTTGTGTGGCTTAGAATCTTTTATAGGTTACACTTTTGACAAACAGAACAGAGCAACTTTTCTAACACATTAAATTATTGAAAATACTTGGTTATGCTTTTTTCATCTTATTTTTTTTTCTTAATTTTCTTAAAATCTGATTGGCATTCATTTTTAATTTACTTTCAAGAATAATACATGTAGATGATTGTATTGTCAATATCCTTCGGTGATTGTACATCACTTAGTGGAATTATTGTCAATACTGTAATGTGTAATCCCTGACATTTTGCTAATTGAATTATGTTCTACTATTTATTAGAATTTAAACCCATATGAAATTCTGAAAAGGACATAGGCAATAGGTTTCTTCTTTTACATAAGAAATGGTTTATTTAAAAAAGTCATGTCCTAATTTCTGTGAACTATGCACATCAAGTATTTATTGTTTCTAAATGTGTTTCCTTGAAGTTCATCTTTTTAATTATTTGGAAAACCGCGGCAAGATGAAATTCGCGATTTTTTTTTCTAGGGAAACTTACAAAACACACCATTGTTTTGCAGCCGATTAACAAAATTTTCAATTTTTCCGCGCATCATCGCAAAGTTTGTGATTTTCCCGTGCCTTATCAACGAACTTTGCAGTTTTTTCACCCTTGATCGACAAAATTCGCAATTTCTTCATGTCCGATCAACGAAATTCGCATTTTCTTCACGCGGCAAACCGAGAAAATATGTGAACTTTCCCGCAGCCGATGAGTTTAATTTGCGATTTTTTCGTGCATCATCAACAATTTTGACGATTTTTTTCTCGGCTGATCAATGAAATGTGCGATTTTCCGCGTCTGATCGACAAAATTCGCCATTTTTCCATGCCTGATCGACAAAAATCGCGTATTTTCAGTGTCTGATCGGTTAAATTTACTATTTTTCTTCCGAGCGTCATGCTCAAAATTTGCGATTTTTTCATACCTGATGAATGAAAAGTGCGATTTTCCGCACTTGATCAGTGAATTTCGCGATCTTTCCGTGCCCAATGACGGTTTTTTCCATGTTTTTTTCCACTGCGGAAGAAACTTGCCAACCCTGATCCTAGGATGGTGGGTAAAAATTGTGGTATTCACCTAAAATCTGAAATAATTGATAAAAATAATTGGCACAGATGTCTCAGATGCACTGGTGTCAGTGCGATGTTTTGGTGAGCCATTATGGATGGAAAATCTCTAGATTATTGTATGCAAATAGGGTTTAAAACTAAATCGGCCTATTGAAGTGTTGATCACAGCCTTCTGTATAGAAAAATTCTCTCTTTAATGTGTGTTTAATTAATGCTAAAGTGCCATTGAAATAATTATTAATTGTTAATGCAATTGAAAATTGAAAGCATTGTATATTCAAATTAGGATAAAATTCTATTTGTCATATAATTCGGACAATTCCAGACATGAAATCTGGAATTGTACAAAAAGATTATCATTCTGAAAAAAATAAAAAATAAATGAAATGCAATGTACTTGCATGGGATTTTTCTGAAGGGAGAAGTTACATACTTTCTCCACCAGTTGGTGTATTCAAGCACTTCAATAGCCAAATTTTTAAATACAAAGAGGCATGATTGAACAAATGAATTCACCAGAGTTTCCCCCAGAGGGTTTCAGGAGGGCGCTCCGCCCCTCCTGCCCTTTAGTTTAAAAAATAGCGCCCTTTTTGCCCCTCATCCAAAAACTAGCGCCCCTCTTGTCATTCATTCAAAAAAAAAAATAGCGCCCTTTTTGCCCCACATTTGAAAAAACTCAGCCCTCCAGCGATGATCCGAACGCGCTACAGCGCGTAAATTACGGAAAAAATCGGCGACGGAATGCAAAAATAGCCTCATACGCGTCCCGTGAAAAGGATAATTTCGTCAAAAAATCGCTAAAAAAACGGCAATTTTCGTTAAAAATCGCGAAATAACGACTAATTTCTGGAGGGGGATTCGCAAAAAAAATGGCTCACAAAATTTCACAAAACGGCAGATTTCCTCTAAAGATCATGGAAAACGACAAATTTCTTCCAAAAATCGCGATAAAACGGAAAATTTCGTCACTTGAGTCGCAAAAAACGGCAACTTTCGTTAAAAATAGCGATAAAACGGCAGATTTCTTCAAAATATTTGCAAAAAAAACGTCAAATTTCGTCCAAAAATCGCAATAAAATGGAAAATTTTGTGAAAAGTTAAACTTTTTCGTGATATTTTCATGAGATTTGTTTTTTTCCACAATTTTTTAGCAAAAACTGCTGTTCACGAAATTTGAGTTTTTTCGCGATTTTTTAGCAAAATATGCCGTTATTTGCGATCTTTTAACAAATCTGCGTTTTATCGTGATCTTTTAACAAAATTTACCTTTTTTTTTCAATTTTTTGATGAAATTTCTGTTTTTTCACGACTTTTTGAACAGCTAGATTCAAGATTCAACTCTATAAAAGTGCCCTGAAAAATGTAAAAAGTGCCCTTTTCAGAACAGTAGCGCCCTGCCCTTTTTTAAACCTGGGGGAAACTCTGAATTCACACCTGAATTGTTACGCTCCATTTTATTACATTTAAATATCTTTTTTTTTTTTTTAATCAATTTATTTTTCCAGCTAGTTTGAAAGGATTTGCTGTGCATGACATCTTGTTTCTTACTTTCTGATTTTTTTTTTTTTTTTTCTCTTTTACAGTATTCTTGACTTTTGTGAATTGTTATAATGTCAAATGGTCTACTCGAATCACTGACAGTGTGGCTTTTGCTAAAGTAGTTGCTCTCTTAATCATTGTATTTGCTGGTTTGATTTATTTGTTTTCTGGTAAGTTATTTTAATTTGCTTTATTTAGACATATTTTAGTTATCTTGTTTTGGGATTAAAATTTATGGTACTTTTCCATTACTCTATCTAGTAATTTGCGTTAAAAAAGAAAGTATCAACAAACTATTTGCTAGATGCTGGTGCCAGTAAATAAATTGAAAAATGTTGACATTGGAGTCTCGGGGGAAGGGGGGGGGGCGACTAATTTAGAAAAGCTCACTTGCTTAAAGTGTCAACTATGAATACTTTTAAATAAATTTTACTATATGCAATCGAACCTTGTTAGTGCAAACACACTTAACATAAATTACTTTTAATTTGATCTGTTTCCAATAGCTGTGTCAAATTGTATAGGCATTTAGTTCTTTTAACATGAACCACATTTAGCATGAAATATTATTTATCACAAACGTAAAAGAATTAGCCACTCTACTCATAGCACAGACGAAACAAGTTTTACAAACTTTTCATCCAATTTTACTAAGTTCTTTTTTTCTTTTCTTTTCTTTTTTTTCCCCCCAACTCCAAATTTTTGAGAAAAATGTGATTTTAGGAAGAGAAATGGCTTTAGTTTGATAGCCACAAACTAGTGACTGTAAAATTGTCAGGCAATTGCTCTTTCTATCTGTTCAAAAAATAGAATCCTATTATAAGAATTGCACTGAGGAGTGAAAAGAGTATGCAATGCACGAAAAAATAAATCAAATTGGCTGCCTGGAATTTTTGTGAATTTCTTCAGGTATAATATAAATGCTGACCAGTTCTCTTTGAAAAGACTTCCACTGATAATGGAACCACTTTTGGTGTTGCTCGCACCAAGCATCAAGACCTGGTGCATTTTGTATCTCTGTACGCAAAAGTTAGAGAACCAATAAAATTTCTGTTAAAATAATATTTTATATATTTTTTTATGCTTTTAATTTTTTATTATTGGATTTGTATTTGTTTATTTCATGCCAAAGGCGAGTGAAATCGCTAAGTAGGGTGCAACAAATTTTTTGCTTGCCTTATTTTGGGCCTAACGTTCGGTTTTTAGCCTTGTTAGAAAACTCGGCTTTTGAAAATGCATCAATTTATCCTCTCCAAAATTGTGGATAATGTTGTAATATTTCAAACCAAATTCGTAAGTTTTTGAAGGAATTTTTAAACTTTTTCAATATTTATTAATTAATTTTTAATTTTAAATGCTTTTCTTTAAAAAAAAAAAATATGTTAATAGTCCATTAAGTGTCCTTGAAAATAACATTTTCTGAAAGTATGCTACTGCAAAGTAAAAGAATGACTTTTAACAGAAATTTTTTTTTTCGATTCTCAAACTTCCTTGAACTGAGTCGCATACCATTTCTTTGTTGATGAATGATTCCAACCTACCATTCAAAATGAGCAGATAATGGCATTGTTGTAGCTTTAAACATCATTCAGACATGAAAGTTTTCTGCCGAAACACGAAAATCAGTTTTTCGAAAGACTTCTGGCTATTTCTGGGATCGGTGCAAATTTGTCGAGAAATTGAGACCGAAAATTTAGGAAGGGGGGGGGGGGTATAATGATACCACCCTCATAGCATGCATGTTCACAGTGACGTCACTGTGAGTCACTTTGGTCACATCACATCTGTGACGAAAATGCCACCACTCAGTGACATCACAATGTGACTTTCTAAAAAAATTTTCACAGTTCGTCACAATGTTAATGTCAAAGTAGTCACAAATGACACACTTTTCACAATTTGGTCACATTGTGACGTCACAAAGTGGTCACAATGGGACGTCACAAAAAAGCTTTAAAACGGCCATAACGACTTCACATTTTAGTCACTGTGACTTCACATCGACAATCGATGGTCACAAAGTCACAATGTGACTTCACAACGACGTTGCAGTGACGTCACCATGTCTTACGGGCAGATTCTTGTTTTATCGTCGGCTATTTGTGATGGCAATAATTTCCCATGCGCTGCGTATATTCTTCGTATTTCGCATCGGGAAGGAACTGCTGTCATTATATATGCAATATATTTCCAAGAGGCTGAATATCTCGACCCTTTTCTCGTAAAAAATCGTAAAGTTCATCAATCGTTCGCGAAAAAAGTCACAAATTCCGCGAAACATTTGCAGAAATTGCGCATTTTGTCAAGCAGTTGCGAAAATTTATCGCAAATTTTGTAAAGCGATCGAGGAATAAAATCGCAAATTTCGTCACAGTTTCAGAAATTGCGCATTTCGTGTAGAAGTTGCAGAAATTAATGGCGAATTTCATCAAACGATCGCAAAATAAGATCCCAAATTTCGTCGGACGATCGAGAAATAAAACTGCAAATTTTGCCAAGACGTCGCATAAAAGATCGCAAATTTCGTCAAATAGTTCTAAAAATTTATTACAAATTTTGCCAATTGATCGCGGAATAAAATTGCAAATTTCAACAAATAGTTGCAGAAATTAATCGCGCATTTCGTTAAGCAATTGCAGTAATTAACCACGAATTTCGTCAAGAAGTCGTGTAAGAAAGTAATTTTTCGTTAAACAATTGCATAAATAAATCACGAATTTCGTCAAACGACCACAGAATAAAACAAAAAATTTCGTCAAACGACCCAGAATAAAATCGTCAAGAAGTTACGTAAAAATCACAAATTTCGTCAAGTTATTGCAAAAATTAAGCTCATATCTGTCAAACGATCGCGCGATAAAATTGCAAATTTCGTCTAAGATCATGGAATAAAACCGCATTCGTTAAACAACGGTAGAAATTGTCGAATTTCGTCAAGCATTTCCAGAAATTAAATCATGGATTTGGGATTTCGTCAAGCATTTGCAGAAATTAAATCATGGATTTCGTCAAGCATTTGCAAAAATTAAACATGAATTTCGTCAAGAGTTGGCATAAAAAATTGCAAATTTCATAAGAAGGTAAAAAAGTTAAAATTTTGTCAATAGGCCATAAAACATTTATTTCGTCATTGAATTTCGTCAAGAAAACGCGTAAAAAATTTCAATTTTCGTCAAAAAATTACAATAATTGCGAATTTTTTCAAACGATCACTGAATAAAATAGCAAATTTTCTCGAAGTCACATAAAATTCGATAATTTCGTTAAACAATTACAGAAATTAATAGCGGATTTCAAATTATTCCGCGATTAAACAATCGCGTAATAAGATAGATCACGAATTACGTGGGAAGGTCGCGAAATAAAATTGTAATTTTCGTCGAACGATCGGGAAATGAAATCGCAAATCTCGTCAATCACCGAAGAAAACAAGTCGTGAATTTTGTCGATCGGTCTTGGAAAAAATCGTAAGTTACGTCAAACGACCGAAAAATAAAATAGCGAATTTTGTCAAAAAAGTGCAGAAATTTATCGCAATTTTCATCGAAATTGACAGTCTTGAAAATATGATATTATACACTACATGGCCATTGATGACCGTCCACTTGCGATTTTAGACATTTTGTGAAATATCTAGAAAAATACATGAGGAATTATCCTGAAACTCTTAGTGTATAAATATAATAGTACAAGACATACATTTCCGTGAAGATTTTTTCCCGAAACTCCATAGGGGACCGTCAACAAACTAAAAACTAGTTGGATGTGCCAATCCCAAAACTTTCTTCTATCTCATACGTACATTTTAATATTTTGAAAAAATAGTTTATCATTTTATTGCTTTGGTAATTTTAATTCAATACGATACCAACTTTGATTTTCATCTTAAATTTCTGCTTCAGTTAATAAATCGGAGTAAAAACGAATTTCCGTCTCTGCACGAGCCGATGGACAATAGAATGATAGGCAGATTGTTTTTTCAAATTCAGGGAGGACCTACTTGCCTTGCCAAAACATAATCATATACACAAACCTTAGTTCAGTTCTAGAACTAACTTCATACACTTTTAAGTGGTGCAATATTGAAAATGACGTAAAATTCGCTATTGCAGCTCCCTTTTCCGGCGGATTTTTTTCAAATTCAAGGAAGACCAACGAGCCACAGTTATACACTTACACAAAAAATTTGGTTCAATTCGATGCATAACTTCATATTCTTTTGATCGGTACAATATTGAAAATGGCACAAAAATCGCAATTGCAGCGCCCCCGTCGGGCAGATTTTTTTCAAATTCAGGGAGAACCAACTAACCTTAGCCATACACTTGCACAAAAAAATTGGTTCAATTTGATGCATAACTTCATATACTTTTGGTCGGTACAGTATTGAAAATGGCACAAAAATCGCGATTGCAGCGCCCCCTTAAGGCGGATTTTTTCAAATTCAGAAAGGACCAACTAGCCATAGCCCATACACTTACACAAAAAATTTGGTTCAATTCGATACTTCGTATACTTTTGGTCGGTACAATATTAAAAATAGCACAAAAATCGCGATTGCAGCGTCCCCTTTCGGCGGATTTTTTTCTAATTCAGGGAGGACTAACTAGCCATAGCCATACACATACAAAAAAAAAAAAAAAAAAAAAAAAAAAAAAAAATTGGTTTAATTCGATGCATATTTTTATATACTTTTGGTCGGTACAATATTGAAAATGGTACAAACATCGCTATTGCAGCGTTCCTTTCCGGCGGAATATTTCAAAACTGAAGGAGGACCTGCTTGCCACAGCCAAAAACATTCACAAAAAATTTGGTTTAATTCTATGCATAACTTCATACACTTTTTGGTGGTAGAATGGCGACATACGGACACACACGTGGACAGGCAGACATTTTGTAAAAACATGTTTTTTAAAATCTGACCCCTAAAACGTGTAATCCGTCGAAAACCGAAAGTCGAAAATTTTTTCGATTACAATACTTTCTTCTATTGAAGAGAAAATTATTCCAATCTCAGAAGGTTTTCTTGTTTCATAATAAGTTTATTCTATATGTGATGAAATATTTACAAATATGTACAATACCAGACATTCTGGTATTTCCACTATTATTCAATTAATGTAACATTCCAAAGACCCATTAAATTCAACAACTCTCATAATAAACTAAACTAAAAACATTCCAAAACACTGGTCGTCAAGACAACGAAACTAGTTGCCACTTAGCATCATATAAATACATTATAAATACATCGCTCGCTCGCAGACGAGAAACAAACGTCACTTTCATCGGAGGAGATTTCGCAACATCTATTGCAGATAGAAGAAAGTAACTAGTTGGATGTGTCAATCCCGAAACTTTCTTCTATCTCATAAGTACATTTTAATATAAAAAAAAAAAAAAAAAAAAACGTGGTGACCCCAAAGTTACCCACTATCGAATTTCCTCGAACATTTGACCTAGCCTAATGAGATTCTGGTATCCGAAAAGCCAAATTTAATTAATATTCTGAGAAAAGGAGCTTAGTTGTGCCTCATCTTGGGTAATTTGTACTAAAACCTAATAAGCATCTATTGATATCAAGACCTAACAGAATCTGAAATTTGATGGAATTTCGTCCATTAGTTCTTGAGATATAATTATAAGAAAAAATTTGCAAAACGTAGCACAGCAACACCATATCTTGGACAATTTATGCCAAAATGTAAAAAAAAAAGTAATTATGTTATGGTGTAAAAGAATCTGAAGTTTGATGAAATTCTGTGCATTAGTTCGTGAGATATAGCTAGTTTTTTTTAAAAAAAAAAAGTGTAAATTATAGCACAGCAGCACGATCAGTTGAAGGATTTATAACAAAACATAATCATCGTGTAATTATGTTATACATCATTTTGTAACAAAATCTGAAGTTTTATAAAATTCTGTGCTTTGGTTGTTGAGATATAGCTATCGGAAAAATCGTGCAAAATGCAGCATAGCTGCACCACCTGTTGCAAGGTTAATACCAAAATGTAATCAGCGTCTAATTATGTTATATATTCTTGTGTAACAGAATCTAAAATTTGATGAAGTTCTCTGCATTACTTCTTGAGATATAGCAATCGCAAAAATCGTGCAAAATGTAGCATAGCAGCGCCACCTATAGGGCAGTTCACACCAAAACCTTATCAGCGGCTATGTATCTCAAGGTATCGCGGAATCTGAAGTTTGGTGAAATTCTGTGCATTAGTTTTTGAGATATAGCTATCATGAAAAACATGAAAAACGTGGCATAGCAGCGCCACCTGCTGGCCAATTTACACCAAAACTTAATCAGCGTCTATGTACATCAAGGGGTCACAGAATCTGAAGTTTGGTGAAATTCTGTGCATTAGTTCTTGAGATATAGCAATCTTGAAAATCATGAAAAACGTAGTATAGCAGCGCCACCTGCAGGCCAATTTTCACCAAAAACCAATAGGCACTAATTCATATCAAGGTCTAACTGAATATAAAATTTTATTAAATTTCGAGCATTAGTTCTTGAGATAGAGCGCCCACAAATTTTTTGTCACATACAGACAGACTCACAGACAGACACGCAGACTCACAGACAGACATTTTCTAAAAATAGTCAAAACGTGTTCTGGACCTTCTAAAACGTATAAATCCGTCGAAAACCGGAAGTCGAAAATTTTCATGAATCCAATACTTTCTTCTTGTAAAGATAGAAGAAAGTAAAAATTAATATCTTTTGGATAACCCTGTCAAAAATAATGCAGAAAAGCGCTCAAACTGTAGATTATGATTAAATGGCTTATTGTAATACACTGTGTTCATTTTTATGTTGATAGCATGTATACTCTTAGAAAAATTAAGGTTTTTATAATAACTGTCCCAAATTTTTCCAAGATTTTTGCTTATAATTTGCAGAGTTCTTAATATAAAATAACATTCTTTTCTGAAAATATGACAAATAATATTGCACACAATACCCTGTAATCAGAATTAAAAAATAATGAAAATTGTATGAAAAAACAGTAGGTTTACTAAATTTTTCTGTGCGCATGCGTCAACGATATCAAAATTTTATTTGCATACTATATTAGCTAAATGTATAGAGCAACTTTTGTGAAAGTCTCAAAATGATAAGCTTGAAAATTCTGAAAGTGATCGTCTATAGAATAAGGACAAAATCCGTTGTTCCCAAAATGAAGCAAAAAATTGAGGGATTTTATCCAAATGTAGTAGTACAACCCACATTGTGTATTTTATATTGACACTTCAATGAATATATGGATGCAACCCCTCTTGTTTTTGCTTCATTTTGGGAATATCAAATTTTCAGTTTATTCTATTAACGATTATTTTCAGAATTTTCAAGCTATGATTTTGAGACTTTCACAAAAGTTGCTCTATACATTTAGATAATATAATATGCAAATGAAATTTTGATATCATTGACGCATGCGTAGTGAAAAATTATTTAGCAAACCTACTCATTTTTCATACATTTTTTATTATTTTTACATTTTTTTTAGTTGGATCACCCTAAATTTGAAAAAAATCCGCCGGAAGGGGGCGCTGCAATACCGAATTTTATGCCATTTTCAATATTGCACCACATAAAAGTGTATGAAGTTAGTTCTAGAACTGAACTAACCATTTTGTATATGATTATTTTTTGGTAAGGCAAGTAGGTCTTCCCTGAATTTGAAAAAAAAATCTGCCTATCATTCTATTGTCCATCGGCTCTTGCAGAGACGAAAATTCGTTTTTACTCCGATTGATTGATTGGAGCAGAAATTTAAGATGAAAATCAAAGTTGGTAGGGTATTGAATTAAAATTATTAAAGCACAAGCAAATCTTTCCTCTTTATAATATTAGTATAGATAATATAATATAGCCTATGTTCACCGGAAATAGTGTAGTTTTCTAACGGTAAAAGAATTTTTCAAATCCATCAAGTAGTTTCGGATCCTATTCAATTTAAACAGACAAACAAATCTTTCCTCTTTAAAATATTAGTAATAGATAATCAATAGTATTCGCAGCGGACGCGATGTAAGGTAATTTTAAGGTCATTTTTCTACGCCTTGTGTTACATTATTGGTATTTTAGTAAAAATCCCTCCCCCCCCCCCCTTTTTTTTTTTTTTTTTTTTTTTTTTGAAAATATAATATAACCTATGTTCACCGGAAATAGTGTAACTTTCCAACGGTGAAAGAATTTTTCAAATCCATCAAGTAGTTTCTGAGCCTATTCAATTCAAACAAACAAACAAATCTTTTCTCTTTATAATATTAGTAATAGATAATGAATAATATTCGCAGCGGACGCGATGTAAGGTAATTTTAAGGTCATTTTTCTACACCTTGGGTTACATTATTGGTATTTTAGTAAGGATCCCCCCCTTTTTTAGGTGCGTTCGTAATTATGTAAATACGTAGACCTATTGTTGTCGCTCAGTCAGTCTGTCTGTCTGTCCGCATATAACAACGCAAAAACTACCCAACCGAATCGTTTGAAATTTAAAATACATAATTATAACATAATTCTGTCGAGTCATTTGAAATTTTATGAAAATCGGATGCATAGATCAATTACAGGGACATTCAAAAGGATACCGTTACATTACGGTCAATAGGGAAAAAAGTTTCAAATGCATTTTAATCTTTTGAAATTTAAAACATATAATTATTGCGTAATTTTGTCGAGTCATTTCAAATGTTATGAAAATCGGATGCATAGATCAATTACAGGGACAATCAAAAGGATTCCGTTACATTACGGTCAATGGGGAAAAAGTTCCAAATGCATTTTAATGATGTTACACTCATTCGAACATAATAGAATTGGCATGAATTTATGAAATATATACTAAAATATGCATTCTGTACAATCTGTAATGCAAAGAAGTTTTATTATTAAATTACAGGGCCACACAAAAGTATTCCACTATATAATGCTATACGGGGAAACATGGTTTGGTACGTGTTTAATTATATTCAACTATTTCACATTTTATGAATAAGATATACGTTGCTGAGGTGTAATAAAAATTACTTCCTGCATATTTATAGAAACGTAAAGATTTCGACTACTATACTGTATCCGGAGTACGCTCTACAATATCAGCAAGATCTGAATATTTTTAAAACTTCGTTATCGTACGAACGCACCTCATTTGCTACGTTCACGTGCAATTTCCAACTTGTTTTAATATAATATAACCTATGTTCACCGGAAATAGTGTAGCTTTCCAACGGTGAAAGAATTTTTCAAATCCATCAAGTAGTTTCGGAGCCTATTCAATTCAAACAAACAAACAAATCTTTCCTCTTTATAATATTAGTATAGATTAAATTGAGTAACTATTTAAAAAAAAAAAAAAAAAAAAATTAAAATATATGTATGAGATAGAAGAAAGTTTTGGGATTGGCACATTCAACTAGTTTAATTCTAATTACTGGGTATTATGTGCAATGTTCTTTGACGTATTTTTCAGAAAAGAATATTATTTTATATTAAGAACTCTGACAATTATAAGCGAAAAACTTTGAAAAATTTGAGACTGTTTTTATAAAAACCTTAATTTTTCTACGAGTATACATGCTACCGACATAAAAATGAACACAGTTTATTACGATAAGCCACTTAATTATAATTTACAGTTTGAGTGCTTTTGCTACGTTAGTTTTGACAGAGTTATCCAAAGATATTCATTCTTTTTTAATTTGTTGACGGTCCCCTATTGGAGTTTTGGGAAAAAATCTTCACGGAAATGTATGACTTGTACTATTATATTTATACACTAAGAATTTCAGGATAATTCCTCATGTATTTTTTTAGATATTTAACAAAATGTCTAAAATCGTGAGTGGACGGTCATCAATGGCCATGTAGTGTATATCAAAGATATCGGATACCTTATCAAAATATCGGCTATTTTTGATATTTTCAAAAATATGATATTTACGAAATCTGTAAGAATATTACATATACATAATTTTATATTTCAAAGTCTTTTTCCTCTTTTTTATTGTGAAATGTTAGAACATTTTTAATTGAACAGTTATTCAGCTGTTTCTATCTTCAATTAGATATTTTTTCCCCAATAGCAGCTGCTTACATTTTTTGATTCAAAATGAGAAATCATATGTATCCAGTTGTGCAATATTAATGTAGGTGCTCTATTTTGTTGCTTAGTTTCTCCTATTTGTAACCTAACTTATTAAATTCTTGTTAATAGCAAATATTACACAGGCCGCCAAGATGGCCGATTTCGACTCCCTTACCCCATCCTGAATTTTATATGACCGGGGTTAATAGAAAATGACACGAGATTCAAAAACTATCTTTGGATGTGCCAATCCCAAAACTTTCTTCTATCTCATACGTACATTTTCATGTTTCAAAACTTAGTTACACATGTTAATGCGTTAATATTATTAATTGAATACTATACCAACTATAATTTGCATCTTAAATTTCTGCTTCTGTCAATTAATCAAAATAAAAAAGTTTCCGTATGTGCACGAGCCGATGAACCGTACAACGATATTAAGATTTTTTTTCAAATTCAAGAAGGATCTACTCGACATACTCCCCCCCCCCCCCAAAAAAAAAAAAAAAAAAGTGATATACCAAAAACAAAAAAGTAGTTCAGTTCTATGCTTAATATAAACACTTTTAATGGTAAAATAATAAAAATGGCACAAACATCGCGATTATAGCGCCTCCTTCCGGCGGATTTTTTTCAAATTCAGAGAGGGTCTGCTGACAATAGCCAAACACTTGCACAAAAAATTTCGTTCAATTCGATGCATAACTTCGTACACTTTTAGTCAGTATAATATTGAAAATCCCACAAAAATTGTCATTGCAGCGCCCTCTTCCGGCGGAATATTTCAAAACTGAAAGAAAACCTGCTTGCCGCAGCCAAAAACATTCACAAAAAATTTGGTTAAATTCGATGCATAACTTCATACACTTTTAGTCAGTACAATATTGAAAATCTCACAAAAATTGTTATTGCAGCGCCCTCTTCCGGTGGAATATTTCAAAACTGAAGGAGAACCTGTTTGCCCCTGCCAAAAACATTCACAAAAAATCTGGTTAAATTCGATACATATCTTCATACACTTTTATGGTAGAATGGCGACATACGGACACACAGACATACACACGGACAGACAGACATTTTGTAAAAATGTTTTTTGGAATCTCTGACCCCTAAAACGTGTAAATCCGTCAAAAACCGGAAGTCTAAAAAAATTTCGATTACAATACTTACTTCTATTGAAGATAGAAGAAAGTAATAATTTATTATGGTGAAAGACAGAAGAAATTCAGCGATCATTTTGTATTGCGCTATTAAAAAATATTCACTTCACATTAGACTGGACTTACTTACTCACTGGACTTACTTACCCATCATACGTAGTATAGGGTAAGTCTTGCAATCGTTTTGAAAATCGAAAAATTTTTTTTGACGGATTTACACGTTTTAGATAGTGGAGATTCTGAAAAACATTTTTAGAAAAAAAAATTTTGCCGTCCGTCTGTCTGTCTGTAAACGCTCTATCTCCCGAACAAATTGAGCTAAAGACTTGAAATTTTGTATGTAGTTAGTATGTAAGAATGGGACGAAGCCTATTTAATATCAGCAACCTCGATTATCCGGAACTATTTTTTTCGGACTCTCGAAAAATTCGTTCTGATGAAAGGTACATAAAAATTTTCGATTTTTTTTGTTCTAAGGAATGGACGTAAAAGGCAATAAAATAACACACATTTTGCATATAGAACGAAGTCGATCGGATTATTAGTTGCCGAGATATTTGTAATCCTGTTTTCCACATTCTTCGATTTTTCATGACCCTGTATTTCATTCAAATTTCAATTCAGAGGTATATTTTAATTGAAAATGAGACGCTTAATCCGACGCAATTAATTGTTAATTAATAGAATTATTATTTTTGGAGTTATAAGGATGTTTCTTTTACGCAGTTCGGTACTACTTGAGTAGTTTGGCGTTTTATATAATTTGTCGAAATTGGTACATCATAAGTTCTTTAATATAGCATTACTATGTATATTAACAATATTTAAATTTTGTTTATGAATTGCAGTGCATTGTATAAATTAGGGGTGCACAACCTTTTCAAGAGAAGGGCCACTTTCAAATATGTCTGGGTGGTCGAGGGCCACATCAATAACATGGAAATAATTCAATTTCGAAGGTGATCTGTGGGCTATAATAGGATCAGAGATATATTTTCATTGGGAAGTGGGGAAGATACACCTTTAGGTTTGATTGACCACTGAAAATATCCAATTCATTTGGTAAGGATATATTAGCAGTTTTTACGTTTTTATACATAACAGATATAGCAAGGATTATTCTTAAGATGCAATTGTATTCTTTGACTTTATTCAAGAGAGTAAATTCTGTTTTCTTAAAAGTGCTAAAACACAAAGTTAAGTGGCTGGTGCCGAAAAAAAATGTGAACTTTATGAACGAAGGAGAGTAAAGGTTAAAATTCGCGGTCGCCACCGGCCACAGGGCGACTAAATGTAAAAAATTGGCGACTTTGTGTTATGCACCTGATCGCCATTTTGGCGATCAATCATTTCGGAAAATTTAAAAAAAAAGTCGGTCATAAATCCGAAAATTAGGACATAAAATATATCGCAAATTTTGACAAAAGGTCGCCGAAAATAACCAATTTTGCCAATCGTTCGAAGAACAATTGCTAATTTCATCAAAGGATCGCGGAAAAACGCGAATTTAATAAAAAATTTCGACAAATATCGGTAAAAAATCGTGGAATAAAAGTAAATTTCATCGAAAAATGATGAAAATACGACAAATTTCATCAAAATATCGCGAAGAAAAAGGTAGATTTCGTCAAAATATTGCGAAGAAACGGCAGATTTCGTCATAAAATCGCGTAAAAACGTCAGATTTCGTCAAAAGATCGCGAAAAAACGGCAGATTTCGTCATAAAATCGCGTAAAAACGTCAGATTTCGTCAAAAGATCGCAAAAAAAGGCAGATTTCGTAAAAAAAAAATCGCGAAAATCGGCCAATTTCGTCAAATAATCACGAAAAATCGGTTTATTTCGCCAGAAGATCGCGAAAAAACGGCAGCTTTCTTCAAAAGATTACGAAAAATCGGTATATTTCGCCATAAAATCGGGGAAAACGGCAGAATTCGTTAAAAAATCGCAAAAAAACGCAGATTTGGTTAAAAAAAAAATCACGAACAAACAGAGTATTTCGTCAAAGAATCCCGAAAAAACGGATATTTCGTCAAAAAATCTCGAAAAAACGGTAATATTCATCAATAATTGGAAGAAAAAAAAAGGCTAATTTCATCAAAAGATCGCGGAAAAATGACAGATCTCATCAAACGATCATGAAAAATCGGCATATTTTGTCAAAAGATCGCAAAAAACGGCTGATTTCGTCAAAAATCGCGAAAAAACGGTAGATTTGGTTAAAAAAAAAAGCAAAAAAAATGGCAGATTTCGTCAAAAAATCTCGAAAAAACGATGTAATCCTTGTCAATAATTGCAAAAGAAAAAGTTAATTTCATCAAAAGATCGCGGAAAATCGGCAGATCTCGCCAAAAGAACACGAAAAATCGGCATATTTCGTCAAAAGATCGCGAAAAACGGCTGATTTCGTAAAAAAAACAAAATCGCGAAAAAACGGTAGATATGATTTAAAAAAAAATCACGAAAAAACGAAATATTTCATCGAAAAAATGGCAGATTTCGTCAAAAAATCTCGAAAAAACGGTGTAATCCTTGTCAATAATTGCAAAAAAAAAAGCTAATTTCATCAAAAGATCGCGGAAAAACGGCAGATCTCGTCAAAAGATCACGAAAAATCTCAGCATATTTCGTCAAAAGATCGTTCAAAACAGCTGATTCCGTCAAAAAATCGCGAAAAACGGTAGATTTGGTTTTAAAAAAAATCACGAAAAAACGAAATATTTGATCAAAAAAATCACGAAAAAATGGTAGATTTCGTCAAAAATCGCGAAAAAAACGGCAGATTTCGTCAAAAAATCTCGAAAAAACGGTGTAATACATGTCAATAAATGCAAAAAAAAAAGCTAATTTCATCAAAATATCACGGAAAAAACGGCAGATTTCGTCAAAAGATCGCAGAAAAAAAGGTAGATCTCCTCAAAAAATTGCGAAAAAAATGCAAATTCTGTCAAAAAAAAAAAAAAAAAGCAAATTTAGATTCAAAACACGGAAAAACAATAAATTTTGTCCAAAAATCGTGAAGATACGATAAATTTCGTCAAAAAATTGGGAAAAAAACAGCAAATTTCTTCAAAAGACTGCGAAATCCATTGCCCAATAGCGGAAAATATTACTAAATTCATCAAGTGGTCGAAAAAAAAAATCCCCATTTTCATTATATGTAATAGGGAAAAAATCTAAGTTTGAATGAAGTTATGGTTTTCTTGACATATAAAATAATTATTAACTATTTAATATTCTGATTAGAATTTATACGATATTTTCTTCTTGGTGGCATCTATGATAGTAATTAGTGGCCACTAACTTGACAATAGTGGCTACTAAACATTCAGCCTCTACTGGCCACTGGCTACTAATACAAATATTGAATTTTAACCTTTAAAGGAGAGGGAAGGAACCGATCAATAAGATATTTCCGGACCTCATTACTGAAATTTCCTATTTTTCAATGCCCAGTCAACAAAATTTGCAGCTTTCCATGCTTGATCAACCAAATTTGGGCCTTTTACGAAAGTGATTAACAAAATTCACAATTTCTACGAAACAGATTGAGAAAATTCAATCTTTCCGTGGCTGATCAACAAAATTTGTTATTCTTTTGAAACCGATTGACAAAATTCGTGATTTTTACGAAACCGATTGATAAAATTCAGAAATTTTACAACGCCAATCGACGAAATTCGCGATTTTTACAAAGCTGATCGACGAAATTCGCGATTTTTATGAAACCGATCGGCGAAATTCGCGATTTTTCCTCACAAGAACGATAAATTCGCGATTTTTTTGCAGCTGATCGACAAAATTATCGATTTTTACTAAGCAGATCGACGAAATTATCGATTTTTACGAAGCGAATCTACGAAATTCGCGATTTTTACAAAGCCGATCGACGAAATTTGCGATTTTTACGAAACCGATTGACGAAATTTCCGATTTTTACAAAATTGATCGGCGAAATTCACGATTTTTCTTAGCATAATCAATAAAATTCGCGATTTTTCTGAGGTTGATCGACGAAATTATCGATTTTTTCGAAGCCGATCGACAAAATTCACGAATTTTACGAAGCCGATCGGCAATCTTCGCGAAGCCGATCGACGAAATTCGCGATTTTTACAAAGCTGATTGGCGAAATTCGCTATTTTTCTTCGCAAGATCGATATAATTCTCGATCTTTATCTAGTCGATCAACAAAATTCGCGATTTTTACGAAGCCGATCGACAAAATACGCGATTTTTACGAAGTAGATCGACAAAATCGTGATTTTTACTAAGCCAATTGACGAAATAAACGCGATTTTTACGAAGTCGATCGACGAAATTTGCCCTTTTTACAAAGCTGATTGGCGAAATTCGCAATTTTTCTTCGCGTGATCAATAAAATTCGCGATTTTTTTGCTGTTGATCGACGAAATTATCGATTTTTACGAAGCTTATCGACGAAATTCGGGAAATTTACGAAGCCGATCGAAGAAATTCTAAAATTTTAAGAAGCCGATCGACTAAATTCGGGATTTTTACAAAGCTGATCGACGAAATTCGCAATTTTAACAAAGATGATCGGCGAAATTCTTCATTTTTCTTCGCATGATCGATAAAATTCGCGATTACGATTTTTATGAACCCGATTGACGAAATTCGCGAATTTTAAGAAGCCGATCGAAGAATTTCGCGATTTTTACTAAGCCGATCGACGAAATTTTCGATTTTTACAAAGCTGATCAGATAGTTTAGCCATTTTCTTCGCATGATCAATAAAATTCGCGATTTTTATGCGGTTGATTGACGAAATTATCGATTTTTACGAAGCTGATCGACGAAATTCGCGATTTTTACGAAGCCGATCGACCAAATACGCAATTTTATTTGAGCCTGATTGACGAAAGTTGCAATTTTTCCGCGTGAGATCAACAAAATTCGTGATATTCCCATCTCCGACCAACGAAATTCTTAATTTTTTAGAACCAGATCAATAAAACTCGCAATTTTTCCGTGTCCGATCGACGAAATATGCCCTACTCCGTCTTTAACTGACGAAATCTGCATTTTTTCGACGCCCAATCAACGAAATTCGCGATTTTTAACTAATTTTGACGAAATTGCATTTTTTATTGCGGAAAGTTGAAATTTGCGATTTTTTCTCTTGATAAACTTACAAAACTCACGATTGTTTCGCAGCTGATTAAAAATAATTTTCAATTTTTCCGAGCAAGATTCTGGATTTTTCCGTGCCTTATCAACGAACTTTGCGATTTTTTTGTCCCTGATTGACAAAATTCACGGATTTTTCGTGCTCGATCAAGGAAATTCGCGTTTTTTTACACGCGATAAACCAAGAAAACATCAGATTTTTTCGCAGCAAATGAGGACGATATTTTCTTGCCCGATCGATGAAATCTGCGATTTTTCGCGTCTGATCGACAAAATTCGCTATTTTTCTGTGCCTGATCGACAAAAACTCACGATTTTTCAGTGTCCGATCGGCTAAATTTGCTACTTTTTCCGACTTTCATGGGCAAAATTCGCGATTTTTTTACGCCTGATGAACGAAATGTGCGATTTTTCCGCGCTTTATCAATGAAATTCGCGACTTTTCTGTGTCCGATCAAAGAAATTTTCGAAAGTGACTGTGGAAATTTTGTATTTTCCCGCGATAAATTGGCGAAATTTACAATTTTTTTTCAATTTTTTTTTCTATTTGTAAATTGACGAAGTTCGCGGGCCATACGTTAACCCGTCGCGGGCCACTTTTGGCCCGCGGGCCATAGGTTGTGCATCCCTAGTATAAATAGTTTTCACATGTTTTATTTTCATATACATATCCATGATGGGTAAGTATTACGGTGGCCCTCAACGACTAGTTTTCTATGGAAGTTGAAAATACCGACTTACGGAGTGAATTTATTGAATTATTAATCGATTTTGAACCAAAAACATTTTTTTAACCGTTTATATCCTAGTGGGAAGTTTAAAGTAGAGGTCTGCACGGATCGAAATTTCAATGTCTGGGCCCGGTCTATAGAAAAAATTCGGCCCGGCTCGAAAGAAAAAATATAGGTCCTACCCAGCTCGTTATAAAAGTTAAAATTTTCAGTCTGCAGAGAACAATTTAGCGACCCGGCCCGATATAATAGCTAAAGATACTGCATGGTCCGGAAAAAAAGTAAAATTTCGGTCCGAACCCGGCCCGGCCCGAGTGCATTTGTACAGAGCATTGATTTTTACTTTTACAGAAGACTTCTGACCAAAAAATCATATCTTAGTCTTTTTATGTGCGTTCGTAATTATGAAAATACGTAGCACCTATAGTTGTCGTTCATTCCGTCCGTCCGTCTGTCTGTTCGCATATAGCAACGCAAAAATTACCCAACCGAATCATTTGAAATTTTAAAATACATAATTATTATATGATTTTGTCGAGTCATTTCAAATTTTATGAAAATCGGATGTATAGATCAATTACAGGGACAATCAAAAGATTCCGTTACATTAAGGTCAAAGGGGAAAAAAGTTTCAAATGCATTTTAATCGTTTGAAATTTAAAATATATAATTATTAAATAATTTTGGTGAGTAATTTCAAATTTTATGAAAATCGGATGCATAGATCAATTACATGGGGCTATTTCCATGAGTACTTGTAGTGTAAGTCACAGGCTACGATTTTTGGCTGCCAGTATTATAGAACGAAAAAAATGTGATTAATTTTATTGGCACATTCTCATTAATTGAATAAGGCCAAGCAGACTTTTCTAAAATAACGGTGGCTAACAAGTATAGCAATTAATAAGTTATATGACTTACACTACAGAACCCATGGAATTAGCCAGGGACAATCAAAAGTATTCCGTTACATTACGATCAATAGAGAATAAAGTTCCAAATGCATTTTAATGATGTTACATTCATTTAAATATAATAAAATTGACATAAACCTATGAAGTATATATATACTAAAATATACATTCTGTACAATCTGTGGTGCAAAGAATATTTATTATTAAATTACAGGGCCACACAAAAGTATTCCACTACATAATGCTATAAGGGGAAACATTATTTGGAACGTGTTTTAATTACATTAAATTATTTCACATTTTATGAATATGATATACGTTGCTGAAGTATAATAAAAGTTACTTCCTGTATATTTACAGGAACACAAAAATAATTTCGACCACTATACTGTATCCGAAGTACTGTCTACTTTAATAGCAAGATCTGAATGTTCTTTAAACTCCTTTATTGTACGAACGCACCTCATTTGCTCCGATTCACGTGCAGTTTCCAACTTTTTTAAGAACTTTTATTTATGCAGGAGTGCCGTAGGTTGCGATATTTATGTTTTTAATGAACCTCTGTTTGTTGTATGTAAATGTTTCAGTTATCATTAATATTATTAATCCATGTACCATGTAATGGAGACGTGAAAATCTAAAATATGATATATGGTACAAGTAAAATCCTCTAAGACAAAATCGCATTGGAAAGAAATCAAGTTGGAAATTGCACGTGAAGCGTAGCGAATGATGTGCGTTCGTACGATAACGAAGTTTTAAAAATATTCAGATTTTGCTGTTACAATAGACTGTACTTCCGATACAGTATAGTGGTCGAAATCTTTTTTGTGCCTCTGTAAATATGCAGGAAGTAACTTCAACCAGACATGTTTGTCCCCTCCCCCCCCCCAAAAAAAAAAAAAAATAAATAAATAAATAAAAATGGCCGATTGAAATTGGTTGGATGAAACTTGATTGGCAGGTGATTACCTGGTTGAAACTTATCTATAGGGGAATCTAATCATCCATGTCTGTCGGAAATGAAGTGGTGCATAAGCCAAAAATTAACACCACTATGGTGATTCACTTGTATGTTTATCTTTGTGTTTGCCATACAATTGAAAGATTGAAATGATTGTATGGCAAACAATGATGGACATATGAGTGACCCATTAGTGTTATTAATTTTTGGCTTATGCACCACTCCACTTCCGGCAGACATGGACCATTAGATTTCCATATTACTACTCTCACATAAAATAAAGGTATTTTCATTGTGCTCGATACTTCAGGGTTTTAAGCTGTCGACTTTTGGACTATGAATTTCGACACTTTGAATTTTAGTAGCATCGTTGCACATTTAAAGAAAACAAATTTTTACCTCTGTTTGGATAGCAGATTTCCACTCTATTATAGACGTTGTAAGTGCATCTAAAAGTGCTATTACACGTAAAAATTGCAAGCGACAAAAATCGCCTGCGTTTTTTCATTTTCTTAGCATTTCATTGGCTGTTCGAGAAGAGTCTTTACCATCATTTGGATTTCCAAGCATTTGATTGGTTCTTACTGGCGACTCGCTTCGTTCCAGGCGTCAAAGACGCTCCGACACAAGAGAATAACGCGCTAACCAAGCGACTCCCAAGTGCTGATTACACGTGTGCTGCTGCAGGCGTCAAATCGCAGGCGTCTCCATGTTATCCTATGGGCGAAGAGGAATCCCTGGAGAGGCGCGCGCTTCTCTTGTGTCGGAGCGTCTTTGACGCCTGGAACCTGAAACGAAGTGAGTTGCCAGTAAGAGCCAATCAAATGCTTGGAAATCCAAATGATGGTAAAGCCTCTTCTGGAACAGCCAATGAAATACTTAGAAAACGA
Source organism: Maratus speculifer (assembly GCA_964019185.1). Taxonomy (NCBI): domain Eukaryota; kingdom Metazoa; phylum Arthropoda; class Arachnida; order Araneae; family Salticidae; genus Maratus; species Maratus speculifer. Next base: position 247,962,181 of record OZ025301.1, on the reverse strand, counting down.
AAAAACGCAGGCGATTTTTAAAGTGCTATTACACGTAAAAATTGCAAGCGACAAAAAACGCCTGCGCTTTTTCGTTATCTTAGCATTTCATTGGCTGTTCGAGAAGAGTCTTTACCGTCATTTGGATTTTCAAGCATTTGATTGGCTCTTGCTGGCGACTCGCTTCGTTCCAGGCGTCAAAGACGCTCCGACACAAGACAATCGCGCGCTCTGCAAGCGTCTCCCCTGGTCCCATAGGATAACATGGAGATGCCTGCAGCTCCGGTGTAATAAGGAAAGGGCATGTTTACAAACAAACACTTCTTTCAACCAATCTACCGCTACATTTTTGTCATTGCGATCATTGTAGAATTCATCTTGACGACGTAGCCCAATCATAGCAAGCAGACAACCATGATAAAATTTGTAGACCAATCAGAATGCCTGAAGAATCGGTGCTATAACGAAGCATGGGTGAAAACAGCTTGCCCACACTAATAAGAGCCCACAGTGACGTCAGCTGCCCTTTCCTTATAGCACCTTTACGTGTAATAGCTAGGTACTTTAACGTATATATTTTTTAAAGACCGCTAGAATGACCTGATGCACTTTTCATACGCCTGCATTGGTGAATTAGAGCATCACCTGACTCTAAAATCCTCTGAAATGTTAATACCATGTATTACCTTTTAGCTAATGGTCGAATATAAATTGGGTGACGGCGGGGGGGGGGGGGGATGAACAGTTTTAAAATGAAAATAAAAACAACAAATATTTCGTAGGATTTCTAATTCTTTAAAGTAAAATAGAATAATTTCTAAGAAAAAAAGCGAAGAGCTTTATTTTTGTAATGGAAATGCAATCGTTTGTTTACACGCTAAGATGCATTTGAAATTTTGTTACATTTAATATTAATTGAATCGTGACGTACGTAATATATTTACATTACGCACTCTTATTACGAATGCTACAACTAAATTCTTTTCTAATTTTGAAATTGATTTTTCTCGGGAAGAAAAGAGATAGATGGAGATGCAATATTAACCGCGTTAAAACGGTTTGCTATATGATGCGCGTTATCGCTCAAATTTAAATTCCTTCTTTCGGCCCAAACAAAACATGTGCCGAATCTAGTGAATTTTAGGATTACATTTTGCCATCATTCCAAGCTATCATACTTCATCTCTATTCATTATTTTTTTTTCCGGATTTTTCTAATTAAACTTTCTTAAAATTCCCGGACAACACTGTGTACTTCCGGATGTATTCTATAAGCAAATAACTTTCATATTTTTACACTGTAATTATTAAACAAAATACTTTTTTCATTCAATTTTGCAAAAAATGTTATTGCGATTTAATGTTAAATAAGTAGCATATAAATACGATTTGAATGATATTTACTCCTCTCTCCTCCTCCTCCTTCTTCTTTTTTTTTTTTTTATTCAAATGTCGTAGAATTTAGATGAATATAATAGGTCTTCCGCTGTGTAAGAAATTGTGAAGCCGGAAAACGAATTATTTCCCCCCTCTCCTTGCGGAATCGTCTAATCGGCATTTATTGGTTAGTAAATTGTGACATCATTCGCTCAATTTGTTTAGTTGAGTGTTGAGTTGAATGATTAAACTCGTCGTTAAATTATGCAATCTTTTTCGATTAATTGTAGTGGCAATAGCAACGTTAAATTTCATTCTAAATCGGAAGTTGAATACGATAGTTGTTTATATATTTTTTAGTTGTTAATGTTAATAGAATATATTTTATAAATTAATGCGTAAATATTTTGCTTAGTTTATTGTTTTTGGCGTGCTTAAATTTGCATATCAAAGATTGTGCCGAAGAGAACAATAAAAATGTCTTTAAACGATCGTTTCACTGAATACTATTCTGAGAATGCGGCTGCTAGAAATTATCATGAAGAGCTTCCGAAGGAAAGGCAGTCAAGTTTGGCCAATCGTAGATTGGTGGAGGAGTTAGCTAATCGGGCTTGTGTTATAGAGGCTTTAAGAGAAAAGAAAAATATACAAAGAAGATTCGGACGTAAACAAGAGGCCGCAATTGGCAAAGGAAGATCCCCTTTGAATTTTGTAGGTAAACAACAAAATAACTTATCCGTTCATGATCGATTAGGCTATATTAGAAGAGGCCGTAATTTAAACGTCCATGAGCGTCTGGGTTATGTCGGAAGAAATCGCAATTTATCCGTTCACGATCGACTGGGCTATGGACGAAGAGGGCGTAGAAACTTCAAGTCTGGTATATCGCCTCTCAACAGGGACCAATTTGAATTTCAGAAGTCTGGTTTTGAGAAGAAACGGCAAACTGAGTTTTGCAAAAGAGATGATTTTCAAGCAAATCAACATTCAAGCGGCGGTAAAATATATGTGAAAGTCCATAGTGATCAATTTCAGCACAAACCTGATATTGATGATATGCGTCTAGAAGTCGCTAACCGGGTTAATCCTGCTGGAATTTTTTATTATCATAATGGAATTCGATATTATAAATCCGAAATTTTTATTTGGATAACAGAATGGAAGCCTCTCTATTAACGAGGACATCATTCGTCGATAAACAGGTTTTCAATCAGGTACAGTTATTAAAGTGTTTTTGTAAACTCATTGAACATTATGTTTGATGTTCGTTTAGTTCTGAAAGAATCGAAATTTTTACAAGATTTGGTATATCATGAAAATGTTTTCTATTGCTTGTGCAAGTGATTTTTATCTCTTCAGAAACTTGTTAATTTACTTTGGATGATTGAAGATTTCGTTATTTGTGGTAATGTGACTTTTCAGTGTTAAATAATTCCTGATTGATTTGACAGTGAAACTATTATAAAGTTATGTATGTCTGTTAATATAGTCTTTTGAATTGAAAAAATTGTAGATTTTATGCTGTAGCACTGTATTGACAGTAATTCGAAATACGCTGTTCATGAGCAACTTTGTTGATTTTTATGTTTAGTTTTATGTTGCATTAAACAGTGTTGTACATAAAATCATTTCTTTTTATTTTTTGTGTTGTTTATTTATAGTAAATTCATGTATGTATAGTATCCGTGTAAAAAAAAAAAAAATCCATTCTTAACTAAAAATTTTCAAGAAGGTATAGATAGCTCTAAGTAATACAGTTTGAACTGCTGGTATTTGAAATTTCCCGGTATAAGTTTTTTGGGTCAATCTGCACCAAAGCAAAATTTATCTGCGACCTGATAATGCTGAGTCAAGAAATTCTAATCTATTAAATTACCAAAAATTGCATTTATAAAAAGACTATAAACTTATATACATGTAATGAACTTTTTTTTAAATTCAGCAATTTATTTTTAACTGTTAGATTGATTCTCTTCTCCCCTGTTCCTGCTGTGGAGATGATTAATCTAATACGTTGTTTCTGCTATTGGGAAATTCGAAAGTAAATACAAATCTGATATTAGCTGTTAATGAGAATAGAGCTATAAAAGGCAATCGATCTACCGCCCCCCCCCCTCTCCCCAGCCAAAGAAAAAGGGCTAGAAGTTCATGAAAATTATTTTACCTATATCGCTAAAGATGACTTTGCATATAATGACTTCAATTAGATAAATTTTGACATTATAGATATTTTAGGTGCATTGCAAATTCGAATGTATAATTTTTGGTTGTTGAGTCATAAACACTGGCTAAACGAAGTTCTTTGGGAGAGCACGAAATGGCGATTTTTTTTGAGGAATATTTGAAATGGCCGATGCATTATTGAACTAAACATTTATTCATAAACAAGTTATTCATAAATAAGTTTTTTTCCCGAAAATGTTTAATATCATTTGCTAATTTTTTTTGCGATTACGAGGGTGGGGGAGGAGTACTACATTTTTACAATTATCAAAGATAATGAAAATTTACACTTATCTTCAAACCTATCCATATTGCTCCTGGTTTGAATAGTACTGGTATTTGAAATTCTGACTTGTATACTGTGATGATGCAACAAAACATGTTTTAATGTTGTGGTGGTTAAGCTGAACAAGGATTCAGATTTCAAAGAAAAAGTGTGTAAAAAACCACTTGTGTACAGTAATGAATTCGGGGGGGGGGGGACATTTCCGACACCGAAGACTGGAAGTCCTGCCTCCCCCGGAAAGTTGGCGAATTTGTTTGTAATAGATTAAAAGTGCAAACTCCTCGCTTGATTTCATATTTTTCCCATTCCCCAGGACTTTCAAAATTACCTCCTGGATAATAATACCTGAATTCAACATAGCGTTTGTCGTCCGAGACCAGTTTAGCAACTTAAACATTCGGTATTCGAGATTATTCAAATAAAATGTTAGTATTTAATTCAGACATTATTAATTGACATTAACCCCCGGCGCAATTAAATGCCCTCCCCCCCCCCGGAAATTTTGTTTGTGTTTTTTATAGTAAAAAAAAAGAAATTTCCTCCCGGAACTTCATAATGTCGTCCCCCCGTAGCTACAGATATCCCCCCCCCCCCGGAGAAAAGTGTCTTAATTCAAAACTTTGTTGGGTACTACTGTTATCCCGTCTACCGATTTCGCCAAATTATACAAATCGCCAAACTAATAGCCAAATTATACATGTTGACGCAATTTTTATTTTAAATTATAAAAAATAAAAATTGTAATTTAAGAAATTACCCCAACCATTTGAAAAATGTTTCACTCGATACATTCATCTATCATTTTAAACTAAATACCAGTTGTTTTATTGTGTATTATCCGTGCCACTGCTATAAATGACTTTATACATGCTGCAATTTGAAGGTACGGTTCGTTTAAGTTATATCACTCTATTGTCGCCAAGCATAAAAGTTGGCGACGAAAGAAACATTTCAAACTATTTAACATTGTTGGTGCAAAAGTAATCATTATTAAAATACAGCTTTGGCATATACTGTTATACTTGTAAGACTTTGGCATATATTGTTTGATTTTACAGAGCAGAATTTTGGTGATGGAGGTTTTAAACCAAAATCGATCGCAGCACATGCATCTGTGAATGGGTCCATCAGACATCGAATCAAAAAAGTTTTTTCCCAGTTTTTCCCAAGCCGATTGCTTTTTAGTTTTCTTTTTAGGTGGTGGAAAATCAAGAGTAATAGCTATAACATTTTCCGGCTTGTTAGAATCACTATTGGCACTCAAATTTTCCTGGTTAGAACCGACCGATAGTAAAACGCCATGGCTAGTGGATTGGTCGCCCTGGCGACATGATGTTTTACAATTAATCGGTTCGGCATTAAATTGCTTCCTTTTTCGTGATCGCCTTTCAACACGTAATTGGTTTTCAGCGGCTCAATAATCTTTTGATTTTATCATTTTCTGCATTGAAAGACGTTTTTGCGCCAAACCAAATACAGTATTACTCAGTTATCCCGTCGACCAATTTCGCCAAATGATACGAATCGCCAAACTAATAAGCAACTTATACATGTTGACTAAATTTTTATTTTAAATAGCAAAAGAAGAAATAAAAATCACTTTATGATTGTTTAAGTACGCGTATTGTGTTTAATATCATTGAATGCGATATTCACGTTCATTCATTTCTTTGGCTTCGGCTTTTTCCGTATCTGTTAATTTCCGTCTACCCATTTTTAAATTTGTTAGTTTTCTCCTTTATTACAATGATTTTAACCATTTTAATTTACTATTCAAATAAAAATTCTTCTAAAAGTAAAGAATTTAATTTAAATTCAAATAAAAATTCTTCTAAAAATAAAGAATTTAATTTAAATTCAAAAGTGGTAACATCATTCAAAAGTGGTAACATCATTCAAAAGTGGTAACATCATCGGGTCCATTCTCCCGAAAACAACAACCATTTTTCAAATGGTTAAAAAATAATTAGTTGAATACTAATAAAAATACAAAGTCTCAATAAAAATCACTTAATGACATTTTAAACACGTGAATCGTAGTTAGTGTCATTGAATGTGATATTCACGATTATCCATTATTGGCATTTAATCTTATAGTTTGGCGATAATTTTTTGGTCGACGGGATAACCTAGTAGTAACTTTGTTGAATTCAAGCATTTTTCTCCGGGAAAGAAATTAAGAATTTTTGTTTAGTAATAAGTTCTCGTGTCTACGGGGGGGGGGGGGGGTGCAGAGCCGTCCTTAAGGGTGTGTGAAAGGTGCGGCCGCACAGGGCCTCGCGCTGGAGTAAAATACAAAGGAAAAAAGAATTGAATTTTTAAAATATCTAAACTTTTTTTAAATTTCTGCCAGTTATTTATTTCATGATTAAATTTAGATATTTAAAAATGGTTATTTATAAAATATAAAACTTTTATCAATCAAAAGTTAGGCGCGGATATTCGAAAGCAAAAAATATTCCTTGTAGTCGTTTAGTTTTATGAATATGCCGCGGCATTGTTAAATACTTAAAATAAAATTTTCCAATTTTGTTCCGCATATTCATTGGAGTCAAAGAAAATGTAGGGAGAGGGGCTCATTTCTCTATCTCTTTTTCTCACTCTCTCACTTTCACAAATGCACACACAAACACATTTTAAGCATTGTTTTTTTATTAAACGGTTTGTAATAACTTCATTTTATGCTAAGAAAAAAATAGAATGCTGAATGAAAAATTCAAGACTACAGTTAGTGCAAAATTATACATATTCTTAGCTTTATATATGCAAAAAGGATGTGCAAGTGATACACTAATTTGTATTTTTTGTACAAAAGCTACAATTTAGTACTTCTGCGAAACATGGCCCTCAAAACTCAATTCGATTTTTTTAACAGAATTTCATTTAGATTTTTGGAACAGAAATTCCTTTAATGACTTTAAAATCTTTTCCAGAGGAGGCTCAAAATATTTTAGGATGGGGGGCTATTCCCCCCACCCCTTGGCGCCCCCCTAGTTACGGCTCTGATTCGATATGAGACTCTAGAAGAAAAAGGCCTCGCAAAAATTCTCGCACCCGGCCTCGCCTTAGCTAGGGACGGCTCTGGGGGGGGGGGGGTGAATCAGCTTATTACAAATAAGAAGTCGTTTTAGGTAAATGAGACTTTTTAATGCCGCCAACCAAGAACAGACCCGATTTTTCCCTAAACCGACCCCCCCCCCCCCCCGACTTTTTCGCCCCAGGTGAAAGTTCACAGTTTAATTAAATTTTCTGGGTTTTTTTTAAGTATCTAATAAGGGGAAAGTTTATACTTAGTGATTACATGCTGGGAATGGAGCTGGTTTCCCTGGAACAACCACCTGTTATCACCACTGGCCCCGTTCGCACATGCTTTAAATCTGGCCCTGATTAAATAGATAGGCTTAAATAAAGTAGGGGAAAGGTGGTTTTCAAAATGATACAAAAAAGTTGAAAAATATTTGAAAAAAAATGAAAATGAAACCTGAAGTGGAAGTGTAGATTGAGTGCGATAACTCTATCTGCTCCTTTATCTCAAAGTATTAGGACAAATTGTTTTTGTCTGGAGGTGATGACCCAAACTGAGTGAAAGGAGCAGAAAAAGATCTCCAAATTACCGAAAGCAGGTCGGTAGGTTTGTCTTTCATCAGTTTTGATTTTCAGTTCTAAAGTAAATATGGATTAAAAAGTAAGCTACTCTATTGTCAGTTTTAAACAGACAAAAGTAATTATCGATGTTCCGTTAAAAATTATTTTAATTTTTTAACTATATGTGCAAATTTATCTATCTGAAAAGAAATGAGTTATGTTCACTCTTCATGGATATGAGAATAAAATGTTTTTATAAAATTCATTCGCTTTCAGATCATTGCATCTCGTGCCAGCGCCGTGCGAAAGGGGGTGCGGTCGCCCCGGGCGCGGAAATTTAGGAAACGTCAAATTTATACTACCAACGTCATTTTTGGGCTGTTATAAGGAAAAGTTGGGGGGAGGGGGGTCCCAAATTGACTTTTTGCCCCGGGCGTAATTTCTCTTCGCACGCCATTTTCTCATGCCCTCCCCCCCCCCCCTCTCCGGGCAAAAAACGGCAAATTTTGTTAAAATCATAAACGCTTTCCAACTATGTTGGATTTGAATTATGGTGGGGGGTTTCGATTATCATGTGTAAACACTCTGATGATAGAAACAAGTAAAAATGCATCGTCAAATTGTCAAGTTAACTGACATGATCGAGTTGAAGTTTAACCACAGTGAGTTTTTCCAATCTTTCAGATAAGCTAATGATAATATTGCGAAACTATCTCATTCTTCTGAGAATTCTTTTCCGGGAATTAAAGTTGTGATGATTGAACCTATTCAGACATTTTCCTCTCTTTTAATTGAGTTATTTCTGTGTGTTTGTACTTAAGGTTCTTAGAAAGGAAATTAGTTTTTCTTTTGAAAGTTTTATATGAAGAGTTTTTTTTTTTTTTTTCCTTCTTTTGTTGTTGATTTTCTGATTGATTTGACCATGACGTACTTTATCGCAGATTTTATAAGCATCCTTTCTGTAATGTTACTGTTTTTTATTAGACTTGTAACTTTTTAAATAGAAAGTTTGAATGTTCTAAAATTTCTATTTTAGATTATTGAGAGCAGATTACAAATCCTACAGAGTTACAATTAGATTTTAGATTATTTATTAGCAGAGGCGTGCGAAGAAAGTTGCGCCCGGGGAAAGTCTCAATTTGGCACCCCTCCTCCGAACTTTTTCTTGTGACAGGCTAAAAATGACATTGGTAGTATAAATTTGGCGCCCCCTAAATTTCCGCGCCCGGGGCGACAGCCCCCATTTCGCACGGCGCTGTTTATTAGATAGTAATAGTTAAAGCTATTTAGTATGTATTTAATCAATACCGTTTATTTAAATTTGAATAAGTGTTTTTTATTGATTTGTGGGAGCGTTTGTAATTATGTAAATATGTAGCACGTGTAGTGTATAATCGTCGTTTAATCCGTTCGCTAAAACAACCCAACCGAATTATTTGAAATTTAAAATACAGTTAAACCTCCGAATAAGGGACACCTATGGGACAGGAAATAAATTTTGTCCTTTAAATAGAGGTGTCCCTAATTCGGAATTTTTACTTACAATAGAACTTCCAAATAAGGGGCAGCTAAGGGACTTGAACTTTTGTCCCTTAAATAGAGATGTCCCTTATTCGGAGTGCCCCTTATTTGGAGGTTTCACTGTATATAATTGTTACATAATTTTGTTGTATCATTTCAAATTTTATGAAAATCGGATGTATAGTTTAATTACAGAGACAATCAAAAGCATTCCGTAACATTATAGGCCAATGGGAAAAAATGCTACTTTCAAAATGCATTTTAATGATGTCAGACTATTTCAAGCATAATAAAATTGATATGAATCTATGAAGTATATACTAAAATATCCATTCTGAGATGCAAAGAATATTTGTTATTAATTATCAGGATCACACAAAAGTATTCCATTGCATAATATAATGGTACAGAGGGAAACATTGTTTGGGGACCTTTTAATTAATCTATTTCACATTTTATGAAATTGATGTACGTTGTTAAAATTTTACTGCAAGATACTTCCTGCATAATAGAAAGCATTTAGTATTTACTGGGACACAGATTTCGGTTACTATTATGTATCGGAAGTACTGTATACTATTACACCAAGATCTCAATATTTTTAAAACTTAGTTATAGTACGAACGCACCTCATGTGCTACTTTTGACATCCAATTTGAAACTTGCTTTAAAAAAAAAAAAAAAAAAAAAAAAAAAAAAAAATTAGTAAGTTGTCGAAAATAAAAAATCTGTTAAATTTGATTTTCTGTCCTCATCGAGTTAAAGGATGAAAATCTGGGATTAGTTAAATATCGATTCACATATTAAGACGCAATCGGTCTACCAGGCATACCTAGTTGGAAAACATCTAAAAACCCGACTTAATGGTTGATTCGTAAGTTTACCATTGTGCATTCCTGCACCAAAAGTATTAAAGCATGGAGGATTGGGAGCAGGAAAACAATGGTAAATTAAACCAACCGCTAAAATTTAATTTTTAGGTGTTTTCCACCACGATATGACTTGGCAGACCGATTGCGTTCTGATATGCAATTCGAGATTTAACTATTCCTAGATTTTCATCCGTGAACCCGATTAGGTGATTGTCTGTGCTGCTACCTGCCGGTCTTACCCTTTTATGAAATTTGAATTAATGTTTTTATTTACACTATATCTATATCTATCTATCTATATATCATCATCATCATCATCATCAACCGTTTTCGATCCACTGCTGGATGTAGGTCTCCCCCAGATTTTTCCAATGTTTTCTGTCTAGTGCTTTCGTCATCCAATTTACACCAGCCACTTTTCTAATTTCGTCACTCCATCTTACTTGTGGTCGTCTTCTTGGTCGTTTTACATCTCTGGGATACCACTGTAGTATATTTATGATCCATCTATTGTCTTGTCTTCTTGCAATGTGCCCAGCCCATTTCCATTTTAGCTGCTTTATTCTTTCAAGGATGTCAAAAACTTTTGTTTGATTTCTTATCCAGGTTATCCTCTTTCTGTCTCTTCTAGTTATGCCTAGCATACATCTTTCCATGCTTCTCTGTGTTGTTTGTAATCTTTGTATCATCCGTTTTGTTAGTGTCCATGTTTCTGCTCCATAGGTTAATGCAGGTAAAATACATTGATTAAAAACTTTTCTTTTCAAACAAAGAGGCATATTACTCTTCAGAATAATACTGTTCTTCCCGAAAGCACTCCACCCATTTCTTATTCTTCTATTGATTTCATTCAAGATACTATTATCCGATGATATTTCCTGTCCTAGGTACACATAACTTTGCACTTCTTTAATCTCAGTGTTCTTGTAGACAATTTTCTTTTTTGATGTAAATGAATTAAACATCACCTTAGTCTTTTCTAAATTTATTTTTAATCCTACATTGATGCTAGCTTCTGCAAGATCTTTTAGCATAATTTCCAATTCTTCAGGACTGTTACTGAAAATTACAATGTCGTCAGCGAACCGGAGATGACTTAAAAATTCTCCATTTATTCTAATCCCTTTGTTTTCCCAATCCAGCTTCTTGAAGATATTTTCTAAGACAGCATTAAAAAGTTTGGGTGAAATTGTGTCTCCTTGTCTTACTCCTCTTCCGAGCTTGATCTTCGCTTTTCCTTTATCTAAACGGATGGTTGCTGTTGCTTTCTTGTAAATCTTCTTTATGATATTGATGTAAGGTTTGTCTATACCAATGTCCTCCAGAGAATCTACTACTGCTGATGTGTAGACGGAATCAAAAGCTTTTTCATAATCAATAAAGGCAAGGCAGAGAGGTAAATTATATTCTTCTACAAAATATCATTATTATTTTTTTTTCTGTTTTACATATATAAATAAATAAATAAAAGTCATGTATTTTAAACTTTTCAGTTTCAAATTAAAGCTAGGTATTATAAATGAAATGAGTGTAAGGATTATATTTTAAATAATTACTGAAATACGAAAAAGTGCCACGGGTACAATATTTGGCGATTTATTATCTGCACCAGTCTAGCATAAAAATACGGTGTTCTTGATTTATTAGCACAGATGTCATATATGCATCACATTGACGCGTTATTTTTCTGACATCAATTTGGCAAAAACCTCGTTTTCAATTACCAGTTACATATATATTTTAAAACTAATTTCTATTATTTTAAAAGGGAAATGATAATTAAAAAAAAGTTTAGTTAAAAATTATAGAATAAAACAATTTATATCATTTTTTAAAAGAAAATAAAAGCAAACGTACAGTTTATTAATAAATAAATAACAATAGCCGGGTTGCATTTTTAGAAAGAATCACGTTTTGAGCACTTTATCGCCAGAACAACTGTTGGCGCGGAGATGAAGTCAATGCTACGCACCCTTTCTTGTTTGTGACGTCAAACGCCTAGTGAATGACAACCCTTCCTTCTGTAAAGAGATCGTGCTTATTGTTCATTTGTTTTTCCGAGGATATATTATGAGGAAATGTTATTCAACATTGTTTACAAGTAAAACATAGTTTAAAACAAAGAGCTTATTAAAATGCTTTAGATTTCACAGAACATATAATTTAAACATAGGTTTTTTGCTTTGAAGACGATTTCTTCTCATATAAAATACAATATTCAAAATATTTTTTTAATTTAGGTAAGATTTTGATTCTAAAATACGATAGATCGTCTGCCGCCATTTCGGATTTGAAAATCAAAACAGAACGACGATTGCCGTTTGGCGATGCAGCTAGCTGAACAGTCTCGTTTTCGCCAACTCGCCAAGGCTGGTGCTCAAAACGTGATTCTTTCCGAAAATGCAGCCGGGTTACCATGTGAGGCACATATAATTGCCATTTTGTTGCAATCGCGCCAATGTGGTGCGTATATGACATCTGTGTCTATTTCTCTAACAGAATCTTCTAATTTGGCAAAAAAATTGAACCATTAAAATAAATTATGAATAAAAGCAATATCATTTAATATTTAGTATACATTCAAGGGAGACCAAAATGGTCGCCAAGGGCGGCTAATTTATAGGAAAATACAAATGTGTCTTTATTTAACGGAACACAGAACACAATATAAAAGCATTCAAAATACATTAAAGTCCTTTTAAAATTAAAACGTTTTCAACTGAACTTACTCAACCGTCATTAAGAACTAAAAGTTGAGATCTTACTGATGATTGCCAAATAAGTTTGTTCATTTGAAAACGTTTTGATTTAAAAGGACTTTAATGTATTCTAAATGTTTTTTATTGTATTGTAAGCACCCATCAGTAATGATACTTTTATTTGTATTTTTCTATAAATTTTAATTATTAATCAAGGTGAATTTAGCGCTGAAATTTGAACTCCTTAAATGAAAATTTTAAATATTTGAAGCTAATTTTTGCACAAGGTAACAAATTTATTTTACATTTTAGTAATATCGTTTAATGAAATTCGACTAAGTATTTTTTATTGATTTTTTTTTTTTTTTTTTTTTCAAAATATTCGTAACTTGCCGAAAGTAAGAGTCGTTTAAATTTAGCATTCAGTACAAATGAGGGGGATTGTTAAATATTGAAAATAAGTGGGGCATCATTTATGGACAGTCCCTTAGGGAGTGTTGAATTCACACACTTTTCACCGGATAGAACTCCTGTAGCTTCTGGGGGGGGGGGGGGGGATTGCACTTTTTGACCATTGAAAATACAAAATATCAAATCTTTCAAGTCATGTTACTCTTCCGGGGGGGGGAATCCTCACCCCCCCTTCCTGAATTCAACACTTGGTGTAAGGGAAACGAAACAGAACAAAACCAAACGGGCCAAAATTTTACTAGTATCTATCTATCTATCTATCTATATAAAAAGCATTTATATATATATATATATATATATATATGTGTGTGTGTATAAGAAATCCATTGTCTGCGAGACCGCTAGCATTAGTTGAGTGTTAAAGTTTTATTGTCCGTTTCAAAAATTAAATACTCGAAGGAAATTAAGTTTAGTAATTTTTGTCAATTCGTTCTCAATTTCTTTCTTTAACCTGTAAGTTTGTAGGTGAAAAAGTAAAGTAATTACAGGGACGGTGGGAGAGACCGCATTTATTTGTGGATCTATTAAATTTTTCGTGTTGTAATACTATTATCAAATTGTACAAATGTGTATTTTAAACTTTAAATTTATGATGGGAGGAGGGGGGGGGGGCTTTCAAAGACATTTTTTCGTCGAATACATTTTTGAATCTATATTTTCTTCATCGAAAATCCCAGTTAACCTTTAACTGCTGTGACAGAAATTGTCCATAGCTACTGTGACGCGTCTGCGAGATCGCTTGATCGAATCATGAATAAAACGTGATAACTCATATGATGGGAGTTATTTTATAAGTCGCATTTATTTGTGGATCCATTAAATTTTTCGTGTTGTAATACTAGTGTTAAATTGTACAAATGTGTATTTTAAACTTTTAATTTATGATGGGAGGGGAAAAAAATAAGCTTTCAAAGACATTTTTGTGACGAATACATTTCTGAAGTAATATATATATATACTACTATTAAAAAATGCTCTGACGAGCACCAAAAAAGGTTAATATGTTTTTAAGTATGAAAAAGGGTTTGACAAGTGCTTCTGTTAATTATTGAGCATGAGGAAGGACAAGGGATCCCTTCTTGACTACAACTCACTTCAATGCCAACTTTTAAAAAATCATATTTGCGCTTTTTCCGTATGAAAGAAATTTGCGGTTCTTTAGTAGAACTTTCCACCGTGCTTTAGATGTTAACCAGGGGTGTAGTCGTAAAAATAAGATAGGATATATGCTCTAAGCAGAGGGATACCCTAGAATGTGTATACTATAAGCTTTCTTGAGAAATAATGTATATGGTGTTCTATTAAAAAGTCCAGAAGGCATACGGCGTATAACATGCACTTACATCCCTGATGTTAACTGCACTGTTCACTCTGCACTATACTACAAATAAATTTTCTGTGCAATTATACACTTAGGGCATGCTTGGTGCCAGTGCATGAATGTGATGCAGGAACTAGGTTTTTGGCACTGTGTCGTCTTCCCTTACATTTATGTCTAATTAAGCTGCACCTTTACTGGTTATGTCTTTACACTATACATTTTTATAGTAACTGCGACTGATTTGTTTTCACGGAAAAAGCGCAAATATGATTTTTTAAAAGTTGGCATTGAAGTGAGTTGTAGCCAAGAAGGGATCCCTTGTCCTTCCTCATGCTCAATAATTAACAGAAGCACTTGTCAAACCCTTTTTCATACTTAAAAACATATTAACCTTTTTTGGTGCTCGTCAGAGCATTTTTTAATACTAGTCATTTAATTTTTTGATAAAAACTGAAGATTTTCTAATATCTTAAAAAGAAAAATAACTGCTGCTGTCAAAATTTATAAAATGATAACAACAGCATAAAATTTTGAGGAAGCAGGACATTTCGGTCCCGCCGTTTCGGTCCCGCCGTTTCGGTCCCGAGACATTTCGGTCCCTGGCCATTTCGGTCCCGAGACGTTTCGGTCCCGAGACATTTCGGTCCCGAGACATTTCGGTCCCGAGACATTTCGGTCCATGGCCATTTCGGTCCCGAGACATTTCGGTCCATGGACTTTTCGGTCCTCAGACATTTCGGGCCCTTCTCCAGCAAGCTGAAATTTTGTACACGGGAAATAGCTGACATAATTTTATAGGGAACATTTTAGAGTGTTGAATTCAGGGGCGGGTCATTCCCCCCAGAGCTATCAATGCCCCCCTCCGGAAATTTTGAGATTTTGTGTTTTCAGTGTTAAAAAGTGTAATCCCCCCAGGACTCTATTGAATCCCCCCGGAGCCACAGAAGTTCCTCCCGGAGAAAAGAGTCTGAATTCAACGCTGGTTTTTTAACTGAAAACCACATAAAGTTTTAGTGTAATGCGATTAATTAGAAGTAACAAGTACCCAAAAACCGCTTACACGTATAACTCGGATCAAAACTCAAACATATTGCAGCGGATCCAAACGCTATGCAAATTTCACATGACAGAAGTAATTGTTTTCAGGAGTGAGGGGAGGATTGTTCTGTTGATTTATATAGAAGTTCCTCAATCATGAAGATCTGGTAATTTAAAAACACGTATAAGTTGAATTTAATTTGCTTAAGCAAATGTCCATGGCCTACACATTTTCAGTTGCATATAATTTGTACAATATGTGTTTAACAATGAAAAAAAAAATCTGCAAATAGTTTTAGAAATCTTTATTTCATCCTATTATTTAAGGGCACATCATTTTTAGATTATGTCATTTTACATTTTTTTTTTTCTTTTTTTTTTTTTTTTTTTTTTTTTTTTTTTTTAAGGGGTTTTTAACATGGAATTGTGATAAAGCCACATTATTTTTTAAGTTCTGCATCGGGATTGACTAAAACATTTTATTTTTTAAATAATTATTTTATTTCGCTATTAAAAAAACTATTTAAAAGTTTGCGTTAATCTTTTTACATATAACAATTATTGCTACGAAATAACTTTTTACGTGTAACAACCTTTTTACATATAACAATGCAAAAATTACAAATCCTTTTTAATACATTAAACACTTTTTATGCTTATTACATTCAAAAACTACGAGCGAAATAAACACAAGTCAAATCTGGGAGGTCCGTCCGCATTGGAACTCCAGAGTAAAAAGGACATTGTATTATAGAATGAGGGATTTCATCTGACAAGGGTATAAAGATCAAGATAAGTAGAATAAAGCTAACTACCTATCTTTTCTAGCTATTTTGTATAAAGATGACTATTTGTTCAGATGGGCGTTGACAATTGATTGACATGTAGAATTTTTCTTAAAAGAGGTTAATAGTAGTACTTAGCTGGTACTTATATGCATATATTTCAAATTTTATAGGAACACCAACATAAAAAATTATAAGTGTTTAAAAATTCCCGGCACTCGGTTTTGATTTGTTTCTTACTTAATGTTATACATTATTTTATTAAATGATTAATATAATCTTAGAAAATTTTAAAGCATTAATAATTATGCTGTTAAATTAAAAAAAAATTTTAAATTAAATTATTTTTATCAAACATATTTATTAATAAGAATTCAAAATTATTTTAACTATTAATTGTTTAAGTGACTTATTTATCAATAACTTGTTTAAAATCTAGTTTATAGCTCTTATTATAGCAAAAATGAAAAAACATATTTTTTAAATTTCAGCTACTATAATGTTATCAAGTTCATTAGGATATATAAAAATTATAAGGATTCTCAAAATAAATATGTTATTTATTCATTTATTGGTTAGTTTATGATATTTTTCTTACTCTTTAAAAATAATTAATTAATATATGATTGCTTTTTGCGAACTGTAAACTATAACTTTGTTTCAGAAAATTTAAATCTTCATCTGGATAATAATGTTACCTAACACTGTTAAGAAATATTTTTACGCATTGTTACAGTGTTGCATTATTATGTTTAATTAATTATTACGTTACGTTACTGATTTTTCAATAATAATAATAATAATTTCCTTTTTTGAAATAAATAATAATTTTTGAATAAAAACTTATGGTGATGAATAATTCCTATAAATTAAATCACAAAACAGTTAGTGATTTTAAAATTAAAATCAAATTAATATTTTATTAAATATATGTATTTTTAATTTAATGAATCTTTATTTAATTAAATTGATCAAATTATTAATACCCATTTCGAATTTTACTTTAAATAAACTCAATAAATAATCTGTTTTATATTCAATTTATCATTAGGTTTTGTAGTAGTTATAAACTGAAACTTATTTTTTACCTCTTTATTTATTTTATATTTAAAGTTACTGAAATTTAAAACTATTAATTCAATCAATAATAAAATTAAAATAAGAATTGTCAATTTTTTTTCTGTGAAAGTGGGAGCGAAAAGGTAATGCAAATAAATAAATAAACGATAAATTAAAAAAGCTTAGTTTTGTCAGTTAAAATTTGAAAATAAAATTATTTAAAATAATAATTACATTATTATATAAAATTGAAAAATAATCATTTTATTACAAAGAAATAAGCCCACTTTCAATAAAATTAATTCACAAAAATTGTCTTCATAAAGTAAGAAAACTGTGAAAAAAAAAAAAAAAAAAAAAAAAAAAAATTGCAACCAATAATTATTACATAAAAAAGGTCGTTGGAGCATTTATATTTTTTAAACAAAAAATTTTCATAGCACGCCTAGTTAGGAAATCACTAATTTAAAGATTCTAAGAAAGTGTGATAAAACAATCAATAAAATATGTATTTTAGTTTTTTGTATAGATAAAATACCTAATACAAAGAACATATGATAAAACTTAAAATATTCATTATGTTAAATAATAATAATAAAGACAGTGTAAAATTATATAACATTGTTTAATCAAATTTTCAACTTGCTGTGATTTTATTATCACGAGTTACAATAGATTAAACTTATTGGACTATTATATTCAGCTTTGTATAAAATTTAAGGGAAGGGGGGCAGGAGAATAAAAATATTAAAAAAAGCCAAAACAATGTTGAGCTTACAGCGTTTAGTAGGCCTTCATCGATCAGAAACCAAGTTATAAGGTGGCCGGTAAAGAAATAGCAAGGGACCGAAATGGCCAGGGACCGAAATGGCAAGGGACCGAAATGTCTCGGGACCGAAATGGCTAGGGACCGAAATGTCTCGGGACCGAAATGGCAAGGGACCGAAATGGCCAGGGACCGAAATGTCTCGGGACCGAAATGTCTCGGGACCGAAATGTCTCGGGACCGAAATGTCTCGGGACCGAAACGGCGGGACCGAAATGGCGGGACCGAAATGTCGTGTACCCAAATTTTGATGTATCAGAATAATTATAAAAGTCATTGCATTGCTATATAAAATGCATGATAAGAAAAATAAACCATGGATTTGAACGAAAAAAGTACAGAACTTTATTAAAAGAATTAAAAGCCATACCAATTAAATATATTCAAGGTAATTTCTCAAATAAAACATTCACAACTAGAAAAATTCTAGAAATTGAATAACAATTAACATAAGAATATTCCCGAAGGAATAATAATTTAACACAAAAGCATTTCTAAATAAAACGAACTTACATCCGACGGGATTTGAACTCTATACCCGCTGCTGAGCAGCCAAATATCTTACCACGAGAGTCCTAGTTTAACACCAGAGATGTTGCAAATTTTGCTATAATACCTATATAAATACCAGCATAAGTCTTGTGACTGTCATCAACAGCTCCGATCTGATTGTTTTATTTTTTATATGCCCGACGGCTATTTTGCTACTTTTATTTTAGCTACTCGAAACAATCGCCAAATAGGTTTCCTTCGCCTTAATTTCATTTTAAATATAAAGCTGACACTAGCTTTATTTAAAGTACATGACTTTCATTAAAAAACACATAAATTAAAAATACATATATCAGATACATTTAACTTGCACGTTTTTCTTTCATTTTATAAAAAATACTATAAGTAAATATATAACTATTTAATTTATCCCATCGACCAAAGAACGATAGACAAACTGTAAGATTATATGCCAATAATGGATGAACATAAATGTTACACTTCCTTGACATTAAACCCGCTACACTTGTTTGTTAAGTAATCAAATGATTTTAATTCGATGATTTATTTATATTCTTATGAATGTTTGACTAATTTATTTGTTCTTTTGTTATTTAATATAAATTTTATGCCAATAAGCGAATAGCTCTTGATATTAATTGAGAAAAATATAATATGTAATTTATTAAAGTTACTTTATGGTTGTATCCGCCGACATTATTTGGTTAAATAAAAAGCATTTAACTCCTTACAAATTTCCGCTAACATTGATATTTTTGGTACCTTCGTATTAAGAGCCTGCATCAGTCAAACCGAAACTGAAAATCCTATCACAAACCTATGCTTGTTGCCACCAGGAAGGCGTATCCCGAACCCAAAGATTGACACTTTAAAAGACCAATGATATTTTCCAAGCTTGTAATTAATAAGAAAATGGTCATCTCACGCCACCCTTTACCTCCAGGCGATAAAAAGGGGATAAGATACCCCAGGAAGAAAAAAGTCATTAGCAAATGCTAAAAACTCTCGCACCTTTTCAATACTGATAGCCCGAGGGATATGTGCATTTGGATAGTTTCTTCGAGATCATTTCTTACCAAAACACTCGGATCCGTTTTAAAACAAGTCGACATTGACCTTTTTTGTTAGATAGTTTCAAGTGAAATTGAATCATTTATATGTAATTTTAAAAGACAACATACAGATCGTGATTATTATGTCAGAGATTGCACATTAAACATTTTCCAAAGAATCTCCTCTACATTTTAATATTTTTAAATGATTTTTTTTTATCATTGAATAGCTGAGATCATTGAACTGTACAAAGACCGTTTTATATTTTTTCGATTTTGTTACGAGTATTTTATAGTGGCTTACATCAATAAAGCGAAATCCCAAGATAGAAATTTTTAAGATATCTCGTTTGTATTTTAATATTTTAAAATGATTTTTTTAGCATTGAACAGCTGAGATTTTTCGGTATAAAGACCGTTTTGTACTTTTTTGATTTTGTTTACAGGTGTTTTAAAGAGGCTACTTCAGTCAAGTGAAATCCAATGGAAGAAATTTATAAAAATATCTCTTCTACATTTTTATATTTTTAAATTATTTTTTGGCATTCGATATCTCAGATATTTCGGTACAAAGACCATTTTGTACTTTTTCGACCTTCTTTAGGGGAATTTTAAAAAGCTACTTCAGTCAAATGAAATCCAATGGAAGAAATTTATAAAAATATCTCTTCTACATTTTAATATTTTTAAATGAATTTTTGTCATTGAATAGCTGAGATCTTTCGGTACAAAGATCGTTTTGTACTTTTTCGACTTTGTTTAGGGAAATTTTAAAAAATCTACTTCAGTCAAGTGAAATCCAGTGGTAGAATTTTATAAAAATATCTCTCCTGCATTTTAATATTTTTAAATTATTTTTTAGCATTCGATATCTCAGATCTATCGGTACAAAGACCGTTTACAGAACTTTTTCGACTTTGTTTAGGGGAATTTTAAAAAATCTACTTCAGTCAAGTGAAATCCAGTGGTAGGAATTTATAAAAATATCTCTTCTACATTTTAATATTTTTAAATTATTTTTTGGCATTCGATATCTCAGATATTTCGGTACAAAGACCATTTTGTATTTTTTCGACCTTCTTTAGGGGAATTTTAAAAAGCTACTTCAGTCAAATGAAATCCAATGGAAGAAATTTATAAAAATATCTCTTCTACATTTTAATATTTTTAAATGAATTTTTGTCATTGAATAGCTGAGATCTTTCGGTACAAAGATCGTTTTGTACTTTTTCGACTTTGTTTAGGGAAATTTTAAAAAATCTACTTCAGTCAAGTGAAATCCAGTGGTAGAATTTTATAAAAATATCTCTCCTGCATTTTAATATTTTTAAATTATTTTTTAGCATTCGATATCTCAGATCTATCGGTACAAAGACCGTTTACAGAACTTTTTCGACTTTGTTTAGGGGAATTTTAAAAAATCTACTTCAGTCAAGTGAAATCCAGGGGTAGGAATTTATAAAAATATCTCTTCTACATTTTAATATTTTTAAATTATTTTTTGGCATTCGATATCTCAGATCTTTCGGTACAAAGACCGTTTTGTACTTTTTCGACTTTGTTTAGGGGAACTTTAAAAAAGCTATTTCAGTCAAGTGAAATCCAATGGTAGAAATTTATAAAAATATCTCTTCTACATTTTAATATTTTTAAATGATTTTTTTGTCATTGGATAGCTTAGATCTTTCTCTACAAAGACCGTTTTGTACTTTTTCGACTTTGTTTAGGGGAATTTTAAAAAAGCTACTTCAGTCAAGTGAAATCCAATGGTAGGAATTTATAAAAATATGTCTTCTACATTTTAATATTTTAAAATGATTTTTATGTCATGGGATGGCTGAGATCTTTCTGTACAAAGACCTTTTTTTATATTTTCGACTTTCTGTAGGGGAATTTTAAAAAAGCTACTTCAGTCAAGTGAAATCCAATGCTAGAAATTTCTGAAAATATCTCTTCTATATTTTAATATTTTTAAATGATTTTTTTGTCATGTTATAGCTCAGATCTTTCGGTACAAAGACCGTTTTGTACTTTTTCGACTCTGTTTAGGGGTATTTTAAAAAAGCTACTTCAGTGAAGTGAAATCCAATGGTAGAAATTTATAAAAATATCTCTTCTACATTTTAATATTTGTAAATCATTATTTGGCATTCGATATCTCAGATCTTTTGGTACAAAGACCGTTTTGTACTTTTTTGATTTTGTTTACAGTTGTTTTAAAGAGGTTACTTCAGTCAAATGAAATCCAATGGTAGAATTTATAAAAATATCTCTTCTACATTTTAATATTTTTAAATGTTTTTTTGTAATTGAATAGCTGAGATCTTTCGGTAAAAAGACCTTTTTGTTTACAGCTGTTTTAAAGAGGCTACTTCAGTCAACCGAAATCCTATAGTAAAATTTTATAAGTATGTCTTTTCGACATTTAAAGATTTTTAAATGATTTTTTGTCATGGGATAGCTGAGATCTTTAGGTACAAATACCGTTTTGTATTTTTTTATATTTTGTTTACAGGTATTTTAAAAGGCTACATCAGTCAATTGAAATCCAATGGTAGAAATTTATAAAAATATATCTTCTACATTTTAATATTTTGAAATAACTTTTTTTTTTTTTTTTTTTTTTTTTTTTGTTATTGGATAGCTTAGATCTTTCGGTACAAATACCGTTTTGTACTTTTTTAATTTTGTTTACAGATGTTTTAAAAAAGATACTTCAGGCAAGTGAAATCGAATGGTAGGAATTTATAAAAATATCTCTACTACATTTTAATATTTTTAAATGAATTTTTGTCATTGGATAGCTGAAATCTTTCGGTACAAAGATCGTTTTGTACTTTTTCGACTTTGTTTAGGGAAATTTTAAAAAATCTACTTCAGTCAAGTGAAATCCAGTGGTAGAATTTTATAAAAATATCTCTTCTGCATTTTAATATTTTTAAATTATTTTTTAGCATTCGATATCTCAGATCTATCGGTACAAAGACCGTTTACAGAACTTTTTCGACTTTGTTTAGGGGAATTTTAAAAAATCTACTTCAGTCAAGTGAAATCCAATGGTAGGAATTTATAAAAATATCTCTTCTACATTTTAATATTTTTAAATCATTATTTGGCATTCGATATCTCAGATCTTTTGGTACAAAGACCGTTTTGTACTTTTTTGATTTTGTTTACAGTTGTTTTAAAGAGGTTACTTCAGTCAAATGAAATCCAATGGTAGAATTTATAAAAATATCTCTTCTACATTTTAATATTTTTAAATGTTTTTTTGTCATTGAATAGCTGAGATCTTTCGGTAAAAAGACCTTTTTGTTTACAGCTGTTTTAAAGAAGCTACTTCAGTCAACCGAAATCCTATAGTAAAATTTTATAAGTATGTCTTTTCGACATTTAAAGATTTTTAAATGATTTTTTGTCATGGGATAGCTGAGATCTTTAGGTACAAATACCGTTTTGTATTTTTTTATATTTTGTTTACAGGTATTTTAAAGAGGCTACATCAGTCAAGTGAAATCCAATGGCAGAAATTTATAAAAATATATCTTCTACATTTTAATATTTTGAAACGACTTTTTTTGTCATTGGATAGCTTAGATCTTTCTCTACAAAGACCGTTTTGTACTTTTTCGACTTTGTAAGGGGAATTTTAAAAAAGCTACGTCAGTCAAGTGAAATCCAATGGTAGGAATTTATAAAAATATGTCTTCTACATTTTAATATTTTAAAATGATTTTTATGTCATGGGATGGCTGAGATCTTTCTGTACAAAGACCGTTTTTTATATTTTCGACTTTCTCTAGGGGAATTTTAAAAAAGCTACTTCAGTCAAGTGAAATCCAATGCTAGAAATTTCTAAAAATATCTCTTCTATATTTTAATATTTTTAAATGATTTTTTTGTCATGTTATAGCTCAGATCTTTCGGTACAAAGACCGTTTTGTACTTTTTCGACTCTGTTTAGGGGAATTTTAAAAAAGCTACTTCAGTGAAGTGAAATCCAATGGTAGAAATTTATAAAAATATCTCTTCTACATTTTAATATTTGTAAATCATTATTTGGCATTCGATATCTCAGATCTTTTGGTACAAAGA
This sequence comes from Maratus speculifer, assembly GCA_964019185.1. Lineage (NCBI taxonomy): Eukaryota > Metazoa > Arthropoda > Arachnida > Araneae > Salticidae > Maratus > Maratus speculifer. Next base: position 247,938,479 of record OZ025301.1, on the reverse strand, counting down.
CCGTTTTGTACTTTTTTGATTTTGTTTACAGTTGTTTTAAAGAGGTTACTTCAGTCAAATGAAATCCAATGGTAGAATTTATAAAAATATCTCTTCTACATTTTAATATTTTTAAATGTTTTTTTGTCATTGAATAGCTGATATCTTTCGGTAAAAAGACCTTTTTGTTTACAGCTGTTTTAAAGAGGCTACTTCAGTCAACCGAAATCCTATAGTAAAATTTTATAAGTATGTCTTTTCGACATTTAAAGATTTTTAAATGATTTTTTGTCATGGGATAGCTTAGATCTTTCGGTACAAATACCGTTTTGTACTTTTTTAATTTTGTTTACAGATGTTTTAAAAAAGATACTTCAGGCAAGTGAAATCGAATGGTAGGAATTTATAAAAATATCTCTTCTACATTTTAATATTTTTAAATTATTTTTTGGCATTCAATATCTCAGATCTTTCGGTACAAAGACTGTTTTGTACTTTTTCGACTTTGTTTAAGGGAATTTTAAAAAAGCTACTTCAGTCAAGTGAAATCCAATGGTAGGAATTTATAAAAAATATCTCTTCTACATTTTAATATTTTTAAATGATTTTTTTGGCATTGGATAGCTGTGATCTTTCGGAACAAAGACTGTTTTGTACTTTTTTGAATTTGTTTACAGGTGTTTTAAAGAAGCTACTTCATTCAAGCAAAATCCTATAGTAGAATTTTATAAATATGTCTTTTTACTTTTAAAGATTTTTAAATGATTTTTTGGCATTCGATGTCTCAGATCTTTCGGTACAAAGACCGTTTTGTACTTTTTTGACTTTGTTTAGGATAATTTTAAAAAAGCTACTTCAGTCAAGTGAAATCAAATGGTAGTAATAACAAAAAAAAAAAAAAAAAAGAATATCTTCTACATTTTAATGTTTTTAAATTTTTTTTTGGCATTGGATATCTTAGATCTTTCGGCACAAAGACCGTTTTGTACTTTTTTGACTTTGTTTAAGGGAATTTTAAAAAAGCTACTTCAGTCAAGTGAAATCCAATGAAAGAAATTTATAAAAGTATCTCTTCTATATTTTAATATTTTTAAAGAAACAGGAAACTTGTCAAAGAAACAGGATCACAGAACTATTATTGGCGCATTTATGAACTATTCGTATTTGCCTCAACTAGTCTGTTCACAAGTGCCCCACATAGCCATTAGAGTTAAATTGACAAATCATTGACATTTCTCAATTTTAGAAGATATTTTAGTTTTCATAGCATACGTTAAAACAGTAAAATTTAAATAAATGAATGAATAAATAAAGTTATTCGCGTAGCAATTTGTTACTGAGATTTTATTTTTGAGATCGATAAACAGACTGTAATTGACTACTAAAGAAAAATAAAATGTTAAAGAGCTTCAAGAAAGTTTTACCATATGTCTGCCGGGGCTGTCATTGCTAGTAATTAAAAAATAAATAAATAAAAATAATATTAATTGTAATAATTGTAAAAAAATTGCTTCATTTTATCACCTTAATTCCAAATTAGTACCTAATAAGAAAGAGAGAGAAAAAACTTTTAATCGCGGTTTCTATGCCTGTTTATTGAATTTAATGAAATATGATAATGACTTTATTTATATATGATTTTGCTCTAATAACTAACAGAATAAAATGTAAATATATTTATAAACAGGGATGCCACTTTTCCGCCAAATGGCGGATTTCCGCTTTTTTTAGTTTTTAAGAATCCGCGATTTTCGTTAAGCGATCACAAAATAAAATAACGATTTTCGTCAAACAATCGCGAAATAAAAAGCTATTTTCGTCAAATAATCGCGATACAAAACGGCGATTTTTGCTAAATGATCGCGACATAGAACGGAGATTTTTGTCAAAAGATCGCGATATAAAACGGCGATTTTTCTGAAACGATCGCGGTATAAAACGGCGATTTATTTCAAACGACTGCAAAGTAAAACGGCTATTTTTGCCAAACGATCGCGACACAAAACGGCGATTTTTGCCAACTGATGGCGACATAAAACGGCGATTTTTGTCAAGAGATAGCGATGTAAAATGGCGATTTTTGTCTAACGATCACGAAGCAAAAAGGCTATTTTCGTCTAACAGTTGAGCGTAAAGTGGCGATTTTCGTCAGAAGATCGCGATATAAAACGGCGATTTTCATCAAACGATCGCAGTATAAAACGGCGATTTTTGTCAAACGATTACGAAGTAAAAACGGCGATTTTCGTCAAACGATCGCGTTGTAAAACGGCAATTCTTGTCAATCACAAAAAAATACCCTGCAAATTTTTGCTATTCATTTGTGGAATAATCATCTAATCGCTTGCCTGGTTACCTAAATTAATTTAAAATGATGTACTACATATAATTCCTTACTAAATCTGTTGCTGGGTTACCTTATTTCATGTAAAATATTGTGAACTAAAGAAAAAATCATTTTTATTTACTCTTATAAGTTTTCATGCACAATAAATTAACAGAATATTTCAGATTTTTTGACAAATGCACATTTAGAAAGACTTGTTAAAAGTTTATATGGGGGGGGGGGGGGGGAGAGATGGTCTCTTTAAAAAAAATAGTTTTTTATAAATTTAATTTTTTATTTAGTTTATTATAAACAATAAAGTTTACAAAATTCCCACAATACATGTCATAAATTTTACCTTACGTGTAATTTCCTCTTTTTTGTTAATTTCTGAGTGGCATCCCTGTATAAATAACCATTTAAATACGTAATCACAATTTGAACTTTCAATATTTTTATTAATTACATCAGTAGTTACATGGTACAAAGAAAAATAAATATCTTGTTTATGAACACTTTCAATGATATATAGAATATGTTAAGCTAAACAAAGATAATACAAATTTTATTTACACAATTTGCGTCCACAAAGGCATATTTGCTACATTTTGGAAATCAGATTAGCGTATTTAATAATAATTCTGGTAATATCTATGAATTTACACTTTCTAAACATAAAAAATTTCTAAAAATTTACATTTTCTAAATATTAACAAATCTAAAGCATTATTAGACTTACGAACAGCACTTGAAATATCATTATCAAAATGTAAATATTTTAAAACATTTTAGTTTTCTTTAAAATTCTGAGAGTTTCAGTTTTCAATAGCTCTACTAAGTGTCCCCCCCCCCCCTTCAAATATTACTTCACATTTATTTTCTATTATGTAAACAAACACGAAATTACAAATTTTGCTATGTGCAAAGCATTTTTCGTATTTTGTCTCCATCTGAAATCTCCTTCGAAAACAGAGTAATAAATAAAAAGAATAAATTAAAAATCATTTTTATGTAGAATGCATTACTTATAGTACAAAATAAAATAATATATATATATATATATATAGGGTAGATGTGCCATTTCAGTAACTTTATTTATTTATTTTAGGTTATACAAGTTGTTAAAGATATATTATTTTCTGTCTTAAATATTTCATGATTCATTTCTGACAAAACTGCTCTTACACAACAAAATACTTATATTATTAAATTTATAGAAGTAAATAGAAAGAGAAATGAAACTAGAGTAGTCTTTTAAAGAGGCTACTTCAGCCAAGTGAATTCCAATGGTAGAAATTTATAAAAATATCTCGTCTACATTTTAATATTTTTAAATGATTCTTTTGTCATGTGATAGCTAAGATCTTTCGGTACAAAGACCGTTTTGTACTTTTTAGACTTTTATTAGGGGAATTTTAAAAAAGCTACTTCTGTCAAGTGAAATCCAATGGTAGAAATTTATAAAAATATCTCTTCTACATTTTAATATTTTTAAATGATTGTTTTGTCATTGGACAACTAAGATCTTCCGGTACAAAGACCGTTTTGTACTTGTACGACTTTGTTTAGGGGAATTTTAAAAAAGCTACTTCAGTCAAGAGAATTCCAATAGTAGAAATTTATAAAAATATCTCGTCTACATTTTAATATTTTTAAATGATTCTGTTGTCATGGGATAGCTAAGATATTTCGGTACAAAGGCCGTTTTGTACTTTTTCGACTTTGTTTACAGGTGTTTAAAAGAGGCTACTTCAGTCAAGTGAAATCCATTGGTAGAAATTTATAAAAATATCTCGTATACATTTTAATATTTTTAAATGATTTTTTCTCATTTGATAGTTGAGATCTTTCTGTACGAAGAATGTTTTTACTTTTTTGATTTTGTTTACAGGTGTTTTAAAGAGGCTACTTCAGTCAAGTGAATTCCAATGGTAGATATTTATAAAAATATCAGTTGTACATTTTAATATTTTTAAATGATTTTTTGTCATGGGATAGCTGAGTTCATTCGGTACAAACACCGTTTTGTACTTTTTTGACTTTTATTAGGGGAATTTTAAAAAATTTACTTCCTACAAGTGAAATCCAATGGTAGAAATTTATAAAAATATCTCTTCTATATTTTAATATTTTTAAATGATTTTTTGTCATTGGATAGCTAAGATTTTTCGGTACAAAGACCGTTTTGTACTTTTACGATTTTATTTAGGGGAATTTTAAAAAAGCTACTTTAGTCAAGTGAATTCCAATAGTACAAATTTATAAAAATATCTCGTCTACATTTTAATAGTTTTAAATGATTCTGTTGTCATAGGATAGCTAAGATCTTTCGGTACAAAGAACGTTTTGTACTTTTTCGACTTTGTTTACAGATGTTTTAAAGAGGCTACTTCAGTCAAGTAAAATCCATTGGTAGAAATTTATAAAAATATCTCTTCTACATTTTAATATTTTTAAATGATTTTTTTGTCATTAGATAGCTGAGAACTTTCGGTACAAGGACCGTTTTGTACTTTTTTTAAATTTTGTTTACAGGTGTTTTAAAGAGGCTACTTCAGCCAAGTGAATTCCAATGGTAGAAATTTATAAAAATATCTCGTCTACACTTTAATATTTTTAAATGATTCTTTTGTCATGGGATAGCTAATATCTTTCGGTACAAAGACCGTTTTGTACTTTTTAGACTTTCATTAGGGGAATTTAAAAAAAGCTACTTCTGTCAAGTGAAATCCAATGGTAGAAATTTATAAAAGTATCTCTTCTACATTTTAATATTTTAAAATGTTTTCATCTCATTTGATATTTGAGATCTTTCGGTACAAAGACCGTTTTGTACTTTTTCGACTTTGTTTATGAGAATTTTTAAAAAGCTACTTCAGTAATATGAAATCAAATGGTAGAAATTTATAAAATTCTTTCTTCTACATTTTAATATTTTTAAGGGATTTTTTGTCATTGGATAGCTGAGATGTTTCGGTACAAAGACCGTTTTTGCTTTTTTGATTTTGTTTACAGGTGTTTTAAAGAGGCTACTTCAGTCAAGTGAATTCCATTGGTAGAAATTTATAAAAATATCACTTGTACATTTTAATATTTTTAAATATTTTTTTGTCATGGGATAGCTGAGTTCTTTCGGTACAAAGACCGTTTTGTACTTTTTAGATTTTATTAGGGGAATTTTAAAAAAGCTACTTCTGTCAAGTGAAATCCAATGGTAGAAATTTATAAAAATATCTCTTCTACATTTTAATATTTTTAATTGATTGTTTTGTCATTGGACAACTAAGATCTTCCGGAACAAAGACCGTTTTGTACTTGTACGACTTTGTTTAGGGGAATTTTAAAAAAGCTACTTCAGTCAAGAGAATTCCAATAGTAGAAATTTATAAAAATATCTCGTCTACATTTTAATATTTTTAAATGATTCTGTTGTCATTGGATAGCTGAGATCTTTCGGTACAAAGACCGTTTTGTACTTTTTTTTTAATTTTGTTTACAGGTGTTTTAAACAGGCTACTTCAGCCAAGTGAATTCCAATGGTAGAAATTTATAAAAATATCTCGTCTACATTTTAATATTTTTAAATGATTCTGTTGTCATTGGATAGCTGAGATCTTTCGGTACAAAGACCGTTTTGTACTTTTTTTTTAATTTTGTTTACAGGTGTTTTAAACAGGCTACTTCAGCCAAGTGAATTCCAATGGTAGAAATTTATAAAAATATCTCGTCTACATTTTAATATTTTTAAATGATTCTTCTGTCATGGGATAGCTAAGATCTTTCAGTACAAAGACCATTCTGTACTTTTTAGACTTTTATTAGGGGAATTTTAAAAAAGCTACTTCAGTCAAGTGAAATCCAATGGTAGAAATTTATAAAAATATCTCTTCTACATTTTAATATTTTTAAATGATTTTTTCTCATTTGATAGTTGAGATCTTTCGGTACAAAGACCGTTTTCTACTTTTTTCGATTTTGTTTACAGGTGTTTTAAAGAGGCTACTTCAGTCAAGTTAAATCCATTGGTAGAAATTTATTAAAATATCTCTTCTACATTTTAATATTTTTAAATGATTTTTTTGTCATTGGATAGCTAAGATCTTTCGTTACAAAGACCGTTTTGTACTTTTACGACATTATTTAGGGGAATTTTAAAAAAGCTACTTCAGTCAAGTGAATTACAATGGTAGAAATTTATAAAAATATCTCGTCTACATTTTAATATTTTTAAATGATTCTGTTGTCATGGGATAGATAAGATCTGTCGGTACAAAGACCGTTTTGTTATTTTTCGACTTTGTTTACAGGTGTTTTAAAGAGGCTACTTCAGTCAAGTGAATTCCAATGGTAGAAATTTATAAAAATATCTCGTCTACATTTTAATATTTTTATATGATTCTTTTGTGATGGGATAGCAAAGATCTTTCAGTACAAAGACCGTTTTGTACTTTTTAGACTTTTATTAGTGGCATTTTAAAAAAGCTACTTCTGTCAAGTGAAATCCAATGGTAGAAATATATAAAAATATCTCTTCTACATTTTAATCTTTTTAAATTATTTTTTGGCATCCGATATCTCAGATCTTTCGGTACAAAGTCCATTTATACTTTTTCGTCTTTGTTTAGGGGAATTTTAAAAAAGCTATTTCAGTCAAGTGAAATTCAATTGCATAAAATTATAAAAATATCTCTTCTACATTTTAATATTTTTAAATAATTTTTCTGTCATTGGATAGCTGAGATCTTTCTGTGTGAAGACCGTTTAGTACTTTTTTGGTGTTGTTTACAGGTGTTTAAAGAGGCTACTTCAGTCAAGCGAAATCCTGTAGTAGAAATTTATAAATGTATCTTTTCTACATTTAAATCTTTTTAAATGATTTTTTGGCATTGGATATATGAGAGCTTGCGGTACAAAGACCGTTTTATATTTTTTCGAGTTTGCTATGGGGGTTTTAAAGGGGCTTACTTCAATCAAGCGAAATCCTATGAAGTTTTGAAGTTCATATAAATATATATTTTTCTCTTCTACATTTTAATATTTTTAAATGATTTTTTTAGCATTGAATGTTAGAAATTTATAAAGATATCTCGTCTACAAGTAAATATAAACTGATGATTACCTCAATCAAGTAAAATCCCATGGTAGAAATTTATAAAGATATCTTTAAGATCATTTAAAAGTCATTTCTATAGATCATTTTAATACTTGTAATTTTTGTTTCATTATATAACTGATATCTTTCTTTACAAAGAACGTTTTATATCTTTTCGACTTTGTCACGGGTATTTTATAATTACTTACTTCAATAGAGCTAAATCACATTTTAGAAATTTTTAAAGATATCTCGTTTGTATTTTAATTGTCTTTAAACTTTTTTTCGGGGGGGGGGGGGCATTAGATATCGAAGATTTCTCTGTACAAAGATCTTTTTACATTTTTTAGATTTTTTACGGGTATTTTAAAGTGTCTTACTTGAATAGAGAGAAATCCCATTATAGAAATTTATAAAGATATCTCGTCAACATTTTAATTTTTTAAATGATTTTTTTAGCATTGAATTTCTGAGATATTTCTGTACAAATACCTCTTTATATTTTTTTCGATTTTTTTACGGGTATTTTAAAGGTGTTTACTTCAATGAAGTGAAATCCTATGACAGAAATTTATAGAAATATCTCGTCTATATTTTAATAATTTTTTTTATATTGAACAGCTGAGATCTTTCTGTACAAAGACCGTATTACAATTTTCGATTTCGATACAGGTATTTTAAAGTGACTTACTTCAGTCAAGCGAAATCCCATTGTAGAAATTTATAAAAATATCTCGCCTACATTTAAAAAAATTATTTTTTTTTTTCTTACATTGAATAGCCTTTACGATTTCATTTATTTTAAAGAGGCTACTGCAGTTAAACGAAACAATGTCTTCGCTTTAAAGCTAATGCTATGAAAGAAATTTATAAAAGTTTATCGTCTGTGTTTTAATAGTTTTAAGTATTTTTTTTTTCTTACTTTGCCTAGTTGATATCGATTTGCACAAAGTCCATTTTCTATTTTTCGATTTATTTTACGGGTATTAAAAAAAAAAAAAAAAAAAAAAAAAAAACTTTAATCAAGCTAAACAATTTACTAGCTTATAATAATTCTTTCGACGATAATCCAACGGTCGAAATTTATAAATAAATCTCGTCTGCATTTTAATATTTTTTTCCCCCTTTAATAGTTCAGAGCGATCTCTTCAAAGGCCTTTTTCTACTTTTTTAATTTTCTTTACAGGACAGTTTCATTTTCGGAACCGTTTTCAAAAGTGATATTATCCTCATATTTAAAATCTACAATCAGTATCGAAAAAAGTAAAAATCGGCCTCTATACTAACCATCGTCACCTATACTATGCAGAAAAAAAAATAATTAAAAATTGGAATGAAAATATGGCATCTTTATAAAAATCTTCCGTAGGTTTAGTATAATTGAGTTTGTCTTTTCGCGTGACTGAAAAAACCGTTATTCTAAAATTTAGATCAGTTAGACTATGACAGGCTTTGGAATATATACGTATTATTTAGTTAAAATAGTATAAGAACTTTAAAAATCATTCGTTTATCTTTCTGAAAGGGAAAAAGACAGGAAAGACAATTTATATACAATAAAGCATAAATGTATCATTTACGGATGTGAATTTTACCGCAACAGAATATATTTGCTAAAGTATTGTAAATTAGTCATAATTTTCGATAGAAGTGTCAAAATAAATATATTTCTATCTTTTAAATTAGTGTTATCCAATTTAATCATAAATTGCATAATATTTACTTTATATTTTAGAGTGGGTATACTGCAAACTTTTATTGATTAAAATAGAAATATTTATGAAATATTTATGAAAAGGAACATTTAAACTAATTCATTAAGAATTGTCTAAAAGAATGATACAAAAAAAAAAAAAAAAAAAAGACATAGAAAAATTTAATACAAATGTATTTATTCGCGAATATATCTATTCATTTTTAATGTCAGAACCATTGTTATTTTCTTTCTGCCCTTTCTTCTTTTCCCTTTGTCGACTGCAGATGACAAAAAGTTAATTCTGTTATGTTTTATGAATTAACGAATATATCACTTTGATGTTGTACGCAATTAAAGAATCTTTTTTAGAAATTAAACTTCAAATATATGGAAGAAAAATAATAAAAATGGTAAATCTGTTTTTATTCGAAATCAATAATGCTTTTAAAGTACATTTGAGATTAGATGCCTAATTAAACAAACTTTTTGAAATCAACATGTATTTATATCATTTCTGAAATTCATTTCTGATCGAACTTCTTGCGTGAGATATCATGCATTCAGAAAAGGATGTTTTTATTTTTTCATCCTAAAGCAGCAAACAACATTTTACTAATAGCCACAGGCAAGATTTTACACCTTCGTCCCTGTAAGACTCCCTACAGGGTAAACCCATATCGTCTTTCACCCTAATTACTCTTAAGGCGTCTCCCTTTTAAAGGCGGAGTTAAACACCATTTTCGACTCTTTTAAATCAAAGTGCTTCAACTTTTTATACAAATAGCATAGATTAAATTTTTTTAAAAATCAAAATAAAAAACATTTTCTGAAAGCTAAATAATTAAACTCTGCATGCTGTTTTACCAAATTTTAAAATGTCAAACAGATTTTTCGTAATAAGACATTAAAGGTGAATTTTAAAGACTATAAAATAACGCACTTGTATCGCCTTAAAATTCAAAAAAGAAATAAAATTTCAGAATGACGTGCATACTTTAAACCTACAGGTTTGCAAAACAACAAAAATTATTAAATTTGAGCAAAATGCAAAGGAATGAAAGCGATAAATTTCTTCCATTGAAATAACATTAGCCGTTCTATCTCGGAGCGTTACTGATGTAGGGCCTTAATGCCACCGCAGTAGAAGTTGTGCTAATGCGCCAATAAAGAGTGATCTTATTGTTCGTGCCTTTTTAGTGTTTTTTTTTGTGCTCATTTTGACGTAATTTTTAGTATTTTAGTACTTTTTTAGCCTATTTTTGATACCATTTTTTTTGTGCGCGTGCGAACAAGATTGCTCTTTATTGGCACATTAGCGCAACTTCTGCTGCTGTGGCGTTAATACGCAAGTACCATATTTTTATGCTCTTTAATAAATTCTAATATTACATTTAAAATACTTCAATGTTATTCACATATGCGATATCTTACAAATATCTCTTTATGGTTTGATTTGATAAATTCTGCATTAAAATATGAAAACTTTTATTAGTATTCTTTTGTTCGAAATCACCTGAATATATCGAATTTTATATTTGGTACGTCTCGACGTCATAATTAAACGTCATCATTAAAGTAATCTTTTTCGTTAATGACTTTTATTTTTTTAACCTAAATTCATTAATTTTCTAAACTTAAAATTTTTTAATGGCAACATTTTTCCTTTTGAGTAATTTGGCGAATAGTTTGGCGATTTCTATAAATGGGTGAAATTGGTCGACCTGATAATCAAGTAGCACCTTACGTAATATAAATAAAATAGGTATGCATTTTTGGCACAGATGTCATATACGCACCATGTTGGCGAATTTTTTTTCTGACGCCAATGTCATATGCGCATTGGAGTATTTAACTGAATCCAGAGTGTCGTTATTTTGCTTGATATGTCAACCCGGATGTTGTTATTTACTTTTTAATAAATAATTTTTTTCTTTTTTTTAAATATATAAATTGTTTTGTTCTATTAAACAAACCTTTTTTTATTTATTGTTATTACTTTTCAAAAAATATATACCGGGTGTCCCAAAAATGACTGATGGATTTTAAAATTCAATAACTTGCAAACGGTGGCAGCTATTTAAAAATTTTTTGCAGGAGGGTTATGTACAATGTCAGGAGTATTTTTTACCGTAACTTTTGATTTTAGTTCGAATTTCAACCAATAGATGGCGCTGACAGCAATTGAAGCCCAGGTCGACGCCGAAACTGACCTCACTCAACACTGATCACCTGGCCTTCAATCGCTATCAGCGCCATCTATTTTTTGAAATTCGAACTAAAATAAAAAGTTACGGTAAAAAACTCCTGACATTATACATAACCCTCCTGCAAAATTTTTTTAAATAGCTGTCACCGTTTGCAAGTCATTGAATTTTAAAATCCATCAGTCATTTTTGGGACACCGGGTATGTAACTGGTATCCCAAAACGAGATTTTCGCCAAATTGGCTTTAGAAAAAAACTAACGCTAATGTGATTCGTATATGACATTTGTGCCGCATTTTAATATAGAAACAGAAAAAATTCGTGCGAAAACAAAAATTAAAGTTCATCAGGTTGTTTTCAGAGCTATTTATATATTTTGGCATCATACCCTCCCTTTTTGAAGCCAAAATAGCACCAAGCTTTGGCAAACATATTTATATTAATCAGACATTCATAAAATAAGTAATAATTTAATTGACCTAGAATAATTTAACGTACCCTCAAAAAAAAAGCTGACACATTCTCACGTCCGAATCATCATGGAGCGCCCGACTCACCGCTCTTGTGTTGCGCCAAACCGGATTTCTTACCGGTACGTCCTTACCTTACATCTCAAAGGCTCAAATAAATGTAAAACCATATTTTTACGCTTATCTTTTAATTGTCCTGTAGATTTTTCCATTCATGTCTAATTATTCATAAAATAATAACTATGAAAAGTATTGGTATGAACGTTTGTACTTAATAATTTTACATATCTTTTTGTCTTGTACAATTAAAAAAAATAATAATATTAATGTCAATCTTGTGTTAAATCAGTCTTTGAAATAAAATATTACGTGATGGAAAAACACGGTTACGTCGCTTTTGCGGTTAAAAACATTTGCTATTCGGTCTTTCGGCGCCATTTTTGATTTATTCGCCAAACACACCACCAGAATAACTTTAATAATAATGAACTTTTCCGCAAATTCTTGTCCTGATTGCCTAAATTTGTTCATTTCATCTTATGGACCTTCAGATAAGCAAGTAAATAAAATTACGAATAAAAGTATCATATTACAGTGGCTAGCATAAATTTAAAAGAGACTAAACTTTTTGCCAGAGGCGGCTTTTAACTTAAATAGATGAGAAATTAATAAATAAAAAAAATATTTCACTTCGCTCGTCAAAATAGATAGTGAATATGATACATGAAAATAACAACAAATAAGTATTTTTTCACGTGATTTATCTAATCTATTTATTTATTTTTATGTTCACTAGGGGGCCCCGCCCCCCCTGCTCGCTATGCTCGCCAACCCCCCGCGTAATCGCTTCGCGATTCCAAATTATTGTCTACCCCTGCTTGCTGCGCTCGCCAATAACCCATGGTATGAATAAGCAGTTGCAGACCTTTCAAATAATGTGTCACACGACTGGTGTTGTAAAGAAATTAAAAATGTGCCCCCCTGGGGGGCAGAGTGGGAGGCGGCACAAAAGACATCCATAATATGAATAAGCAGCTTCAGACCTCTCAAATGATGTCGCACGACTGGTGTTGTAAAGAAATTATAAATGTGTCCCCCTGGGGGGCAGAGTGGGGGATGACACACAACACATCCATAATATGAATAAGCAGTTGCAGACCTTTCAAATGATGTGTCACTCAACTGGTGTTGTAAAGAAATTAAAAATGTGACCCTCCCCTGGGGAGAGCAGAGTGTGGGGGTGACACACAAGACATCCATAATATGAATAAGCAGTTGCAGACCTTTCAAATCTTGTGTAACACGACTGGTGTTGTAAAGAAAATAAAAATGTTTCCCCCCTGGGGAGCAGAATGGGGGATAACACACAAGACAACCATTATATGAATAAGCAGTTGCAAACCTCTCAAATGATGTATCAAACGACTGGTGTTGTAAAGAAATTAAAAATTTGGCGAAATATTACAGTTATCGCCAAGTTGGCGTCACTCTTGACAACTAATTTTGGTCGCCAAATTTGGCGATATATCGCCAAGTTGGCGACAAACTTGGCGATTGTTGGCGATGGTAACCTTTCCTCTCTTTATGGTAACCCATATGGCGATGCATAGACGGAGCCCTTTCCTGATTGGTCTATTCGACTCATGGAAGGAGTGGACAACCCGGATTCGTTAGTTCCGGAAATCTTCCACATCAGCATCATTCCAGGAGTCATTCCTTTTAATGCTAGTTTTTTTTTTACTATAGAAGGATTTAAACTTACGTGCAACAATTACAAGAAAAGAAATATATAAGAAAAAGACTAAGTTCAGCTGGAAATTTCAGACAAAAATTCGATTTTCTCAGCGACCGACAAACATACAAAGAGGAAAAAAAAAAAAAAACTGTTCTGAGTTTTACCATGAGGATTAAAATAAACCAAAAACGAAGTTAATCCATCCACGGAAACGTTAGCAAGACTTTGTTGAATTTTTTGCTTTCATTTTTTCATTAAAAATTAAATAAAAAACTATTTTAAGCTGCAGTAATTTTTTGAATGCTATCATTTTATTCGTCTCGTCGAGTTCTATCTTTTAAAAAAAATTTCACTGCCGTATCTCAACTGGTTCGCCAGAAATTTTAGAAAGTTGTTTGCACTTTCTATTTCTTAAACATATTATACCAAACGCTACCGCGTTTGCTATGATATGTATATATATATACATACAGGGTGAGTCATAAATATCGAAACAATAGGCTATCTCCTTAAATATTGCCCCTAGACCCATACTTCCAATTGCAAAAATTCATAAAAAAGGTGAAATTTCTGATAAGTTGCAACTCCATGGGGGGTCTATTTGAAAAAATACGAAAATTAAATTTTTATACGGCCCCCGTAGCGCAAAATTCCCAATTAGGAAATTATTCTTTATTCGTTCCTAAATTGAACAAAAAAAATTTCATCTAAATATCTAAAAACCTGACAGAGATGTTAAAATCCGAAATTCTCCTAAATTCGTGACTTACACTACTTTACCATGCCTGTAAACGAAAAGTTTTTCGCTGATTTTCAAAGCAAGTGAGAGATCGACCATAAATTGTCCATTATTAAATATCGATTTAATACAGTGCCTCTCATTTGGACAAAACAAAGCAGCGTATTGAATTAAATCTAAACTTGTTTTCAAAATATGTTTGTAGTCTGCACTGGAGTTCTGAATGGATCGAAATATTTAGTCTGGTCCCATACCGAACCATAGGGGAAAAAGTTTAGCCCGGCCTGAAAAAATGTCAACATCCAGTGTTCTCGCTGACATTTGACCAACGTTAATAATTTGGCTAATTAAAAAAAAAAAAAAAAAAAAAAAAAAAACATTCGCCAAATGAAAAAAGTATTAGCCAAATAGATTCGCCGTGTAGCACAAAAAAAATCTTTGTTTCTTTAATATACCAATTTTTTTCAATATGTTCTAAAATAACCTTATTTTTTATAACTGCTAAAACGATTGTTATTAATCTAATTTCAACAATACGCTACAAGTATATGAAAATATGTATATATGCAAATGTATGAAAAACGAAAAAGAAAAGAAAAAAAAGTATAGCAATTTGGCGAATCTAATCGCTTGTTTACTCGCCAAATGGAGAATTTAGTCGCAATTTGGCACATTGGCGAGCGACAGCGAGAACTCTGTTAACATCATAATCCGGACAGGTGCAGAAAATAGTTTAAATCATAGCCCGGTTCAGCCGCAAATTTCTACATAGTTTTCTACATCGTTGTGAGAAAAAATTATTTCATATGGAGGAGTTCTGACCAAAAATTCTTTTTATAGCTTTTCGTTTTTTATATTTATACTTTTTATTATTAAAGAAGCCCCAAAGGCTGTCATATATTTATTTTATCAATAAATTTCTATTTATATGTAAGTGTTTCACTTATATTTTAATACCGTTAATCCATATCCCATGCTTTTGAGACATTGATTTTTTTTTTTTTTTTTTTTTTTTTCAAAATAAAGATTTTAAAATCTGTGTTTTTTGTAAAAATTTTGATTGAGCCGAATTTTATTTATTTTATGCGCGTATTAAGTCTGTCAGAGATAGTGATTTTAATACGGGTTTTATCGAGACCGGAATTGAAAATTTCATCCAGTGTGCACCTAGGAAGAAGGAAACAGTCCCCTCCTTTATGAAAAGTACATTAGGCCCGACTTGGGCACAGAATACAGATTTTTTAACATAATCTCCCAGGACGATAAAAAAACCTCAAGTTGTCAGAGCTATATTAAAAAAAAAAGACTTAATCTGCATCTTAGAAAAAGCATTCTTTTAAATAACTGGCGGACATTTAAACAGTACACTTCGTTTTTCTGCATAATGAATTTTTTCCCCACTATTTCTTGTCTTTAAATTATTAAATTTTAAGAATTTTTAAAGAAAAAAAAGAACTTAAAACACGTCAGTTTTGTTTCGACAAATTTGAAAAAATATTTACTTTTGAAAATATGATTTTTTTTAAGTTATTTATTCAATGAATACTTTTAATAGTTTTAAAATTAATATTAAAAAACAATAACCTTGGAATAAAACTAAAATCATATTTTCATCTTTAATTAAATGGAAAGAAATTGAAATCTGATAGGTAATGTTACGAGTTATAACTATTTTTGACTATCCCATTTAAACCAGTACTAACCACATGAAACTTTTATAAATTGTATGAGAAATTTTAGGATGTGATTTTCTTAGCAAATTATAAGGCCAACCATCACAAAAAAGAAAAAAAATCAAAATTCTAACTCAAAAAATAGATTTTTTTTACCCGTTTCCTAGAACTGTTAAAATAACATTGTTTTTGAATTGCGCACATTTCAATTTGTGTCTAATCCCTTAAAATCTGATGAATTTTTTAAACGGCTATAACTTTTCAGGTTTTGAAGATATGAAGATGCAACATTTTATGTCTTATTCAGGACTTAATAAGGAAAGTTTTCCTAATTGGAATTTTTATCCTACGGGGGCCGTATAAAAATTTAATTTTCGTATTTTTTTAACTAGACCCCCCCCCATGGAGTCACAATTTACCTTATCAAAAATTTCACCTTTTTTTGTGAATTTTTGCAATTGGAAGTATGGGTCTAAGGGCAATATTTAAGGAGATAGCCTATTGTTTCGATATTTATGACTCATCCTGGCCCCACCAGTGGCCGAGAGGTTCGGACCTCTCAACTGGTAGACGGCAGGTGCTGGGTTCGAACCCACTCGCGGCTGTCGGCCTAACCGTTCGGAGTTTTCGTGGTTTTCTTCGAACCTTGCGTAAATACGGGTTAGGTTTCCTTAGAAATACCCCCACGAAGGGCACTCCCCCCAGTCCTATATCCCTAGTGTAGATAATCGGACGACAAAAATAAACCAAACCAAACCAATTATGACTCACCCTGTGTATATATATATATATATACACTATATGGCCATTGATTATTGGACACTTGCGATTTTAGACATTTTACTAAATATCTAGAAAAATACATGAGGAATCATCTCAAAACTCTTAGTGCATAAATATAATAGTATACGTCATACATTTCCGTGAAGATTGTTTACCGAAACTCCATAGGGGACCGTCAACAAATTAAAACAGAGTGAATATCTTTTGAATAACCCTGTCAAAACTAATATAGCAAAAGCGCTCAAACTCTAGATTATGATTGAATGCCTTATTGTAATACACTGTGTTCATTTTTATGCAAATAGCATGCATAATCGCAGAGTAATTAAGGTTTTTATAAAAATGGTCCCACATTTTTCCAAGTTTTTCCCTTATAATTTTCAGAGTTCTTAATATATAATAATATTTTTTTCAGAAAATATGACAAACAACATTGCACAGAGTACCCTGTAATCAGAATTAAAAAATAATAAAAATTGTATGAAAAATGAGTAGGTTTACTAAATAATTTTTACTGCGCATGCGTCAAAGATATCAAAATTTCAATTGCATATTATGTTAGTTAAATGTACAGAGCAACTTTTGTAAAAGTCTCAAAATCATAGCTTGAAAATTCTGAAAGTAATCGTCTACAGAAAAAGGACAAAATCCGTTGTTTCCAAAATGAAGCAAAAAAATGAGGGATTTTATCCAAATGTAGTAGTACGTCCCGTATTGTGTATTCTATATTGACACTAATCAATGAATATATGGATACAACCCCTCTTGTTTTTGCTTCATTTGGAGAATAACGGATTTTCAACTTATTCAATTGACGATTATTTTCAGAATTTTCAAGTTAGGATTTTCTGACTGTCACAAAAGTTGCTCTATACATTTAGCTAACATAATATGCAAATGAAATTTTGATATCGTTGACGCATGCGCAGTAAAAAATTATTTAGTAAACCTACTCATTTTGTATACAATTTTCATTATTTTTTAATTCTGATTACAGGGTACTGTGTTCAATGTTGTTTGTCATATTTTCTGAAAAAAATGTTATTTTATATTAAGAACTCTGAAAATTATAAGGAAAAAACTTTGAAAAATTTGGACCATTTTTATAAAAACCTTAATTACTCTGCGAGTATGCATGCTATTTGCATAAAAATAAACACAGTGTATTACAATAAGGCATTCAATCATAATCTAGAGTTTGAGCGCTTTTGCTACATTAGTTTTGACAGGGTTATTCAAAAGATATTCATTCTTTTTTAATTTGTTGACGGTCCCCTATGGAGTTTCGGTAAAAAATCTTCACGGAGATGTATGACGTATACTATTATATTTATACACTAAGAGTTTCGAAATGATTCCTCATGTATTTTTCTAGATATTTAGCAAAATGTCTAAAATCGCAAGTGTTCCATAATCAATGGCAATATAGTGTATATATATATAGTGTTAGCTCTAGAAATAAAAAGGACATGATGTAGAGGTCTGCACGGGCCCGGGCCTGGCCCGTGGCCCGTACCCGTCCCGGCTCGCGGGCCGGGCCGGCGGAATCGTTTCAAATTTTCTAACGGGACAGGCCGGGCCGGGCCGGGCCGGGCCGGCAAAAAAATTGAACGGGCCATACGGGCCGGGCCGATAAAAAAATTTTCGGGCCTGCCGGCCCGTTCTGAAGATTTCAACAAGAAACGATAAAATATGATCTATTTTCAACGCAAATGGTTTTAACGAGAATAAATATAAATGTGCGTCACGAGCCATACTAGTTTGACAGCATCAATATAAAAATGTAACTTGTACAGTGTGAAATCGGCATCGGACAGTTAAATTGTGTGTAACCCGTTTTAATATTTTTTTAGCTGACTCATACCGGGCCGAGATCAAGCTTGCATCATTTTTCTACATATAGACTTGCCGGACCGGAACAAGACTTAATTGTTCTCAAGATCTGTAGGGCAGACAACATGATTTGTAAAATTATTAACAGCGATAAAGAACTTATATTAGATTAATCTTTGAATATATACTTCTTGATGGTTTTTAAGTTAATTTCTCAATAACGCGAAAGTTTGACACATTTTCAGATTAAATTTTAATTGTAAAAACATAAAAGTGATAAGCCTGACTATTGAAGGCATTTGGAATCGAATAGCATTTTTCATTTTTGATGAAAACTAAAACTTACTTGCATAAATTTGTTCAGATACAATAATTTCTCAAATGGTTGCAGGTTTTTCTCCCTTCCCATGCTATCGCTTCCGGAAATTCTATTGAAAATGCTGACTATAACAATAATTTATTTCCTTTCAGTATTCTTAAATTGCTTGTATCAAAAAACGGTTAATGCCACTTGATTATATAGTTTTTGAATAAAGATACCTGCAGTGCGTTTCTGAGAAAAAAATGAATTTAGAAATGTATCAGAAAGGCGTGTATTTGAGTTAACGAATGAATTTGGATTTAAAATCTTTAATAAAATGATATAGAAATATTTTTATAAATCTTCTTTTATTAAACAGCTTCAAAAGTGACGATGTTTTTAACTTTCTTTCTTTTTTCTTTTATTCTAAGCCATATTAATTTTTTGATGAATCTTTATTTGATTGTTGAAAGCCTAAGAATCTTAGTAATCACTAATGTTGCTAATGTGTATTTCCTGTAAAATATACTGTAAAATCATTCCATAGATATGTATGCAGTATTTTTTAAAGAAATCTTAATTATATGAAAAAAATCTGAATTTTTTAGAATAGGGTAATTTTTAGAAATTGTAACGGGCCAAAACGGGCCGGGCCTGTTTTCACTGATTTCTGTACGGGCCGGGCCTAAAATATAAAAATTTAAACGGGCCGGGCCGAACTTTTAAGTTTTACAACGGGCCGGGTCGGGCCGTAAAATTTTTCCTACGGGCCGGGCCGGGCCTGGAAATTCCGGCCCGTGCAGACCTCTAGCATGATGCTATTCACTACAAAAGGCACTACTGCAGCAGAAAAGGGCACTTTTGGCAAAAAAAAAAATTGTTATTGCCTTTAGAAGAGGAAAAAAGCAAGCAATGAAACACATAATTTTTAAATATGATAAATCAAGTAACATTAATTTCGAATGATTTTATGATATAATAAAGAATACTGCCCAGTTAAACTGATGGCATTGAGCTCACAGGCTACAAATACTAATTGTACATTAAAGCCTTATATTTTCAAGGGTTAATTCCGTTAAAAAATTAAGAAAGGGAAACAGCTCTCTTCTTTCCTCTTTTTTTATACTTAATCATTGAACCTCCTATACTATCAAAGACATGCTTTATCATATAAAAAATCTATATCCAAAATTCAGAGCAAATTAGATAATTCTTAATAAAAACCCATTTAGCATTTATATAATTTAAAAGGAGTTATCCCCCTCTTTTATACTTAACCATTAAACTTCCAAAACTATTCAGAGATTTGAACGAAATCTGAAAATTCTGCTTGAAAAACCCATTTATATAAATTAAGAGGGGGGGGGGAGGCATTAGAACCCCTGTTGCCCCTATTTATACTTATTCAATGAACACCTAATAGCAGTCACTGAATCGCCTCATCTGAATGATCCTAATCTAAATTTTGAACGAAAACTTAATTCTGCATGAAAATCCCATTTATATCAACTAACGGGGGGGGGGGGATTAGAACCCCTGTTCCCCCTATTTATACTTATTCAATGAACACCTAATAACAGTCACGGAATCGTCTAATCAGAATGATCCTAATCTAAATTTTGAACGAAAACTTAATTCTACATGAAAATCCCATTTATATCAACTAACGGGGGGGGGGGATTAGAGCCCCTGTTCCCCCTATTTATACTTATTCAATAAACACCTAATAACAGTCACGGAATCGCCTTATCAGAATGATCCTAATCTAAATTTTGAACGAAAACTTAATTCTGCATGAAAATCCCATTTATATCAACTAACGGGGGGGGGGGATTAGAACCCCTGTTCCCCCTATTTATACTTATTCAATGAACACCTTATAACAGTCACGGAATCGTCTCATCAGAATGATCCTAATCTAAATTTTGAACGAAAACTTAATTCTGCATGAAAATCCCATTTATATCAACTAACGGGGGGGGGGGGATTAGAACCCCTGTTCCCCCTATTTATACTTATTCAATGAACACCTAATAACAGTCACGGAATCGTCTCATCAGAATGATCCTAATCTAAATTTTGAACGAAAACTTAATTCTGCATGAAAATCCCATTTATATCAACTAACGGGGGGGGGGCATTAGAGCCCCTGTTCCCCCTATTTATACTTATTCAATGAACACCTAATAACAGTCACGGAATCGCCTTATCAGAATTATCCTAATCTAAATTTTAAACGAAAACTTAATTCTGCATGAAAATCCCATTTATATCAACTAACGGGGGGGGGGGGGGGGGATTAGAACCCCTGTTCCCCCTATTTATACTTATTCAATGAACACCTAATAACAGTCACGGAATCGTCTCATCAGAATGATCCTAATCTAAATTTTGAACGAAAACTTAATTCTGCATGAAAATCCCATTTATATCAACTAACGGGGGGGGGGCATTAGAGCCCCTGTTCCCCCTATTTATACTTATTCAATGAACACCTAATAACAGTCACGGAATCGCCTTATCAGAATTATCCTAATCTAAATTTTAAACGAAAACTTAATTCTGCATGAAAATCCCATTTATATCAACTAACGGGGGGGGGGGGGCATTAGAACCCCTGTTCCCCCTATTTATACTTATTCAATGAACACCTAATAACGGTCACGGAATCGCCTCATCAGAATGATCCTAATCTAAATTTTGAACGAAAACTTAATTCTGCATGAAAACCCCATTTCTATAAATTAAGGGGGGGGGGCATTAGAACCCCTGTCCCCCTATTTATACTTATTCAATGAACACCTAATAACAGTCACGGAATCGCCTCATCAGAATGATCCTAATCTAAATTTTGAACGAAAACTTAATTCTGCATGAAAATCCCATTTATATCAACTAACGGGGGGCATGAGCCCCCCGTTCCCCCTCTTATACATATCGAATGAACTCCAAAAACTAATCAGGGAAGCGCCTTGTCAGGATATACCTACATACAAAATTTCAAGTGGATCCGATATTTTTATCATGAGTTATCGCGTTACGCACATACGCACATACATACAGAACGGACGGGCACATAAGCTCTCAGGCTATGATAGCCTGTGAGCTAAAAATTAAAAATACAATTAAATTAAAACATGATTCAATAGTTTTATGTTCTTTTTCTTAAAGAAATGAAAAAATCTATCATTTTTGGGCACACAAATTTAGAAACACTACGGAATAAAAAAAATATTTATTAAAAATTTCTGGTTAAAACCAGTGATGCATTTTACTACTTTGAAAAAGGGCAGGGTGCATTTTGTAAATTTGAAAAAGGGCAGGGTGCTGCATCCTTCAAAAATGGCCTAGAATGAACACTATATATATATATATATATATATATATATATATATATATATATATCAAAAATATCCACAATTAAATCTTTAACTGCTGTGACAGAAATTGACCATAGCCACTCTGAAGCGTCTGTGAGACCATTTAATCGAATTATGAATAAAAAGAGTGATTAATTCATGAAATAGGGTTTCTGTGGTAAACTTTTTGTACAGAGTTATAATTAAAACTCACCTTAAAAAGTCCCTGTCGATGTAATTAGAGTTCAAAACGAAAGAAATTTTCAGTAATGCTTGTAGTTAAACTGAAAGTTAGAGGTTAACAAATAAACAACAGTCTTTGAGATCTTAAGAGTGTTCTTAAATGAAAAAGGGCAACTTTGTGACACATGCTTTAATTTATTTTTGTTCGGAAATGCATGAAAATAGCAGGTGTTATTGAGAAACTGTCTAATTGCACTCAATTTTCTGTTTTTTTTTTTTTTTTTTTTTTTTTTTTTTTTTAAACACAATATATTTTTATAGCAAGCCTTCAAAGTTGACATTTTTGAGCACATTTTCCGACGAAAGCAGAAAAACCAGTCGAAAAGTAAGAGAAAAACGGATGATCACGTGACCTAAAAAGCTTAGAACTGAACAGGTAATTTAATTATCATAAAATGGAAAACTAAGTTCGATTCAAAATCGCTTCCATAGTCAGGCATTCCAATTTTATAACTTTCTGTTAAAAAATGAATCTGTAAATTTGTCAAAACGCTTTGCGTTTGTTGAGCGGAGCAGTTAAGAACACCCTTAACATCACCTGAGGGTTAAGGTTAGTCGAGACATTGCGATCTCAAAGACCACATCGTCCCATTAACAGATTAATTCTGCTCAGAAGATAAATTAGAAATTGCACTCATGTTAATACACTAGATACTTTTGAAATTCTGTTTCGTCTGGAGTCCTAGTATTATCGCTAGATGTTTTTCAATAAGTAAGTTTTAATTATAATAGTCCTTTACATAAAGTAAGCAGAGAAATAGAATCATATCCAGTTGACCTCAACTTTTATTCATCTTTTCGACCTGTTTGAGACCAACAGTTTCTTTTATAGCAGTTAAGGGTTAAGTGCATTTTAACTGTTAACGATTTCACAGACCGCTGTTTCTTTCTTTCTCAATCTTCACAGTTTATCTTGTAATTTCCAGTTTAACGATAGGTACTTTTGAAATTTTGTTTCGTTTGCAACTTGAGTACCATCGCTAAAGACACTCGAATTGGCGAATCCGAATTTTAATTATAATGGTCCTGTACAAAAAATTAAGTACAAAAACAATATTCCTATATGAATTAATTTTTAACTGATGTTATCGAAATTGAATTTTAAGCGAGAAACCAGAGCGAAGTAAAGTATAAGTTTAAATTCTGGAAAAGAAAGATCATTTGTATATTCTCTAAAATTAAAATTTAATATTTCTTTACTTTTTAGCTCACAGGCTATCATAGCCTGAGAGCTTATGTGCCCGCCCGTTCTGTATGTATGTTCGTACGTAACGCGATAACTCATGATAAAAATATCCCATCCACTTGAAATTTTGTACATAGGTATATCCTGATAAGGCGCTTCCCTGATTAGTTTTTGGAGTTCATTCGATATGTATAAGAGGGGAAAGGGGGCTCATGCCCCTCCCCTTAATTGATATGAATGCGTTTTTCATGTAGAAATATTAGCTTTGTTTTCAAAATTTACACATAGGATCATTCTGATGAAGCGCTTCCGTGATTGGTATTAGGTGCATTGGATAAATATAAACAGGGGAAATGGGGGTTCTAATGCCCCTCTCCTTAATTTATGTAAATGGGTTTTTCATGCATAATTGTCAGATTTAGTTCAAATCTCTGAATAGTTTTGGAAGTTTAATGGTTAAGTATATAAAAGAGAAGGATAATTCTTCTTAAATTATATAAATGGGTTTTTATTAAGAATTTTCTGATTTGCTCTAAATTTTGGATATGGATTTTTTATATGATAAAGCATGTTCCTGGTTAGTTTAGGAGGTTCAATGATTAAGTAAAAAAAGTGGGAAGGGGAGGGGCTGTTTCCCCTCCTTTGATTTTTTTTTCGATCGGAATTAACCTTTGAAAATAAAAGGCTGTAATGTGCAATTAGTGGGGATAGCCTGTGAGCTCAATGCCATCAGTTTAACTGGGCAATATTCTTTTTATTTTCTTTAAAAATTTCTCGCAGACCGCTGCTTTTTTTAATTTTTATGCTTGTTACTTTCAGTTTAACTATCGATACTAATTAGAGCTCCCGATTATACGTTTATACGAGTATACGTATAATACGTATTATACGAAATACGTATTTGCTATACGTATAATTCGGCATCGGCAGTTATACGTATTACACGAAACAGCATATACGGTAAATCGTATATACGGATTTTACCCAAGCGGTTAAACGTATAAACGCTTTTCATTCAATGTATGAAATTTGATTTTTCAATATTTTTTTGCGGATTAGTGACATTGAGAAATATCCGGTAGAGTATCCCCATCGCGATTCTTTGTTCAAAGAACTACGATGTGTTTACTTAACTATTACTTGTTATGCAGGTACTTAAAAAAATCTGAATACTTCCTCAGTCTAGATTTTGGTTTTTTTTTTTTTTTTTTTTTTTTCCAGGAAAAATAACTTATTTATTATAAAATGTCTTACATTAGTTGTGGGTAGAATCAAACTAATCTTTGGAAAATCTGCGACGCAGTACTTAGTTTTTTATATTTTCTTGCATCTTTAGAAGAAGAAAGTATTAAATTCGGGAATACTTTCGACGGGTTTACACGTTTTAAAAGTAAGAGAGTCCGAAAAACATGTTTTTACAAAATATCTGCCTGTCAGTTTATGAGTCTGTGACTTTGCCTGTCTGTATGTGACATGGATTTTGTGGGTTTTCTATCTCAAGACCTAATACATAGAATTAAGTAACATATACGGGGGAGACTAAAGTACATGTGAAAATAGTGCATATGAGAACATTGCCACTATTCATTAGTTATTATATGTTTTTTTTATTTCAAAAAATTATCAAAGATGGGAGCACCTATAGACATATGGAATTTTTTTTTGAAACTCTTCGACATTTTGTTTGTCCTCAGGAGCCAAAATACTGCTTACTGTACTTAAGAATAAAATCTCCAGCTTGATAAAAGAATAATTTTATTTATTTATTCTTTTTTTTTCTTTATTTAACATATACTATGGATAGTAATAAATATTTATGATATTTTTTATTTTTAAAATTGAGAAATGCTAATGATTTGTCATTTTAACTCTTGTGGGAATGTGGGACACTTATGAAGAGTCTAGTTGGGGCAGATCTGAATATGTCATTAAATTGCCCAATAATCATTCAGTGATTCGATTCCTTTTAGTTAACTTCGTGAAAATAATGCCAGCTCCATTATCTATATTTTTATAGAAATAGAAGACATTTCTATCATATAAAGTTGATTTTGCGTCATAGAAACTTTTACAAACACAACTGTCAGCAAATACATAAAAAGCAACAAGCTCTTTACGTTCAATTGTATTTTAAATAAATTTCATGTTTTCTAAATTGCAATAAATGCTATACATTATTTTATTTAACAGTTTTCAATGCTATTTTTTATGCATCATTAATGCAAAAAAATATTACGTTTAACAACTTTGCAAATTTTTCTGTTTCATTTGTTGCAAATTTGTAGTATTATTTTACTTCCATTTGGTGTTTTGAAAATAGATATATATATTAAGAAAATAAAATTTTTAAACTTATAACTACCGTGAAATCTCCATTATTGACTCCCCCCTTTCTTTTAAAAGCAAAAGAAATTAAATTTGGAGGAAGCTTATAAATGTAAAACAATTTTTTTATCCTGAATTTACAGGCAAATAAGGCAAATATAGGAATGAGAATCTTTCGCCTTTTGGTAGTTTTCCTATAAATATTATCCAAATGCCCCCTCCCTAAAATCTCCCTCAAACAAAAAGCCCTAAGCAAAATTTAAACTCTTTAATTATTTTCTCAAGTTTACTTCTTTATTTATTTATTTTTTGTTATATTGCAACAATATTTTATCAATTATCTAAGCCCCCCCCCCCCCCAAATCTACTTATTTTTATTTTATAATATTTTGCTTAAACATATAACTCAGAAATTAAATAAATATACATAAATTTTTCTTTATAGTGAATTTAATAAATAATACAACTAATGATTAAGGTAACATATGAAAAAGGTAATAAAAACATGTCAAATTTTTTTTTTCCTTGTGTTCACATGTTTTCCTTATGTGTTTACAACTGCTCTTTCGTTGGAGCACATATGAAATTTTTTTTTTTTTTTTTTTTTTTTTTTTTTTTTGAATTCAATAAACTATTAAGAAAAGTAAGAAGAACTGTAAAGTTAATTTTTAAAAAATACCATGCGTAAAAAAAAGTTCTGTTTACTATATAGAGTAGTTTTGCTTATAGAAATTAACCCAGTTATGACAAAAAGCTATGCTTATGTGAACTGTTCACATGCATCCCTGTCCCCCCTATATATTCAAGTAGTCCCTGGTAGAAATTGTTGCTGACTAGTTTTGTATGTAAATCGTTCAACAGGTGGCTCTACTTTGCTGTATTTTATTTACGATTTCTGCAATAGCTCTATCTCTAGAATTAATGCACGGATTTTCATCAAACTACAGATTCAGTTCATGCTTGATATGAAGTGATTCTGTGTATGTTTTGGTGAGAATGTCAAGATTAAAAAAATGAAATTTTATTATACATTAACAGAGTTAGAAAATATTAGCTCCATGAAAATAATAGCATTTACGCTCGGGTGCAATCTTGAGTGTAAAACAATAAGTGAATAAAGAATTTTTAAATAATTAAAAAGAAAAAAACTAAATTTAACAAAAATTCACAATAAATCTGACACATTTATACTCTCATTCTTTCCTCAAAAAGTGTTTAATTTTGCTGGTTATTTACAATGGATACAATTTGTATACATTACCTACACAAAATGTAAAATAATTATGCTCATTACCTTGAGATGAACAAAAAAATCTAAATAAATTCAAACTACAATGTTGCAAAATACTTTTGCAATTCACTGTAATAACTCGCTATTTTGAAAATAGATAATTCACTGTTAGTGAAACGAGATTGGCCAATCAGGAGACTGATATTTTGTGAAATTTTTGCAAAATGTTTTAAAAAATATACGCTTTTCATTGCTTGATCTTGTATATATAAGACATACTATACGGATTCCTGTCGTAATGCCACCGATTTCCAAATTATTCTTCATTCAGTGACATAAGACTGATGAAGTCCAATATTTAAATCAGATACGATACGTGGAATATACGTATATATTAAATATACGTATTCTAAAATATACGTTTAACTGATACGCCTTATACGTATCCGGATACGTTTCAACGTATATTTTAAAGTATCCACATAGCAGAAAAACGTATTATACGGATATACGTATATCGTTTAAACGTATAGCTGCTATACGTATCCTATCGCGAGCACTAATACTAATGCAATTTTGTTTCGTTTGGAGTACTAACACTAGGCATTTCTGAATAGATGAATTTTAATTATAGTAGTCCTGTACATAAAGTTTAGTGCAAAAACAGTATCCTGTGAATTAATATAACCTTCTATTCATTTTTCGATCAAGCTGTCTCAGAGACCGCTCATAATGTACATGCGACAATATCTGTCACATTAGTTAAGGGTTTAAAAGAAAAATAGTATGTGTTAATGATAGTATAGAGTGAGATGGACATTTAATAATGTCAAAAGTTAACAATGTGATAATAACATTCTAGAATCCTTACAACTCATCCTTGAAATTCGTTGAATTTTCAACCAGCAATCTTGAAGTTCGAAACAGAAACAAGTATTTTCCCCTATAAGACATTTAATCGTTGTGTGTGTGAATGAATCGTGCCTGCTTGAACCGGAATGAAAGTGTGTCACGTGAAAGTTATCTGATGTGTGCCCTGTATTATATATTTAGTCTGTCACCGTGTTTGTTGTTTTCTTTTTGAATGCATTTCTTCGTTATTTCTTTGTTTTATCTTTTGCGTTATCAAGGACGGGATCATTCCGTGTGAATGCCGAGCTCTTCGTATTTGTGAAGCGACGTTTTCAGATAGATTTTCTACTTGCGGTCATTCGGGGTCTCTTTTGGGTTACGCAGCGTTTTTCATTTTTTATGACTTAACAAGTAAACTGCTGGATCTCCTGCAAAGAGGGGCAAAAGCTTCATTCACGTAGCTTATCTCCTGACCCGCTATTGAACCCCAAGGGCCGATCCAGCCCTCCATTTATCGGGGGGGGGGGGGTATGGTTTTTTTCTTTCTTTTTTTTTTTCCTGAAGAGAGGGGGGGGGGGGCGGGGGTCACATCTCTTAATCTTTATAAGCAATTTTTATATTAAAGGCTGTTAACAATATCCAAAATGGCTAATTTTCTGATAATTTTGGGGAACCATTTTCATTCGTCACCAAAAAAAAAAAAAAAAAATCAATGTTTGTAAAAGTATAAAATTTTCACATATTCTTTAGATAATAAGAAATTGAAGAATTTAAAGAATTGAACATTTTAAGACAATTTTTAGAATTGGACAGTTACAGAAATGCCGTCATGAAGGAGCAGATGGCTGTTGCGACCTGAAATTCAATTTGAAACGTTACATTTCACAGAGATTTATCGAAATATTCTTTGTCTTTATCGAAAAATGGAAAGCACTAATCAATTACATTTGCTTTTAACAAGTGCGCTTACAAATTTCTTGCACCTGAGATAAAATGACTTCATGGATGTGTAAAAAAATAACCTACTTTAGATTTGTGTAGATTCAATGAGCCAGAAGGATTCTCATTGTTGAACGAAAAATAAATTTGAAAGAACTTAACATATATTTTATTTTTTATATGTTCTTAAGAAATTCCCTTCTCTTAAAGGGGGGGGGGTCATTAACCCCTTGACCTGCCCCTTGGATTCACCATTATTGTTGATCCTCCAGTCCTTTTATTAAAAACCACAAATAGAGTTGTAAAAGAATGGTTTTATTGTTTTAGCATGACACTCAGCCATGTTTACTTTCTAAGGCTGTATGCTCACTCTTGTTTTGCCAGTCTTCAATCGAATTCTAGGAAATCCTTTGTTTAGGACTCTTCTGCGGTTTATTTGCAATGGAATGAGGGAAAATCTACAGTGGATCACGAAATACGGAGCTCATCTCTACTTGAGGTCTTGGGGAAAAGGTTCCTGTCTTGTAGGACATCAGTCGCCTTTCCCTAAAAGTCATTAAAGACCAAAAACACCGCGCCGCCACCATAAATGATGCCGGATAATAATAATATTAAAAGATAACAATTAGTCCGCCTGTTTGCATATTAAACGCAGCGTAGGGTATAGTATTTTATGTATGATCTTGGAGGGGGGGGGGGGGCATGATCTACTTTTTTGAATTTTTGTTTTATGATATAGGCTGCTTATAAACGCTTGTTTTGCTATCCTTCTACTACAGTTTCCCACCAGGCAATCTTTTGTTCTGGACCCTGGACTTTTCTGCGATTTATCTATGAGGGAAATCAACAATGGGTCAGGAGATAAGGAGCTCAATTCTACTTCACGTTAAAGTTCCTCTTTTGCCGGACATCAATCCCTTTCCTTTTAAAGTTATTAAAAAACAAATACACCTCATGGCCTCAAGAAAAGACACCGATACGGATAACAGTTCTGTCTATTCATTCAGGTTGCTGTTGTACGTAATTTGCATTTTTTTGGTGCGTTCGTAATTATCTAAATACGTAGCAAATATAGTTGTCGTTCAGTTCGTCCGTCCGTCTGTCTGTCTGTCCGCATATAACAACGCAAAAACTACCCAACCGAATCGTTTGAAATTTAAAATGTATAATTATTACATAATTTTGTCGAGTCATTTCAAATTTTATGAAAATCGGATGCATAGATCAATTACAGAGACAATGAAAAGGGATTCCGTTACATTACGGTCAATGGGGAAAAAGTTTCAAATGCATTTTAATCGTTTGAAATTTAAAATACATAATTAGTGCATAATTTATCGAGTTATTTCAAATTTTATCAAAATTGGATGCATAGTTCAAATACAGGGACAATCAAAAGTATTCCGTTACATTACGATCAATGGGGAAAAAAAATGTTTCAAATGCACTTTAATGGTGTTACACTCATTCGAACAGGATAAAATTGATATACATCTATAAAGTACATTTTATAATATACATTTTTCATAATCTGTGGTGCAAAGAACATTTGTTATTGATTTACAAGGCCACACAAAAGTATTCTTTTATATAATGGTATAGGGAGAACATTGTTTGGTGTGCATTTTAATTGTAATTAACTATTTACAATTTTGTGAGATTGATATATGAGAGTGATATTTTTAAATTTTCGTTAACGTACGAACGCACCTTATTTGCTACGCTTCACGTGCAACTTCCAACTTGTTTTAAAGGTTGTTTTCGTTAATAGTCTGAAAGCTAACAACGTTTTTGTCACTTGATTTTAGCAAGGCATCTTACTTATTTCAACTAACATTTTCATAAGAATTATTGTTAATCACAGCCTAAAATTTACAATAATTTAAAGATTAATTTTTATGTTTTCGATTGACTTCTTTCGCCTGATCAACTATTGGGAAAATGGCAATTAAAAAAATGCCTATTTATCGTATATACTTGTGTTTAAGTAGTCTCCCCCCCCCCCTCCCAATTCTTAAGCACAATTTTGAAGGAAAAAAAAAATAATTTTTGTGTATAAATTTAACCATATTTCTGGTGGTGTGGTGAAAAATGATTTGTAATGGTGGATTTAAAAAAATAATAATAAATTTTCATTAAATTAAAGATTTATTTATTATTTTTTTCATTTCTAATCACTTTTTTCTTTTTTAATTCAACGTTTTAAAACTGTATATTAATTATGTAAAACCATAAAAGCTTAAACTATTTTTAAACTTATTCACATCAATTCAGTGATGCTTTAAAAGGAAAATTCTTTCAAAAATCTATTGAAGCCTATTTTACAAGGATAAACAACTTGTAATTAGACTGGTAAATATAGTACTTCTTTGTATTGTAAGACTTTCAGGAGAGATATCTAGAAGCATTCTCATGGTCCCTATATTAAAAGGAAAATTATTGCTAAACTTTTTTTTTTCTGTCAATTACTGTTAAGGGGCCATTGTCTGTTTTTATTTCTCTCTCCAATTCAGACCCATATGTGATTACTTCAGAGACTTGCCCACTAACTGATTATCTGCTTTTTTTTCTTTCTTTTTTTTTTTTTTTTTTTTTTTAAACCTGGTGTATAAGTTGACTCCCCTCCTCCCCCTTCCCCCCGATTTTTAGTTCCCAAATTATGTCTAAAATTTCTTGACTTATACACGAGTATATACGGTATTTATAATTATTGTTGCTATTTAATTTCAACAGATTTTATTTTTGTCCATTATATCCACATTCATTAAGGGTTGTAGCAATCATGTTAGTTTACTTTTAAAACTTAAAAGGAAAGAAATATAGTAAAACCCCCGTAGCACCATTGACTTTCTAATATACTTTCTAATATTAAATCTTAGGTCATTGTGTAGCACTGACTTTATTTGATCAACTACTAATTGGGTAAAAGACAGAACTGGGAATTTTCATTACTGACCCGTGATTGGTAGCAGCGCCGTGCGAAAGAGGGGGGGGGGGCGGTCGCTCCGGGCGCGGAAATTTAGGGGGCGTCAAATTCTAACTTTGCCCCGGCCGCAATTTTCTCATCGCATGCCCTTGATTGGATGTAGGCCATTTTTTTTATTTAAAAATACTAAACGGTAAACTTTTATTAATTTCTACTCAAAAATTAAATAGCCCAAATAAGTATGCTAATGTAAACATAATGCAACCAGAAAAAGGGAAAAGAAAAGAAAAGAAAAGAAAAAAAAAACATTGTATAACGTAAAAAAATTTTACTCCCTCCTTATAGGAAAGTGGCCATAAGGTGGCCGCTGACAGCCAGCTTTTTAATAGCTACTTTCACCGGCCTTTTGACCAGTGACTAATTCTAATTTTACCCTTTATGGCTGGGTCATCCTATGTATGTTCTTTAATTTCTTATACTTAAAAAAATATGCAAAATTAATATTTATAGAAGCCTTCAAAGTGTCAGACGTCAGACATTTACCGAGTAAAAAATTGGTATGATAACTTGCGTGCAGGATAACAAAATTTTGCAGCTAGAATAAAAATTTTGGTGCACAATTGTACTTTATATTTGTAGTAATTATTCTGAACGTAAATAAATTAGTATTTAAAGCATTTCTATATGTTTCATACAAATTTGTGTTTATCTACTGCAAAATTTTGAAAATTTCAACAGTATAACCAGTTTAAAGATATACTTTCTTTGGCGGTAAAAAGGAAACTTTAGGTTCACTTTATACAGATTAATATGAAACGTATATTTTGAAAATTCCATGAAGAAAATGTTGAAGTTTTTGAGATATTATGTGCGTCATGTCTAAAATCGTCATTATGAGAAAAATGACTTCAAAGTTTCGGAAACGTCAAATATAATTTAAAAAGCCATAACTTATGTTCTAATGAAATTTTCAAGGAAACAATTATATCAAAATGTTCAGAAAAGGTTAACGTTTAACATTATTAAAAAAAAAAAAAAAAAAAAAAAAAATCTTTGAAGCTTTTAGAGTTTTGAAACCTCTTAACTCTTTTAGTTCTGCCGGGTGAATTTTAAGCCACATAAAATAAATAAATAAAAAAAATTTAATGCAAACAAACCACTTCATATCAAATGTAATCAAACCAATAACACTACATTAAGAGTTTTTATTTACCTACTTCATATGTAGATGGCAGCACCACACCCTGGCAATGTCTAATTTGTTTTTCATACAAATTTAAAACACTCCAATTTTCAAGATTTATAAATTTTGTATTTTTCAAGCGTTATAAAATTATATTTTCTGAAGGAGATAACTTTTTTTTTTCTTGCATGCTTCAAACATTCAATAATAATAATAATAATTACATGAGGTAGAAATAAGTAACGGCAGATTTTTCTACGATCAGAGCTGTAAGGATTAGAGTAATGAGATTTGTCACTAGGTGGCAGCACTACCAAATTATATACTCGCCAATGTTTCAGAACCAAAGTAGGGATGCTTATTAGATTCCAAGGAGTTTAATTCAGCAGATTAACGAATTTATTATGGTTTAAATATTTCTAAATAAAAATTAAGCATTTTTAACCCTGTTTTATCTATAAATTTGATATATATATTTTTGGTTATTTTCAGTTTTTATATTAGAAATATAAATTTATATTATAAAAATTTCAAATGTTTTAACAATCTCAGAACTCGTCTAAATAATGTAACTGATTAAAATATGATTTTTTTACGATTATAGTCTTTTTAAAATAACTTTGCAATGTCATTTCTTGAGTGCAAGTTGAAACGACTGCCCTATGCCTCTGATGGAAAATATTTCCACCTCCCCTAGCCTAGAAAGGGTGGGGGGTCTTTTTTTAAATATGTAGTTCAATTTCAGACAGTTCCTTAATCACATTTATAGTGTTTTTCTAACATATTTTTTAACTAACCCGGAGTTCAAAGAACAAGTAAAATAAACCCGAAAATATATTTTTTTTTTCTTCAACGCGGCAGACCGACGAAATTCCCAATTTTTTCATGAGACACCTATCCTGCAAATTTATCAATTTTTTCCCGCGACCGATTGGTGAATTTCACTGCTTCTTCTTACGACCATTGACGAAATTCCGGATTGTTTTCCTGCTTCCAAATGAAAAATTTTACGATTTTTCTTTGCGATTGACTGACAAATTTCACGATATTTTCCCTCGACTGATTGACGATTTCCGTGTTATTATCCCGCGGCTGATTGACAATTACCCGGTATTTTGACGCTATTGATTGGCAAATTTTGCTATATTTTCCCCCGCGATTGATTGATTGAAATTCAGTTTTTTCTCGTGATCAGTTGATGAATTTCGCGATTTATTTCCGCGACCGTATTTTATTTCTACGACCGATTTACGTGTTTCGCGAGTTTTTTGCTTGTTATTTAAAAAGGGAATAACCAAAAGGGCAGTGGTGAGCACTAGGTGCTGCACCCTATCAAATTGGCCTACACCCAGTACTAAACAAAAGTGACATTGATTAAATTTTGTGGTGCACACAAATATATATATATATATTTTTTAATTTTAAGAAAGCATTTAGAAACAACAAACTAGTTGATTCTTGCAATTCAAAGAAATTAGGACTTTTTTTTTTTTAAATCAATTATTGCTCGTGTAATGGAAGAAATAAATTGAGTTTCCTTTTCAAATTTTAGACAAGAGTTTAAAATTTCGATGCATAGGATACAGTCAACAAAAATACCAGGGATTAAAGTTTTGGCTGTGATTCCATTAAGGATATAATAAAACAATTTTGTTCAGAAGTGACATATTGGCAATGCCGTCACCAATATGCTTTGTTCATGCAAAAAGTTAAAAATAAAGGTCCGTCAGATTAGAGCATAACTATTCTTTTTCAGTATTTTCAAAATTATAAAAGTAGCTATGTGTTATCTGTAACAGGCAGGGACGTGTGAAGAGAAAACTGTGCCCGGAGCAAAGTTTCAATTTAACAGCCCCTCCCTCAACTTTTTCTTGTGACAGGCCAAATATGACTTTGGTAATATAAATTTTATACCTCCTAAATTTCAACGCCCGGGCGCCCGCTTTTTGCCCGGCTCTGATAACAGTTGTTTGTACATCGTGATAGATTCTACAGCACCTAAAATTGAATAAAATATAAATTCAGAAATTTATTTAACAACCCAATTGTTAAGTTCCCATAACATTTGGTGAAAGTTGGAAAATAGACAGGATGTATATATAAAGCTTGATTCCCTTCCCCCCCCTCTATTTCAATAAAAATAAGAATTTTGAATAATTATTTTGAGTTATTGTTTGAAATTATTTCTGTGATGTTTTGTGATGTCTGTATATAATTCTTTAAGTGGTATGTAAAAAAAAAAAAAAATAGTGGTGTTTAAAGAGTTTTTTTTTCTCCCTCCCAAAACCTTTCAACTCTCCCTTCATTTATAAATGCTAAGAGGGAGACTCCCCTCCTGGAAAAATTTGAATTTCAAGCCCTGGAATTGACAAATGGTCAAACTCTCTGTATAAAATTGCATGCTTTTAGCTGTTAAACAGCACTAATTAAATAAATACTACTTTTATTTATACCCTTGGTACTTTTTTATTGGTACTTTTATTTATACCCTTGCTTTAGCGAGAGATATTTCAAAGATGCCACAAACTTTATGTAAGATAATATCGATAAGTCATTTCCTATAAGTTATTAAAGCTTGATTTTTTTTTTTTTTTAATAAGTGTTTTTCTGTAAGTTTTGTTGCTAACTGAGGAACTAATAAGAAAATAAACGAGAGCATGTCATGGTGCTGTTTTAATTTAGAATATGCTATTGCACTAATAAGCAAAGAGAACAATCTAAGTTTGCGATTTTTGCATAAAAAAGGACATTTTAACAGTTCAATAAAATATTAGATTACTGGTTCTACTATACATGTTAAATTCAATTACCGTTTCTTTTCCTTCCTCACCCCCCCCCCCCCCCCCCCTCTGTAGTTGAACAAAACAAATTTTTACCTTCAAGTTTTATGGGTCTTTAAATTCTGAAGCATCTACCTTATCTTGCCAAAAATTGCGTATCTCTGGATAGAAATCGTTTTTTAAGACACCTCCATATTTTAGAAATTAACTATTGTGAAAGTTATACATTGATATAAAACCTTATTTATTGAAACATTGCTTGTATTAATTAGTGATGATAAAGAAATGGGGAAGAAAGAGGAAAAGGGAAATGGGAAAGAAAGAAATGGGAATCCACATTTGTGCTGTAAACCACCATTCCCCTCTCCCCCCCCCCCCCCCAAAAAAAAAAAAAAAAAATAATAAATAAGTAAAATAAAATAAAGTATTGCTATTAAGTTTTAGTGTTTTATTTTATGTTAGGTACTCTCTTTTTTTAAAGTAATTTATATTTTTATTGCTAATATTTTGTAAACTGATTTTAGGACACACCGAACACATCTCTGAACCCTTTGCTGATTCATCTTGGAGTTTCTCTGATATTGCTTTGGCCTTCTACTCAGGAATGTTTTCATTTTCTGGATGGTAATCTTTCGTTTTATTCTCAATTCTAAAAATATATGTTGCAGATATTCTTAGTAACACTGTCTATAGATTTTTTTTTTTTTCAATAGACAATTTTAATCCTTTTTTGCATTTCAGTTTTATTTCTGATATAGTATCGTGAATCTTCCATAATCTTTTTAAAACTGAGGAAGTTAATGTGTTTTTTAGAAATATCAGCATATAGTTAACATAATTAATCTAAAATATTGTATTAATGTATAGTTAATTTACCCCCCCCCCCTTTTTTTTATTGTCACTTATTAATTTAGTTCATATGTTTAATGTTAATTAAAATTCATGAAAATTAAACTTTTTTAATTTAAAATCAAACTGTAGGGACTTTCTAACATTAATACACCAAAAGCAATCTTGTAGGTTATTGCCTTATCCAGTTTATATACAGTCGTGGAGAAAAATAAACACGCCCTGCTAATTTTGCAAAAAAATATCGTAGAAGAAAATTACTAGAGCCAAATGATTAGAAATAAAGTCTATTTTTAAATGATGTATATAAAATTTGGGGACTATCTGCATATTAAAACAAACCCTAACTCAGTTTTTCTTTTTCTTTTCAAAATAGCAGTACTTAATTTTGACAGCATAAATGAACTCTACATCCTTTAATTAGCCTAAAAACAAATTTTCATGCAATTCGTACAATAAGTTTCCAAGAAATTAATTATTTTGAAACAAGCATATTTTAGGAAACTACTTGGAAGACAAATTTGAAATTTTGAATTTCCATAAAGCAGGACTTAATAAATCTAAATACATAAAAAAATTGTAAATTGCAATTCATAATTTTTCTGAATATTAATTTCATAATTCATGTCACAAAACTTTAAAAAAAATACAAATTCAATGTATTTATGTTTGGATATTTTGGTATTACTGCTACATAAAAAGAAAATAGCTCATTAGCACTATAATTTCAGAAGATATTAATAAAAATATGAAAATGTAATTTAACATTTGAATCGCTAAATTTTGAATGTTTATAGTTCAAAAACTTATCATTCAAATAACTTGAAATTTGGTGTCTAGGCATAGTTTGAACAAAGATTTGAAATATCTTGTTAAAATTAGATGTTGCCATTGAAAAAACAACAACAACAAAACAAAGTTTTGGTTTGCTTTAATATGTAGATGGCCCCCTAAGCAAATTTCGTATACATATTTAAAAGTACATTTTATTTCCAACCATTCAGTACCACTAACTTTCTTCTACAATAATTTGTTAAAGAATTTGTAAGGGGTGTTTGCCTTTTTTTTCCATGACTGTATATTGGATTTTAAGAAAGTTGGCTGAGGGTTTATTAGGCCATTTTCACCATTCGCTTACATTTCATGGTAACGGATTTGACATTTCAAATATAATTAAAAAAACTATTAAAATGAACTAGCTTGTATATTTTCTAACTTAGATAATAATTTACATACTTTCTAAAACTATTTAGTAAACTTACTTAGCAGCTTACATTTCATGGTAACAGACTCGACAAGTAACAGACTTGACATTTCAAATAAAACTATAAGAAATGAACTAGCTTGTATAATTTCTAACTTAGATAATAATACACATACCTTCTGAAACTATTTAGTAAACAATATTTAATTTAAAAAATGCAAAAATCATTATTTTAATATTAAAATTTACGTTAACAGACTTGATAGTGAAAAAAAATATCAACCTTGATAAAAGCTTATTCTTGCCACTATTACACTGCTTCACAATTGAAGAGTAAAAAATGGCAAGTAGTAGTTGCGTGAGTAGTTTAACTATATTGCCAAATATTTGCTGCTAACTTTAGACAGTATTCAAAACCTATTTTGACTAAAATAATCACAAGGTAACAGACTTCACAAAAAGTGATGGACAAAAGATTTCTGGTAATTTCTCAAAGAAAGTATCTTTTGTAATAACTTTTTACATTAATATGGAACACTAACAGTTCATATTTAAAATAATTAAACCTTTTTTTTTTTTTTTTTTTTTTTTTTAAGTTAGCTTAAAAAAAAAACAACAACAACAACAAAAAAACAGTTAAAAACATAAAAATTGGAATGGGACAGTCATTTTTGCTTAGAATCAAAATTTTAAAGATTTATATCTCAAATTTTTATTGATT
Organism: Maratus speculifer; assembly: GCA_964019185.1. Taxonomy (NCBI): domain Eukaryota; kingdom Metazoa; phylum Arthropoda; class Arachnida; order Araneae; family Salticidae; genus Maratus; species Maratus speculifer. Next base: position 247,899,850 of record OZ025301.1, on the reverse strand, counting down.
TTTTTTTTTTTTTTTTTTTTTTTTTTTTTTTTTTTTTTTTTTTCATGTTAGAAATATTTAATATAACCTTCTTTAGCTAATGCATTGCTCAAATCAAACTTTAACTATTAATTTATGTTTGAATTTTCTTCTTTTTACTCTGGGACAGCATACATAAGCAAAATTTGAAAATGACCCATTATTATTTTTCCCATTGAATGTATCTTTCAGTTTGTGTGAAAATATTGTGAGGTTAATTTTATCGCCACACTAATTGAGAAAAACTTGTTTCCATTGTAAAATTTCCATATTGTAAAAGTTTAAATTGTTTTAAAAACAATGTGTTTTGATGATATGCTTTCTTGATTTACTTTCAGGAATTGTTTGAATTTTGTGACTGAAGAATTAAAACAACCTATTAGGTGAGAATAATTATCCAAATTATTTTTTATAGATGTCTAAATAACCATTACTAGTATTTTTCCCCCTCTTGAATAAAATTATCGATTTGGTACATGTTTATTATGACAAAATATTTTTTAACTACTTGGCTGCATCACACTGTATCAAGTGCATACTGAACATGAATGGCAATACATGGATGGATTACTTCAATGGATCCTGTGTGGCGATTTTTTTTTTCAACCACAACTTTCTGTTGATAGTTTGAAGACTTTTTTTCTTTTTCAGTTTGCTATAAAATTTCACTTTTTGCAAATTAAATGCAGTAGACTCCCTCAAATCTGCATTCCTAAAATCTGCAACTCTCTAAAATCCACACATATTTTACAGATGTAAACAATGAAACATTCAGCTCAGATGTAAGTGCAAAAATTGATTTTTTCAGTTTTATATCAATTTCATACATTTTGTTAATTTATAATTTTTGTTAAGGTTATTGAATTCATGTTTTTTAACGAAGAAAGAATAATTTATTTCTGAAAAAATAAAGATATTGCTAATATCATTGGTAATCGCAATCTTACCAAATATAGTTATGTATTAATCAAGCTTATTTAGTTCTTAAGTCTGGCTAAACCTGAAATAAAGTTTCATTATTTTATGATCCTGATGTGAATTAGTAATGTACCTTTATGAGGCAAGTTTCATTGAATAATTTAGGAAAAACACATTTCCTCTTTTATAATGAATATTTAATTGTACATTATTGATTATTAACTTGACCTTTCCTTTTAGTATTTTAATCATTTTAAAAAATATCTAAATTTTTATTATTTTAGTTTATTACTTTTTTAATATTTTAGTATATTGCATGCATTCATTATACTTTTGATTTCATTATTAATTACATTCAAATTATTTTTTTAAAAAAATGTAAACAAAGAAATGACCAGAAATCCGTAAAATTCTAAAATCCGCAAAACTTCTGGTCCCAAACTGTGCGAATTTGAGGGAGTTTACTGTATATATATATATATTATGCACTAAATGTGAAAATGGCTTGTTTCCAGTCAGGATGACAAAAGTCTTAGGAGAGTTGTTAAACACTAACTGCACATTTGCAAACTCTTGAGTAGCATTGGATATCTGAACTTGGCATTATTATAGAGTTTAAGCATCTACATTATAAAACTTTCAGTTTAGTATATTTGTATAAGTTTTAATATTTTGTTTCATTCATAATTTTCCTTTATCCTTTGTATAACCATTTATTTTTGTAAGGGTGCCCATTGCTAAAATTTCTGTAACCATCATTGAATTGTAAGATTTATTTTATTTAATTTTGTCCTAACAATTAAATTAATTTTTCATTCATAATCAGATATGTAACAGTAACATCAGTTAAACAATAATAGGGCTGTATGATAAGTACCTGGCCTTGGCAAGAAAATCACATTTTTATGTCAAAAATTTACTACAGTCGAGTCTATAACGAAACTCCATACATCGAATTTCTCTATATAACGAATTTTTAGTAGGAACAGTTCCCTTTTCGCATGATTACATTAAAAACAGTCTCTATATAGCGAAATATCAATCTCCCTATAACGAATTTTTTCATAAATTGGTCTTAATTTACTCAGTTTTAAAAGGCTTCGAAATCATATGGAATCAATTTTCCATCACATATTTTTTTTATTTATCGTCAGTGCTCAGTTTATTTTTAATATTACTTCTCTCCTTGTTCTTTAAATCCAACAAATTCATCCCATCTCCCACACACCTTTCCACATCATTCTCAAAACAGAGTCAATTGGATTGATGCACATGTAAGAGAGGAATCAATAAGAGGCACATAAGAGAGGCTTTCAAATGGAGGAAAATGTTAACTACAATTTTTCATTCCTTGCTAAAATTTGAGCACTTTTTTTTAGAGCATAACAATTTTAAAATCAAAACAACAAAAAATCACAGATTTCTTCATCTGAAATTAATGCAAGTCTTCCTTATTTGATTTTCATTAAGCTTTCAAATAAATGTCTTCTCTTTTTTTAAACAGCTTAAATAATTAAGAAATAAAATGTTAGATTAATATTTACTTTTAAACATTTCAAATTATTAATTCTAAAGATCAAAAATAATATTTATTCAAATTTCACACATTAAATACGATTTTTAACATCATTCTCTATACATCAAATTTCTCTATATAATGAATTTTTTACTGGAACGATGGATTTCGTTATATAGAGACTCGACTGTATATTTTTCAATATAATCTCCTTGTTAGTTCTATTCCTTTAGCCCAATGTTTTCCTATTTTTTCTATCCTTTCTAAAAAATATGATTTCTCCAACCTTTCAAAATAGGCATTTGTTTTAGCAATAACCTCATCATTAGTCATTTTTCACATTTGAAAATAGAAAATAATCATTGGGGGCTAAATCTAGTGAATATGATGATTGCGGAAGCAATTCATATCCTAATTCACAGAGTTTTGCCATGGTGACAACACAGGTGTGCATGCTTGCATGTTTTCTTGCGGAAAAATTTTTTTTTTCTTCATCTAATGCAGACGTTTTTCTTACACAAAATGGTTAAAATGATCCAATAAGTTGGAATAATACTCTCCATTGATCATTTTGATTTTTTCAAGGTAATTAATGAGAATTAAGCCACATGCATTCCAAATCACTGTAGCCATGACTTTGTTTGCAGATAAAGTCACCTCAGCCTTCTTTCAAGTAAGTTGGTCATAAAATCCCCCCACTGTTTGGATTCTTTTAGGGTGTGCTGTGATAAATGAACGTCAAAAATCATTTGAATTTCGCTTTAACTTTTTCATATTCTTTTGAAATTGACACACGAATGTGTTTTAATATCAGTAGTGAACAATGGTGAAATTGTATGTTTTTTAATTTAACTTACATTTTACAGAATACAAAAGTACGAGTATTCTGTCATTTTTACATTTTTTAATTTTTAAATTTTTTAAAGTTAAAAAAGCCATTAAATAAACTTTTAAAATGCTGTTTTTCTCTTGGCTGAAAAAGGCCACATCACATCATGAAAGTGATTTTAACATCACTGTAGGGAAGAGTGGGGATACTTGAGCCACCACTATTATCTTTACAGTTAATTTTTTTTCTAAAACTGGCAATATGGTAACATATTTATAGTTCTGAACATGTAAAAAAGAAATCGCATACCTTGGTACCATTTTGAAAATATGATTAACAGTTGTTTTTTCCCTATCTGAAGTAAATATTTAGGTGCATGTTTTCTTTAATCAAAGTTTTGTTTAAAGTTGCAACAACTTAGATAAATTTAATAAGTCTAATTTCAATTGTATTTTGAATCTAAAATAGGTCAAATAGCTGCATGCTTTACTTAGTAAAACTCTGATAAACAAAAATGATGGTAATGGAGATACTTGAGCCAGTGAGAATGGGGATACTTGAGCCATGGCTCAACCATCCTTACTAGGAAATTAGACATGGGCGTAACAAACAAAAAATAAAATTACATCCTTATATTCACTGATAAATTTTTTTTCTGGATAAAAGGAAGAATGATTATTTATTTATTTATTTATTTATTTATTAAATAATGAACTAGAAAAAAGTTTAAAAATGTATATATTTTTTAATGAAAATATCCATTTTAATTTTAATTAACAAAATAGCCCGTCAAGATAAATATAAACAGAATTTACAATTTCACTTCTATTACATTAAAATAATTTTTTTAACTGTTTTACAGGTCATAATCTCTAATATTTTAATTAGTTAGGTCCAACATATTAAAATATTTATTTTTTAATATAATATATTAAGATTAATATTTTATATTGAAATTATAACCTCCGTTATTGTAATGTTTTTTTTAAATGTAAGAAATGACTTTTATTGTCCCCAACAGAGGGTACTACTGAGTTACCATGTAAGTAAAAAGTAAAAAGACGTGTGATGTTATAACCATTCTGAATTTGTTCTTCATACATGTTGCCAAAGAGCTGAAACTGTGAAATCAAAAAAAGTGTTTGAAAGAGTGGAATGATACATCTGGCTCAGATTCAGACAGCTACTCAATTAAAAGCATGAGTTCGACAATATCATTCGATGAAAATTCTGTCAATGATGGTGATGATATGAACAGAAAACCTTCTATTGATGATTGGTTGTTAGTAAAATATGCCGGAAAGAAAACTGTAGAAAGATTTTTTGGACAAGTGCTTAACATTTTAGAAGATGAATTGAAAATTAAATTTGCTCGAAGAATTGCAGATTCCAAATTTAAATGGTCCCCAACTGAAGATGTTGCTACTATCAATATAACTCAAGTTGAAATGATCCTTCAACCACCAGTTATAACGACAAAAAATGATCTTATTACTAGCTTTGTTTTCTCAATTGGTTTTGAAGGAGTTTATGTACCATAATTTACCATTCTGTAAAATACTTGTGCAAAAATAAAACAAAAAAAATTACTTTTGTAGGAATTTTTCCGTACTGGCTCAAGTACCCTCCTCATGGGGGATACTTGAGCCACTATGTAAAACAAAAAGTAATATTTATTAGACATAGAAAAATAGTTCAAAATTAATTGAAAGTGGTTTTCAGTTGAAGGAAAAATATCAAATTTTCATTTTCAATATTTTATTTTGTTCTAAGTAATTATAAGAAATTTAAAAAAATTAAAATTTAAAAAGGTTGCTCAAGTATTCTCATCTTCCTCTACATGTAATCAGATCGTTTATCACAATATCATAGATTTTTTCAATAATTTCTGAAGTCATAACCTTAGTTGGCAAACCTAGATATTTTTTATCAAAAATGCTTGTACAGCCGCATTTGAATTCAGCTGTCCAATATTTTATGGTTGATAAATTAAAAAAAAAGGTGCAAAGTCCACTTAAATCTCATCATTTCTTTTCTTTTTCAAAAGCAGTTTTTTTAATCACAGCTCAATAATAAATTTTTTCATTGTTGAAATATCACCAAAGATGTTCTAGTCAAATGGCTGCAACTCACAAACTAAACCAATGAGTTGATTTGTTAGCGAAGTTTGTTGACTTGACACAAATTGCCAGGTTTGAAAGGTCTCCTTTGCAAAATAAATTATTTTTTACATTCTAATAACACAATCTTTGACCAAGGTCAGGTACTTATCATACTGCCCTCATATTAATAGAATAATGTAATGCAAATATAGTAAAAAAAAAAAAAGATAGAATCGATTAATTAATAACTTTCTCTTTAAACAGATTCGTTACTGAAAATATTGCTGGCACATTTAACATTTTAAATATCAGTGTTGCAATTGTTAAAAAAGCAAGGAGTGTACAGCTGAGGATATATGCTGTCATCATGAACATTTATAGACAGGGTTATACACTAATACTTTATTTGAAAAACAAAGGGTATATGGACCTTAAAAAAAAACTAGAAGGTACATTGCGTATAACCCCACCACCACAATCCTATTTAGTAAGGTACATAAAAAAAGACGATAATACCAAAATTAACTAGTGTTGTCAATCAAAATCTTCCTTTTTTTTCCTATGACAAATCTGGCAACCCTAGTTGATACCCTTTTTTATGTTTTTAAAATATGAAATTTAAAGCAGTTTATGGACTTAAAATTTATATTTATATTTCAGAGACTTGCCTCGAGCTATATACATCTCAATTCCTCTCATATCTTTCATATACCTACTGACAAATGTTGCTTATTTTTCTGTGATGTCAACTGAAGAAATTTTAGCTTCTGAAGCTGTTGCTGGAGTAAGATATATTAATTTAAATTTTTATTCCTGATTTTTTAACACATTTTAAAACTTTTGAAATGTTGCAACATAAAATTTAACTTTTTTTTTTTTTTTCCAAAGCTTACAGGATTTTGTTCTTTTGTCTTTTTATTTCATTTTATAAATGAAATAAAAAAAGATGTTTTTTTCATGTTCTACTGTGCATTAGTTTTTAGGTATTGTATTGTTTTAAATAACTGCAATTAAAGAACTGTATTAAAATTTTTGTAATTTTTTTTCTCTTTAATGTGCTGTTGTATATTTATCAGTGGTAGAAAAATTTTATAACTTCTAAATACCCTTTAGGCTTGTTCTCCAAAAAATAAATGCTTAAGTCAAATATTTATATACCCAAAATTTAGCTAACTTTTAAGTGTATAATCCTTTTTGTGCCTTTTTAGCTAATAAATTTCACTCTGATGACAAATTATGAATAATGGTCAGTAAATTCTTTTGCCAAATTCTGTTAGGAAACTCTCAAAGAATTAGATAAAGTAATGAAATCGCCATTATCTGCTCCTGTCCAAAAAATTTTGCTTTTATTTACTGAACATTGAATGTACTTGGAAAAAGTAATAATAGATAAAATCATAAAATCAAACCAAATGTCAATGGATTTATTTTTTTAACTCAGCTGTAATTTACTAATGTAATTAACTTTATATCTTTGCTTTTCTGAAATCCGAAAAATAAATTTTAATAACATTATTTGTTACCGTTTTTCAAAAATTAAAATCTAAATTTAAACATGACCTAAGATCGCCTCTCTGAGCGACCAATATTTATTGGAATAGAACATGGTTGCTTTCGGGAGGATTTACTGTACTTATGAAAATTTCTCATTTTCTTGGCCACAGACTGTCTTGAAGACATTTTGAAAACCTGGATGAAAGTAACATTTATTTTATTTATTGAGAAAATCAACACAGATGTTATCATGTATGGATTTGCTTTTAAAGCAAAAAAATATTCAGCTATTACGAAGTGAAGTTAAAATTAAACAAATCAATCAGTTTAGTTTTTATGATAAAATGATTAGAGGTTCACATATGTGGCCAAGGTAGCAAAGAAGTTAAAAGAATCTTTCTGTAGTGTAGGAAAGTTTTTCAATTAAAAATGTGTTTTCTCTTTATGGTTGTGATATATTATTATAGTTCCTTTTTTCCTCTGGATTAATTAAAAAGAAATTCTTTAAAAACTAAATATCTTGGAATGCACTATGCAACATAATCTTCGAATACCAACTGACCTAACGAATCTTAGATTTATTATTTAATGTGATTACAGTTATTGGTGTATTTGAAAGTTTTATTTAAAATGAAATGAAATTGTTCTTTTTCTGCATAGGATTTTGGCATCAAAATTCTTGGAGTGATGGCTTGGATCATGCCTCTCTGTGTTGCTCTATCTTGTTTTGGCAGTCTGAATGGAGGGATTTTTGCTTGTGCAAGGTAAGATTTTCATGTGTTGATGAAATAGTATTGTTTACTTTTTGGACATAGACACATAATTGGCCTTGGTAAATTTTATTGTATGTTGTTTTATCCCCATTTATTATTTGAAAATAACTATTTTAAATAACTTTATTAATTTTATAGAAAAAGTATTGACACTTTTCAATACCATTCCATACTTCATTTTTGTGTTTTGGTTATATTGTAAAATTAGTATTTGAAAACAAATATGTAGTTTATGTTAATGAAACGAAGAATCTTTATCTTTTTCTGTTGGTGAATTAAAATATAAAGAAAAAAAATCCCTGTTTTATCAAATGCTTTTCCCCCCTTCTATTTAGAAGTTATTTAAGGCTGTTCTGTATTCAAACTCCGAATAATGTTATAATTTATTAATGCTCCAAACCCATCCCTTCCCATTTTTTGGTGTCTTTACTTTGTCTAATTTTGCTATCAAATTCATATGGTGTTGACAGTTTGATTTCTTTTTAGCACTTTCCAACAAAGTTGAAAAGTGCTTATGTATTCAGTTTATCTGTCCACAATTTAATTTCCATAAATATACCCAGATTTTTATGGAATTTATAAGGCTTATTTAAGGTCACTAAAGCATGTTTAGTATTGCATATGAATTATGAACGATTAATGGTTCATTTACAAGGACACTCAAAAGAATTGAATTACATTATGGTAAATGGGGAAAATAATTTGGAGAGCATTTTAATAACATTATTCTATTTCAAACGTATTGAAACTGATATAAATCATCGAATTTCACTATGATCACAACATGATATAAAATAGGGCATTCATAGCATTTTTTTATTAATTTGCAGGGATACACAAAATAAATTGGTTACTGTACTATTTTTGCTTGATAATTGCTGGAGAGTATGTATTAAAATTCAGTATGCACTTTTAAATTTAATTAGTTTTTTACATATTACTCTTTATATAATAGTTCTATACCTTATATACAAGCCTGCACAAAGTATTCACATACCATTCACCTTGTTAGAGGAAGTTGAGGGGAATTTTCAACTGAAATATACACTGTAACAAATCTTTCCGTTAAAAAACAGAAATAGTACTGGTAATTTAGACGCCAGTACTACTTCCGTTTTTTAACGGAAAAAATTTTCCTTAAATTCCAGAAATAGTTCTGTTTTTTCACAAAATATTTTTTTTTTTTAATGCAAAAATTTTTGTTTGAAAAGTTAAAAGAATTTTTCAAGGACAAATTAACATCTTTGTGATTTTTATTCTTTACTTTTCAGAGACATGTTAACACCAGGGACACATTATAATAATAAATACATATCTCTATATCATATAGAGGACTGCTAAAAAATTCAGATAATTTTCCGATTATAGTTGGGAACAGCTGAAATTCGGTTTTGAAAATGCATTATGCATTTCCATATGGTGTAATGATACACAATACTTTCATTTTTTAAATGGTGCAGTTTTGTTACATTATTCAGGATGTGTTGGAAAGTGCTTCATAATCTATGTTTGATGCATGATTTTTTTCTTTCTTGTTTCCTTTTTCCTCCTTACATTTCCCCCTTCCTTTATCCATTCGATTTTGTTGATAAGTTCTGCATTTTCCCTTCCCGGTCAGAAGACCATGTTGAAGGCATTTTTTAAGAATAAGCTATTATTAAATACTTTTAAATAGTAACTAACTTTTTTACATGTTGTTTGATATAAATTTGTTTCATGTGTTGCTATTTGATTGACTTCCTGAATCTGTAAAATGTGCAACTGAAAAATGTACATTCATATATGTACATCACTGCAAGTGTATAAACTAGTCGTTGGGGACCACCGTAATACTTACCCATCATGGATATGTCTATGAAAATAAAACATGTGAAAACTATTTATACAATGCATTGCAATTCATAAACAAAACTTAAATATTGTTAACATACATAGTAATGCTATATTAAAGAACTGCTGATGTACCAATGTCGACAAATTATATAAAACGCCAAACTACTGAAATAATACCGAACTGCGTAAAAGAAACATCCTTATAACTCAAAAATAATAATTCTATTAACTAACAATTAACTGTGTCGGATTAAGCGTCTCATTTCCAATTCAAATATACTTTTGAATTGAAATTTGAATGAAATACAGGGTCATGAAAAATCGAAGAATGTGGAAAACAAGATTACAAATATCTCGACAACTAATAATCCGATCGACTTCGTTCTATATGCAAAATGTATGTTATTTTATTGCCTTTTACATCCATTCCTTAGAACAAAAAAATTCGAAAAATTTTATGTACCTTTCATCAGAACGAATTTTTCGAGAGTCCGAAAAAAATAGTTCCGGATAATCGAGGTTGCTGATATTAAATAGGGTTCGTCCCATTCTTACATAGTAACTACATACAAAATTTCAAGTCTCTATCTCAATTTGTTCGGGAGATAGAGCGTTGACAGACAGACGGACAGACAGACAGACAGACAGACGGACGGCAAAAATTTTTTTCTAAAAATATGTTTTTTGGAATCTCCACTATCTAAAACGTGTAAATCCGTCAAAAAAAATTTTTCGATTTTCAAAACGATTGCAAGACTTACCCTATACTACGTATGATGGGTAAGTAAAAGACTAAAAAAATAAATGAAATTTCTAGATATTGTTAATGATGTCATCCTGTGTAGGATGATGGGATTGACCAGTGATAATGTATATCATAAGAGTGGGAGGGCAGGGGGTTGAAAATTAACAAAATGTTGAAAACATTACACATGCATTGATTCTTTTTTCAAGATGTGGATTTTTTTACATTTTTGTGCCTTTTTTAATCATTATTTAGTTTTAAAGACTTAATTTTTTTCTTTTATATCCAAGTTATATACACTTTATGGTGCAGTATTAAGTGCACTTTGATTTGTTGAAAATGAAGTTTTTCCAATTTAAATGTTTTGAGAAATGCAGGTTGAAAAGTGAAATTCTGTTAAAATCTTCTATTAAATTAAAACTTCAAAATAAACATAAAGTGAGATATAATATTTATCAACCATATCATTCTTACCTCTGTATAATGTGATATATTTAACAAGCAACTGGAAGAATAAAAAAAACATGCATCTTTCAGGATAAGAAAACACATAAAATTGTAAATTTTTAACATTTTGAAATTTGATATTCTTTGATCATCTTAACCATTTGATACTCAGATGTCAGATCAGAGTTTCAGTAGAAATATATTTTATGTTATTATTATTTGCATTTCTAGTAATCTATCACTTATTATAATTTAACTAAATTTTATTGTATCAAGTATTGCATAAACAAATCATCCTTAAATGTTGTGTCAAACTGTTACCAAACATACCAATTTCAATGTCACTTTTTTTTTTCTTTTTTACTTTGTATACATAATTTTTTTTAATGCTTATTTTCACACTGATGAGGAAGGTATCCTTGAAACGTCCATATGTGATTTAATGTCATGGTTGTGTAATTTGTGCATTTTTAATATAGTAAATTTGTAACTTATGCCTCTAAATATAGTGCTATTTTTGATGAGAAGAAATTCAAAGTAATGGAAATCTTCCCAAAATTAACTAACAGATTTGAAGCTAATCACTTGTAAAAATAATTTAAAAGAATTATGTCTGCAGATGGAATACTTAAGAATGAACAAATATTTGCAAAAAGGATGTAGCTAAAGATGAACTTCTTTGGTATCTCAAAAGTTTCATATGTCATGCTTTAGAGTTCAATTAACTCAAGTTTCACTATTCATCTACAAAGGTTTGTGCATAATTTTGGGCTTAAAGATGCTTATCCAAATCTACTTAAGTATATTAAAACTGTCCATATGCTGCTTGTACAATGCCACTTCCAATCAAAGATGCTTTAGTCAATGATTAAAAAATGTTGGTATATCAACACTGAACATGAGATAGTCGAAAACTTCTTTAGTGATGATATAATAAAACAATTGTCAAAAAGAAAGTTTATAATGTACATTTTTAATTAACTGTGATATCATTTTTGTAGTTTTTATATTTATGTGCTTATTTGTTAGCTATTTTTTAAAATATAAAAAAATAATAGCAACATTAATTGTTAAATGTAATATAAAAGAAGAGAACTTCTGCATAAAAAAGTATACGTGTGAATTGTATGTTTTAATTTAATTACCTTAAGCAAATATTTACTTTAACATCATCTAAAAATAATTGAGTGAGGTTGATGCCAATTATCTACCTTACTCTGGTTAAAATGCAGTCAAAATTCATCGTTACATTTATATGTCTGGCATAAGGAGGACTATGATGTCTCTAAAAAAAACTGTGCATAATTTTTAAAGCTATCAAAGACATTAGGATATCGCAATTCCTGTTATTCAATTTATGTTGTTAAATGTCTGTTTGTGTTTTTTCACTGTTCAATGCAATGTTTATCAATATCATGCAAAACATATCAATGTCTTAAAATTTAGACTTGTCGATTTATTTATATCCTATCTATATCTCTTTATTTTTCAGTTTGGTAGCATTTTAATTTTAATATTTTTATTCATGTTGCTTAAAGTTAACCTAAGTAATAAATTTAAATTATATTATTTGCAACTTATATATTAGCTGAACACAAACATATGCCATCAATATTTTTTTCTTATCAGTTACAGCTTTTATTTATTGCATGTGTAAATTAGGAAATATATTTTGAGATGAAATAAAATGTTTTGCTTTATGGTATTTTTATTTCCTATTTTCTGTTCTGTATTATAACTATAATTAATGAAAGGTATGTATATTAAATGCATATATGTATACTATTTTAAATGAAAGTTGTGTATGTAAAGGGGATTGAGTGACATATTTAAAATTAGGAACTGTCCATTAGGGATGGGACGAATATTCGGCCACTATTCGGTATTCGGCCCTTTCGCTGAATATTCGGTTGGCCAAATATTGAAGGCTTGTTGACCGAATACCTGTAGCGGAATATTTAGAGATATATTGCCGAATATTGCCAAAATCTCGCCGAATAGTGAAAGATATCTTGCCAAATAAATTTAGGATTTAAATATTTATTATTCTTTCAATTTTTTTTTTCTCTAATCCAAATTTGCTACTTTATTCATGAAGTCCTTCTCATTCTTACTTACAAAATATACAGTTATTCAGATACTAAAAAATATACAGCCTTTCTGTATTTTCTATAAAAGTTAGTGGTATTATAGAAATTGCTGCCCAAGTTAAAGATTTAATGGTACAGGAAATGTCTTCATTAGAGAATGATACATTATAATTCAAGATATAAAAACGATTATAGAATAAAAGAAAAACACTGCCTTATTCTAAAACACTCTTATATTTATTAATGTCTGCAAATTCCATGCACATATAAAAAAGGCTTTTATGAAATTCATAACTTATTTTCTATAAAGTAAGAAATAAAAAAATTCATTCACTAGGTGTATTAACGAAGATTCATTTTCAAAATTAAATATCACTATTCCAAATACAACGGTACATCTGAAAGCAGAATTGGTGTCAAACTAGATACGCATTAGATGACACAACTTGTTTTATGAAGATAGTTTTATAAATATTTAAACATAAATTCTAAATACTGAACAAAATAATTTTTCTATTCTATAGTTTTCACTTTTAAATAATTATTTGCATAATTACTGACTTAAATATGTAACATTATTATGTATATATTTTTAATTTATGACTTCCTTCATTCATGTTGTTATCAATTTCTGTTTATTCTTTTAATGCTTGTTGAATAAGTGCAGGGCCGAAACTAGAGGGGGGCAGAGGGGGCACGTGCCTCGGGCGTCACCAGAACAGAAGGTAAAGGGGGCGCCAAATTAAGATTTTGTTTGGTGTTTTGATATAAAGAATGTGTATATGTGTGGGGTGGAGTGGGGGGGGGGGGGCAAAATCCATGTTTGCCCCTGGCGCAAAAAGGGCTAGTTTCGGCACAGAATAAGTGGAATATTAAAGTTGAATATTGTATGTGCCAATTCAAATGTCAAAGATTTTGTTATTATATGCATTCTACTTTAAGCATAACCTTTTGCTTTAACATAATTTGTAATTTAAAGCTTGGCAACTGATTTCAGAACAGTCTCGTTCTTATGAATTTGTTTATCATTACAGACACAAACTCTAAATAATCAAATTTACTTTATTAAAGGTTATGTCAAAAAATATCTTCTTGTGAGTTCAGAGAGAGAGAGATTAAGAATATTATTGATTTTGGATGGAAGAAAGGGTAAAAATATCATTTGATAGAAAAATTGAAGTGCATTCTTCATATTTTAATGGAAATATCTTCCCATCCATACTTACTGAAAAACAGTTTGATGAATATTAGAATAAAAGAATATAATGCAATTTCATAAATTTTTTTTGTGTTAAAGTAAGTTTTTCAAATTTAAAAATACATTTAAAAGCACATTTAAGAGTAATGATTATTAATGAGCTCTTATTTTTTAAATTATATATAATCAAAATTTATTTTCTTTATTGGAAAAAAAAAGTTGGTATTTGGCCTAAAATTTGGCCGAATATTCAGTATTCGGCTATTCGGCCAAATCACTATTCGTCCCATCTATACTGTTCATAAATGATGTCACAGTTTTTTCAATATTTTTTTTACTGTCCTCTCCCCGCCATTGTCACAAAATGTCACACTACACTATACCCCCCTCCCTCCTCGTTGTCACACGTCACACAGTATTTCTTAAACATATACCTGCAGTTCAGAAACAAAGCACTGCGTTACAGATCATATTTTATTTTTTATCTTTAACTGTGCGTTTTAACGGCATTTGTGAGCATAACAATAAACTTCATGTACTTATTTTGTATGAAATACAGTAGACTTTCTCAAATCCGCACAGCTTGGGATCAGAGGTTTTGTGGATATCTGGTCATTGCTTTGTTTACATTTAAAAAAAATAATTTGAATATATTTAATAATATAATCAAAAGTATAATGAATGCATACAATATACTAAAATATAAAAAAAAAGTAATAAACTAAAATAATAAAAATTTAGATATTTTTTTAAATGATTTAAGTACTAAAAGGAAAGATAAAAATTAATAATCAATAATGTACAATTAAATATTCATTATAAAAGGAAATGTGTTTTTCCTAAATTATTCAATGAAACTTGCCTAATATAGGTACATTACTAATTCACATCAGGATCATAAAATAATGAAACTTTATTTCAAGTTTAGCCAGACTTAATAACTGAAAAAGCTTGATTAATGCATAAATATATTTGGTAAAATTGTGATTACCAATGATATTAGCAATATCTTTATTTTTTCAGAAGTAAATTATTCTTTCTTCATAAAAAAACATGAATTCAATAACCTTAACAAAAATTATAAATTAAAAAATGTATGGAATTGATATAAAACTGAAAAAATCAATTTTTGCACCTACATCTGAACTGAATGTTTCATTGTTTACATCCGTAAAATATGTGCAGATTTTAGAGAGTTGCGGATTTTAGGAGTGCGGATTTGAGGGAGTCTACTGTAAAATTAAGATTTACAACAAAAAACACGATTAATATGCAATTGTCATAAAATATTAATATGAAAAAGCAGTTGAAAACTATAGTATTTTGAAATTTGAAATGGAATTTAATACATTTGGCTTTAAATTCTATTGTTACTTTATGAACACAAGATAATTTTATTTTGAAATAACTTCAAAATTTAATCTGCTGATTCTTAATGCTTTGTTTTTAACCAAAACCCCCTCTCATTCCCTTGTCACAATTTCACTAACCCCTTTCTACCCGCCAAGTGTGGCATCATTTGTGGATGGCCTTTTATGTAAATGTTATGCGAATGATGACAAGAACAATATTTGGCGATTTAGCACTTGTGCCTGAATAACATCAAAGTATCAATTATTTATTAGTTTAATAAATTAATAACTTACATTATTATTAAATTTATATTACTATAATAATTTAATTAAATCTATCAATTTTAATTAAAAATTGAAGTAAATTTTAAGAGACTAAAAGCTTTCTAATTTTCTGGTTACTTTTTTAAAATAATTGCTTTGCTATCTGTACTTTACTCCGTTCTTTTCATTTAATTATTAATTTGAGCTTTTTCTGTTTAGATATTTATTCTTCTTCTCTGAAGTCTGAAATTGGTACGTGTCTTATTTTCTTTTCAAACTTGCATGTATCCTTTCCAAAATCTTTTACTTACCCTGCTTTATTTTTTAATACTAAAAATCTTTTCCCAGCCTGTAACAAATCACTGTACTTTTGTAGAAATTAACTTATTAATTGTTAAAAAAACTTTTTTTTTTTTTTTTTAATACAATTAGTTGAAAATTTTACTTTTTTTATAGATCTGTAAATAAAAGTACCTCGTTAGTATTAAATTCTTACTAATGTAGTTTTTAGATTTTTGTAAGTTTCTGGTTTGTTTGTTAGTTATTCTTAAATTGAATATTTTACAAAAGTAGTTGGATAGATTATTTTAATCCAATGCTTGCCAAACCTCTCATGTAACTGTTTAATTGACATGTCAAATAAACATGTTTTGAAATAAGTTTTACATAATAAATTAAATCAAATTATACCATGCAAATACAAGAACTATTAAACACTAATATATCATCCTTGTCAAAAATGATAGAATGTTGATCCATGTTTGACGTCCATTCTTTTTTGTTACAAATATAAAAGTTAAATGTGTGTTATTTTGAATGAGTTGCCATAAAACTGTAAAATTAAACATGCTTTTTTAAAATCAATTTGTTTTATTTAGATTATTCTTTGTTGGTGCTCGTGAAGGACAGCTGCCCAATATTGTGTCAATGATTACAGTGAAGTACCTTACGCCATCTCCTAGTTTAATTTTTGTTGTAAGTAATATAAAGTTTTTCACGAAAATTATCTTTTCTCACACATATTAACCAGTTGTTTCATTGATTGTTACATTGATTTAATATCTATTATAAGCTGTTATTTAAAATGATGCTTAATGTAGCGTAGCAGAATTTATGTTGTTTTTCATCGTTAGTAAGATATCAGAATGTCTTTTTGTCATAAAAATTAAGTTTTTCTAATATTATCTGTGAAAAAGCCATGAATTTTGATCTTATAGTTGCAAATGTGTCAAACACAATCTTGAGACGTGCACTGTTCAATTTTTTTCCCATTTGCAACATGAATATTAAAATTTATGCTAAGCTTATTTCATTAGGACATAACTTGGATCATATATTTGTACAGTAAAGCAATATTTGTATGTTTCTCATTTATATCATCATATATTTTTATCCTTATGTATTTTAATGTCCTAATGTTTTGTTTATATGACACATAATGTTAGTTATGTCATTTATTTTTATGCCTTAACCAATTTTCTCTCTCCCATAATCGTTCTTTTCTTCTTGCAATATTTGAGAAAAGATGATGAAAAATAAAGAAACATTTATGACTGCTATAGGTGTTATTTTCAAGTTCATGAAACCTGTAGTGGGAATGGGGCAGAAAGAAATGACATTGACATACTTGAAATCATTTTTACTTGAAAACTTTTTTGTTTCTTACAAGCTTATTATTATTAAACCATTATCTGACCATTTGAATTAGATAAACTTCAATCTGAATCTGATAAACTTAAATCATTTAAATTTTCATCATCTGAATTGAACATGTCAAATTGATTAGAATTTAATTTTCCAAATGTTTTTTGTAATTTGTTAAATTACTTATTTATTTATTATTCTTTTGTGTTTAATAATATGTGGAATGTCTAAAATGTGTTAGATCATCGGATTTTAGCATTTTTTCTTAAAACATGTTGACATCGCATGATTGTTAAAATTTCATTTAAGAGTGTATTTCAATTCAAACCACTCATTTTCTGATTTATTTTTGAATTCACTTTTGCTCTCAAACTCAAACTCGCAGATTCTCTTATTTAAAAACTTTATAAGGTGCCGTGTCTGTCAATTTTTTGATAAATGCAGAAAATATTACAAAAAATGCAATCAAATTTTGCCTTTTGATCTGAATTTTCTGAAGCGGAAGATCTGGGGACAGAAAAAAAGTTATACTGAGAAGATAATAGTTTATAAATCAAATTCTAATAAATTGAGCGCAAACTAACATCACATGGCACCTTAACCCTCCAAGCGTCTTGCAAATGGGTAAAATTGTAATGTTGTTTTCTCTGCATTTTGTTTTAAATGCTAATAAAATATGATTCTTTCAATATTACATAAAAAATCTTATTTAGGAATATAAATGTAATCCTTGAGAGTCTTAATCATTCTTCAATGATTTGAAAATTCATTAAATTTATAGAATTATAATATTTTAAACATTGCTCATATTGCAGTGAAACCTGGAGCTTAGTGTACGGAATATTACGGGACAAACGCTTAGAGGGTTTTAAAGGTCTCTTCAAAAATCTCCTTAATAAATTTCATGTTTCTACTTTAAAAAATGTGTCTGAAATTGTATCAGAAAATTTCGAGCTGTTAAAGGTGGAAAAGTATTTTTTCGAATACACCCTTAATGCTGCATTGATTTTTCGTAATGTTGGCTAAGATTATAAAAAACGATATTAACATTAAATTGCCGGGGAATATCAATGTAAGTTCTATAGATTTTATTTCATGGGTGTGGTAAGATTTCTAATGGGAAAAAAAGTTCAGTGAAGCGGGAAGGTAGAAATGTTTGAGAAAAGGGGATACAGTGAAATAAAAAGTCTAAAAAAGGGTTACGTGACAGAAAAAAAGGTTGGGAAGTGCTAATCTAGGTAAATAAATGATTAAATCCAAATTTATTTAATCTTCTACACTTTTAATTAAAAATACTGCATCATTAAAGAAAAACATTTGTTTAGTAAAAACAATAAATTTTTATATGAAATTTTTGGAATATTTAAGCGTGGATTTTTGTGTGCCTTCATATATAGGTGAAAAATTAATGGTCGCCACTCACACATAGTGATTAAAGTTGTAAAAGTGGCGATCGATCGCCATCCTAGTCTCTACTTGCCAAGTAGCGATTAAACAAGCTGTTATCGATTGCCAAGTAAAATACAGCTTTTTTTCATGGAAATGTGTACCTTTACTGTGATCAAATATAATTAGCAAACTGATTGATTCATTTCCCTGCTAGAAGCAAGCAGATTTCAACAACTTAGTTGTATTTTCATTATTTCAACATTTTACCATGTGCTTGCTCTTCAGTTTGATTATTTTCTGCAAAGCATATTCATCAGGATTCCACATGCATTTCAAGTAATTATTATTATTTTTTTTTTTTCCTCTGGATGTAAGCAGACTTTAAGGACATTGCAGTTCAACATTTTGACTCCTGACACTTGCTCAGCTGTTATTTTTCTTCAAGAGATGCTTTTTAAGCCTGCAAAATATGCTCACTACTTAAATTTCAGTTATGTGTGTAATGTATTAATAACACATTTATATATTAAATAAAATCAAAATGACATTTTATTGATTTGTTCTTTTTTTTTTTTTTTTTTTTTTTTTCAGTAAATAACGTAATATTTAGTATTTTAATTTTTCTATATACTTAATTTCCTTGAAATCTCAACTTTTAACTTTCCTCTATTATTCAAAATTTAAAATCTATATGATGCTAATTAAAAAATTGCTCTACTTGTTACTTTGCTGTAGCAGTAAACAATTACTTTAATTCCCTCCTCCACTTTATTCATTTTAAGTTATTCTTTCAATACTCATTTTATTCATTTTCTCTTCCTGTTTTTCTAACTCTAGAATATAATGTTAAAAAATAAAAATAAATCTAAATCTTTAATGTTAATTAAACAGTCATTTACCTCCTCTTCCACACACCAACCCCCTAACAATTCCCTATTTTTTTTTATTTGCTCATCTAAGTATAAAGTTCAGCATACATCTTAAAATTCTTTATTTGATAATTTTTTCTTTTCAAATACTGCATTCTGTATTCTTCAGATTTTTTATATGTGCATCTTCATGTTCATTAATTCTAATTAAAATTCCTTTCTTTTTTAAAATTCTAAAATTTTTCTTAAATTAGTGGAAGGGGGGGGGGAGACATTAATTTTGGAGTTTTTTAATAGAAATTTAAATCATAATTATATTTTTCTATGTCTTCATTGACAGTTGTCCTCATATTGATATTCTGTTTCTCTTTAAAACTAATAGCAGACAATTCTGTATGTGACACTTTGCTTAAAATCTACTTTCTCTTTGTTGTATTTCTTTATGAGATGATGAAAATTTACTTAATAATTACAAATAATTTATTTTCAGAAGTCTTTATTATTTCAGAATGTAATAGCATTAAATCATTTAAATATTAATTACTGCTTTTCACATAGTTTGTTTATTGTTAACTATATCACTCATTCTTTTTACAGTGCATAATAACGATTTTTTATTTATGGGTCGGAGGAGTGTATGTTCTGATAAACTTCACTTCATTTATCGAAGCTCTTTTCCTGACAGCTACTATTGGTGCACTGTTGTATCTTCGTATTAAGGATCCAAAAGCACAGCGTCCAATAAAAGTAAGTTAATTTTCAGTACTTGTTTCTTATCCATCATAGGTAGTATAGGCAGGGGCCTCGCTAAGGGGGGGGGGGAGCCTCCCCCCCCCAAACATTCCCAAATGTTGTTACACTTGGCAAATTTCATTAAAATTTTAATAAAAACTGTAATATATTTCCTATTTTTAAATAAAAGTTATAGCTCTAATTGGGAATATTATTGAACTTTTTACAAATAAGAACTGTATTACATTTTCTAAGTTTGGTAACTTGGCAAAATTATGAAACAAGTTGGCAAATATGAAAATTTGACTTGATAGTTTAAGGTCTTCTCCCCCACCAATAAAATGTCTTAGCGATGGCCCTGAGTATAGGGTAAGTCTTGCAGTCATTTTGAAAATCGAGGGAAAATTATTTTGACGGTTTTATACATTTCAAACACTGGTGATTATAAAAAACATATTTTTAGGGGGGAAAAAAATTGTGGTCCATTTGTCTGACTGTCTATGTGTGTGTGTGTGTGTAAACGTTCTATCTCCCGAACAAATTGAGATAGAGGCTTGAAATTTGGTATGTAAGAATTGGAAGAATCCATTTTAACATCAGTAACTTTGATTATCTAAAACTATATTTTTCAGACTCTTGAGATATTCGTTCTGAAGGATTATGAAAAAATATTGAATTTTTTTATTTTAAGGAGTGGATGTAAAAAAAAAAAAAAACATTGCATAAAGAAAAAGTTGATCAGATAATTAGTTGCTGCGATATTTGTAATCATATTTTCCACACTTCCTAACCCTGTATTTCTTTCAAATTTCAATTCAAAGATATATTTTAATTGGAAATGAGACGCTTAATCCAATACAGTAAACTGTTAGTTAATATAATTATCATTTTAGAAGTTATAAGGATGCTTTTTTTATGCAATTCAGTATTACTTGATTATCCAGTCAATCAAAAAATCTATTGCCAAACTGTAATATTAAATGCCAATAATGGCTTATCATAAATGTCACATTCACTTGACATTAAACATGTTAGATGTGTTTTCTATTTCATCAAGTGATTTTTAATTTGGTGTTTTATTTGTAGTATTATTAATCTTTTGCTAATTTATTTGTTATTATATTTAAAATAAAAATTCTGCCAATTTGTATAATTTACTAATAGTTTGACGATTTATATTATTTGTTGAAATAGTTCGACGCAATAATAAAGTAGTATGGGCAATTCTGTAATAGAGCATTACTATGTGTGGAAAATATTTAAATATATGTTTAAAAATTTTTTTTGGAATTGTGATGCATTTTATTAAATAGTTTACGTATGTTTTAATTTTCTATTTTATATTATGCATATCCATAATTGGTAAGTATTACGGTGGCCCCTAACAACTAGTTTACTTTGCTATTGATGTGTCGCTCTCAAGCAAGGTGAATATTCCTCGTTTACATCAAGGCCCCCTTATCATAATACACCCTTATCATAATATCAGGGGCGGTGCCTAAGTGATGGAAATTTTTGCTATTATTCTTACTGACTAAGACAATTGCCCGGAGTGTATCTTAGTAAAAGCGTTGGATTGTCAAATTTTGCCCAGTGAGAACGTGAATAGTGTGCTATAGACTGTGTGTCTGTGTTATTTCCATTGCGTCTTTTATTACGGCAACGAGTGTTACCGTTTTACTGCTCTTACCTGTGTATTCTCGTGATTCACAATGTCTCTGACTAGTGAAGTGGAGGATGAGGCACCGTCGCGGAGTGGTGGGACTCCTACTAACTCCTCCACGACGAGTAGCCCAGGTTTCGCCCGAGGCTTGGATTCATCCAAGCGGGCAACCGTCGGCCCTCAGCTGACGGATATAGGTTGTCAAACAGGAAGTCGGCTGGGAAACGTTGACCTGTCCCTTCCGGATATGGTTGACCTCTCGGCCTTCTTCACCGAGGAAGCGCACTCTCTAGGTGCGAGAATCCTCGAGGAGCTGAACAAGGTCAGGGGTCTGTCGGCCCCCAAGAAGTCTTTCTTTGGGGAATCTATATCTCGGATAGAAGATTTCATAGTCCGACAGCACGCTTGGTTCGTTCTGCTCTATGGGAAAGCCTCACATAGGGGAAGCTCTACCACTGGCAAGAAGGCGTCCAAGGCTGAAAAGCGGAAGGATGCCTCGAGGCCGGATGACACCCCGAAGGAGGTGGTACCACCTGACAGGTCCTATTCCAATGTCGCCGGTGGTGCGACAGAGGAATGGCAGACTGTCACCAGTAAGAGTACAAGGAGGAGACGGTTGAGGAAGGGACGTGTGGCAGCGGCAGGAACTCAGCCTGCAGCCCGAAGCGGGCCTGGAAGCGGTGGCGCCGTTGACGCTAAGGGGGCCGGTGTCAGGTTTGAAAACCTTCCAAGTTTAAAGTTCTCAACACTTCCTAAGTTTAATTTAACATGGTTTACTTTAGGGATATATATAACTATGGCCTACTATTATTTTTCAAATTACTTCACATTCAATAATTCACCTTTTTGAACTAAAGTTAGAAATTAATATTTACTTATAAATTACTTTAAAGATATATATTTATTTTATTTTAAATATATTTATTAATAACTTACTCACCTTTAAATATCTTTTATTTTTATTAAAAACACTTCCTTGTTAATGTTTTAAAATCCACTTGAGTTTGTTTACTTTTTGCTGTATTCTTAAAACAACAGGGCATCTGTCTATTTGATACTTTAGCACCTGCTATGACGATGTGATGACGTCATCCCCCTTACACGTGCACAGGAAGTTAATTAGGTATTCATTTCTAACAGCTGTTAACTAAAGAGGGCGTTACTTCCTGCTTCTAGTTCTTTCTACTAGCTCTTTAAATACTGTAGGTGAGTCATTTACAGCTGCTCATGTTTTTTAAGATACTTGTGGTTAGTCAGCTGGTTTTTGAGGGAAAGATGTTTTAGTTATGTGACCTTATGGTGGATGTTGTTTTTGGTTTCTAGTTCACATCCAGTGCTGAGCTCATTTAGAGATATATGTCTATGCTCATTGAGAAAGTGAAAGATGATTTTTATCCTGAGGATGTTTACAAAAAGAAGTATGTATTTTTGAGAATGATCAGTTTTACTTTTAAAGTTTTATCTGTTATTTTTGTTGTTTGTTTGAAGAATAAACTTTTATTGAAAATATAGTTCCTTCCCTGTTATATTTTGAGAAACACCAAAACATCAGTCATGAAAGAATTTATTGAAAAGTTATTTTTGAATATTTTGATATCTACTCAAGAACTTTTACATAGACATACTCCTACATGGAAGCTTCACACTGTGCAATATAATTTTTCTCTGCAAATGAAATTTAGTTTTTAGATCAGTTTGTTTACAGACTGATAGTGGTTATGGGCGTATCCCATCAACCATGAGGAGTATATTTATATAGTGAATAGTTGGCATGGTTTATTGAATGTTTTTCCTGAATGGTGTTTTTCTTGAATAGATTAATGAAATATATTTTGCTTATTAAGAGATATATTTATTTCTCCCAGCTGATGAGCCTAAAATTGAAAATACTGCCTCCATTAATTAATAGAATATACAAGATAATCAGATGGGGGGGGCAGTTATTGTTGTATTGGTATAGTAATATTAAAATATGAGAAATTTTTCTAGATAAAGAAAACAAATGAGCTGTTTTTAAGGAAATTTTTTTGGAAATAAGTTATAGAATGAATTTTTTTTAGAAAGATGGTTTTTATATGAAATTTTTTTTGAAAATGAGCTATATAATGAACATTTTTTTTTGGAATTTCAGAAGAATTTTTGGGAAGTTTGATTTGTATGAAGTCTTTTTTTAGAAAGTTGATGCATTACTTCATGGTGAAAAGCTAATTTTTATTGTTGATTTTAAATGAAGCTTTTAATATAAGGAGGTATTTGAAAAGAAGAAAGAAATTTTTTTTTAGAATTTCATTTTAGAATTCTTTTTTAAAATGGCCCAATCAAATAATTACATCGACAAGTTAAACGCAACTAATTACCAGAGTTGGAGTGCCGACATGAAGTATTTGTTGATAAATCAAGGTTTGTGGGAAATAATTACAGGAGAAGAGATACTGCCAGAAGTTAGTACTACTGTAACAGCTGCTGATGTTAAAAAGATTAAACATAAGTTTGATGTAGCCTTGTCTTTTATTTTCTTGAATGTTGAGAGAGATTTTAGAAAGTTAATTGAAAATACTAAATGTCCTGTAGAAGCTTGGAAAATATTGAAGGAAAGTTACATACCAGATACTAGATCACAGCATATGGAAATTTTTTCAGAATTGATTGAATCACGTATTGGAAGGGATGAAAAAATCAGTCTTTTTGCTTCACGTCTTCAACGTTTAACCATACAACTTCAGGAGTTTAATAAAAATTTTGACGAAATATATGCATGTTTTCAACTTTTGCGTTACTTACCCTCTCAATTTGATCAAGTAGTTCATAATATAATGAGATGGGATAAAGGTGATTTTGTTTTTTCTAAAATAGTCCAGGAACTCAATGCTGAAGAAACACGTCTTAGACTTTGCAAAGCAGATTCTGAAAAAGAACTTTTTGATATGCAAAACAATATGGTGGAAAAGATAAAAGTAAAATGCTGGACATGCGGTCGACTTGGTCATACACAATCAAAATGTTCAATCAATCGAAATAACTTTGTTTCTCCCACTAGCAGAGGCAAGAGTTTTCCCAAATCGCCTTCAAGGAACAAGGACTTTCCAACTAGAGGACGTTCTAAGCATCGGCAATCTCGTGCTGGCAGGAGCTCCCAGTGGAATGAACCTGGTGCTAGAAAGAACTTCAGACCACAAAGAAGTACTTCACGTAAGTGCAATTTTTTTATACAGTCTAATCTTAGTGAAGCAAGTTCTGATGGTGTTTGGATTTGGGATTCTGGTGCCTCGCACCACTTTTGTATGTCTAGAGAACTGTTTACTAATTATAGAACTTTAGAGAATCAGCATTTGTCGGTAGCAGTGAAGGATCTTACTTTTCCTGTAGAAGGGACTGGAACTGTACAGTTAAATTTTGGTAGAAATACCATAACTCTTCATGATGTTTTACATTCTTCAAAATTAAGAAAAAATTTAATATCTGGTCCACGTCTAGATAAAATGGGAGCAAGGTTCATTGGCGGTGGGGGTAAAGTTAAAGTATACAAACATGATAAGTTTCGTTTTCAGGCTGTTTTACGTAATGACATGTATTATGTTTATCCTAAAAATGTATATAAAAGTAAGAAAGTAAGTTTTGAAAATCTAAATGTAACTAAAGCTCGGGAAAATTTTGAAATGTTACATAAGCGTTTAGGTCATGTAAATAAATCTATTATAGAACACACATATAAAAATAATTGTGTTAAAGGTCTGCCAAATATTAAATGTAATGACTTTATATGTAGAACATGTAAACTTAATAAATTTCGAAAAGTGTCTTTTAAACCCTTAAAAGAAAAGAGAACTGAAAAACCACTGGAGCTTGTTTTTGCTGATACGTGGGGACCATGTAGGGTTCGTGGTAGAAATGGTGAAAAGTACTTCCTTTCCATTATGGATGATTATTCAAATAAAGTGGCTTTATATCCGTTAAGGGATAAAACAGAGGTTTTTGCAGTTACTAAAAGACATATTGAGCGAGCAGAAAATTTTTTAAATTTAAGGGTAAAATCTTTTAGATCTGACAATGGGGCAGAGTTTAAGAATGCAGATTTTGATAATTATTTTTCGAATAAGGGTATAGCACATGAATTGACAAATATATATACGCCGCAACAAAATGGGAAAATTGAACGCTATAATCAAACAGTTGCTGATGGAGCACGTACTTTGTTGCAGGATAGCGGTTTAGACACTAAATTCTGGCCAGATGCAATGACACATTTTACTTACGTTTGGAATCGTTTATGCCCAAAAGGACAAACTAAAACACCCATAGAAATGTACAGTGGCAACAAACCCTCCCTAAAACATCTTAAGGTATTCGGTTCTATTGCATATGTGGGTGTCCCCGCCCAAAAACGACATAAGCTTGAGCCAAAGGCCAAACAGGGAATCCTTATTGGTTACGCATACAAAACTAAGGGTTATCGCATCTGGTATCCCAATGAAAACAAAGTAATTGAAACAATAAATGTCTCATTCGACGAAAGGGGAAATTTTAAGAGTTTGGGAAGTGGAGCTGTGCTGGGCTCCAATCAACTGAATAACTGTAATGATCTTTTCCCTAGTGTAAACTTTAATGATGATAGTGATAGTGACAGTGATGTTGAAAAAGGGGAACTATCAGACCTATCCACACGTCCTATCAGTCAAACATCAGATACTATGGGAGAGGATTCGCAGGTTTCGTCGGATGATGATAATGATGCTAAGTTGAATAATTCTGGTTCAAGGGTTTCAAATTGGATTAGGAGAGCCACACAGCGTCCCAATGAGAATAGAACTGACATATACTATTATGAGGAGGGCTGTACTAAAAGAATAAGATCATTAAATGAAGCTGAAAAATACTGTAAGTCAAATAATATTGATTTTAATAAAGAAAATTTTGATTTTTCTGGTAAAAATAATTTTTCAGGTAAAATTCAAGGTAAACTGTCTGCTACACCAAGCTCACATAATACACAGGCATGACTAGACTCGGTACAAATCCCAAAGACATACAATCAGGCAATTAAATCTCCTGAAAAAGAATTTTGGCTAAAAGCCATGGAAACAGAACTTGAGGTCATGAAAAAGAGGGGAGTTTGGCACTTGTCCAAATTGCCAGCTAATACCATACCAGTTGGCTGTAGGTGGGTGTTCACCTTAAAGCATGATGAGGGGGGAAATATAGCTAAATTTAAAGCCCGCCTGGTTGCACAAGGGTTTAAACAGGAGAAGGGTATTTCATATGATGAAACGTTTTCCCCAGTCGTGAATTTTAGTGTGGTACGTTTCTTTTTTTCATTGCTTGTCGTGTTTAAAAAGTGGGTCCACTTGCAGTGTGATGTAACAAGTGCATATCTTTATGCTCCTCTTAAAGAAGATATTTTCATGAGTCAACCTAAAGGTTTTGAGGTACCAGGTAGTGAAGATTTATATTGTAAATTGGACAGAGCTATTTACGGGTTGTGCCAGAGCGGCCGGGAATGGTTTTTTGAGATTCATAGGGTGTTGACAGACTTAGGTTTTGTAAAATTGGATAGCTGTAATTGTGTATATACTTTTTCAACAAATGTTCTCCTTATTTTATATGTGGATGATATGGTCATTTTTGGCATCTCTGATGCTGTAATTAATAAAGTTTTGGAGTTGATACAGGAACATTTTGAAATTAAAGTTTTAGGTAGAACTAGACGACTTCTTGGTGTAGAATTTGATGAATCAACAGGGGTGGTGGAAATTCATCAGGGACAATACATTGAGGAGGTGTATAGGAAATTTGAGAAATATAAGATACCAATTTCCTCTTTGCCAATTTCAAAGGGTTCTGTTTATTCGGATATGGTTGACCTCTCGGCCTTCTTCACCGAGGAAGCGCACTCTCTAGGTGCGAGAATCCTCGAGGAGCTGAACAAGGTCAGGGGTCTGTCGGCCCCCAAGAAGTCTTTCTTTGGGGAATCTATATCTCGGATAGAAGATTTCATAGTCCGACAGCACGCTTGGTTCGTTCTGCTCTATGGGAAAGCCTCACAGAGGGGAAGCTCTACCACTGGCAAGAAGGCGTCCAAGGCTGAAAAGCGGAAGGATGCCTCGAGGCCGGATGACACCCCGAAGGAGGTGGTACCACCTGACAGGTCCTATTCCAATGTCGCCGGTGGTGCGACAGAGGAATGGCAGACTGTCACCAGTAAGAGTACAAGGAGGAGACGGTTGAGGAAGGGACGTGTGGCAGCGGCAGGAACTCAGCCTGCAGCCCGAAGCGGGCCTGGAAGCGGTGGCGCCGTTGACGCTAAGGGGGCCGGTGTCAGGTTTGAAAACCTTCCAAGTTTAAAGTTCTCAACACTTCCTAAGTTTAATTTAACATGGTTTACTTTAGGGATATATATAACTATGGCCTACTATTATTTTTCAAATTACTTCACATTCAATAATTCACCTTTTTGAACTAAAGTTAGAAATTAATATTTACTTATAAATTACTTTAAAGATATATATTTATTTTATTTTAAATATATTTATTAATAACTTACTCACCTTTAAATATCTTTTATTTTTATTAAAAACACTTCCTTGTTAATGTTTTAAAATCCACTTGAGTTTGTTTACTTTTTGCCGTATTCTTAAAACAACAGGGCATCTGTCTATTTGATACTTTAGCACCTGCTATGACGATGTGATGACGTCATCCCCCTTACACGTGCACAGGAAGTTAATTAGGTATTCATTTCTAACAGCTGTTAACTAAAGAGGGCGTTACTTCCTGCTTCTAGTTCTTTCTACTAGCTCTTTAAATACTGTAGGTGAGTCATTTATAGCTGCTCATGTTTTTTAAGATACTTGTGGTTAGTCAGCTGGTTTTTGAGGGAAAGATGTTTTAGTTATGTGACCTTATGGTGGATGTTGTTTTTGGTTTCTAGTTCACATCCAGTGCTGAGCTCATTTAGAGATATATGTCTATGCTCATTGAGAAAGTGAAAGATGATTTTTATCCTGAGGATGTTTACAAAAAGAAGTATGTATTTTTGAGAATGATCAGTTTTACTTTTAAAGTTTTATCTGTTATTTTTGTTGTTTGTTTGAAGAATAAACTTTTATTGAAAATATAGTTCCTTCCCTGTTATATTTTGAGAAACACCAAAACATCAGTCATGAAAGAATTTATTGAAAAGTTATTTTTGAATATTTTGATATCTACTCAAGAACTTTTACATAGACATACTCCTACATGGAAGCTTCACACTGTGCAATATAATTTTTCTCTGCAAATGAAATTTAGTTTTTAGATCAGTTTGTTTACAGACTGATAGTGGTTATGGGCCCAGCACGCTTCCACTGCGCAATATAATTTTTCTCTGCAAATGAAATTTAGTTTTTAGATCAGTTTGTTTACAGACTGATAGCCGGCTCAGCTGCGCCTTTACGCTACCAGGAACGACACGTTCTTCGAATCCTTCCAAACGACGATACTGTCTCCTCCGATGACACTCGTAAGTTAGTAGCCAGCACGATAGATCCAATGAAAGCAGGGCTGGCTTTGAGAGGAATGCGGAACACCTCCAAGGGAGGGGTGCTGGTCTTCGTGGACAGCGCTGCGGACCTCGAGAAGCTGGTGGCGGAAGTGGAGAAATCGGACCTGGTGAATAGTCACTCGGCTTCCAAACCGACCAGGCGCAATCCGGAGATTGTAATCTTCGGCGTCGGTGAGGATTCGATGGGAGAAGGGATCATTGCAGCCCTGAAAAATCAGAATACAGCGTTGCGTGACGCTGACATTTCCTTCAAAAAGTTTTTTGAGGGGAAGAAGGGACATAATGGCGTGGTCTCTCTGGATCCAGAGTCGTACAGGCGACTTGGGCGAGTGAGGAAGCTGAACGTTGGCTGGGACACTCTGTTCTTCTCGCGAAGACGGCGTCCTCTCCAATGTTATAAGTGCTGGAAATTCGGCCACATGGCAAGAGATTGCCACGGCAAGAGCTGCTGTGGAATGTGTGGTAGTCAGGACCACATACTCAGCGATTGCACCAGTGAACCTGCGTGCATTAATTGTATGAAGGTCAACTCATTGAACTTGGCGGGTGAGGCTCTCCCTACCAATTACGCGGCAAATTCGCAGGAGTGTAGCATCTTCCGCAAAGAACTGGCTTTGACTGAGAAATGAAACAATGGCCGATAATCCAAAGTTTCTTCACCTCAACGTCAACCGCAGTACGGCGGCTTTGTACCAGTTGCAGAAGACGGTGCTCTCGCAGAGCATCGACGTGATCTCCTTGAATGAGCAGCGTGTGAAGGAGGGAAAGACCATCGGATTACCCGAGGGTTTTTCCGAAGTCATTTCTTCAGAGCGTAGCCGATCCGCCTTTTGGATAAGTTTGCGACTGAAATACTGGGTGGTTCTGAATACTGACGACATAGTGGCGATTCGATGCACTATTTCGGGAGAGAATGTGTTGATAGTGTCATGCTATTGCTCTCCGTCTGAGGACATTGTCCCGATCCTTACTCGGATGGGCGACTTGCTACTGGAGTTCCCTCAGGACAACGTTCAGGTTGTCGGGGACTTCAACGCAAAGTCGTACATTTGGGGGGATAGGCCAACGGACGACAGGGGTGAGGAAGTTATCTCCTTCGCCCTTGGTTACAATCTGGAAATCGTCAACAGTCCAGACAGTGCGGCGACCTTTGATAGCCATCAAGGCCAAAGCTGGATCGATTTACTTCTGGTCCGTAAGTGCGCAGATCGCATAACTGACTGGACTGTTCTAGACGGGGTGACAACCAGCGATCACAACGCCATGACCTGGACCTACCAAGGCAGGCCAAGGGCTCGAAATCCTGGGGGAGTCCGCCGTCGGTGGAAACCCAAGGACCTTGCCTGGGACGATTTCCTCCAGGATCTGCAGAATGCAGATTTGGACGTTTATGATTCGAACGCACCAGACTCGGGAGTTGAACATCTTGATTCAGTCCTGGTTGATCTGTGCTTGAAACACCGAAAGCGTCGTCCTGCCGCAGGCAAGGAGACGTGTTGGTGGACTCCACAGTTGGAGGCTCAGAGGTCTAGAGTGCGTGCACTGAGGAGGTTGTACAAGCGGACGCTTGACCCGACTCAGAGAGAGAGACGTGAGGCTCTCTTTAAGCGTACGCGGGCGGAGTACAAGCGAGCGATTCTGCAAGCTAAGCGTCGTTCGTTCCAAAAGTTCCTTTCGGACAAGCTTTCTACCGACAAAATCGGTCAGGTCTGTGCAGTGGTGCGAGGCAGGTGGCGTCCTGAAGCTCCAGCTATTCTGGAGCTTCCCGACGGGGTGGTGGCATCCACATGGGATGACATCCAGGCAACCCTTGCGAGACACCACTTCAGACAGGTCGATGAGGTAGTGCAGACAGCGATTGAGAGGCCTGATGACCCGGACTTGTTTGACATCGGGGAGCTAGAGTTGGCTATCGACTCGATGGCGCTCGATAAGGCGCCAGGCCACGATGGATTCAGTCTGGGAATCATCCGAGAGGTCTTTCGCTGGCACCCTCAGTGGTTGCTCGGCTTGTTTAATCACTGCCTTAGAGAGTCCGTGTTTCCGAGAAGTTGGAAGCGGGCAGTCGCCATCTACTTTCCCAAGGAAGGTAGAAGTAAGAGCGATCCGGCTTCCTACCGTCCTATCTGTTTACTTCCCGTCGTCGGGAAGATCTTGGACAAACTGTGCGCTACTCGACTGATGGCCTTCCTCGAGTCTAACGGCGTACTTGATGGTAGACAATACGGTTTCAGACGAAATCGGTCGACCATTGATGCGCTCCATGAGGTGGTCAAGTACATTTTGCAGAGTAAGAGGACAGGCCACTACACCTGTCTCGTCAGCCTCGACATCAAGAATGCCTTCAACAGCGCTCGGCGGGATGACTTGCTTCGCCTTCTGGTGGAGTACGGAGTCCCTTCGGAGCTCCTGGGCTTGATTGATTCTTTTCTTTGGAATAGATCGGTCATTTCGAACGCAGAAGAACATTACTTCAATGTTGGGGTCCCGCAGGGTTCGTGTCTCGGACCGGTCCTGTGGCTGGTGTTAATCAATAGCTTGTTGAAGCGGCTTGGGATTGAGGAGGCTTGGACCGTACTTGTCTTCGCCGACGACATACTCATTCTTGCACGCTCCGTGGCTGTCTACAGGTTCGCTGACATAGTCCGGCGAGTTCTCGCAGAGATTCTCGCATGGGCTGTAGGATGCAGCCTGGAGTTCAGCTACGACAAGTGCTTGTACACTATCATACCACCTAAGGGAAAGATGGATTATGAACCCTCATTGCGCATCCGGATGGGTGAGCATAGGGTGAAGTTTTCTAACCAAATCAAGTACCTAGGCGTGGTCATAGATAGGGACTACAGCTGGATGCCTCACTTGGACCTCGTCCGAGAGAAAGCGACCAGAGTCCAGTACAAGCTTACCAGATTGGCGACAGCCACGTGGGGACTCAAGCCCGATGTTCGAAAGGCAGTGTACTTGGTGGTGGCCGAGCGCATAGTCTTGTATGCGGCCCCTATCTGGTACTCCGGCAAAGTGGCTCTTCGTCAGAGACTGCTGAGTATTCAGCGTGATCTCTTGCTGTGCGTCACTAAGTGCTACAGTACGGTGTCAACCGCTGCATTGAATGTCTTGTCCGGGGTGATTCCCCTGGACCTCCGTGCTCGTATCGAACGCGACTTCGAGGCCCTCACGAGATGGGGCGAAAGCGTTGATAGACCAAACCTCTCACCAGAAATGGTAGAGGTCTGGAAGTACCGACCCCAACGGCGCTATCCGGCACGAATACCTTGGACGCCGGAACTCAGCCGGAAGTCTCCGTATACTTACTATACGGACGGTTCCAAGCTGGTGGATGAGAGGGTGGGTTGTGCCTACCACCTCGCCACTAGGGATGGCATTGTTGCGGAGGGAAGGTTCCGTCTCTCTGATGGGTCGACTGTTTTCGCGGCTGAGGTCCATGCGATCAAGGAAGCGATTGCGGATGCCCTTCGGAGGGGTCTCAGTGAACTCGATATCTACTCTGATTCGAGATCGGCGCTTCAGGCTCTTTATGCTTTAGTGCCTCGGCACAAAGCCGTAGCTGAGATCAGGAACTTGGTTGAAAATATAGGAGTCAGGGTCCATATGCACTGGATTAAGGCTCATGTCGGGTACGCTTTTAACGAGCTGGCCGATTCCCTTGCGAAGGAAGCTGCGTGTCGACCGTCGGTCGACATACTTGTTCCTCTTTCAGGACGTCAAGTCAAGAGGAAGCTCCTTGGTGAGGTTCTTTTGGATTGGCAGCAATGGTGGGACCGATCTGAGGACGGCCGGTTGACGTATGCGATCTTCCTGAAGGTCTCCACTCGGAGAATACAGGGTGATTTCTTTCTCAACCAGGTCCTAACGGGACATGGTGCCTTTGGCGACCATCAAGCCCGCTTCTTTAAAGGCAACCCTGCGTGCTTTTGCAGGAACAGGGTGAGTACGATTAGACACTGCGTCTATGAGTGCCCCCTGTGGAGGTCCATCAGGGAAAAGTGTTTCCCGTCTAACTTCCACACTCGAACGCTGCCTGATCTCTCCTTGACAATTACAGCAGGAAAGGTATTGTCGACATTGTTTGCGACCTCTTGTCAAGGACATTGGATCGGGTTGGTCGTCGGGCCAATTGAGCTTTCGACCGTCTCGACCGAAGTCTTCGAACGCTTGACGATTTTCCAGATCATTCGAACGCAACACTCGATTTAGAGGAGTCCGAGGCCTCTAGTAGGCGCGATTCAGACGAAGCGACTATACAAGGTTTTCCGGGTTTCCCTTGTACGTAACGAGAATTCGAGTCGCTTTCCTGTAAGTCCTCCCGGAAGGCTGGGTCTCTGGATCGGTGGTTGTTCAGGCGGCTTGTGCTACGATGCCTGCTTGGTTGCTCCAATCGGCGTGTTGGGCGCGGGCGGCGTCGAGTGGTGGCTGCGGATGGTGAGCGGCCGAGGCTGCGACGCTAAGTCCATGTCCGTGGGCCGGGTGTCCTCGCTTGTCTTCCTGGCCGGCAGCGGGCGCTGTCGCGAGGCCGGACGTCACTTGGTTCCTCCTCATTCGGGGGTCTCGTGACCTCCCTGCGTGGACCGCATGGAGCCACTCGGCTCTGGATCGGGAAACTCACTGTTTTATCATAATATCAAGGCCTCGCATTCAGGAGAAAATCTATTGTTGAAATTGTCCCTATAATTGCCAACTTATTATATGACTTTGTCTCGTAAGTAACGCCACCTGGTGCATACTACTGCTAATAATCCCATAGGAAAAAATGAAAAATATTTCAGTTTCTCACATTAGATGGCGCTACCAACGGGAAAATCATGTGGTTTCAGCGCCCCCTGTACTGCGGTCAAAGGAAACTTGGCAAATGACAAGCCTTGATATTATGATAAGGTAGCCTTGGTTTACATAACCTGTTTAAGTTGTGGTTCACAATTCCACTCAGCATCAGTGATGAAAAGTGAGAAATAAAAGATAGTATCAAATGACTGCTATTGAAAATATCTTAGGCATCAAATTAAAATTTTTAATTGCAATTTCTAACATTCATTTTTAGCATTACTTTATAATATTGTATGCTATATTTATAGAAAAGCACAAATACTTGTTTCTATTTAAAACTATTAAAGCATTTAGAATTATTACTATATTTAGAAATTTATAGAAAACTAGCAGACCCGACAGACGTTGTCATGTCACCGACAGACGTTGTCCTTCTTGGTACCGACTCCAGAAAATCAAATATGGTAATACGCACGATAAACACTGCGCTCTTAATTTAATTTCTTATTACAACTATGTAAGGAAATTATTTTTCAC
Source organism: Maratus speculifer (assembly GCA_964019185.1). Taxonomy (NCBI): domain Eukaryota; kingdom Metazoa; phylum Arthropoda; class Arachnida; order Araneae; family Salticidae; genus Maratus; species Maratus speculifer. The sequence goes on along the minus strand of OZ025301.1, from coordinate 247,865,118 downwards.
TCTTCAGTATTTTTTGAAGTCGGTACAATTTTTGACAGAAAAGTTTATTTTTCTCTTTTTAGTTAAAAGTTAGCGATTTTCTGAAGTCGGTTAATCAAAATTATAATACAGGAAATATTATTGTAAAGCATACAGGTTTGCCAGGAGTGGGCTTCGAACACGCGATCTTTTTTTTCAAGAAGCTGGGCTTGAATCTGGCGCTTTAGACCGCTCGGACATTCCGTCTGCACTCTATTCATCGAACTTATTCAACACTTTTAATTAGCGAAAAATCATTAACTATTAGATTTTGCCTAATTACTAAAAAAGTACTGAATCAATTTCGATGAAATGTGAATCTAAACCATTCTCAAATCCAGTGGAACACAAAATTTCATTAAAATCGGTCCACTCGTTTAGGAGGAGTTCAGTGACATACACACGCATAGAAGATTTATATATATAAAGATAAGCATTGAAAATTTAGGTTTTTGTGCCGAAGACATCGCTAAATGAGGAAAATGTGAATTATTTCACGAATTACTGGATTTAAAGAAATTTGCTTAGTACCATTCTATTCAGAATGAAAAAATACACTAAAATATGTTATCAGTTGAAAAATATCTACAAAAGCCGATTTTAAAGGAATTTTTTTAAAGTTCCTACTTTTTTTTACCCTCCTTGGGGGGGGGGGGGGGGGGTTCAAAAATCCCTTCTTAGCGGCACTCGATGTTATAAGAAGTATTTTTACCCCAATTTTCAAGGTTTTGGGTTCGGTAGATTTTTTTGTGCTGTGATTAATATGAAATCCAGACTTTCTTTTATATATATAGCACTTTTAATTAGTGAAAAACCACTAACTACCCTAATAGCATGCATGGTCACAGTGACGTCACTGTAAGTCACTTTGGCCACATCACATCTGTGACCAAAATGCCACCTCTCAGTGACGTCACATTGTGACTGAGATGTGGCTTTCTTAAAAATCTTTAGAAATTTATAAATACCCTTCAAAACATGTTATTTACTTTAAAAAATATGTTTCTGGCAATTTAAATATCGTCGCTTTTGTCACAGTTTCGTCACAATGTTAATGTCAAATTAGTCACAAATGACACATTTTTCACAAATTTGTCACATTGTGACCAATTTGTGAAACGTCACAAAAGAGCTTTAAAACGGCCATAACGACTTCACATTTTGGTCACTGTGACTTCACATCGACGTCACGTGACGTTACATCGACAATCGATGGTCACAAAGTCACAAAGTGACTTCACAACGATGTTGCAGTGACGTCACCATGCTTTATGGGTATTAGTTTTTGCCTAATTACTAAAAAAGTACTGAATCAATTTCGATGAAATGTGAATTTAAATAATTCAAGAATCCACTGGAACACACACACAAAATTTCATTAAAATCGGTCCTGTCGTTTAGGGGGAGTTCAGAGACATACACTACACACGCATAGCAGATTTATATATATAATAGGAAATGTGGACTATCTCATGAACTACTGGATTTAAACGAATTTGCTCAGTACCATTCGATTCAGAATGAAAAAGTACACTAAAATATGTCATCAGTTGAAAAATAAATACAAAAGCCGATTTTTAAGGAATTTTTTTAAAGTTCGTTCTTTTTTTTACTCATCTTAGGGGAGGAATTTTCGAAAATCCATTCTTAGCGGCACTCGATGTTAAAAGAAGTATTTTTACCCCAATTTTCAAGATTTTTCGTTCGGTAGATTTTTTCGTGCTGTGATTAATACGAAATCCAGACTTTCTTATATATATATAGCACTTTTAATTAGCGAAAATTCACTAACTATTAGTTTTTGCCTAATTACTAAAAAAGTACTGAATCAATTTCGATGAAATGTGAATCTAAACCATTCTCGAATCCACTGGAACACACACACAAAATTTCATTAAAATCGGTCCAGTCGTTTAGGAGGAGTTCAATTACATACACACGCACAGAAGATTTTTATATATAAAGATTTCATTTAATCATATAAAATAAAATTAAAATTTGATTGCAAATTAAAATCAAAATTTTATCTAGTACATATATACATTTGAAAAGCATTTTTTAAATAATCTATTAGCATATAATAATACACACTTGGTCATTTGGTGGTACTTAATACTCAAATTTACTTTAACAATGCTGTAAGAAAAGATACTTGTCATTCAAACACCTTTTTTAACAACTATTTGTATTACATCTCCAGATTTCTTCCTCCCAGTGTACAATTGCATATTGACCATTTCCATAATTCCTTCAAAAGGTAAAATACCTACCTCTTGGAAAGAAAAAAGTCATGATGTCTCTTTCTGTCACATGTAATGTTAAAATAGGAAAATCCAGAACTTAATGTAAACATGTAGTGAAATCCAGAAATGGAAAAAAAAAAATTATGTGCAGGCTAATTTTGTGAGTGTATGAAAGTGACCTATGTTCAGGATAAAATCTTAGGTATATTTAGTAAGAAATACTACCTATTGCAGTTGTTACCATGGTACGACTCTTGAAAAATTTCTTCATAACTTTTCATTATATGACCCAGGAACCCATAACTACCCCCATCTAAAAAGTTTATACATATGTATGTATGCACTAAATTTGGTCTGCATGATAAAAGTTGCAATTATGCACAATTCATCTTCAAACTCGCTAATAACATTGTGATGGTTAATATCTCTGCGGGGATTGCGAATGGACAAAATGGAGCCCAAGTGAGTGAAAATGGGGAGACCAGGAAACCAGTTCTTACAGAACAATGATAAGAAAAAATAAACATTTTTCATTATAGCAGTTGCCAACAATAAAAAGAAAAAAACTCTATAAAAATTTTACTACAACAATTACTTTATTAGTAGATTTGCATGTGAAAAATGAAAAAAAAAATAGTTTGACGTATTTAAGAAAAATTTAATATTAAGCTCATAACATTTCTATAGCAAGATTTTCACATGAAAACTGAAAATGAAATAACTAGCTTGATAGATTTTTTAAAAAGGCAAATATTACATCATATTGGAAATATATTGGACGAGAAGTGGTGAATACATACATTATGTGAATTAGTAAAAACGTATTGAAACATGATAAAAACCAGACTATGAAAATTTTGGCCTATTTTAACAATTTGAAGTTCTCTGGTGTATATATATTTATTTTTCGCCACTTTTAATTATATTCCATATACATATGCATGTGTGTATATTAGAATTTTCACAAAAGGTTTGGGTTCCTAGGCCTCATTAGTGATGAAACTGGGTTTATCTCTAATCTTGATTTAGTTTCTGTTGGTGAAATTTGTACTAACTTCGAAATCTACTGTATGCCGAGTTGGCAGAGATTTTTTTTTTTTTTTTTTTTTTTTTTTTTTTACATTGGTAGTCATTTTGTTTTCCTGAGTGTTTATAGTATTTGGCTAGAATTTTCATATTCTTAAGACTAATTTATGCCAAGGGAAAATAATAATTAAAAATAGATCATGCCATTCAGCATAGAAAAAAAAATTAAAAAGAACACTTGTGTATGGATGTAGATGCAAATTTGGTACAAATTTATCATTGTAATTTGAATAAAATGCATCAAAACTATATTTTTTTTAACAGGATTATCAGAAATATTTTATTTTGCAAAAGATTTGAAATAAGAAAAAAAAAAGCATAAATAGAAGTAGCTCTAAAAATTTTCTCTACTTTTTTAGGTGAATTTATTCTTTCCTATTGTTTTCCTGTTTGTTGGAACACTTTTAGTAATACTGCCATTCTACAAAAGTTTTGTCCAAACTGGCATTGCATTGTTGATAACACTGGCTGGCATCCCAGTATATTTCATATTTGTTGTCTGGAAATCAAAGCCAAAGTGTATTTCTAGCATATCAGGTAAGATACTGATTTATTCCTTCATACTTTGAATATCTGATAAAATATTTTTGTTTCACGTGTTCATGTGTAACATATTTTTATTAATATAAAAGAAACCATCTGATTGCAGTTTCAACATTAAAAAATTGCATTTCTTTAGTGGAAGACAATACAGTGGAACCTCAATCAACCGAGCTTTGAATAATCAAGCTAGTATGAATTCGGATTTTTTTTTTGTTTTCTTCTTCTATGAATGATTCTTGAAAAAGATCACACTTTTTAGTTCACTGTCTGTCACAGGCTTTAGAAGTTAGCACAAGCCCAGATTTGCCCCAAGTGTGTAATTAGCCTGGCACAATTAAGAGAATTTTTTCAAAAAGACTCGTTGAGCCAGTAAAAAATTAAGCAAACTTGACGGCCTGAAATAAAAATTTAAACGAAGGTGGTAAAATAGGAGCCATTTTCAATGAATATGACTTTTGCCGGAATAAGTATAAGTGTGCATCTCGAGCCAATGCTAGTTTGATAATATCAATACAGAAATGTAACATGTCCAGTGTAAAGATTGACATCAAACAATTACTTGGGGATCCAAGCCCAGGCTTAATTTTTTTAGCAGACTCGTGCCAAGCCGAAATCAGGGTGGCATTTTTTTTCCCACATAGTCGAACCAGGCCGGAACTTCACTTAATTTTTCCCAGGAAGTATAGGGTGGGCAATATGTTTTGTAAAAATATCAGTAGCGTAATAAATTTTTATTAATGGAATTATTCGAAATAGTTTTTATTTGTTGAGCTGTGAAACATAATTTTATATATGTTTAATATCATTTTTAAAAAAATTGTTGTTTTGTATTCTAAGAGTTGTTAAATTCACAATTTCACAGAGTTTGTAGGTATATGCAATTTTTATTTACCAAGATTTTCAATATCTGAGGTATTAGCGGTCCCAATTACCTTGGATAATTGAGGTTGCATTGTATTTAATTTGAATGTTTATGCATTTTTATGACAAATGCAAGTGTTGTGATTACTTAAGCATTTTCTTTAAATTTTGTAAAAAATAGATTAAAGATTAAACATTGTTTATTTTACAATAATTGCATTTTCTTTTATCTTTACAAGAAAGTGTTGGATTCGTGAGAAATTTCAACTTCTGGCTTTTGATAAATTTATAAGTTTTAGGTCTTGAACACAATTTGATTGTGTTTATAAAATGTCTGTCTGTGTATGAAAATTTTTTTTGTGGGCAATCTATCTCAAGAACTAATTCACAGAATTTAATGAAACTTTAGATTAAGTTAGATCTTGATATAATTTGGTGCTGATTAGGTTTTGGTGTAAATCACCCAGCAGGTGTACTGCTGTGCTGCATTTTTTTACAATTCCAGAATTAATGCACAGATTTTAATCAAACTTCAGATTTAGTTAGAACTTGACATAAGTTATTGTTGATTAAGTTTTGGTGTAAATCGCCCAACAGGTGTAGTGCTATGTTGCATTTCTTAATGATTTTTGCAATAGTCCTATCTGAAGAACTTAAAATATAAATAATTTATAGTTTTTATCTTGTCTCAAATAACTGTTTGTTTATTTTTATTAACTTTTTTGCATTCATTTTTAGATAAAATTACCAGATTCATTCAGTGTGTGCTTGTATGTTCACCTGAAGAAGAAAATGTTTGGTTTGAAGAGACACAGTGCTTGAGTTTATCTAGCAATAACAGTGATGTGCCTGAACTTAAAAAAGATTAACTTTAAACAGTCATGCTCACTCTTGCTCAAACCGGTTTACTATTAAAGATATTTGCTAGTTTTTATATAAATTTATTGTAAAATTTACTATAACAAACTCAATTTTTTTTTTTTTTTTCTGTAAAAATATATTTTTGCTAAAATGTTTACACTATCTGTTTTATGAAATGGAATTTTGGTTATTTACAGTGTTGCATAACAGAAATATAAGGTGTGTGTGTGTCTTCACCCACTTCCACAAAATAATTATTTACTTTAGTTATTTAAAAACTTATGTTTATTATCTTTAATTAGATTTGATTACTTTGTTTTATATGTACTTTATTATTCTTAGTCTATAAGTTTTTAATTTTGCATTTTCTGAAATTCCTGTTATCCAGATAGCTTGTCACATAAATATTTCTAGATTTTTATTTATGTGTATTTTGAAAAGTATATTTTGCCTTCTTTTGAAAATTTTGTTTGAAATTAATTTCTGTATTATATTTAGAATCAATTAATTTTCTGTCTTTCCAACCTGATATTTATACAAATCTGTGTTGTTCAAAGAATAAACCTATGATTTAAAGATATGAAACTGAATTTCATCTGGACAGCGAACAATTCATTAGTTAATAGGGGAAAAAAAAAAAACCCAAAGGTCCATTTAAGTCTGCTAATCACTCCACTTTTAAATTCCTCTCATTAATGCTAAGTCTGTGGATGTAAATTGCATTCTTATATTCAAAATATTTCCTCAGTAAATTAATATTTTTAACACTTTTTATCTGTGTACTTTTCTTTAAAGAGGATGTCTCATTTTTTTCTAGTTCTTACAATATTTCTAAAATTTAACCAATAATTTTCTGAATTTGCTCAATTTAATATGTTAAATGTTAAAAGCTGACAAACTGTAAAAGATTTTAGCGTTTAAAAATAAAATCAAGTCTATATTTTAGAAATATTTCAAGAACTAAGAGGAAACGAGACACCCAAAACAGAATACTGACCAAAAAAAAAAAAAGAGTTCAAGATATTAAGTTTTCAATGAGATATTTTAAACACATTAATGCATCAAAACTCCATAGATTTAACATGTGTGGAATTCTGAAGTTCAGTAACTAGGAGACTTAATGATGTAAATAGATTATTTCAGTATTTAAAGGCGTTGAAATCATGTAGAATTATTCCCCCCCCCCCTTTTTTTTTCCTTTAATTTGTTTATTGTATATTTATTAACATTTCATCATGATTGGTAATAAATAATTGTTACATTTTCATAACTTCAATATATACATTTTAATAGAACAACTATTAATAAGCATTTTGGAGATATATGGTTACTTTAGATGATATAGACTATATAACTATAATCTATGACATTTGGAGAATGAAGACAAACATTAGAATCTTATATTGTCCAGTGTCAAAAATATTATCCTCCTTTTCTGTATGCAAGTCACATTAAAAAGAAAATAACACTTCAATTATTGATGAATAAAGTGTGTTTTGCGTTGGAACAACCTGTTATTTCTATGTTTAATTTTTATTGAAATCTACCCACTTATTTTCTATCTACTTACTGTGCACAAATTAATTTGGATAAAATTCTAATAGTTGTTCTTCAACAAATGAAAGTTGTGCATTAGCTTAAAAAAATACTAAAAATTGTGTATATTTTAACTTTATGAATTAAATTCTATGTGATTGTGATTTACGTGGTTGAATTATTTTTATGGATCAGTGTATAAATAGGAGAAAAGGGATGGGGAATGATTGCTGCTTGAATATTGTATTATAAATAATCATTATTATTATTATTATTATTTTCCAGTGAGTATGAAACAAAATGGTATACATGTAGCAGTAAATTTTTATTTACATGAAGTAAATTAATGCATAGTTATTATGTTGTAGGTTGTATAAATTGGTCTGTTACCTCTTTAGGGAAAACATTACGAGCTTTTTCTGAGTATTTGTAGTTATTTGTTAAAATTTAAGCTTCTTTAGGGGACAAACAGAAAAATGTATCTCTTTATAAATATCATCTAAATGAAATTACCATATGTATATCTTAAAAGCCATTATATATACTAGATAGAATCCGTCAAATTTTGACGAAAGAAAATGTTTAAGAAGGAGCTGTTTCATTGACTTATAATAAACCTACAAAATTAATTATAGTAAAAAATGCATCTTATATTGGTACGTCTAACTCTTAAACAAACGATATTTATCGTCAAATTAACAAAATACTATTTATATAAAACGCAGTTGTAGAAATTGTTAAAATTAAACTTTAATCATATATGTAAGCAGTAAAAAATAATAAAGATATGTTATTATGGTAAAGTTATCAATTAAGGTTATTACGCTAGTATTTCAAAATGAAAAAAAGCAAAATTTATTCAACTTTGACTCAATCATAGAATTTTTTTTTTCTCGTGAAATCTAAAACCTTCACCGTAAACCTTCACCATTTTCACCGTATCAAAATTTACAAATGCGCATTTCACATCTGCATTCACCTTTTCAAAAAAATTGGCATTTTAATTTGAGCATTTTGATTCAAAATTTTAAGTCTCAATGCTATTAGCTGAAACAGATGTTAAACTGTTGATATTCTTTTACGTGTAAATCAAATTTTGTAATTGAAATCAAAATTCACCAGGTTTTATAACAGAAAATATTTAAATTTAAATTTTTTCTCTTTTAATGAGAAAATGGCAACATAAAGATACAGCAATCATTTTTTCCCTTTTTTTCTCTGTTTTTAATAGAAATGGAGTACTTCTGTTGCCACGATTAGAAAAGAGGTATTAAAATCTACAAAAAAAATAATATTTCAAAAACAAATTAAGATACAGCTTTCAAACAAATTTCACTTAAAAGTATATTTTTTTCCCTACACGATGGTGTAAAAACTGAAAATGTGTGACATTTTTAAGTTTAAAATTTTTTAGTAGCAAAAATTGCAATACCGAAACTCATTTAAAATTTGAAAGTGTTGCCATGCGCAAAATGACATATGCGTTACGCACAGATACGTTTGGCCTTTATAATATAGATATATATATATGTATGTATGTGTATGTATATATATACATTGTTCTCGCTGTCGCTCGTCTTTGCGCCAAATTGTGACTAAATTCTTCATTTGGCGAGTAAACAAGCGATTAGATTCGCCAAATTGCTAGTGCTCAATTTTTGCTTTTTCTTTCTTTTCTTATTCTTTTTTTATACGTATTCATATATATATTGATATATACATATTTTTAATATTTGTAGCGGACAGTTGAAATTAGTTTAATAACAATCGCTGTCGCAGTTACAAAAACTTGGGTTATTTTAGAACATATTGAAAAAAAGGGGGTGTATAATTTTTTTTTTTTTTTTTTTTTTTTTGGTGCTACATTACGAATTTATTTTGCTAATACTTTTTTCATTTGGCAAATGTTTTTATTTTTAATTTGCCAAATTACTAACGTTGGTCAAATGTCAGCGAGAACACTGTATATAATATAACCAGTAATTGTATTACAATATATAAACCATTTGAATTTAATAGAAAAATACCATATTGAACACGAAGAAAAATTAAATGAATACTAATGGAATTATATATATATAGATATTATGTAATTTTAATATAATTTATAAAAATAGGTACTCAACTTTTCAATATTATTCTTACATCCCCACCCCTTTCTTTTGTAATTTTTCTGATAAAAGTCTTAAAAGTGTGTGTGTGTCTATGATATTTGTTGAAAGGTAACCAATACCACCTAAAAACTATTTTCTCAAAATAAAATATAAATAATGATTGAAAAAAAGATACACTCATTAGTTAAGTGATATTATTAGAAATTGTCCCCTTTTCCCTTAAAAAAATATTTTTTGTAGTAATTTTTAGATCTGTGAAATATAAAATGTTGTCACTGGAATTAATTTAGATTAATTTTGTTCAGTGTAAATCTGTTTTAATTGGATTGTTGATTTGTTTTTTTTTTAGGTTCAAAGATGGTAGTATTTTTTATGTAAATATAGTTTTTAAGTTTTTGTTTGTAGATTTTTTTTAATCAGTTCTATAATTGGTGTTAATTTAAAATCTTATTAGCTTCTGCCTTTACTTTTTTTTTTTTTTAATATACTGCATTTTGCTTTTATAAAATGCTTACTACTTAATTGCAGATAGTAGGTGATAGGAAAAATAATTGTTATCATTAACCAGACATATGTTTTAAAGCTATCATCAGTCAAGCTGAAAATTCTCCTCCCTAGTGTTAAACCTATGAGCTTTGAATGCATCTCTATTTTTCAAAATTTTCCTTAGAAATTTAAAAAAAAAATTTCTTATGTTTTCTGTATGTTTTTTGAAGAACATTTTTTTATCTTTTAATTGGGCAACTTGTTTATTAAAATACACTGTTAAATTTATTTAAAATGTTAACTTACTAACAACTCATCTATTTCACTTAGATTTTAGCATTTAAAATTTTAAATTAAATACATATTCTTAAGAAACATTTTAACAAATGAAAAAGAAAGATTCTTCAAGAAGAGACTGCAAAAAACTGAAGGTAAAATTTTTAATTTTTCGAGGCGAAATGAGAGAAATACGGATACATTCCAAGCCCGTAGGTTTACCATTAGAGAGGAGAATCCTGACTGAAAACACAAGCTACTTCAGTCAAATGAAAACATCCATTCACTAAAGCTATTCGTGTGGAAGAAATTTCTAAAGATACCCGATTGCGTTTCAGTATTTTGAAATGATTTTTTTTCTTCTTTTTTTTGCATTGAAAAGCTGAGATTGATCTGTACAAAGGCTGTTTTTGTATTTACTGATATTTTTAATGAGGATATATTTTTTTCTTTTTGAAAATAGTTTAGAAAATAAAGGCATCCTTAAAAAATCTGTAGTCAAAATTGAAAAAATAAAGTCTTTATGTAAAAAAATCTTAGCTATCCAATGCCCCCCCCCCCCCCAAATAAAAAGGTCATTTAAAAATATTGAAATGCATGCAACCTAAATATCTTTATGTGTTTCTTCCATTAGCAAACGGGTCTTTTTGCTTGATTGAAGTAGCCTCTTAAGCAGAGATGCATTTATGAGAATTCATTGTATCTTCACTTTGCATTCACTGACTTGGTGAAATCATGTATAATTTTATATGGTTGTCAGAAATATTTAATTTATAACCTGCACCCCAATACTTAAAGTAAAAAGTTTTTGGGGAAAAGTGTGTATTATATACAAATATATTAACTGTTAATGTTTAAATTATATGTTTTCTACAATCAATATTCTGCAATTTAGTAATTAATTTTGTGTGAATCAGGAATAAATCTTAGTGTAAAATTTGTTACATGCATACCATTTTGTCTGTTTTCAGTTTATATAATCAATATAAAGAACTTTTTGAGAAATATTCTAATAATAAATATTTATTTTATTACTATAAGAATTTCAGGTTAAGATTGTATTTTATACATTGAACAAATACCTTAAATTTTTCAGGAATATATTATACTTCAATGTTATTTTTTCTTTATTAAACAGTATTAAGATTTCTTTCATAACTCTATTTTAATAATTGTTATAATTATCTTTTCTGCTACGTGCTTCTTTTATTTATAGATTTAAATTTACTAATTTATCAATATTTCTTTTGAAATGAAATGAAAAGCTACATGCATGTAATTTCTCTGTATTTTTTTTTCTATAATTTTTTTTAATATAATTTTTATTATTGCTTTTGTAAATGTTTTTTGTGTTTTCAATTTTTACAGAAGAGTTATTTTCATATGTTTGTATGGTGATCTATTGTATCCTGTATGTTTAAATTTCAAATAACAATGTTTACTTTTATTATTATTATTTTTTTATTTAATACTTCTTTTCTAAAATTGCCTCTTTTTCAGCCATTGCTAGCTCAAACATACTTTTCATTACCTCTTCCTTTGAACCCATGACACTGTTCTTCATTTCTTTCTCTCAGTTTAATAACTTGCTTGTAGCACCAGACCCTGATCATCACTCAGGGATGCCACTTTTCCGCCAAATGGCGGATTTCCGCTTTTTTTAATTTTTAAGAATCCGCGATTTTCGTCAAACGACTGCAAAGTAAAATAGCAATTTTCTTCAAAAGACCGCGAAATAAAACAGCACTTCTTGTCAAACGATTGCGAAATTAAACGGCTATTTTCATCAAACGATTGCGGTATGAAACGACGATTTTTGTCAAATGATCGAGACATAAAACAGCGATTTTTGTCTGACGATCACGATGTAAAACGGTAATTTTCGTCAAACGATCGCGATGTAAAACGATAATTTTCGTCAAACGATCGCGATGTAAAACGATAATTTTCGTCAAACGATCGCGATGTAAAACGACAATTTTCGTCAAACGATCGCCGTATAAAATGGCGATTTTTGTCAAACGATCACGAAGTAAAACGGCGATTTTTGTCAAACGATCACGAAGTAAAACGGCGTTTTTTATCTAACTATTGAGATGTAAAGCAACGACTTTTGTCAAGCGATCGCGATATAAAATATCGATTTTTTTTTTAAAGATCGCGAAATAAAACGGCGATTTTCATCAAACGATTGCGGTATGAAACGGCGATTTTTGTCAAAGGATCGCGACATGAAACGGCGATTTTTGTAAAACGATCGCGACATAAAACGGCAATTTTCGTCAACGATCGCGACGTAAAACGGCGATTTTCGTCAAACGATCGCAGTATAAAATGGCGATTTTTGTCAAACTATCACGAAGTAAAACGGCGATTTTCGTCTAACGATTGAGATGTAAAGCAACGACTTTTGTCAAGCGATTGCGATGAGAAATGGCAATTTTTGTCAAACGATCGCGATGTAAAACGTCGAATTTCGTCAAATAATCGCAATGTAAAACGACGATTTTTGATCGTAAAAAAACTGCAAATTTTTGCTGTTTACTCGTGGAAAAATCATAGAATCTATAGTCTAGTTACCTAAACTAAATTAAAATGATGCAATACACAAAACTCCTCACTAAATCTGTTGCTGGGTTACCTTAATTAATGTAAAGTATTGTGAACTAAAGAAAGTATCATTTTTATTTACTCTTATAAGTTTTCATGCACATTGAATTAATAGCATATTTCAAACTTTTTGCCAAATGCACATTTAGAAAGCCTTTTGTTAAAGCTTTACAAGAAGTAAAAAAAAGATAGTTTTGTTTTTAAAAAATAGTTTGTTATAATTTAATTCTTTATTTAGTTTGTTACAAACAATAAAGTTTACAAAATTCCTGCATAAATGTGGTGAAAAATGTCAAATTTCCTCTTTTTTGTTAATTTCTGAGTGGCATCCCTGATCACTGATTGAGGCCCTGGGCGACAATAAATTAGGGAGCCCCATTCGAATCATTGTAACATTATTCAAATAGTACTGATGGTCAATCATATGTGTATGTGTAATGCATGTACAATATTTTCGCACCTTTTTTTTTTAAATATAAGAAAAATTTTTGCTCCATCAATTCTAAATTAAGTAATTTAAAAAACATTCTCTCTTTTTTTTTTCCTTAGTACAGAACAAAACTATTTTATGTAACTATAGTAATTTGTTATAGTACTTAAAAATGAATTTATTAACTTCAACTTACGGAATTTGGGGAAAAAAGTAAATATTTATAATTTAATATTTGGATTTGGGGGCCCCTGGGCAAAGTCCTGATTTGCCCATGTGATAATGATGGCCTGTATAGCATGCTTTATTCAGTTGATTGGCAAAGTACAGAAAGAAATCAATCAGAATTAGGGTGCTGTGGACGCTAGGATATAGGTTTGGTCGTTCGCTAGTTTCATCCCCCCCCCCTTCCCATTTTTAAGTGTCTTTTATTTGTCTACTTTTTCTTTTAAATTTGTCCAGTTCAATTTCTCCCCTCCCCCCCTCCTTTTTTTTTCTTTTTCTATTTAGAATCTAAGGCATAAGGGTCATAAGTAAAGATGTTTGATGGGGCTCTTGGTCGCTTAGCAGTAACGATGCTTCATGCAAGAAAGTCACAGTATTCAGGACATAGGTAGGGGTCATGGAGGAAGATGGGCCGTTCACCGTGGCAATTGGTGAAAGGCAGGCACTTAGGTGGTATTTTGAATAACAGAGTATGCTTGTGGAGCTAAATGCATACCCCTCAAAATAGTCATATATATTGCAAGGTTCCCAGCATCATGGAAAGTCAGGGAAAATCTGGAAAGTCATGGAATTTCAAATTAGTCATGGAAAATCAGGGAAATTTCAAAATATTCAGGAAAAGTCAGGGAGTTTAAAAATATTTTCTAAAAAGTCATGGAAAAATCTTAGGAGATAAATGAAAAATTACACGAAATTCATCAAATAGTCACAGGAAAAAAATCTTGAAACCCATCAAACAATTGGAGGGGGGGGGGGGGGGGTGAAATTTAAAGTATGATTGCTGAATAAAATAAAATTACTAATTTTGACAAATTGCAAAAATAAGTAACTTTATTTTGCTATTGGCCCATATGATCAGAGATTTTTTGAGATTTGGTCAGGGAATATTTTGAGATATAGTCATGGAAACGCAGGGAATTTGCCAGTCATGTTTTGCTAAGAACCCTGTATTGAGCATCTCGAATTTTTGCTTGTATGTAAAATAAAATTTCAAATCACTTTAAAAAATTTCTTTACTTTGAATCATTTGAGATTATGTCAGAGATCTGTGTCATTTTTAATCCCCCCCCCCCCCCTTAAATAAATAAATAAATAGTCATTTATATGTGGTTTAAATCATTTTATTTTTAAATTGATCAAAAACTGAATTCTGAAAGCTGCTTATTTACTTTTGATAGGAAGTTACTGATTGTTTTTTATTTTTATTTATTTTTTGCTGAATCTTGGTGAATCCTTGCCTGATTGGTATTTTAGTTTTTAAGATAATTAATTTCTGTAAACCATCAGTTTATAATGTTATCTTCATTGTTAGATCTGATAATTTAAAACCTGTTTGTAACTCCTCAATTTGTTTGAATTTCTGTCTAAAATGTTTTAATTTTTATTAAAATTTTAATTGGAGGTACTATTGAACTATTTTAATTCTTTGATTTATTAGATAGTTTCAGAAAGTTTATAATGTCAGTAATTATCAACTGTGCAAATAATGAAAGTAATTATTGGGTATTATTTTTCAGTTAAAAATTTTTGAATATAGAAGGTTTTTGGTATGCTTTTAAACTGCCTTAGAAAGGCATTCATTATGTATTATACATTTTTCATTATGTATCAAAACAAATTTCTTTCCCCCCCTTTTTTTTTTCTTAATGTGCATGTATGTGCAAGACAGTTAGAAAATTGATAAATTAGAAAAGTGATATTTTCATATTTGACAGTGCTGCATTAAAAAGGTTGTGCAGTGAAATAAGAAAAATTTTTATTGAATTTCATTTTGTCTTATTGTAAAAAAAGTATTGATTGCCAAAGTAACTTTCTTAAACTTTTTTTTTTCTTTGTGTATATTTAGAGAGAAAAACAAATTCATTTTCAAAATTACAAAATTATAATTTTACTTTGAAATTTTTAAACTAAAATAGATAATCTCATTGTTATGCATTTTTATATTCTCTGTATTGTGTTTTGCTAATTTTATGTCTTTTTTAACTTTTTGCTGTAATTTAGATTTTACTGCTATTTATGCGTAAATAATTGATGTAATCTCAAAAGTTATAACTTTGTCTACTTTGTTATTTTATTTTTTTAATTATTCATTGTTATTGTTAAACTGCATTTGTGTTCATTTTTTATGAAAAATGTTCATATTTTCTGAATCTGAATGTTTTATGTTGCACCCTTGTTTTAACGAATATTCTAGAGTGTTTCTTTTCTTCTTTATCCCCTTACCTCACTGTGAACAACTTGAGTACTTTGACACATTCACAGTAAAAGAATGAAATTTAGAGACATTGGCTATTCAAGTGTTTGAAACAGAATAGTGTTATCATATGAACTAAATATTTTCCAACAGAGCAAGGAAAAAAAAAAAAAAAAAAAATGTCCAGCCTGGAATTTGAACCCCATATCCTTGGCTTACAAGGTCAATGTTTTACCATTTAAGCTAACTGGGCTGACAACCGATGAACATATTTTACTTGGATAAACTTATTTTTTTTTTTACTGTTCATGTTACTTGTACTAAACTGTTTCAAATTGTTTTTTAATTTTTCAGAAAATGTGCAAGATTTTTTAGACATTTCTGTCAAAATTGGTATTTTGAACTGAATTTCTGGATGAAACAGTGCAGGAAAGGGACTGTTCTGAGACAACAATCACTTATAATTTGAGATGTAATTTATTTATCAGTAAAAGAAAAAAAGTTACTAATTATTACAATAATCATGTATGCATGTATCTTGCCTTTATATTTAGGAACTAGCGGCCTTCGCCAGCTACGCTGGTCGGTTTATCTAAAGAAATCTTGAAGAAGTAGTTAGATAAGGTTCAGACATACATTAAAAAAAAAAAAAAGCAAGTCGATCATTCAAAAAACGTTGGGAAATATCAAATATTTACTGTAATTTTTTAAGAAAAACAAAGTTTCGAAAAAAAAAATTAAATCGAAAAAAAAATTACACTGACATATTAATGCAAGGAAATTTTCCCAGAGAGAAAATTCGCCTTGAATACAATATTTCAAATTCTTTTAATTGCTTATAGGCGTTAATGCCAACATAGTGAAAAAAAATTCCATGCTGGGAATCGAACCCGGGCCATCAGTATGGCGCACTGACGTTCTACCGACTAAACCACATGGAACGACAGCCAGCTTGAAACTTTCTCATACTTAAGTAGACTGGCGAAAACATAACGATAGCGCGTTTTAAAATTGCACAGTGACATCTATTGGATTTTATATGTACTAAAAAACGTTATGTACTAAAAAACGTGAGCAGCGCACCTAATAGTTTCTTTTGTTTCTTTTTGTTACTTTTTTGTCTGTTGTCCGATTTTGATGAAACAAAGCCTATACACTGCCCGGGAGTGTGCATTCTTCATTAGTGAAAACCGCATAAAAATCCATTCAGTAGTTACGAAGATAACCTCGAACAAACAGACAGACAGACAGACAAAAAATTCAAAAATTTTTTTTTTGTGTTTCATTGGTTTTCTTTTATCGCCCTGACTCCATTTTTGTCAATTATCTTCAATGTACAGACACACCGGGTCCTACTGTTTTATTATATGTATAGATGAATAAAAAAAGTATGTCAGTTTCATATTAATAATCAAGGAAAACTATTTCCCCCTCATTTTTCAGAACTATAAAAAAATCTTCCATTCTTCTGAGGTCTTTCAATAGATTTTTTAACCTGAGTTTTCAGAAAAAGAAAATCAATAAGGAAGACTGAAAATATTTTAGACTGATTTTCATACACTAATAAGGGAACCACTTTTGCCGTTGCTCGCACCTAGTATTGAAACTTGGTGCATTTTAAAGCCCTATGCTAGGAAGTTTGAAAATCAAAAAAAGAATTCCATTCATAAATTTAAAAATCATATTTAAAGTGATATTTTTTGATTTTGTAGCAGGATAACTTTTTGAAAAGGCTATTTTCGAGGCCATTTATCTGACTATTAACATAGCCCCTTCCCCTTTTTTTTAATGATAAATATAAGATTTTGAAAAAAAGTTAAAAAATTTCTTCAAAAACTTACAAATTTGGTTTTGAAATATTTCGACATTGTATTAACATTTTTGACAAGGAAAAAGTTGGTGTATTTTCGAAAGTCAAGTTTTCCAGCAACCCTAGCCAAATGTCATAACTCCAAAATAAGGCATGTGAAAAATTCGTAGCACTATATTTGGCAACTTAACTCACTTTTGGCATAAAATAAACAAATAAAATCCAATATTAAAGAATTTTAAAAATATATAAAATATGATTTTAACAGAGATTTTTTATCAATTATCTCACTTTTAAATATAGAGCTACAAAATTCATCAAGTCTTGATGCTAGGTGCGAGCAACTTAGCTGATTCTATTGTGGATTCTATCGCTGATCATGGATTATACCTAGCTGATTCTGTCACTGATTCTATTCTATCATGGTTCCCTTAAAGTAGCTTCTACTTCTTTTTTTTTTTCTTATCTTTATTTTATTTGTAACTGTTTAAAATAAAATGCTCACAAAGTAATAAAATGAGGGTGTAACTAACTTTTTGATCATTTTTAATTCCTTGTGAATGAAATTTCAAAGTAAAGAGATTATTTTATGAAATTGCTAACTGTGATATGTGTATTGCAGTGTGAAATTTGGAAATTTATTATGTGTCATTCCGTAGAATTAGTTTGTTTTGTCTACTGTGTTATTAAATGTGACTGAAAAAAATATTTTTAAGTATCTATATGGAGATTATTTTCTTAATTTTCTTTTTGAGAAATCATGTATCAATAAAGGATTTCTTTATTATTCTTATGTGTTTATTTAAAGGAATACTGTCTCAACACAAAACAGGCTGGATAATGAGCTGGGGGGGGGGGGGGGGGGGCTATTGAAATTGTAACAGTTTGTGACAAGGAAGAGGGATCAGGTCAGAATTAATGTGACATCACACATTTTGGTTAAAATAAAAGCATTAAAAATCAGCCGGTTAAATTTTGAAATTAAAGTATTTTATGTTAATAAAGTAAAGATAAAATTTAAAACCAAATACAGTCGGCTCTCGTTAATTTGAACTCGTTGGGACCATAAGAACTATTCGAATTATGGAAAATATGAAATTAAAACATGCCTTATATGGTATTATTACACAGGAATTAATGTTATAGTGTTTTTTAAATTTATTTTGTCTGTTATCATTAGAATATGACTTAATATTAAATTAGAATGTATAAATACCTAACTAATTAAAAGATTAGAAACAAGCACAATGGAAAAAAAATTTAGAGCGTCATTGATAGATAGACGGGACACTAAGAATGTAAATATCAAATGCATTAGATTATATGTATACTCGTTCGGAACAATTTTCACAAAAAACGAAGAAAGAAAGTTATTTAAATGATCTGAAATCTGTGAGAAAGAAATGAAAAATCGGAATTCTCGTTAGTTCGAATTAAACGAAAACAAGAGAAAATGAGTTCGATTGAAATGAAAATTTTTACCATTATACTGCCATTGAAAATTTTGGGACTTCATGTTTAGTTCGCAATAGATTTTTGAGCCATTTTCAATATTGTACCATCAAAAAGTGTAGTTATGCATAGAATTAAACGAAATATTTTGTGTAAGTGTATGGCTGTGTACAGTAGGTACCCTGTGAATTTTTAAAAAAATCCGACCAAAGGGGGCATTGTAATAACGATTTCTGTACCATTTTCAATATTGTACCACCAAAAGTGCATGACATTATGTATAGAATTGAACCAAATTTTTTATGTAAATATTTGGCTATGGTCAGCAGACCCTCCCTGAATTTGAAAGAAATTCACCAAAGGGGTGCTGTAATCGCAACGTTTGTGTCATTTTTATTACTATACCATCAAAAGGTGCAGAGTTATGCGTAGGAGTAAAGTAAATTTTTTGTGTATGATTATTTTGGGGTATGGCAAGCAGGTTCTCCCTGAAATTGAAAAAAAAATGCTGGAAGGAGGCATTGTAAAAGCGATTTCCATGCTATTTTCATTATTGTGCCATCGAAAAGTGTATAAAATTATGTACAAAATTAAACCAAACTTTTTGTGTATGTTTTTGGCTATGGCCAGTAGATATTCCTTGAATTTGGAACTATTCCATGAGAAAAGAGCATTGTGATAGCACTTTTTGTATCATTTTCTCGATTTTTTGAGTCCTGTTGCCCATCAGCTCATGCAGAGATGGGAACTTGCATCCTGCTAAACAGGGGCGTAGCTAGAAGTGAAGAATAGGGGGGAGGGGGGGGTGCTCATAATTTTTTTTTCTCACTCTCTAATGCAGAAAGATAAATGGGTGCATTTTCATATTGTAAATACTATGTTTCTCATTAAACTGTTGTAATAACTTCATTACTTCATTTTATGTTAAAAAAAGTATATGATGATGAAAATTTTGAGTGTATAACTGGTGCAAAATTAAACATCATGTTAGCTTCATATGTACAAATAGGATGAGGGAGTATTGAAATACTTATTTTAGATACAATTTAGTAATTCTGCACAACTGTGAAAGGGTCTCAAAACTAAATTAGCTTTTTGAACAGAATTTCATTTAAATTTTTGGAAGAAAAATTCATTTAATGACCTTGGAATCTTTTCCAGGGGGGCCTCAGCCGTCCAGAGCGCTCCGCTAGCTACGGCCTTGCTGCTAAACCAGCAATTTGCAAACAACTGATGATAACGGAATAAGAGAAAATTGATTTTAATAAATATCGTGATCCACATTAATTTGTTTGTACTCCAATTAATTGACTGAAGCAGAAATTTACATTAAAAACCAAAGTTGGTATACTATTGAACTAATAATATTGAAGGATTAACACTTGTAATTGGACTCAAATTTACTTTTGGAGACTATTAAGATATACTTATGAGATATAAGAAAGTTTTGGGATTGGCACATCCATATATCCATTGATTAATGGCAATATAGAATACAAAATATGGCACATACAAATATATTTGGATAAACCCCTGATTTTTTTGCTTCATTTTGGGAATAAGAGATTTTGAGTTGATACTATAGACCAGGGCTGTCTAACGCGGCACCATGGCGCCCTTTGCAGCTTTTCTTGGTGCCCTTTTAAAAATTTCCTATTACTAGTCTTAATACAACTCTCTTGTAAAAGATATTTAAGAACCTTGATGTTTTCTTGAGAGACGTTTTAAAAATCTCTACAAGTGTATTTCACGTATGAACAATTATAACGTACGCAACGTATTAAAAGAAAGGTGTTAAAAGGCACATAATTAGTTTTTTAAGAAAAACAAATCATGTGCTATTGTATTTCTTTACTAATTTATAGTTATGCTTTATAAATCTTTTTATGGAAATTATGTCGATAAGAATTAATAACTTTTTTAATATGTTAAGAAGTAAAATGTAGAAAAAATAAACGATTCTTCTTCTCCTTCGTGCATGAAAGTTTAGCATTTTTGTTATTGTTATTGACGTTGTTTCACTGGCCATTTGGTTGCTTCATAAGATGGGATAAATGCTGTCTTTTCCTCCTCCAGACATTTGAAACTTTAGGTAATTTTATTTTATTTAAAATCTATAATATCGGATGAAAGATTTTCCATCAATGAAAACTCTTTCAGAGGCTCTCGATTTGGAACTACCCATGACTTTGTTTCTGTAGTTCTTATAACGGCAAATTAACACCTCTAAAAATATTGTAGTTATTGCAGAGTATTTACATCCCCAGAAAACCTAACAATATCTCTGATTATCATTTTATTTTAATAATAGATAATATTTCATTTTCTA
The DNA here is from genome assembly GCA_964019185.1 of Maratus speculifer. Taxonomy (NCBI): domain Eukaryota; kingdom Metazoa; phylum Arthropoda; class Arachnida; order Araneae; family Salticidae; genus Maratus; species Maratus speculifer. The sequence goes on along the minus strand of OZ025301.1, from coordinate 247,844,044 downwards.
GCTCCTTCTAATCAAAAAATATCTGAAGTAACCCCTCGCGCAGAGATGGGCAGTATCGAAAATACATGTATTTGAAATACATTTTCAAAATACATTTGTATTTGGTATTTTGTATTTTAACCTGACTAAACGAAAGTATTTTGGTAATGTATTTTGAAATGATTTTTTCAAGTATTTTGTATTTTGAAAATACATTTCATACTCAAAATACATTTTTGTAGGTTTCCAGTTGCTTCGTTAAAATGGCAGATGCAAGATTCTTAAAAGCATAATACGAGCCTGTCTGTTTTGTTTTGTTTTAGGATTCGTTTTTGAAAGTTAATGCAAACATGCTTAACCAACTACTGATACGATAAGGGATAGAATGAATGCTTCCGTTTTAATTAGGTATTTTTGCTGAACTGTTACAATTCTAAAGTTCTAGGTTTTATAATTATAACGTTGATATGAGAACGACAAAAACTACTGTGTGATAAACAGGAAGAAGTATTTAGATTTTTGATGTGTCTAATGATTTTTTAAATGTAATAGTAGAAGGAAATGTAGTTTAATGTTTGTCTTGAGAAAGAGTGGCTGTTTTTTTTCCAGTTTCAAATGATAATGTATCAAAGGAACTTACTCAATTGCGACAGAACACGTTGTGCTATGCTACACAGGAATTTTTTTTAAAAATAATTTATGTTGATAATAACAGCAGTTGTAGTATGACAAAGTAGCATGACAAATGTGTAAGACAAGATCTATCATTAAAAGGGGAAATTTTGTAGCAAAAACCACCTTTAAAATACATTTAATGGTAAGATTTTTAATTTTATACCGTTATTACATTGATCAAAACATTATTTTTTAGTGCTTTTGTACCTATTTTATCAAATTTTGGGTAAATTTTAAGTCACCCTGATAGTCATTTGTGGGCGAATTTATGTGTAAGTAGCTTTATTTATTGATATACAGTTCAGATTTCCATTAATTGTATTTACGATTGAGTATATCAAACATTGGATTTTTGATTATAGACCTGTCCTTACTGGAGATACATCTTTATCTAGCGTGACTTCGCAATTAAATTTTTTTGACTCATTTTATGTTTCATTTTATACTGTTTAAAATACAATAGCACAATGAAAATATAAACTGGTGTCGGACCAAAACGAAAACTGCTGTACCAAACGGAAGTTTGATTCTTTTTTGAGTTTCCATTGTAAACGAAAGTTTCACAGATGAAAGTTTTAATATCGATGAGAATATTAATTTGGTTAATTACAAAATTATCCCCCCTTTAGAAGAATATTAATGATTTTCAATATACTGGCATATGCATATATTTGTTTAGACTAAAATTTACAAAAGATTAATGAAACATTATTTTGCATGTTGTACAGTTTTATAAGCATAAAAATTTATACATTACTAACTGTGTAGTTATTTATGTATCCTGAACATCCCGATATTACTTATGTATCAACCGAGATCAATGTTCATTGTACAGAGATTTTCAAAATGTTTAACATTTAACTTGCAGATTAATCAAAAACAAATAGCAATAAATGATTCTTTCAGAAAAAGCTGTGTATTCATGTTTAAATTAAAAATAACAACTTTTAATTTGCAATCATTATTACAAATATAGCATGCTCATGTTTAAATTCATCTTTACAATATAAATGATGGAAACTTACGTTATGAATATTTAAAGTATTTTTAACAGCGCCGTGAGAAATGGGGGTTTCTTCGCACGCCCCTGATTTTTAATGCAATGACTCATTCAAGATTGAAGGGTTTTTTAAACAAACCATGACGAAGAATTATGCATTGGTAGACATTTATTAAATACTAAAAACATGAGTTTAAAAAATTAACTTAAACTTATTTGGTATCATGATACCCCGAATGTTGTATTGCTACACATTATAATATTCCCAGGATTTAAACGAAAATATTTAACGTGTTTATTTAATATTCCTTTTTAAATTATCTCTTATTTATTATTCATGAGAAGCATACTTGCATAACAGTATTCAAGGCATTAACGAGTTATATTTTTAACGTACCGAATTACGTATTTATTATTATATATTTAACTAACTTCCAATGAAGGACACTATACAATTTTTTTTTTACATATATGTGTTTATGTATACGTTCTAGATTAACTATTGAACTGACGCTTCGATTTTTAATCACTCACTCTTTTAACTTTTCTGTATCTTTACAAGAAAAATGTATTGGATTTGTGTAAAAATTTGACTTCAGGTTTTCGACGTATTTATATTTTTGATGGTCCTTAACACTGAATGTTTTTAGGAAATGTCTATTTGTGAGTTTATCAGTGTATGATGCAAATTTTGTGGGCGCTCTATCTTACGAATTAATGCACAGAATTTAATAAAACTTTAGATTCAGTTAGACATTTAAGTAAGTTATTTTAGATATTAGGTAATGGTGAAAATCTTCCAAAAGGTGGCTCTGCTATGCTGTGTCTTTCACGATTTCCTCAAAAACTGTAGCTCAAGAACTAATGCACGGATTTTCATGAAAATTTCACATTCAGTTTAGACGTTGATATAAGTTGTTGCCGATTATGTTTTAGTGTGTATTGCGCTGCAGATGGGTGACGCTGCTATGCTACATTTTTCACGATTTCTGCACTACTCTATCTCAAGTAGTAATGCATGGATTTTCAACGAATTTCTGATTTAGTTGGACGTAAATATAAGTCTTCTCTAATGTGGTGCAAATCGTACAACAGGTGGCTCTGCTATGCTGCATTTTTCAGAATTTTAACAAGAACTAATGCACTAAATGTCATCAAACTTCATATTCTGTTATGTATTATTATTATTAACTATTACTACCAATCACCGAAATTCCATTACGGCCTTAAAAACCTGCTTTATCGATTCTTAATTATAAATTCTCCAAAAAAAAAATTAAGTAACTCTCAATTTGAGAATTTTTTTTTTTTCTTTTGAAGGCTAATTGTAATTTCCAAACATAATTTATTTTGACTTGTAGATTGTATTGATACACTTTACTCCTATGCTTAAAATGAAGCTGAATTATACCCAAGAAAAATTTTACATTTTTGTATGCATTTTAACATTTTATCTGTAAGTATTCTTCGTTTATTTTATAAAGCGTATTCTGAAATAGATTGATTTTTTTTTTTTTTTTTTTACATATTTTTTCTTTTGCTTCTTTACTTTTATAATTTATAATTTCAAACAATTTAATAAGTGTTATAAAAACACCTAACAGTTGCTTTGTGCAAACATTAATAAAAGGTCTATACAGTCCGAAATTATTATGTTCGATCCAAACCAAACAAATACCTTTATCAGGCCCATTCTGACACAAAACAAAAATTATTGGCCCGGCAAGTAGTATAAAGTTTCAATCCGTAGAAAAAAAAATATTACACAATCCGATACAAAAAATAATATCTCAGAATTAGTCCTGCTCGATATAAAAGCTAAAATTTCGGCCAGGCATTGCTTGTGCAAAACCTTGATTAGTCCGGTCCGACTAAATTTACAGAAAACATAAATTTCTGTGTCGATGTGTTAAAAATCATCTTATACGAGGAATTCTGATCAAAAATACTTATTTCATTTTTTTTTCATGCTTATAGACTTTTTTTTTTTTTTTTTTTTTTTTTTTTTTTTTTTTTTTTTAAGAAAGCACTTTGAAATGCCATATTTAGTTTTGAAATTAATCTTTATTTTTATGTAAATGTTTTTGTTATAATTGAGGCTGTTCTTAAATGTAAAAGGGCAACTTTATGACAGATGTTTTAATTTATTTTTGTTTGGAAATGCTTCAAACAAGCAGGCGTTGTTGTTCAAAAATTATCTAATCCACTCATTTTCCCATTTTTTGCTAACACAATAGATTTTTCAAAAAATAGTGTCAAAGTGGGCGTTTTGAACCGAATTTCCTCGCGAAAGAAAAATTACCACTCAAACTGGGGTGAAAATCGTGCTTGTCACGTGATCGAAATCACTTATAGATCAATAGATAATTTATTGATCAAAAAATGTAAAATTCAATTCGATTTCAGATCGCTTCTATAGTCAGGCCTTCTAATTTTATATCTTTCCGTTAAAAAATGAATTTGTAAATGTGTCAAAGCCTTTTGCATTTGTTGAGCAGAGCAGATGAGAGCAGTCTTAATATCATTTTATGCCTTGGAAACTTAAAAGTCTGAAAAAATGCTATACATGAAAATCTTCTAAGACGGATTCGCACAGGATAAGAGAAAAAATACACTATAGACAGGTTTATTTCTTAGCAGGAACATAGTTCGTTCTAAATGCATCATTTTTTTTCTTGTTGTTAAATTTATTTTGCATGAATCAATACATTTTCCGTTTAAGACAGGATTTATAGACATATTCATTTTCAGTGTTCATTTTGCTGCGCTTTTTTTATTATTATTATCCGGAAATAAACTTACTAGTCATAAAAAAAAAAAATAAAAAAAATTAATGGTAAAATTATAACAATTTAAAAATACGTATATTTTTTGGAAAAAAATTGTTGGGTCGGGCCAGATTTTACTTATTTTTCTCATAGGCCGGCCGACAGTATAATGATTTCCATACGAGCTGGATCGGGACCTATACTAGTGCAACTGGTGCTCTAGGAAGAATGAAGTTCAATCCTGGTCCGGTCTGGAAAGGATAATTAGTCAGGCCCGGCCCGAATCTGCAGAAAAAAAAATAAAGCCCGGGACTCGAAAGAGTGGTGACGAGGCCCATCTAAGTCTATCCTATGCTTCAAAAAAAAAAAAAAAAAAAAAAAAAAAAAAAAAAAAAAATCTGATATATGGCCCGGAACGGCTGAAGAACAGGTCCGGTCAGGCCCGACCCGAGTGTTATGGATTAAAATTGGCCAGCAAACTGTACTGGACACGGCTCGTTCAAACCTCTTATATTATACACATTAGATTTTTCAAATGTATTTTGTATTTTAAATGTATTTTGAAAATACATGTATTTTGTATTTGGAACTTTTTCAATTCTAAAAGTATTTTGTATTTTAGGCTCTAAAACTAATGTATTTTGTATTTTGTATCGAAAATGAATTTTCGATGTATTTTGCCCAACTCTGCCCTCGCAGAAAAATATGTTACTCGAAACTTATTAAAATTTACTTTTTTTTTTTTTTTTTTTTACATAGCGCTTTAGATTTATGGGTGCATTATGTCTCAGTTGCATATATTGTTACTGGTATTAAAAAAATATTTTCTTGCATGTTTTGAGGCATATTAATAATGGCGCCCTTCATTGCTTGCCAAAAGCTGAGATGCGCCCTTGCTTAGTAAAAGGTTGGACAGGCTTGCTAAAGACGATCTCTTTCAGAATTTTCAAGCTATGTTATTGAAACTTTTACAAAAGTTGCTCTATACATTTAACGAACATAATATGCAAAAGAAATTTTGATATTGTTGACGCATGCACAATGAAAAATTATTTACTAAACCTACTCATTTTTCACACAATTTTTATTATTTTTTAATTCTGATGACAGGGTATTGTAATATACTGTGTTTATTTTTATGTGGATAGCATGTATACTCGTAGAGAAATTAAGGTTTTTATAAAAACAGTCCCAAATTTTTCAAATTTTACAATGTTTGTCATATTTTCAGAAAATAACCTTATTTTATATTGAGAATTCTGCAAATTATAAGCAAAAAATTTTGAAAAATTTGGGACTATTTTTTTTTTTTTTAAACCTTAATTTCTCTACGAGTATACATGCTATCCATATAAAAATAAACACAGTATATTACAATAAGCCACTTAATAATAATCTACAGTTTGAGAGCTTTTGCTACATTAGTTTTGACAGGGTTATCCAAAAGATATTCGTTCTTTTTCAATTTTCTGACGATCCCCTAAAGAGTCTTGGGAAAAAATCTTCACAGAAATGTGTGACCTGTACTATTATATTTACACACTTAGAGTTTCAGGATAATTCCTCCATGTATTTTTCGAGATATTTAACAAAATGTCTAAAATCGCAAGTGACCGGTCATCTTTGGCCATATAGTGTACATATATAGTATAGGTCCTTTAATTTTATTACTGGCTTTCTATAATATTAGAGCTGTATGCAAAACATTTTGTAACTTTTTTTTTTTCTTTCTAAACTACAATAAAAAAGGGACAGAGCAAAAGCTAGACATATATGTTTTAATCTTGTTTGGAGCCTCTAGAAACTGTGGCTCCGGATGCACTGCATGTGCCGCGCATACCTTATGAATGGCTCTAATTTACGTGCATTTCTGACAAAAGGTAAAACTGGTAGTTTATTTAAATCGGTCATACTCGACCTTTTTTGCTAGCGGGGCGCAACCATATACTTACAATGTTAGACTGAACAAAATTACAAAAAGTACATAAAAAAAGAGTAATTAAAAAGATAGTAAAATAATATAAGTAGTATACCAAAGTTAATATTGTTAGTAAGATTGAGTTTGTCGCAGAATTGATGTGTTGCAAACTTTGCTGTTTGGAAATTGTGGTATTAGCACATTTTTGCAGCAGTTGTTTTTCGTGGCAAACATTCAACCATTAAGGGTGTATTCGAAAAAACGCTTTTCCACCCTCAACAGCTCGAAATTTTCCGATACAATTTCAGACACATTTTTAAAAGTAGAAACATGAAACATGCTGAGGGGATTCTTGAAGGGACGTATGAGGTGCCGTGTGATGTCGTTTTACGCTCAGTTCATTAGAATTTGAGTTATAAACAATTACCTTATCAGTATGACCCCTTTTTTTCGTTCCCAAATCTCGCGCTTGGGAAAAATCGGTTCGAAATGCCGTTTTTAATTGCTTTTTTTTGCAATATTTTTTGCATTTATCAAAGAATCGATTGTCACGGCACCTTGTGTACTTTCCAAATAAGAGATTTTGAAAGTTTGGTGTATTTGAGAGCAAAAATGAATTCAAAAATAAACAGTTTGAATCGAAATACACCCTTAAAAGAAACAGTATTTGCAGTATAATATGTTAAAGCATAATAATATAGCAAGGCAAATTTTCGAAGTTCTGGGGGAGAATCTGAATTTTTTTGGTAATAAAGTGGTTTTTTCCTAAATGCAAAAACTTATTTTTTTTTTTTTTTTTTTTTTTTTTTTTTTTTTTTATGATAGAAATATAAATATATAATACAAATTTAATTCATGTGGAATTATGTTTGATTAGTGTCGAAGATGTAAAGATGAAGAAATATTTACACCATTGTTGAAGAAAAATAACTTTCGACCAAGAAAACACATTTAAGATCTTTTTACGTAATTTCAAATTAATATAAATAATAGGGGAGATTTTGCCTTCCCATGAAAATATCAAAGCAAATTTGGCGGTCATAAATACTTTTTATTGCTCATCTCCAATTATTAAAAAAATATATAGATAGATGATTTTGTGTCTCGGGCCGCGCATAAAATGTCGCCGAGGCAGGGCCGTAGCTAGAAGTGATCTATGGGGCGGGGGGGGGGGGGGTCATAATTTTTTTTCTCTCTCTGACGCAGAAAGATAAATTTAGGGCATATTCACACTGTAGGTACTATGTTTAATATTAAACTGTTGTAATAACTTCATTTTATACAGTCCTCCCCAATTAATCGGGTAACGGATAATCGAATACCCCGCTTATTCGAATAAAATCCTCCGGAACCGAATTTAATCCCATTGGGCTAATGTTATGTTACCCGCTTAACCGAATACTTTTCACGAAATTATCACGAAATTATTCACACGCTTAATCGAATAACAAATGAGTGAGACAATTTGAAAAATGGGTGTGAAAAATACGCTTCAATTGGAATTTCCTCCACACTATTTGTCATTTTCGGTTGTTACACAGCAAACAAATTTCCAGAACTCCAGTCATGGATTTCGCCTGGCAGGTGTATAATGGCCTGGTCAAATGAGTCCCTTTCCTTGTTCATTTTTTCGAATTAATTTGAAAAATGGTGAAATAAATTGAACAGTAATTTCGATCAATTTTGTATTTTGTTTACTTTCGTTTGTCAAAAGACTTTTTTGCTTTTTCGATCATTTTACAGTTATTTTTTAATGGAGACACTTTCATTTTCAAAACCGGTTCCAAAACTGAAATCATCCTCATTAAAAATATCAGCAATAAAAATCGAAAAAGTTAAAAACGACGACGCCCTTTGTATAGATCGATCTCAGCTATCCATTGCAAAAAAAAAAAAAAAAAAAAAAAAAAAAATAATAATTGAAAATATTGAAATGCGATAGAGATATCTTTATAAATTTCTTCTATAGGATTAGCATTAGCGAGCAAATCCTTTCGCGTGATCGAAGTAGCGCTTTAATAATAATGTGTTGTCACTTAGAGGCTCAAAATGGTAATTATGGTACCATTCGAAAAAAAAAATCTCGTCCATTTTTTACTATAAATTTCACATACACCACTTTTATCTATTTTTTCAAACCTGTATAAATTACGTAAATTAAATTCTAATAACAAAATTTGGACCCAATTCACACGATCTGCATTAAATGTAATGTAAACAAAATGCATGGGCTTACTGCCATTGAACTATTGCGTATTTACTTGTCATTTTGTTTTTATTTCAGTTTGTATTATTCTATTTAAGTTTTTAATGATTTTCTTATTCTGGTAATTAAATATACTATATTTAACAATTTTATCATTTTTATTACGCCTTAAATATTACACTTATATGCCTCCCCGTTTAATCAAATACCCCGCTTAATCGAATATTTTTTCTGGAACCGGCAATATTCGTTTATGCTGGGACGACTGCACTAAGAAAAGTATATGATGAAAATTTTGAGTGTAAATCTGGTGCAAAATTAAACATTATGTTAGCTTCATATGTATAAATAAGATGAGGAAGTGTTGAATTACTTATTTTAGATGCAATTTAGTAATTCTGCAAAACTATAAAAGGGTCTGAAAACTAAATTATATTTTTGAACAGAATTTCATTTGAATTTTCGAAGCCAAATTCATTGAGTGACCTTGGAATCTTTTCCAGGGGGGGGGGGGGGGGCGCTCAAAATATTTTTTGGGGGGGCTGAGCCGCCCATAGCGCCCCCTTAGCTACGGCCCTGCGCCGAGGCACATGGCGGCCGCAGATTGGGGATGCCTGATCTAAATATTTATCATCTGTCATCCTGTCATGCGATAAATAAAAATTGTCTGGCATTATCCGAAAAATGTCTTAGGTGATTCTGAGAGATTGCTAGTTAGTTGTAAAGACACTGATGATTGAAATAATTATACATAGTTTGCATATACAGGGTGATTCTAAATTTTTTTTACAATAAAAGAGGGGTGATAGTACACATAAAGACAAACAATAATAAATAGGAGACCAAGGGTCAGGGCCGTAGCCAGAAGTGAATAATAGGGGGGGCTCAAGAAAATGTAGGGGGGGGTCATGTTTTTTTTTTCTCTCACTCTGATGTAGAAAGATAAATTAGTGCATATTCATATTGTATGTACTATGTTTTTTATTAAACTGTTGTAATAACCTCATTTTAAGGTAAGAGAAGAATAAGCTGATGAAAAATTCGAATGTATAACGAGTGCAAAATTAAACATCATCTTAGCTTCGTATGTGCAAATAGGAAGAGCGAGTGTTGAAACTTATTTTAGTTATAATTTAGTATTTCTACAAAACTTTGAAAAGGCCTCAAAACTAAATTAGATTTTTGAACAGAATTTCATTTGGATTTTCAAAAAAGAAATTCATTGAGTAATCATGAAGTCTTTTCTAAGAGAGGCTCAAAATGCTTTAAGGGTTAGGGGAGGGGGAGGGGGCTGAGCCAGCACATCCTTAACTGTGGCCCTATCTGTCATACTACTTTCTGACAGAGTAATTGAAATGCCTCTGCATTTTCGAATTAAAATTTTCTAATAGCATGAAATCTGCTTTTTTAAAAAAGCACATGAAAAAGTTAGTCATATATATGCATTGCTATCTTTATAGTTTGCACTCGCGTCTTAAGTAATTCATGACAGATAATTATAAAAACGAATTTTCGTAAAACTCAGAATTTTGGTCGAAAATGCAAAAGAATTGGCGTTCGATCTTTAATACTTATACTGTTGAAATAAATGATGATGTCAACAAGTAAATAAAAGTTTACAGTTTACTTGTTTCGAAATAGTTGCAACCTTTAATCTTTTTTTTAAATCTGCCCTCAAGGAAGCTTAAGTTTCATTCTTTTACAATAAAAACATTAAGAAAATCAAAGTTGTATTTTGCATTTAAAATTATTACTGTGTTCATTCAAAAATTAAAAGCATGTACATTTGAATTGGCTATTGGCATTTTTCTTTGATTACCATTCATAAATCAAGGACTATATACGTATATATTTTAAAATTTAAACTAGAAATATTCCAATATACAACAAAATGTTTATCATAAGATAATATTTATGATAAAATTAATTATAAGTTTGATCTATGCTAGTAATAGAAAACGCTACAGAATAAATATTTTCAGTATATAACTAATGCTGATACAATATAATATAAATAATATGTCAAAAGTAATTAAAATGTTCGCATTTCTCCTACTTAAAACTAGTTGTAATCTTCATTTCTAATCATTATCTTTTTTTAACAAAAAGAGAACTTCAATTATTGTTATATAATAAAAGCATAAACAAATTCACTCATAGATAAATAATTTTAAAATTATTTTTATGCACAGTCAAATGTTAAAAACATTTGCAATTGAGTATACTATTAAAAAAATTCTTTAATTTGAAATACCATGACTCAAACTTCAAACACAAAGCAAAATATGAATACTTAAAAATTTATTTTATACTAGAAGCAAAACAGGATTAAAAAATTCTTCAGAAAAAACGCTTTATAGCAAAATGCTAAAATACCAAATTGCAACGAACTGCATTTTTCATGTAACACGAAAACAAAATAATAAAAACAAACAATAGTACATGTAACAAACACACTTTTGTAACAAATGGAATTTTTTTAAAACCAATTTGGAAAAATATTATGAAGTATGCTTTAATGGATACATGAAACAACATAAAATATTTAAGTTAATTAGATATATAAATACGAATGGTTATATAAGCATTATAAATGTGAAAACTAACCTTGTAGTGCATCATACTAAATACATAACTGAAAAAAGTAGATTTAAAAGGAATAAAGTAGTTTCAACAAATTGAAGTTCACCTGCTTGAACAATTGAAGTCTTCTATTCTTTTCCTCATTAAATTTTTTAAGGAAAACTTCCATATTGATTGTTTCTGTTCTTTCTTTTTCAAACGCAAGAAAACTCAAATCGGCCATTCTTTGATAAGACATTGTTAGTCTTTGTGGACGATTTATTCTTGTAAGGACTGAAAATGTTGATTCACATATTGCAGTACTACATCCAAAAGTTTTAACAGTTGCTAATAGTTTATAAGTGTCTTCAAATGCAACCCTATGTTTAAAAAGTTCATTAAATACAATGGTGTTTGGATTTTCTTCAATGGTTCTTTTTATGAAATTCTTTACAACAATTATTTCATCTTTAGATGGAAGCTTAACATTATAATTTTCTAATATCTTTATTTTATTTAAATCCATATCAAGCTCTGCACTTGACAGCGCTAGAAGTAACTTATCGTTATTATTAAACCGCCTTTTCATTTCATTTAATACTATATCTAAAGTTTCAAAATAAATAGCTTTTAGATGTAATGTTTCATCAATATTCGAGCTAGCACCTGTAGTTTCTACAATTAAATAATCTCTGAGTTTTGTAGAAGTGGTTTTTCTTCGCTTTTTTGAACATATTTCTTCTTCCTCTTCCTCAACAACAAATTCAGTGGACATCAAATTTAAAATTTCTTCGTAAATTTCATCTGACCTTAAACAAGTAAGTGAATCTATTGTAGAATCTACAATTCTTAAAGAATCAGTTAAACTAGTTTCAAGAATTCTCTTCAAAAATATTAAGCAGAATTTGAAAGCTTTAGTTTTCATTATCGTTAACAAACCAGTGCTTTCTGCAATGTTTACTCCATCTTGTTTTCTGTTCAGTTTTACTTCTTCTTAGAGTATTCAGAATTTTTTTATAATTGTTATACACAATTTTTGTAATATGTAAATGTCCACTCCATCGCTGTTCTAATAAACGAACAAGGGATTGACCTTTTCTCAAAAAGTTGTACAGCATGGAACACTGATCAAAAAACTGTTTGGTTTCACTTACATCATTTATTGCTTTTACAATTACTAAATGAAGTCTGTGGCTGCAGCAATGTACATATGGGATATTTCTATCAAGATGTTTCTGCAATATAGCTTGGACCCCTCCTTTTTCACCGCTCATGACTGAAGCACCATCAAAACATTGACTCAAAATTTTAGAATTATCTAAATTACAATCATGAAGGATCTTTAAAGTTAAATCAGCAAATGTTTTTGCATCCAAGTTAGAACATGTTTTTATTGCGATAATTGATTCTTTTATTTTCCCGTCCTTTACGTATCTTGCTCCTAATGCAACATTTTCTCTATTATTTCTATCACGCGTTCCGTCTTCCAAAATCGAAAACCAGGGAACATCAGCATTGTTAATGTCATTTGATATATCTTCTGACACTATTTCAGCAAGGATTTGTATGACATCATTTTGTATTTCAGGTGAAGTGTATTTTGCATTAATTGGCACTGATTTTACACATTCTGCAAGTTTATTGTCCTTTTTGATTGTGTATTTAAAAAGGTTTTGAAATAAACTACTTTCCTCGTGTTCATCTATATCATACGTCCCACGTAATGAAAGTTCATTTATAACTAAAAATTGTACGATTTCTGCAATAGATTGAACATAATATCGGTTTTTTTCTAGAACATCGTTACATACCAAAGATGACACACTCAAATTCATCTTTTCACGTTCTTCTCTTTCTGTCCACATGCTCATTGATATTATATGATTCTGTGACGAAGCATGCTTTTGAAACCCTCTGTCCTTGGACAATGCTTTTTTCCAATTCCGGAAACCGGCTGAGATAAATGGATTTTCTTTAGTCCCCGAATGAGGAAACTGTCGACAAGGATAACAAAATACAGCATCTCTGCTGTTGGAATATTCCAGCCACTTAAATTTTTTCATCCAATCTGGTTGAAAACTCCTGTTATCCGAATTTTTTGGGTACTCTGATAAATTTGTACTTTTTAAATTTCTATCGCCCACCTTCGATATGTCACTAGGTGCATCGGCATTCATCCTGCCTGATAAATCATCGAAGACCGAAAGAATAACCCTCACGCCTGTTGAGTTTCTGATATCCGATTGCGTAATACGGACTAAAAATCATAAAATCACTTCCAACAACAGAGGGGGGGGGGGCAGGGGCGTAAACCACTCTTGTCGCGTAGGGGGGTGTAGGCTCAAAAATTTCCGACTTTCAAGAAGGAAAATTTCCGAGTACTATGGCCAACATGAGGACTAATATATGTACTATATATATATATACATATACATATATATTCATAGATATATATACATTAATATATATATATTTTTTAATTCTCAAGATAATTATGACTTAGTGTATCGAGATAATCAAATAATCTTATATTATGCTATTATTAGTCTTATATAACAATATATTTCCCCATTAGTAGACGATCTCCTGATGGAATAATCGTACCACCCGAGAGGGACATGGGTAGTGCATAATATGAATAAGCAGTCGCAGGGCTTTCCAACGATATATCACACGAAAGGTGTCGGCTAAATTTAGAAAAGCGGTGACTTGTGAGGACTAAGTGGATATCCAACGATATATCACAAGAGAGATGTAGACCAAATTTAGGAAATATTTTCTCTCCCAAAGTAGACTCTTCCTCTAACTGTGAATTTTTCATATATCATAAATAATATTTATCGGAGGGCCATGTAAAAAAAAATCCGATCTTAAATGATAAAACGCTACAGTTTAAAAAAAAGATCGAAAATTGTCCACGGTAAGGAAATTGGAGGGGGTCAGGGTTTATAATATGAAAGAGTGATCTGAGGGCTCTCTTATGATACGCCCCATGGTCCAAAAAGTATAGAGTTTTTCCACCCCCACTTTAACCCCTTCGGGAGTGGAAATTTATAGATATTGCTGAAATACTTATTTAATATGTTTTTAATAATTTTATTTTCTGCCGTTTCATGCTATTATAAAAAAAAACTGCTCAGATGTGCCAAATGTCCTAAATTTTTCGACCCCCCCCCCTTTCAAACCCCTGAGGGGGGATTTCGAAAATCGTTGGAGTATGTGTTTAATAATATTTTTAGTAGATTTATTTACTGGAATTTCACGCTCCTACCTTAAATGTTTGCTGAGATATGGTAAGTTGTTCCAAAATTTTTTACCCCGTCCCCCCGCTTGTCCCTCTTAGGGGGGGAGGGTAATTTCAAAAATTCCATCTTAGTGGACAGGTACATCATAAGAAGTATTTTCTCTCCAATTTTCATGGTTCTACATTCAATATTTTGGGCCGAACGTTGATTATCAGTCAGTCAGGACAAACTATTTTATATATGTATAGATATCTCTACTAGCTGACTCGCCCGCCGTTGCCCAACCATTAGATAAAATATATACTAGATATATCATATAAATATATTAGATGCATTATATAGATCAGGCCTGTCCAACCTTTTAGTAACCAGGGGCGCATGTTGGTTCTTAGCACCCAATGAAGAGCGCCATTATTTGCATGACTGAAAACATGCGGCAACATTACCGCATAGTATTATAGTATACACGACGTCTTAACATAATGCAAAGGAACTGAACAGCGGTAAACAAAAGATCCCAACATAGTTCTGGAGTTGCACGTATTAAATTTCAAATTATATTTTTTTTATTATGAGAAGTCTATATTAAAAATGTTAATACGGTAAGGCGTCAGAAACTTTAATCGCGTCAATAACAACAATAACTACAAATAAAAATATGAAAATCGGAGATATTGCTTGATTTTTTTTAGGATATGAAAATACGATTTATGATACGAATTTTATTTTGAAGGCGTGGATTGGTTTTATGAAAAATACAAAAACAGACAAGTATGATAGTGACTAATCCATGTGGTTGATTTCAGAGAGATAGTCTCAAAGTGTTTTCATAGATGAAAATCACTACACTGTACACAGCAAAATTTAAGAAAAAAACTAAAGCAAAGAACCCTTTTAAAATTTCAAAAATGAAGAAAGAAAAATTAAGAGCCTTTATTCTCCATATAAAACAGCCAATGGGCCACTGTGACAACAATAAAAAGGAAAAAAGTTGAGCTTTCATGCATGGGGCTCACACATGTATCTTCAAAGGGTAGGGGGGGAACGTTTATTTTTCTCTTATATCTTAAGTATTAAAAAGAGCTATTTCCAACTATTAAGAGATTTAACTACCATACCGTAATTCCGGATAGATAAGCCGCAGCTCAAACAATTCAGTTTCAAACCAGAAAAAACATTCAGTAATTAAAGATAATATATACCGTGATACAAAATGTTACTTTTTATTTTTGAAAATTTCTGGATCAAAATAGAATTGTTTGATTTACGGCTTATCTACCCGAAATTACGGTATGCTATATAAACAATAACTAAAAATTTAAAAAATATGCATGATTAAATTTTCAAAGTATGTTTCTGGTCTGTATGTTTTATCTGTTTGGTTTCTGGTTTCAAAGTATGTTTCTTTCTATGTATGTATTCGGTATTCAAAGTATGTAATAAAAAGTAACATTTTGTATCACGGTATATATTATCTTTAATTACTGAATGTTTTTTCTGGTTTGAAACTGAATTGTTTGAGCTGCGGCTTATCTATCCGGAATTACGGTATGGTAGTTAAATCTCTTAATAGTTGGAAATAGCTCTTTTTAATACAACGGCAAGTCAACAGCATGCCAAACACAGGTTTTAAAAATATCTGATAAAATATTAATGATTTTAAAGAAAGCATTCTTTATAATGGAATTTTAGTTCTAAAGCGTTTAATAACAGGAAATCTTCAAAAGGGCGCCAAGAAAACCTTCAAAGGGCGCCATGGCGCCCGCGGACACCGCGTTGGACAGCCCTGATATAGATAAATAACAAATTATTAAAGCAAAGTATGTAAGTTTTCAGGTGCGAATTCATTGTGTTTTCAAATTATACTCAAATTATTCTTTAAAAATAATAATAAATAAATAAGGCAATTAAATAGAGCCAACAGTTTGCTGTCGCCGTATGAAAACATGCGCAAAATACAAAACAAAAAAACGAAATGCATAAGTCAAAAGTAAAATTCTTGTTTCTCTACAACCCCCCTTCCCCTACACACACAGGCACACCAGGCTCAAAAAAAAAAAAATAAAAAAAAAAAATAAAAAAAAAAGTATCAGTAAAAAATTTCAAATTGCAAAAGAGGTTTAAAGATCGATTTAATCATCAATTAGCATTAAACAATCAAAAGTTGCGTCATTTTGTCTTCTCCCAAGGCCGAAATTTTCAAGTTTCAAATGATTAAATTTTGATCTATACACACACTCACACACACATACACACACACAAAAAAATCTATGTACAAAATAATAATCATATTATTGTTACGCAGTGAGACAAGATTATTATATCTGGTACTATAACAAAGTTTTAAAAATATAGAATATTTTACATATATTGACATTTGAACTTCAAAAAATAAATTAACTTTCTTAGTATTAATGAAATAATATTGATAAAATATAAAAAGATCCATAGTACAGTTTTAACTTCATGCACAATACTAAATACATTGACTTGCGAATTGTAAAATGGTTGGCAAAAAAGAAAGCAAATATATTGAAAGAAAAAAATTAGTTAAAAATAATAATAACTTCATGAAATTTAAATAATAACGAGCTTGTCATCTCCAGTTTGAAACAAAACTAGCAAATAGTTCGGGAATTACGATACTAACGTTAAAAAAAGTTACTATATATCGAATAACAGTATATTTTTACAAGTTATTAAATAATTTATCTCCCCTCAATAAATAAATAAATAAATCTATTATTAAATATGAAAACAATAGTTATTTACACATTTTATATATTTAAAATATTCTGTAATAAAGTAGTTTACTTACTTCAAAAGGTTTTTTTGGAACTCCAGCAATGCAAAACGGTATACTATGTATATGGGCTGAAATTTTATCAGCATGTTTTTGTTTATTATGTGTGTTCCTGTAATCATTATCGAAAATAGAATTACGTAACGCAGATTGTATTTTTTTGCCTCTTACATTTAGGCGAGGACATAACTGATGCAAAAATATTGAATTATTAACCAAATACCAAAATATTCTCGCATCAACATTTTGTAATTGAATGATTTCGTACTATGAGCTTGAATACTAACGGTTGTTTAAACAAATAGTTAATGCAGGTGCTGCTTGTTTTGTAATTGATGCATAGGACAGGAAGTTCAGCGCCCAGTTGTCTAGGTGCCCAAGGTTTACTTTGAAGAGAAAAAAAAAATGTTTTATCTTTCTATTTTTCAGAAGCCAGTTAAAATCTCTCGCTGTTTTTTTTTTTTTTTTTTTTTTTTTTTTTTTTTTTTTTAATTTGTTTGCTTGAGGAATATTTTAGAGACAAAAATTTGTCAAAAATACGGGATTTCTTAATATAAGTTTTAATTCTTTCTAACGACAAACTTTAAAACAGCGTAACAATTTGATGTTACCCCTTATTTTTCGGACTAAACGAAATGCAGTAGTATTAATAAAAATATTTAAAAAAAGAATGAATACAATTGATTCAGGAAAAAAAAAAAAATAAAAAAATAAAAAAAACGAACGTATTATTTCTGAGAGAAATATACTCGTATACTGTAAAATATTCATATTATTTCGAGATAAAAATTCAAAGTATTTGGGTATTTCCAATTTTCATCCTATATTATATATATTTCTTAAGCACTTTTTTAAATCAATCCAAAATTACGTAAAAAGGTAAATAAAAACAGTTTCACATTTTTAATTAAATATATTTTTTAATAAAATAAAAAGAAAACACAATATTAGTTAGTAGGAAAAAATAAAACCATAATTATTTTCAATTAAAGGTAAAATTTGTATAGAGTGGAAAACATCCAGATTTCGATATGGAAAAATATTAAATATTTGTATTTCAGTTTTGAATTTTCATCGGATACCATTTAAATTCCGTGATACATATTTCTAACTAAATTTAAAGTTTAGAAAAAAAAAAAAAAAAAAATAGGAGTTTCTTCACTTCAATCAGTATAGCTTAAAATTTCGAGACTAAACAAAAAACTTTCCTGTAGTAAATAAATACGGGTTGATTTCGATATTTTGAAGTCAAAAGGCACAGAAAAAAAATCGGATTATTAAGGTTTTACTCAAAATGCCACAGTTACAAATAACATTAACATTGCTACAATATGTACATAAATATTTTTTTTTTCGCCATATCGAGGTTTCCGAGTACACAATATTTGACAAATCAAAATTTTTCTGAATAGTTTTATAAAAAAAAAAAATCTTATATATTGAAAATTTATATTAATTAGTAAATTAAACTAAATAATAAATTACCAATTAGTTAAATTAATTAGTTCCGGTTAAGAATAAGTTTATGTTTTCTTCGTTATAAATTGTTTTTTCTTATTAGAAACTACAAGGGGAAATAAATCCGACTAAGAATACAATTTTATAGGTTTTCTTCGATCTAACTTGTTTTTTTTTTTTTTCTTATTTAATTCAAAACTGCAAAAATATTTCTCCAATTCATAAATATTTATAGATTAATACCTTTTTTTTTTTTTGGCTAAACATACTTTTTTTCCGATCGAACAAGAATTTTTCCGGCTCATTTTTCCGTTTTTCCAATTTATAAATTTTTATGGGTTAATACGTAATATTATTTTTTCCGACTAAACATGCCTTTTCTGATGGAACGGAAAAAATTCCGTATGATATTTTTTGTTTTTTCAATTTATAAGTTTTTATAGGTTAATACCATTTTTTTCCGATCGGACAAGAAATTTTCCGACTGATTTTTCCGTTTTTCCAATTTATAAGCTTTTAGAGGTTAATACGTAATACTGTTTTTTCCGACTGAACATGCCTTTCCGATGGAACGGGAAATTTTCCGAATGATATTTTCGTTTTTCCAAATTTGAAGTTTTTATAGGTTAATATCATTTTTTCCGATTGACTTTTCCGTTTTTCCAATTTATAAATTTTTATAGGTTAGTACGGAATACTGTTTTTTCAGACTAAACATGCTTTTTTTCCGATGGAAACGAAAAATTTTCTGAATGATATTTTAGTTTTTCCAATTTATAAGTTTTTATAAGTTAATGTCATTTTTTCCAATCGAACAAGAGCTTTTCCGACTGATTTTTCTATTTTTCTAATTTATAAGTTTTTATAGGGTAATACATAATACTATTTTTTTCCGACTTTCCGATTAAACGGTATGCCTTTTCCGATTAAACGGTAAATTTTCCGAATGATATTTCCGTTTTTCCAGTTTATAAGTTTTTATAAATTAATACTATTTTTTTCCGACTAAAGATACTTTTTTCCGAGCGATCTGGTAATTTTCCGATTGATTTCTTCTGGGGGGGTGCTGCACCCCCCCAAACCCCCCCGGGATTTACGCCCCTGGGGGGGGGGGATACGACATTTCATTGACCGAATGAAAACTTTGCCTCCCCGACTAAGAGCAGATTTCTATAAAATAAATTAATAATTTAAAAATTCCTTAAAGCACACACACAAGAAAAAACAATTATTAACATAAATATAAAAAAATATATAATAAAAAAAGAGTCATTTACACTTCCTGGATCCTAGCCAAGCTAAATTATATATATAAGATATATATATATATATATATATATATAATGCGTTACCGGGTTTTTGGCGCCGGCTGATCATGGCGCCACACATACGTCACCCATGTATACTAGCAGTAGAAGACAATAATACCAATAATAATTAGATAGGATGCACATTACAAAATACCAACGATTTAAATTTACAAATCTATAAATAACTCATTCACCTCGCCGACAAATGGACGGGGGGGGGGGGGCTTAAGATAATAAATATTTCTGTTGATAATTTGCCAAACCAAACTGTTGATTGTTAAAAGCAAAAATATTTTTTATGATCATAATTAAGTACTTTTTTTCCATTTCAGAAAAGATTGCTCAACTTGAAATGGAAATCGATAAATAATGAACGTTGATGATTAGATTCAAATGTTTGTTTTATTTCTGCTAAACATAAACCGAATAATCTAGATAAATTTTTGAAGTATATACAAATTTATATTGATTGCAAAACATCATAATGTACGATTATAGACATTTAAAAGATTTGCACAGGCCGGGTACGGGCCGATTTCTCATTTTGATTTTTTAAACAGTTTTATTTAGTGACCTTGGAATCTTTTTCAGGGGGGGCTCAAAAATTTTTAGGGGGGGCTGAGCCGCCCCTGGCACCCCCCTAGCTACGGGCCTGCCAAGGGTCCAAAACGTTTTCCAAAGGAGATAGCCGCCATTAAAGTTTAGGGACCAAAATTTCAAATAAACATAAAAAACGGAAAAATCGGTCGATTGATTTGCGGTTTTCGCTAAAATTATTCTTTATGTCGGCATTTTCTTGAATTTAAATAATAAAGATAAATTTCAAAAAATGCCGATAGAGGGCGCTTTAGACGTTGGAGTAACGAACAACTATTTTTTGCCGGTATTTTTTGCATCTCATTAAATGTTTTCGTAAGCTTAGAGTCAAATTTAAATTTTGAGCTCAAAATCTGAAAGTGGTAGTGGTTAAGTAGCACAAACTGAACTGTGTTCAGAGGGTTCAAATTTCAAATGATTAAAAGAAACGGAAAAATTGGTTCATTGATTTGCAGTTTTCACTAAAACTATTCTTTATGTCGGTATTTTCTTAAAAATAAATTATAAAGATAATTTTCAAAAAATGCCGATAGAGGGCGCTTTAGACTTTAGAGTAACAAACAACTCTTTTTTGGCGTTATTTTTTGCATCTTTTTAAATGCTTTCGTAAGCTCAGACTTAAACTTAAATTTTGAGCTCAAAATGTGAATAGTTGGGAGTGGTTAAGTAGACAAACTGAACTGTCAACTGTGTTCAGAGGGTTCAAATTTCAAATGATTATAAAAAACGGAAAAATTGGTCGATTCGTTTGCGGTTTTCGCTAAAACTAATTTTTAAATGAGCATTTTCTTGAAAATAAATTTTAAAGATAAATTTCACAAAATGCCGATAGAGGCCGCCTTAGACTTTGGAGTAGCGTACAACTATTTTTAACTGTTATTTTTTAATCTCATTAAATGCTTTCAAATGCATAAAATTAAATTTTAGGCTCAAATTCTGAATCGTTGGGAGTGTTTAAGTAGCGAAAAATTGAATTGGGTTCGTGGAGGGGGGAGGATTAAATTTCAACTCCTGAAGACACTTCAATTTATGCTACTTAATTACTCCTAATTATTCAGATTTTGGGCTCAAAATTTAAGTTTAAATCTAAGCTTCCGAAAACATTTAATAATTTTTTGCAAGCATTTAATTAGAACAAAAAAATAATGGTTAAAAATAATTATTAATTACTCTGAAGTTTAAGGCGCCCTCTAATGGAATTTTTTTTTAATTTATCTTAAAAATTTATTTTAAAGAAGATACTCACTTAAAGAATAGTTTTATTTTAATCCGCAAACAAATCGACCAATTTTTCCATTTTCTATAATTATTTTAAACTAGCTGTTCTGCTCGGCGTTGCCCGTGTTCATCAAAAAATAACATGAATTGCGAAAAAAATTTAAAAATCATAGTAAAAACCTCGAAAAATTTAAAAAATGCTGCACGAATTTCGTCTAAACTTCGTTGAAAAGAGATGGGCTAGAAAATTGAAGTTGGATTATTTTACTAATGTGGAAAAATCTTACAAATCGCCAAAAACATTAAAAATATCATAAAAATATAAAACAAAATTCAAAAATTGTGTTTCAAAATTCGAATAAACTTTGAACGGCCAAAAATTCAACCTCTAAAAAATCGAAGCGGGTCGCGAAGAAACGTAAACATCGCTTTAAAAATGGCAAAATTTTCAAAAATCACGGAACTCAAAATTTACTCTACTTGGATAAATGTTTTGAATCTAATTAATTTGATAATTTAAAAAGCATTGAAATACGAAAAAAACTGCTAAAAAATTAAAATAAAAATCTTTAATCGCACAGGAGAAAATTTATCATATTAGCAAAGAAATTAAAAACCGAATTCCTTTTCCATATCTAAAAAAAATCGCCGTAGACTAAAAAAAAAAAAAAAAAAAAAAGCATACTGCATTAAAAATTACTGTAGATCAAAATAAGAGAGCAAAACAATTACCGTAAAGGATAAAAGTTTGAAACCAAACTCTTATTAGTCTAGAACTTTAAAATCGAATTCCTTTGAAAAATGTTAAAATTAAAAATAGACAGAGAAAGCCCAAAAATTGCATTGAAAATTGTAATGAAAGTTGTAAAACATTTAAAAATCCCTAGGGTAAAAATTCACTGTTATAATATAAAATATTGTAATCAAGAAATTAACCATATTAACCAAAAAGTTTGAAATCGAAATCGATTTCGGGATGTAAAAAAATCGCCACGGAATTTGAATAATGGCTAAAAATAACATTGAAAATTGCTTTAAAAATAGCTAAATATTTGAAAGTCAATGCTTAAAATATAATATTAAAGCAGGGAGAAGGAGGGGGGGGGGGGGGGGTATGATCGAAATCATTCATAAATTACAAAATGTAGGCATGGAACGCCAAAATCATATTAAGAGATAAAACATTGCTTTCGAAACATAACTACATTAAACAAAATGTTTGATATAAAAATTGGTTTCTGAATGGCAGAAAATCGCCAAGGAACTTAAAAAAATAGCTAAAAATCGTATCGAAAACTATATTAAAAATCGCTGAATATTTAAAAGTCATGGCTGTAAAAATTTAATATTCAGTCGAAAATATTGTAATCGGAAATCTTTCATGAATAAGGAAAAGTCAAAACGGAACACCTAAAATCCCCCAAACTGACTAAAAATTACATTGAATATCGCATTAGAAATTGGCAAACTTCATAAAAGCGTGGAGAACAAATTATACTATTTATTCTAAAAGTTAGAAACCGAAATTCTTTAACCGATGTCAACAACTGTCACAGAACTTGAAAAATCACTATAAAACAGATTAAAAATCAGTAAAATTAAAAAATCCGGACAAAATTTGCCATAGTAAGATAAACATTTATATTAAATTCCTGCGGACATAATTTACCATAATGGGACAAAACATTGAAATCTGAACTCTTTCATTAGTTAAAAAATACCGACACAAAACTTACTAAACATTTTATGAATATACACAAAAAATCTGAATCATTGATGTCAAAATTTACTACATTAAGCTACAAATTATTTAAAAATTTCTTTTCCAATTGTGAAAAAATCGCCGTGGACTCGAAAACATCTAAAAATTGTATTCAAAAATTCATTACAAATCGTTTCAAATTTAAAAATAGCGAAGGACAACATTTACATTAATAGAGTAAAATAGTGTAATCTGAATTATTTCTTAAATACGAGTGAAAAAATCGGCGCAAAGCGTGAGAAATAATGAAAACATTGCTAAAAATTGCATAAAAAAATCACCAAATTTCAAAATTTGTAAATGAAGTGTAAATGTTTGAAATTAATTTCCTTTTCGAAATTTCAAAAAATAGCCGTGAGATTAAAAAAACCAATACAAAATCATTGAAAAATTCATTAAATATCGCTAAATGTAAATACATCCCGTGAATAAAAAAATATTCTAGTCATGTAAAACGTAGCAACCATTCTTTTTTACGTGAATTACAAAAAAATCGACGCAGAACACAAAATATATCAAAAATCAGACTGAAAATCGACCAAATTAAAAAAAGGTAAATGGTGAAATTTACTATATTAGGCTAAAAGTTTGAAACCAAAATAATTTTTTTATTGTTAAAATACCACTGTGATGGGGATCGAAAAAATTAGTACTAAATCGCATTAAAAAGTTCATTAAAAACGCATTGAAAAATGCACTAAATATCGCTAGTTATTTTTTAAATCGCAGTAATCAGAATTTCATCAAACGGATAAAACATTCTAATCGGAAATCTGAACTATTTCATTATCCGGTTGACCAAGAAACTATCTGGGTCAAACCATAAGATTAAACTACAATAATGGCGGATCGTAAATTCCATATTCACTTGACATTAAACATGTTACATATGTTTGTTAGGTCATCAAGTGGTTTTTACTTCTTATTTTTATGTGTATTTGTATTAATGTTTTTCTAAATTATCTCTTCTTTCATTATTTAACATAAAAATTACATTTATTTGCATAATTTGGCTTGTTTCACGATTGAAATAATTTGGCAAAATTGGTCGACAGGATAATCACGTAGTAAAAGGAAATCCTTTATAGATAATAAAAAATCGACACGAAACATAACAATTCTTGAAAAAGCGCGTTAAAAATCTCTAAAATTATATTAGATTAAAAGTTTGAAATCAATTTTTACTTCCAAATATAAAAAAACCACCATAAAACTCGAAAAATTTCTAAAAATTGCATTGAAAAGTGCATTAAAAATCAATATTAAAAAATCACAGGGGTCAAAATTTACTCTAATAGGGTAAAACGTTTTAATTGGAAATATCTCATGAATGACAAAAATCCGACATCGAACGCAAAAAATCTCGAAAAATCGCATTAAAATTAGCTGAAATTTAATACATTAGCCTGAAAGTTTTAAGCAAAATTCCTTTTACTAAAGTCGAATAATAGCGGCAAAATTTACATTAAATAATTCATTAAAAATCCAAACATCGTTGCACGAAATCCAAATAAATTATATTGAAAAGAGAATAAAATTCCTTTTCGCTAATGTCGAAAAATCGCCTCGAAACCCACTAAAATTCGCATACGAAGTAAATTAAAGAAACTGAAAATCGGCCTTCAAGGTGTAAAATTTCATACATAAATTTGTGCAGCAGTCTCTCCAGAGCATCGCTAATACTTTAAAAATTTTAACATGCGTTATAAACTACCTTAAAGTGTAAAACAGATCTCCTTATTACATTTCCTAATTTTGTTTCCTTTCATGCACCCTTTGTTTACATTTTTTATCATGTATTGTAAACCATTTTAAAATTTAAAATAAATCACATTGTTATATTTCCAAATTTTAACAAAATCGCGTTCTGTTAGTTCCATTTTTCACCACCAGCTAGCGCACTCTATTCTTCAAAAAAATTATCAAAACGATACTCTGTTAAACAATCTATCAGGTGATATATTACTCGAGGGGGTAGCGGTCTTAAGCAAGAATTTAAGATATTTTATGAAATTACTATTCGAAAATAGTGGTAACTAATTTTTTGACATTTTAGGTAAATTTCGCAAAAAAAAAAAAAAAAAAAAAAAAAAAAATACTACTTATTGCATTCTCAACAGCTCAAGATTATGATAGAACAACTATGAAAAAATAGATGCTAAACGCAAAAAATCTTGAAAAAGCGTTAAAATTCACATTGAAAATCGCATTAAAAATCATTTAGGGCTAAAAGTTTGAAAAGGTTTTCTTTTTATCAATCTCAAAAAAAAAAAAAAAAAAAAAAAAAAAAAAAAAAACGGAAAATTAGAAAAAAAAACACACTAAGAAACGCATTAAAAGTTCGTTAAAAAATCAAAAATCGCTGTACAAATTCCGAATAAACTTTGCTGAAAAGAGAAAAAAATTGCTATATTGGGTTAAAAGAATGAAACCGTATTTCTTTCACTAATAGGATAAAAAAAAAAAAAAAAAAAAAAAAAAACGCTAAAAATTGCCTAAAAAAATTATCAAAAAAAATCTAATCAAAAAATTGAAAATCGGGCTTCGAGGTGCAAAACTACATGTATAAAAATACCTTCCCTCCACATTTTGTAACTCTACGTACAGCAGAATCTTCAAAACAGCGTTAACACACACACAAACTTGTCTCTTTATTATTATAGATTTTAAAAAATAGCGTTCTATTAGTTCCATTTTCCCCCACCAGGTAGAGCACTCTATTCTTCAAAACTTTTATCAAAACCATACTCTGTTAAATAACCTATCAGGTGATATATAACTCGAGGGGGTAGCTGTCTTAAGCAAGAATTTAAGACAGTTTATGAAATTGCTATTCGAAAATAGTGGTATCTAAATTTTTGACATTTTAGATAGATTTCACAAAAAAATACTACTTATTGCATTCACAACAGCTCAAGTTTTTGATAGAACAACTATGAAAAAAATTAGATGCTAAACGCAAAAATCTTAAAAAAACGTTAAAAATCGCATTAAAAATCGTTAAAATCTAAAAATCGTAACAAACACAAAATTTAGGGCATTAGGCTAAAAATTTAAAACGATTTTCGTTTTATTTATCTCAAAAAATAGCCGCAAAATGAGAAAAAAACACTAAAAATCGCATTAAAAATTCGTTAAAAATTCAAAAATAGCTGTACAAATTCCGAATAAACTTTTTTGAAAAGAGAAAAAAAAATTGCTATTTTGGGTTAAAAGAATGAAACCGTATTCCTTTCACTAATGGGATAAAACCGCAAAAATAACGCTAAAAATCGCCTAAAAAAATTATTTAAAAAAATCTAAATAAAAAATCGAAAATCGGGCTTCGAGGTGCAAAACTACATTTAAAAAAGTACCTTCCCTCCAAATTTTGTAACTCTACGTGCAGCAGTCTCTTCAGAACAGCGCTGACAGACAAACATCCTTCTCTCTTTATTATTATAGAAGATTTGAACACCCCCCTCCCCCCTTAAACACACTTCATTTTGTGCTACTTAACTACTCCCTACTATTCAGATTTTGAGCTCAAAATTTAAGTTTAAGTCTAATCTTCCGAAAACATTTAATGAGATGCAAAAAATAACGGCAAAAAATAGTTGTTCGTTACTCCAAAGTCTAAAGCGCCCTCTATCGACATTTTTTGAAATTTATCTTTATAATTTATTTTTAAGAAAATACCGACATAAAGAATAGTTTTAGTAAAAACCGCAAATCAATGAACCAATTTTTCCGTTTTTTTTATAATCATTTGAAATTTGAACCCTCTGAAAACAGTTCAGTTTGTGCTACTTAAACACTCCCACTTTCAGATTTTGAGCTCAAAATTTGACTCTAAGCTTACGAAAACATTTAATGAGATGCATAAAATACCGGTAAAAAAATAGTTGTCCGTTACTCCAAAGTCTAAAGCGCCCTCTATCGGCATTTTTTGAAATTTATCTTTATAATTTAATTTCAAGAAAATGCCGACATAAAGGTTAATTTTAGTGAAAACCGCAAATCAATCGAACGATTTTTCCATTTTTTATGTTTATTTGAAATTTCGGTCCCTAAACTTTAATGGCGGCTATCTCCTTTGGAAAACGTTTTGGACCCTTGGTCTCCTATTTAATATTGTTTGTCTTGATGTGTACTATCACCCCTCTTTCATTGTAAAAAAAATTTGGAATCACCCTGTATTTTTCTGTTCTGTACAAAATAAGAAAACTTAACTAGAATCTGGTAATTACCACCTTTAGCATTCACATGAATCTTACATTATTGGAGACTGCCCATTTAATCATAAAGACTACAAAAATAACATCAAGTGGATTACAAATAAAATTACCGTCATTTGTCAAAATAGGAAGATATGCTACATAAATAACAAAATTAGATCCTGAGAAAAGGTCATCATTTTAGAACTTAATTGAAAAGAAATATCAACAGCTGAGATCCACTTTTTACCCTCTAGTGCACGCGGTCTCAACTTTGGTGAGAATTGAGATTCTTCTTTTTGTGTGTTGTTATGTATAGTTGTGTGTTGAGCGTTACCCGTTACTTCGTAATCCTGTCGATTCAGAATGTCCAACAAGTGTCTTCTGGCAAAAACGAAACTGTTGTGTTTGTTCGCCATTAACGTTCCGGCCGGAGGGCGTTACGTCATGCATTCGAAGAATGAGGAAGGTAAAATTTCGGATTATGGGCATATATGCAAGCGATTTTAGATAAAATTGCAAACTAGCTGTCTCTTGTCGCTATGTGGTAGAAATAATATACAGTCGAGTCTCTCTACATCGAAACTCCATACATCGAATTTCTCTACATAACGAATTTTTAGTAGGAACGGTCCTTTTTTCGCATGATTACATTAAAAACAGTCTCTATATAGCGAAATATCTATTTCCATATAACGAATTTTTTCATAAATTGGTCATAAGAAACAGTTTTAAAAAGCTTCAAAATCATATGGGATCAATTTCCCCTCACTTAATTTTGATTTATCGTCAGTGCTGAGGGTTTTTTTTTTTTTTTTTTTTTTTTTTTTTTTTTTTTTTTTTAATATATACTTCTCTCCTTGTTCTTTAAATCCAACGAATTCATCTCACCTCCCACACACTTTTCCACATCTTCCTCAAAACAGTGTCAATTGGATTGATACAAATGTAAGAGAGAAATCAATGAGAGGCACATAAGAGAGGCCTTCAAATGGAGGAAATTCAAATGGCCTACAATTTTTCATTCCTTGGTAAAATTTGAGTATTTTTTTGAGAACGTAACAAAAAAAAAAAAAAAAATACAGATTTTTTTGTCTGAAATTAATGCAAGTCTTCCTAATTTGATTTTCATTAAACTTTCAAATAAATGTCTGTTCTCTTTTTTGAAACAGCTTAAATAATTAAGAAATAAAATGTTAGGTTAATATTTACTTTTAAACACTTCAAATTCTTAATTCAAAAGATCAAAATTAATATTTGTTCAAATTTCACACATTAAATACGATTTTTAACATCATTCTCTATACATCGAATTTCTCTATATAACGAATTTTTTACTGTAACGGTGGATTTCATTATATAGAGACTCGACTGTATATATTAACATTAACAAACGGTAAAAATATTTCACGAAATGAGTGACGAGTTTTATGAATAGGGCTGTGCAAATATAACGTTATCATTTTAGGGGGGAAGGCAGGGGTGTCTGGCATATGATATCGTAAGATATCTATAGGAAGACGGGGAGTTGTCTTTTGATATCGATATCAGTTTTGATTCAATCGAAATTGTCACTTTTTATTCGTAACATGGTCTTTGGTATAAAAAAGCATGCTATCTTTTTTTAGCCTGTTATCTATTTTTATGAAAATACAAAATTATTATTAAAATAACTAATTTATAAAATTATTTAATTCTAAAATATAGAATACCCCAACGCTTGACACTCATATTCTTCTTCATATATATATACATATATAATTACGGTTCGAGAAATAACCATATGTAGAGTATATTTGAAATGAAGCTTGTGTTTACTAATAAATAAAAAAAAAGAAAGAAAGAATGTTGTCCGCTTGTTTTGTTGATAAGAATTTCTATCTGCCTCCCCTAGAGGCAAGTGCAACAGTACTTTATTATCGTTGAATGTATTATGTTACAAAAAGCTATTATAAAATAGTTTTTAATAGTAACTATTTCTTTTTAAATGTTACTAGGGGGGCCCCGCCCCCCTGCTCGCTATGCTCGCCAACCCCCCGCGTAATCGCTTCGCGATTCCAAATTATTGTCTACCCCTGCTTGCTGCGCTCGCCAATAACCCATGGTACGAATAAGCAGTTGCAGACCTTTCAAATGATGTGTCACACGACTGGTGTTGTAAAGAAATTAAAAATGTGCCCCCCTGGGGGGCAGAGTGGGAGGCGACACAAAAGGCATCCATAATATGAATAAGCAGCTGCAGACCTCTCAAATGATATATCACACGACTGGTGTTGTAAAGAAATTAAAAATGTGCCCCCCTGGGGGGCAGAGTGGGAGGCGACACAAAAGACATCCATAAAATGAATAAACAGTTGCAGACCTTTCAAATGATGTGTAACACAATTGGTGTTGTAAAGAAATTACAAAATGATACCCCTCTGAGGGCAGAGGGGGGGGGTTACACACAAGATATCCATAATATGAATAAGCAGTTGCAGACCTTTCAAATCTTGTGTAACACGACTGGTGTTGTAAAGAAATTAAAAATGTGTCCCCCCTGGGGAGCAGAATGGGGGATAACACACAAGACATCCATTATATGAATAAGCAGTTGCAAACCTCTCAAATGATGTATCAAACGACTGGTGTTGTAAAGAAATTAAAAATTTGGCGAAATATTACAGTTATCGCCAAGTTGGCGTCACTTTTGACAACTAATTTTGGTCGCCAAATTTGGCGATATATCGCCAAGTTGGTGACAAACTTGGCGATTGTTGGCGATGGTAACCTTTCCTCTCTTTATGGTAACCCATACATCGATGCATAGACGGAGTCCTTTCCTGATTGGTCTATTCGACTCATGGAAGGAGTGGACAAACCGGATTCGTTAGTTCCGGAAATCTTCCACATCAGCATCATTCCAGGAGTCATTCCTTTTAAGGCTAGTTTTTTTTTACTATAGAAGGATTTCTTATAATGTTTTTTCATATGCAAAGTGATATTTTATTGATTGCTTTTCTTTTGAATTATAAAAGTATGCGAAAATAAAAGGTAACCAGTTTTATATATCAATTCCATATCAATCAAATAACTTCTATTAGTTTCAGTTTATACCGTCAACGTCTGGTGCAGGGCCGGATTAACACTCCGTCAGTGCGTGCCCCGGCGCGGAGTAAAAAAACCGATGGGCGCAAAATGACCAAATCGAAATAAAAGAAAGAAACAGGGTTCTCAAGATTGCTCTGTAGAAACAGTGTCTGATCTTGTTGATCAATATGAAGACAATGAAGATGAAGCCAAAGAAGTAAAAAATACATCGCACTGGCAGATGAAGATCATTCTGTCGGTTTGGTTTTGAGTTCTGACTCAGGATTATTGCCTGAAGGTGTTTTTGATTCAGAAAGAATTTGTCTTTCAAAAGTAAATATAATTTCAACAACTTTTCGAACATTAGATATGGAGAACATGAGAAGCCAATGATATTTTTATGATGTGGATATGAATGGAGAATGTAAAAGGGTTCAAGCACTGATTAGAAATATCAACTGTTGTGCTTTTTTCATGTTACGTGATTGTCATTTCCTTAAACTGGTGGTATATGGCCAAATCATCATTAGAAAGACCTAACTTTTTTAATATTGTTCAGAAATTGTAACTATTTCTTCTTCACTATCTTTTGGTTTTGACGGATTTTGAAGAAGTAACCTTAATATTTTTTTGAGTAAAATCGTGGGGAATTCATGCTATAAAGTTAGGAGGTAGCATATCGGTTAAGTATATGATGTATAGGACGAAGATATACTTAGTTCAATAAGAGATGAAGTATCTGCGCTATTTACGCAAATAAACGATTCGAATTTCTTTGTTCAGCCGAAATATGGCATGATGTTTTAAATCATGTCAATCTTATCAGCAAACTCAAGCAGGAAAAAAATTACGACATTGCATTGGCAATAAAAATTTCGAAAAGTTCCGGACATTTTCTTCGGAATTTGAGATCGAACAATCATTTTAATGACACCCTTGTCGATGCTGCTAAAATGAATGGCACTTGAAATAGATGCAGATCAAAATTTTAAATCAATAACAAGGCATCGAGTTCGTCAGCAAAAAAAGGCAATTTGACTATGGAAATCAGGATGAATCCGTAATCGATG
This sequence comes from Maratus speculifer, assembly GCA_964019185.1. Classification (NCBI taxonomy): domain Eukaryota; kingdom Metazoa; phylum Arthropoda; class Arachnida; order Araneae; family Salticidae; genus Maratus; species Maratus speculifer. The sequence goes on along the minus strand of OZ025301.1, from coordinate 247,812,208 downwards.
CACAAGAAAAATACGAAATTGAATTATTTTACCACTTTGTTGACAATGCAATCAATTATTTAGAAACAAGATTTTCTCAGCTGCGACATCACAACAGTTGCTTCTGCCTTTTTTTTTTTTTTTTTTTTAATCATATTTAAGAACAAAAAGTTATTTTTTCCATTCTAATTCAGTCAATTGCAAAGGTTTCAGAACAATTTTAATAGATGTAGAATCGTCGGATATAAGCAGCCTAGAACTTTGTGGTGAAATATCAGTGATGCCTTTTCTATCGGGAAAAGATTAATCATTTGGAAATTTTGAAGTTGATAACAAAAATTAATTTTGTTCCAAGCTTAAGTATTACTCTGAAAATGTCACTAATTTTTCTAACAATTGTTGCAACCGAGGAACGTAGTTTTTCGCAAACTAAAAATAATCGAGATCAAAATCTATTTGCATCATCTCAAACATCAATCATCAACTCAAATCTCAAATATCATCTCAAACAGGATGGTCGGCCCGGTATAAAAGTTAAAAATTCGGCCAGAACCCGGAAAAATTTAAAAATTTTGGCCCAAGTGAATTTCTTCAAAACATGGATTTTAAGTCGATTTGGTTAAAATTGTCTCGAACGTGGAGTGCTGACCAAAAATACTTATCTTAGCCACTTTTCGTGTTTGTAATTTTCATAGAAAAGGAGTTATAAACAAGCTGCTTTTTTAGCAGGTGTAAATACATTCTATCCTTTTCTCACGTATTAGTATATTCATTTTGCATGGATAAACACTTTTTTTCTTATTTTAAAACAAGATTCGTCTTCAGCAGGCTCTTTCTTTCTTACGTTTTACAATATTTCAATTTAGACATATTTTAATAAGCTTAGAAATCAACTATTCTTTCAAAAGAATATTTTTAACCATTTGAAAAATGGTTGTTGTTTTCGGGAGAATGGACCCGATGATGTTACCACTTTTGAATGATGTTACCACTTTTGAATTTAAATTAAATTCTTTATTTTTAGAAGAATTTTTATTTGAATTTAAATTAAATTCTTTACTTTTAGAAGAATTTTTATTTGAATAGTAAATTAAAATGGTTAAAATCATTGTAATAAAGGAGAAAACTAACAAATTTAAAAATGGGTAGACGGAAATTAACAGATACGGAAAAAGCCGAAGCCAAAGAAATGAATGAACGTGAATATCGCATTCAATGATATTAAACACAATACGCGTACTTAAACAATCATAAAGTGATTTTTATTTCTTCTTTTGCTATTTAAAATAAAAATTTAGTCAACATGTATAAGTTGCTTATTAGTTTGGCGATTCGTATCATTTGGCGAAATTGGTCGACGGGATAACTGAGTAATACTGTATTTGGTTTGGCGCAAAAACGTCTTTCAATGCAGAAAATGATAAAATCAAAAGATTATTGAGCCGCTGAAAACCAATTACGTGTTGAAAGGCGATCACGAAAAAGGAAGCAATTTAATGCCGAACCGATTAATTGTAAAACATCATGTCGCCAGGGCGACCAATCCACTAGCCATGGCGTTTTACTATCGGTCGGTTCTAACCAGGAAAATTTGAGTGCCAATAGTGATTCTAACAAGCCGGAAAATGTTATAGCTATTACTCTTGAATTTCCACCACCTAAAAAGAAAACTAAAAAGCAATCGGCTTGGGAAAAACTGGAAAAAAACTTTTTTGATTCGATGTCTGATGGACCCATTCACAGATGCATGTGCTGCGATCGATTTTGGTTTAAAACCTCCATCACCAAAATTCTGCTCTGTAAAATCAAACAATATATGCCAAAGTCTTACAAGTATAACAGTATATGCCAAAGCTGTATTTTAATAATGATTACTTTTGCACCAACAATGTTAAATAGTTTGAAATGTTTCTTTCGTCGCCAACTTTTATGCTTGGCGACAATAGAGTGATATAACTTAAACGAACCGTACCTTCAAATTGCAGCATGTATAAAGTCATTTATAGCAGTGGCACGGATAATACACAATAAAACAACTGGTATTTAGCTTAAAATGATAGATGAATGTATCGAGTGAAACATTTTTCAAATGGTTGGGGTAATTTCTTAAATTACAATTATTTATTTAATATTTAATTATTGGATAATGACAATTTAAAATTGTATACATTCTTTGCAATAATATTTGGACTAGACCAAATTTTACTGATTTTTGAATGTACCAAGCTAAGCTGAGCCAATGGACCTTATGCACACAACCTGAGGTCGAGGCTAAAATTTGGCGGCTGGCGGTATGTACTGGCGGTGTTTAGCATAGGGGAGTGTGAGTGATTAATGCTTGTTTGTGAAAAGTATCGGGAAAGAATTCTTTGTTGTAGCAGCATATACTTAATATATTGTAACATATATTCAAAATTGTTGTTTTACTTGCGAGAAAATTCTCTAAATTTGTTAATTTTCCGTGAAAGTGTATCCATTCAATATGGGTCGTCTGCTAGCGATGTTTGCGCCTGCGTATATGAGCATTCTATCGATGCAGTGGCTAGAATAACAGATTAACATACCGCCAACTCTGGCATCTGACGTCACGTGCATAAGGTCTATGATTTTCGGATAGGCTAAGTCAAAACCGGGATTGAAAATTTTGGGCAATGAAGAAGACTAGGAAGAACGAAACTAATCCTGGCTCTGTACGGAAAAAAATAAGTTTTGACCGGCCCGATTCTTCATGTAAAAAGTAAGGCTCGAGCACGGCCTTAGTACCGTGAATGAAAATAGGCCCGAGCCAGCCTCGGGCTTCGGGCCAGGGCCCGACCTGTGCAGATCTGAAGGGCCAGCACCCTCCTGAAACTGTCTTGTAGAAACTCTGATAGAACAATGTATAATATGGATAAGAAAATGTGCAAAAAGTACCAATAAATTCACTTTTAAAGTGCATAATTATTTTTAATTTTGCAAAATTTTCTATCCTTTACAGTATTTTAATTATTTATTTTTTGCGCTCACAATTACTTTCAGGATCGCCAAATCTACACAATCGTGTCAAATTTGCTTGTAAAAAATAAAGTTAGGAACTACTTGGTTATCCCATCGACCAATTTCGCCAAATTATACAAATCGCCAAACTGTTCGCCAAATTATCAAATAGACCTAAATTTTAGTTTAAATAACGGAAGAATAAATAAATTTCTAAAACATAATCAAAAATACAAATAAAAATTGAATTAAAAATCACTTGTTGACGTAACAAACACGTGTATCGTAGTTAATGCCACGTGAATGTGACATTTACAATAATCCAATTTTGGCATGTTACAGTTTGGAGATAGTTTTTTGGTCGACTAAATAACTAAGTAATACTTAAAGTTAATATTAACATTTATATCGTAAAGAAACGTTTGAAAACAATCATAATCTAGAGCAAAAATATTATTATTTTATACAAAGGGAACGTTACTTTGAATTGTACAGACATGATTAAGGTCCCTAACCCTATCCCAATTCGCGCGCGGCTCTGGGTAACCGTCCATTTTGCAAACGGGGCGATATTGCTTCGTCTCTGTGAATAGGGCAACTTCTTTTTCTTTTTGTATAACCAATTAATGCATTTTGTTGTTGGCCGTGCAAGATTTTACTCTAGTACACATTTTCTTGAGTAAAAAAATATTTTTTTTTTTCTAAGTGTTTTCTTAGAAAATGGCCATGGTCCATACTGAAGTGATATAGCTAAAATGTGTGGATGACTAATTCATTTTCCGTAATCTGGAGCTGACAAAGGATTTATGTATGCAAATGTCGATAATAAAATATATTTTAATTGTTTAAACATTAACAATTTAATAACATATATATATATATATATATATAAGATCAGAACGTAAATAATTCGAATACGGCCGACAAAATGTAAAATTCTGTTGTAAATTATACCACTTAGCAAGAACATTCCATAGTGGATTTAGTAGTCATGTGGCACAAGTTGGTAAAGCAACAAATAAATTTCCTTTGGCATATCTCCCACTTAAATTTGACTGAAGCATCGTACATTAAGCACCTTTTTTCATGTTTCACATTACAGTAAAACAATTCCACTAATGCTGGTTTAAATTTCGTATCGATGTATGATGCAGTCAGGATAAATAGAAAGATGTTATTCCCACCATAGAACTTTACCATACAAAAACTTGCTACACCATAAGACAGGGTGTTTGTTACCACTAAAAAAATGTATAAAAATCTACTCAGAAGCCAATGTAACGAAATTATATTCGAACATACGCTAGAATACAGGATTTCATAACAACATTCTATGTTGTCAGTAAACGTACTGGTAAAAGTGATATTATCCAATACGAAAGTTTTACTCCGAGAAAAAGGGAAAGAGTTCTATCAGTCGTTCGGAATATTAAATAATGCAACCCGGCTTCTAGCGTCGCTCGGAAGGGACTCTGGCAATCGAATGATTTTTTAGAACGTAAATTAAAAAAATACTTTATAAAACAAACAAAAGAATAAAATTAATTGGAGAATAAAGAATAAAATTAATGGGGTTTTAGGGAAAGTATTGCTTTAACAGATTGTCTTTTAGAAATAAAATAAAATAAAGAAAGCTTATAGCAAAAGTATGGAATTAAAATATAATAAATACCTTAAAATATTATTAAAAGACAGGAAAAATGCAAATATTATAAGAATTTGGAAATAGTTAAGGGCAATTTTTTTATTACATATATATGAAGACGTAGTTTCAAAATTCGCCTTATAAAAAAAAAAAAAAAAAAAAAAAAAAAAAAACTTGAAAAATCGCGAAAAATTTGACAAATAGAAATCTACTGTCCATTTGGTTGATTTTCACTAATTTTGATAAAATTTCACTTTTGGCTTGGTTCTTCTAACTTGGATGGATTCAGCTTGAGCATGGGTCGTACATGTCCTGATATACAGAAATCTTCTTTACCGGTATTCTCTTAATTATTATTGATTGCGTTTTAATATGCGAACCGAAATTTAACTAAACGTAGATTTTTATCCGTGAACTCGATGAGGTAATTGTCTGTGCTGCCGCCACACGGTCTATAATAAATTCCTGAGATCGCATAAATGTAATAATTCTCGTGAAAGAATCAATAACATCAGTAGACTGTTGGTGTTCCAATTACAGTCGACTTCCGTTAATTCGAAATCGGCTAAATCGAATCTTCGCTTAATTCGAAATCGGATGAATTGAATCTTTTCTTAATTCGAACTGAGCATGAAGGGCATTTCAAGGGCAAAATAAAGTTAAAATTTTTCATTCATTCGAACTCATTTTCTCTTGACTTAGTTTAATTCGAACTAACGAGAATTCCGATTTTTCATTTTCCTTACTTTCTCACGGACTTTAGATCCTTAAAATAACTTTCTTTTATTTTTGTCAGAATTGTTCTGAAACTAATATACATATAATCCCATTCATTTGATATCCGCTTTCTTAATGCCCCGTCTGTCCATCAATGACACCTCCAACTCTTCTTCCATTGTGTTTGTTCCTAATCCCTTAATTAGTTTATATACTTATATATTATAATTTAATATTAAGTAATATTCTAATGATAACTGTCGATAAAAAATTTTTAAAAAGGTAAAAAAAAAAAAAAATAATAATAATAATAAAAGGAAAAAAAATGTAATTTAACAAATTACAGCGATTATTTGGAAAAATTTTAAAGACTATAATTTTAACTTTATTTAATTTATTTCTAAATTTAAAAAATCAATAATATCATTTTTATGATGATTAAAACGCAGCTTTCGTAATATTCCTGGACATTTAGAGTCGCGTTAATATTCTTGGATCAATCATAAACAAATATTAAATGAAATTTCAGTTTAACAATGTACTGTAAATTTTTAAACTTCTAAACATCGCATATTTTCAATTTCTTACACCGTCGTATAAAGAAAAAAAAATTACTTTTAAATGCAACTTGTTTGAAACTTGTATCTAAATTTGTTTTTGAGTTATTAATTTTTTTTTTTTTTTTTTTTTTTTTGTAGTTTTTAATACTTTTTTTGTCATTGTGGCAACAGAAATATTCCATTTCTAGACATTAAGCACGAACAAATCAGAAAACGAATAAAATAAAATATAGAAGTATTCCACTTTTGGACATTAAACATGGACCAATCAGAAAAACCAATAAAAAGATTCAGATATACTACAGATTTCACAATTCTCTACCGAGTACAACAACTATTTTCCAAATAGTTAAAAATGCTATAATGTTAATTCTTTTGTAATAGTAACCCTTTAAATCTGTTTTCCCCTCATACTTTCCATAATTCGAACCTTTCTTGTGGTCCCGACGAGTTCGAATTATTGAGAGCCGACTGTAATACTTTCCCCGTCCTTCTATAATATTTTTCTCAATCATGTTTGCACTTCAGGCAGAAAACAATTATTGCACAAATAAATAAATTTCTTGTTCGTGCAATTTTCTGCAACGTAGCGTGCATCATTCAGTACTATTTATTTTAATTACCATCATGAAGGTTCTTTTTCTAAATGCGATTGTGGATACGATCTGATGAAGATTATGGAAACTTGTTTTTCTTTGAGGTCATTTCTTCTGGATGATGTGTAAAAATAAATAACCGCGTTGTATTTATTCTCACTGTAAAAAAATAATAAAATAAATGTTAAAGTTATATACCTGAGAAAATTTAAATTTTAGATTGTTTTCGAAATAGAAAATTAAATCGACTGGCATGATTTTAATGTTCAAATTATGTTAAAGAGATAGAGAAAATGGCAACTTTGTCTGGAGGTTACACATTTTTGTGTGCATTGTGAAAGGCAATGTAGTCAGAAGACATGTTAATATACATTGTGGAATTTCGGAATAAAATACTTCTTAATTCTTCAGACTTTCCTTATATCTGTATTATAAAGGCCAAGCGTATCTGTGAGTGACGCATACGTCATTTTGCGAATGGCAACACATTCCCATGCAATTTTGCTTTTGCGATTTTTGCTACTGCAAATTTTACACATCTAAAAATCGCACATTTAAAATTTTACACCGTCGTATAGGAAAAAAAAAAGTACTTTTAAATGCAATTTGTTTGAAAGCTGTATCTCAATTTAGTTTTGAGATATTAATTTTTTTTATAGCTTTTAGTACCAATTTTGTAATTGTGGCAACAGAATCACTCCATTTTCTCTTAAAACTGAATATGTATATGTATATTTATTTATATATATAAACCATTAATCGTATTGCAATATATGAACTATTGAATTTAATAACTTATAGCACATTAAACATGGAGGGAAAAATAAATAATAAAAAATTGAAATGAATACAATTGAAATTTGTAGAACCAAAGCAGAATCTTCAGGTCCCAAATGCTTTGAACTACAAATGAAGTGTGTGGTTTCATTTTCGTATTTGCCATAAAAAAGCAAAACAATACGAATTTGGGAGTACCAACACACACAAAACCAAAACCAAAATGAAGAAAAAATATAAGAAACAAAGCACATAAGAACTATTAAATTGGATAGCAAAATGAAAAGGGAAAAATAATAATAATTATCTTCTACATGATAATAGTAAATAAATAAATAAATTAAAAACGGAGTAATGTGATAACAGAAAAAGTAAACCATACACCATAGATAAACTATGGTGTATGGCTTACTTGAATTTTTTACAAGGGGGCTCAAAATATTTTAGGGAGGGGCTGAGTCGCCCATAGCACCCCCTTAGCTACGACCCTGAGAATAATCGAGAACAGCCTTAATATATATATATATATATATTTTTTACATTCTACTAAATGCTATCACAAGTAATTAATTCAATGATATCGTTTGATCGGTAATGATTCTAGGCTACCATATTAATGACGTCCTGTTTAGGATGGGGTCCTATTATTTCCGTAACAATAAATTCGATACATAGAATCGTAATAAATTTTGTATTCATGCATTATTGCATAAATGTGAAACAGCTATTGCACCAAGATATGAATATTTATAAAACTAGTTATAGCACGATCGCACCGCATTTGTCACATTTAATATGCAATTTCCAACTTTTTTTTACATACTGAAATATTTATTCACAGATTTCGTCGAAAAAGTAGTGAAATAGAACAAATATTTCACTAAAATTCTACAGCTATTGAATCATAAGATGAATTACTATTTCTTGAATAGCATTAACTTTTCAGAATAATAAATGCGCGTGAGGAAGTATGGCTGATGTTTATAGAAAAATTCGGTTGCTGAAAACGGAATCGTTGGAATGTGAATATATCCCCAGAAGCTCTAAATATGAAGAATGACAGCCTTAGAGTATGACAAGAAAATTACATTTGAAATATGAAAATCACCTATTGATTGAAGTAAGAAAATATTTATTGGTTACGAAAATTTCTTGCACTTTAATAACTCGGACCATATTCTCCCTTTGGGTTTGAGGCTACAAAAAATCGTCTGCTGGGAAATAAGAATAATAATTGCATTGAAAAAGATTCTATCTGTTTCAAAACAGTTTTTGAAACAATAACAGCGTTTTATTTAGTATGATGTTTTGAAATTCTTTTTCTGTGACAATTCCGTTGATCATTAGTTGCAATCTCTAAATTTGGAGTTTCAGCCACTTTCTTGCTTTGGTATGTTAGGATTAGCTTTTTAGGTGCATTCGTAATTATGTAAATACGTAGCACCTACAATTGTCGTTCAGTCCGCCCGTCTGTCTGACCGTCCGCATATAGCAACGCAAAAACTAGCCAACCGAATCGTTTGAAATTTAAAATATATAATTATTACATAATTTTGTCGAGTCATTTCAAATTTTCTGAAAATCGGATGCATAGATCAATTACAGGGACAATCGAAAGTATTCCGTTACATTACGACCGATGGGGGGAAATGTTGCAAATGCATTTTAATGGTGTTACACTCATTCGAACATAATAAAATGCATATGCATCTATAAAGTACATATTATAATATACATTTTGCATAATCTATGGTGCAAAGAACATTTGTTATTGATTTACAAGGCCACACAAAAGTGTTCCATTACATAATGATATAGGGAGAACATTGTTTGATGCACATTTTAATTGTAATTAACTAGTTACAATTTTATGAGATTGATATATGAGAGGGATATTTTTAAAGCTTCTTTAGCGTACGAACGCACCTCATTTGTTACGCTTCACGCAATTCCCAACTTGTTTTTGTATGTTAGAATTAGCTTTTTTACTTTCATATTAGGTATTCCATATATAAATTAAAAATATGCCATAGAAGTTTTTGTCTTTTTTATTAAAGGAATTTCTTAATTAATAATATTGTTTACGTTTATTACTCCATGTATTTTATCTACTTTTTCAAAACTGTTTTTTATACTACAATAATTGCTTCTTTTAACAATTAAATTTTAAATTTGTGTAAGAACATTTAAAAATAGCACGTTAGCACTCGGTATGCACCGAAAAGGGATTTTGACCGAATACTGAATATTCGGTTAACAAGTAAATCGAATGCTGAATATTCGGCCGAATACTTTCAAATTTCAGAATTTAAATGTATTAAAGTGTTACATTTTAAAACAATTTTACATAATATTTAACACGTATACTTCGATAAACAAAATCGTTTTACAAACAAATTTTACACTAAACAAGTTGGAAATTGCACGTAAAGCGTAGCAAATGAGGTGCGTTCATACTATAACGAAATTTTAAAAGTATTCAGATATTTCTGTTGTAGTATACAGAATTCAAATACAGCATAGTGGTTGAAATCTTTTGTGTGTTCTTGTAAACACTATCTGCTTTCTATTATGCTGGAAGAAACTTGTATTAAACATCAGCAACATATATTAATTTCATAAAATGTGAAATAGTTTAATATAATTAAAATATTCCCCAAAACAATGTTTCCCCTTATAATATGTTGCAGATTAATTTTGTGTGGCCCTGTAAATTGATAATAAATATTCTTTGAATAACAAGTTTTTCAGATTGTATATTGTAGTATATAATGCATAGATTCATGTCAATTCTGTTATATTCGAAATAATGTAACATCACTAAAATGTACTTGAAGTTATTTTTTCCTATTGACCGTAATATAAGGGAATACTTTTGATTGTCCCCGTAATAAAACTATGCACCCGGTTTTCATAAAATTTGAAATGACTCGAAAAAATTATGCAACAATTATGTATTTTAAATCTCAAACGATTTGATTGGGTAGTTTGTGCTCTGTTATACGCGGACACACAGACGGATGGACAGACTGAACGATGACTATAGGTGCTACGTATTTATATAATTACGGAAGCACCTATTAATACTCAGATATTGATGTAATAATGTATAGCAGGGTTGGAAAAAAACCGGTTTTTTTGGTTTAAACCGGGTTTTTTTAAGAACATCCTTTTTTAGTACATATACATGCATATTTATTAATAAAAATAGACATTGTTGGATTATATGTAGTATAAATTCATTTTAAAATAATTTAAATTAAATAATTAGAGTGAATTATGTAGAAAATTGAAAAAAAAATCATATTTTAATTTAAATAGTTATTAGTAAACAGTCTTATGTCCAAACAATAAACTACTCTACACAGTGAAACTTTGAAAAACTTTATAAACAACCTTTTGATTACTTATAATAAACATCTGATGTAGTTTGATGAATGTAAATATTATTTTCCATAATAGAAAAAAAAAAAGAGATACTTCTTGGGGGTTTTGTTTTTTGAGAGACAATTTGAAATCAACCTTTATAGTCACTAGATTTAGCAGATAACAACAGGGTTGTTATGATTTTGCCCAGCCCAAAAAACCCAGGGTTTTTTTTTTGTGAACCCCCCCCCCCCCCAAAAAAAAAAACCGAGTGGGTTTTTTCAAAATTTCAACTTTAAATTACATATATAATGTATTTATATTACATATATAATATATTGTAATATATTTCTTAATATCAGTACACCACTCAAAGTTTATAACCATCACCCCCCACCCCAAAGAAAAGAAATGTCCTATTTATACCACCACAATTTTTAAAAGAAATAATTGTTAGTTAATCTCTGTAGCATGTGTAAGTAACAAACAAATTTTTTCCCATTAAAAAAAATACTTTGATGTGTAATCCGTTCTATGTTATACAATAGAAACTCATAACAAAATACCATATATGCTTAGAATCCTAATTTAATTATGTAGACATGTAGAATTACTTGTCTTATTCTATTATTTAGTAATAATAAAAAATACTTTATAAATTATTACTAATAATCAATTTATCACAATTTTGATTACTGTCATTGATATACGTCATATAATTGTAATAATCAATTAGCTACTTTAAATTTAGTAATAAGAAATTTTTTTTTTCAAGCATTCTCAACCACCTCCAATAAACCCCCAAAACCTGAAAAAACCCGAAAAACTCTGATAAAACCCCAAAACTCCTGAAAAAACACAGTGGATTGGTTTTTTTCTGAAAAAACCCAGGTATTTAACAACCCTGGATAACAAAAGGGGAAAATTAGTTTGTTATTGTTAAAATACTATAACTAGCACCCAATTTTTGAATACTCTCTTATACAACTTCATATTTTGATTTTTAAAGATTATCTCCCCAAGAAAAAAAAATTTCTTTTATAATTTTATCAAAATGTTAAAGATCATCAAGTTTTGTAGCTCCATATTCAAAAGCTTGTGCATGTTATGATAGATTGCTTTAAATCAGGGATGCACAACCTTTTTACCAGAAAATCGGTTGACACCAGAATATTTGAAAAGTGTAGTTTATTTTCTTTAATAGCAAAGTTTCTATCATTACTATAAGGGAAGTTATTCTGCATAAAAATAGTGGTATATTTGTGGCCCGCGGGCCAAAGGTTGTGCACCCCTACTTTAAATAATCTGTATTTTTTTAATGAAAATATTTTATACTAAATATTGAATATTTTTAATCTATTTTATCTTTGATCAATTCACATGTTCTAAGATTTTTCTTTACAGCAATGGAATATGTTCACCAATGCATAGTGATTTTCATCCTATACATAAAAAAAAAAAAACCTAGGCCCACTATATCTAATACTTATTGCTGAAAAAAAGTGTTAAAAGAGAAAATATTTATATACAATTTGTAAGTCTTAAATTATAAAGAAAAATGAGAAAATATCATTAGATTTTTTCGAAAAAAAACCAATTGGTTTAAACCATGCCAACCCTGATGTATAGTATTTCGGATACAGTATATAGGCCGAAATCTTTTGTGCATTCCTGTAATTACTATCTGTTTTTTATTATACAGGAAATAACTCGTAGTAATCCTCAGCAACGTATATCAATTTAATAAAATGTGAAATCTACTTATATATATTATATAATACAAACGAAAATTTCGAGTTTTCCGCCTATTCCTCCAATTCTACTGAAGGGATTTTGTTGGAATAACTTATATCGTTAGATAGATATTATTTCAAGGAAGATTTTCGTATATATCATCGTTCTGTCATTGTTCTATGTATATTAAGTATATTGTTATGACGGAAAGTTCTTTTATTTTAAACAAAAAGTTTACCATTTGGCATATGTTTTTCATTTGGCGCGGCATATTAAGCTATCTTTGTTAAAGATTTGAAATGTTTATATTAATTAGAAATGAAGAAAAAAAAAACTTTTCTAAAAATAAAATAAACAAACTACTACTGATTTCATTTAATACAAAGATAAGAAAAATAATCAATTAGAAATAATATAAAATAACACTATTTTATTTAAATATGGAGGCAATTTTTATACGGCTTAAATGAAACATGCGTTGTCAAAGTCGATTGATTGAATCAATATCTGGAAATTTATCACTTTTTGTTTGCCTATATATTTGGCTACGGAATAACAGAAAAAATATCTAAAATTAAAATTAAATAAAATATAATTGAAGCCATTTTTTTAAATAGAATTTTTTAAGTATACCAAGGTTAATTTTCAAGAACTGCTTGATGCATTTTAAAACTAGTCGTTGGGGGCCACCGTAATACTTACCCATCATGGATATGTATATGAAAATAAAACATATGAAAACTATTAATACAATGCATTGCAGTTCATAAACAAAATTTAAATATTGTTAATACATAGTAATGCTATAAAACGCCAAACTACTCAAGTAGTACCAAATTGCGTAAAAGAAACATCCTTATAACTCCAAAAATAATAACTCTATTAACTAACAATTAATTGCGTCGGATTAAGCGTCTCATTTCCAATTAAAGTATACCTCTGAATTGAAATTTGAATGAAATACAGGGTCATGAAAAATCGAAGAATGTGGAAAACAGGATTACAAATATCTCGGCAACTAATAATCCGATCGACTTCGTTCTATATTCAAAATGTGTGTTATTTTATTGCCTTTTACGTCCATTCCTTAAAATAAAAAAATTCGAAAATTTTTATAGACCTTTCATCAGAACGAATTTTTCGAGAGTCCGAAAAAAATAGTTCCGGATAATCGAGGTTGCTGATATTAAATAGGGTTCGTCCCATTCTTACATACTAACTACATACGAAATTTCAAGTCTCTATCTCAATTTGTTCGGGAGATAGAGCGTTTACAGACAGACAGACAGACCGACGGCAAAATTTTTTTTCTAAAAATATGTTTTTCGGAATCTCCACTATCTAAAACGTGTAAATCCGTCAAAAAATTTTTTTCGATTTTCAAAACGATTGCAAGACTTACCCTATACTACGGATGATGGGTAAGTAAAATTACTTGCATCACTGAATAAGTTGGAGACGTATTCATAACGATACTCTATTTATTTTTGCACTTTTTAACAAAGTTGAAAAGTGCTTATGCATTCGGTTTGTCTGGCCGCCTGTCCGTCTGGCCGGATGGCCGTCTGTCCGCGCTCTAACTCCCGTAAATATACTCGGATTGCGATGAAATTTTTATACGTTATTGAGGTTTACCCTAGCACGAACCCTATTGAAAATGAAGTATCTACCATGATTAGTTTATCTACAGAGAGAATCAAAAGTTTCCCATTACATTATGGCCTATGGGGAAAAATCGTTAATATACTCGGATTGCCATGAAATTTTAGGACGTTATTGACATTACCCTAGCACAAGTCCTATCGAAAATAAAGTTTCTACCATGATTAGTTTATCTACAGGGCGAATCAAAAGTTTCCCATTACATTACGGCTTATGGGGAAAAATCGTTAATATACTCGGATTGCCATGAAATTTTAGGACGTTATTGAGGTTTACCCTAGCACGAACCCTACTGAAAATAAAGTATATACCGTCTGGCCGGATGGCCGTCTGTCCGCGCTCTAACTCCCGTAAATATACTCGGATTGCGATGAAATTTTTATACGTTATTGAGGTTTACCCTAGCACGAAGCCTATTGAAAATGAAGTATCTACCATGATTAGTTTATCTACAGAGAGAATCAAAAGTTTCCCATTACATTATGGCCTATGGGGAAAAATCGTTAATATACTCGGATTGCCATGAAATTTTAGGACGTTATTGACATTACCCTAGCACAAGTCCTATCGAAAATAAAGTTTCTACCATGATTAGTTTATCTACAGGGCGAATCAAAAGTTTCCCATTACATTACGGCTTATGGGGAAAAATCGTTAATATACTCGGATTGCCATGAAATTTTAGGACGTTATTGAGGTTTACCCTAGCACGAACCCTACTGAAAATAAAGTATATACCATGATTAGTTTATCTACAAAGAGAATCAAAAGCTTCCCATTACATTACGGCCCATGGGGAAAAATCGTTAATATACTCGGATTGCCATGAAATTTTAGGACGTTATTGACGTTTACCCTAGCACAAGTCCTATCGAAAATGAAGTTTCTACCATGATTAGTTTATCTACAGGGCGAAACAAAAGTTTCCCATTACATTACGGCCTATGGGGAAAAATCGTTTCAAAGGAATTTTAAAGATGTTATACCCTGTCAAACATATTAAAATATGCATTCTATAAAATATAAGGTGAAAATGTAGCTATTATTCATTTACAGGGCCACACAAAAGAATTCCATTAGATAATGGTAAAAGGGGGAATTGTGTGTGACATATTTTAAATACATTAAGCTTTTTCATGTATAATAAAATTGATATATGTCACTGAAGTTTAATATAAATTATACGCTACTGTCTTGCATAATATGAAGTACATACAGTTCATATTCAAAATATTAGAATAATTGAGAAAAAGTAATAAGAAAAAATTATTTGTCATTTATTTATTTTTTATACTAAGTAAATGCAATTAAATTTCTTATAAATTAAATCTGGAATGTTTAGATAAGATTTTAACATTTATAAAATATAAAATACAACACAATAAATTAGGTATACAGCTTCCTTAAACACACCTGAATATTAGAATAAAATTTAGATTGGTTCAAAATATTAGAATATTTTATTTTACGCAACAATATTACCTTATGAATATGAAGTAAATGGTAGTTAATATTTTGTAGCATCCCCTTTAGCTTTCATAACAGCGTACAATCGATCTTGCATACTATATACAAGGTGTTTACAAACATTTCTATCAATATTAGCCCAAATAGACTTTATACGTGCCACTAACTCAGTTTTACTTGAAGGAGGATTTTCTTGAAGTTTTTTCTTCATTATACACCATAAGTTTTCGATGGGATTAAGATCTGGTGAATTTGGTGGCCAAGGAAGTACCTTAATGTTGCGTTGGCGGAACCAATTCTTAGTTGACACCGAGGTATGCGGGGAAGCTAAATCTTGTTGAAAGATGAAATCATCTTCAAATAAATCTTCTGATGATGGAATCATGTAATATTCAAAAATTTTTTGATATATCAGAGAGTTAACCTTTTCGTAGACGATGCATAACTTTCCAGGTCCTTCTGCACTCATACAACCCCAAACCATGACACTAGCAGCAAATTTTACGGAACGTTTAAGGCATTCTTTATCAAATGCTTCTTGCTTCATTCTCCAAACTCGAATACCTTGATTACCATATGAAACACAAAACATACTTTCATCACTAAATAATATATTTTTCCAATCTTCATTGCTCCATAAACGTCTTGATTTACACCAATTCAATCTTATACGCTTTTGTCTTGCAGTCATGAGAGGTTTTGTTTTCGGTACACGAGATTCAAATTTAAATTTATGGAGACGTCTTAATGTTGTCGATGTAGAAACTTCAACTCCTTCTTCTTTCCATTTTCGGTGCAAGAATCGCACACTTTTAAAACGGTTTTTCTTATCTATACGCTTCAGTTTCCTGTCATCTCTAGCAGATGTTTTTGGTTTTCGGCCACCATTTCGGCGATCATTTTGAAATTTTCCAATTTTTGAATATTGTGTTAGTATTTTACTAACGCTCGATTGCGAACAATGTAAATAATTCGCTATAAAACATTGATTTTTACCGTGCAGATACAAATCAACCATACGAAGTTTAGTAGATTCAGGAATATCACTCACACGGCCCATTTTAAGACGAAAAAGAAACAAATTGCAAAAAAGAATACTGATTTTAAATAAAATAGTCTGAATTTAATCAATGATGCCACCAGTTAAGAATTGGTAATAATTAAAGGAGAATTAATGTGAAATATTCTAATATTTTGAACCACTTGAATAAATATTCTAATATTTTGACTTTTCAAAATATTTTTTTTTGCAATTAATCTTTTCAAAAATGATATTAAATTTAAGATAACAAGTAAGTTTAATCAACAATAAGTTCTTAATAAAAATATCGTTTGCATATTTTCATTAAAAGACATTAAATTACCAAACGATATTTTCAATTTCTGAAAAAAAGGTAATTATTCTAATATTTTGAATATGAGCTGTAGCATTTACAGGGCCATACAAAAGATTTCAAATAGTATATTCTTTCCGAAGTACCGTATATATGTCCGATGATGGCTGATGGAGGGATGAAATGCATTTTAATTATGATATTCGCGTTTATATTTCGCTAAATATATGCACATTATATGGTGTGTATAAATGTTATAGTTGATATACAGGGCTACCCAAAAGAGCTCACCAACGTTACTGAATATGAGCGCAAATTATTTAAAAGTGGTTCTTAAATAAGCTATGTATTTTTACGCTGAGCTGCATTCAATTTACTGAGAAAAGTTTGCAGAATATAGATAAAGGGCCACAAATACAGGGCCAACAATACAGGGCCACGCAAAGAATTCGGTGAAACGCCTATGAATGATGATTTATGAGAATGTGATTTCAGTTGTTTTAAAAGTGTTTTAGTTTACAATAAATTTTAGCCTAATGCTGACGTGTAATAAAGGTACAATGTAAACTACAGGGCTGAACAAAAGTATTCAAGTATGTTTCCATCTAATAATATGAATTGCTGAAAAAGAAATTTCAAGCTACTGGGTATTTTCTTGCTAAGCTAAATTTTCCCATTATATGAACTGACTTATGAAATACGGGCTGTTCTAATGTACTGGAATACATATTTGGGTATATTTGGCTATACATTATTATTTCCCTAAATAACAAAGTTTGTTAAAGATTTCATTAAGTGTTGGAAAGTGCTTCATAATCTATGCTTAACGCATGATTTTTCTTACTTGTTTTAACAAATTGAGATTTTTTTTCGCAAAGATTGTTATTTCTTGATGTTTTTCAGCTGCGCAAACGATATATTATGCTTTTGCTGATTAAATAATTATAACTGTTATATTAATTGGGGAAAATGTGAACAAAGAGGAAAAACTGTGAGTAATTTTATTTAAATAAATATACAATTAAAAAAATAAGAGAACTTACGATTATTAACATGGATACTTATGGGATATACGCATCGGGATACCTAATTATCGCCAAAATGGCGTTATTTCATTTAGCGAGGTAACCTGGATATTGTAGTTAATTTATTATAAATTGTTTATATACTTTTATTTATTTATTTATTTGATAGAAAACAAATATAACGTTTATAATATAAAAATACATGTTTATAAAAATTTAAAAATAAAGTTTTATCCGATAGCTTGAAAAACTTGAGGATATTAAAATGGCCGTCTTGGATTCCTTCGCCAATTGCGCCAATCAGAAGAAAACGTGGAACTCTTCCCTTATTTTTTTTGTATTTTTAATGAAATGTATGAAAGGTATGTATTTTAAATGTATGCAATATAACTATTTTACATGTATGTATTCTAAATGAAATGGGAGAAAGATTTATATTTCAAATGAACTGAATGCAATAGAAATGATAAATATGTAAACAACATTTGGTAATTTATTGTATACGTCTAGCTAACAAAAAAATATTACTTTTCGTTACAAATTTTGTAGTAACCTATACGAAGAATAATGAAAAAAATATGCTGGTAACCAAAAATGACAGCTACGTGGTCTGTTTATTATGTCTTTGTTTAATAAAATAGTACTCGAAATTATGTAATTTTGAGATGCTATATTTTTAAAATAATTATTTTCGCACTAACGATGATAAATAGTTTTAATATTTCATTTGGCTCCAACTTTTACGCTTGGCGACAATGGAGTGATATAACATAAACGTATCGAACTTTTAAATTGCAGCATTTATAATGTCATTTATAGCAGAGGCGCGGAAAATATATAATAAAATTACTTGCAAGTGCATATATGCACTACATTGGCGCGAAATTTCTTCTGACGCCAGTGTCATGTATGCATCAGGGTACTTAATTAGCGCCAAAGTGCCATTATTTTGCTTGATATAGTAAACCGGATGTTATGGTTTAGTTATTAATAAATTTTTTATTTTCTTTTTTAAAATTATGAAATTGTTTTGTTCTACATTTATTAATTGAACTTTTTTTATTTATTGTTATTATTCCCTTTTTAAAAATATATATGTAACTGGTATTAGAAAACAAGTTTTTTGCCAAATTGGCGTCCAAAAAAATTGTGCCAATGTTATGCGTATGTGTGCCCTTCAACATAGCACTTTTATTCAAATAATTTTAAAATTAGGATGAAGAAAATTCTATAATCGGAATACAAGTCTAATTAATTCAGTTATGCGAGATTGCTTTAGTAAAAAATTAATTACAGTTGTTGTAATTATAATCGTAAATCACAACATTCATGCATTGAAACCTCTTTAAATTTACATCATTGTGACTCAAATACGGCATTTATTGAACAGAGATATTTAAATGTAACATTCTGTTTCATAAATTTTTAATGATCAATATTATTATGACGTTACATCTATCTACTTTTACTTTAAACATAAAATGCAAATTGGTATTTCGTTCCGGTTGTTAATAGCCTGAGTCCTATTCAAAGTATTTTCATGGAATAATTTTTTGGGGAGCATCTAGAATGTTTCAAATTGTTTTATTCTACTTATTTATCGAATTATGGGAGAAAGTTCAATAATCAGTAAAACTCATTTGTGGAATATTATTCATTTTTAAAATATTTACTACACGTATTTTGAAGGGACTTGCATAATAAGTTAGATAATTTTTCAGGGGTAATTTTAGTACATTGCATATTGCTCTACAATGCTGAATTAAAGACTTAGTCATAGTTATTTTGAAAAAAAAATTCTATAATCACGTAAACCCGATTATGAAAGATTAGTCTTTATAAAAACTATTAATAGACGGATTTTGATGAGACTTACATTGTTAGTTATACAAATTTTCAATGACAGTTTTTGTAAATTGCATAGGGCTATGTCGTTCTATAACAAAACCTACTATAAAAATTACAGATTCATCTGGATAGGCAGACCAGCGTAGCGGGCATCGCATGCTAGTAGTTTAATAAAATTAAAACGCACCCCCTACACCATTATGTAACAGAATACTTTTGCGTGACACTGTAATTTAATAAAAAATATTCATTGCACTTCAGATTGTACAGAATATATGTTATAGCATATACTTCATAGATACATATAATTTGATTATGTTCGAAAGATTGTAACACCATTGAAATGCACTTGAAACTTTTTTCTCGGACTGACTGACGGACGGACAGACTGAATGACTTCTATAGATGCAACGTATTTATAAAATTACGAACGCATCTAATAATATTTATATCTGTGTAATAGTATACATTTCGGATACAGTATAGTTGCCGAAATCGTTTGTGTGTCCCTGTAAATACTATCTGCTTCCTATTATACAGGAAATAACGTTTAGTAATCCTCAGCAACGTATTTTATTTTCATAAAATGTTAAATAGTTTAATACAATTAAAACGCGCACCAAACAATGTTCTCCCTATATCATTATGTAATGGAATACTTTTGTGTGGCCTTATAAATCAATAACTTATATTATTTGCACCACAAATTGTACAGAATGTGTATTATAGTACATGCTTCATAGATACATACGAATTTGATTATCCTCGAAAAAGTGTAACACCATTAAAGTGCATTTGAAACTTTTTTCCCCATTGACCGTAATGTGTTTGAATACTTTTGATTGTCCCTGTAATTGAACTATCCATCCGACTTTCATAAAATCCGAAATAACTCGACAGAATTATGTAATAACTATATTTTAGATTTCAAATGATTAGAGAGGGTAGTTTTTACGTTGTTATATGCCGACAGATGGAGAGATAGATAGACGGATGGACAGACTGAACGACGACTATAGGTATTACGTATTTATATAATTACGAACGCACTAAAAATAGTCAGATCTTCTTGTAATAGTATACAACATTTTAGGTATGCTATAGAGGCTGAAATCTTTTGTGTGTCTTAGTAAATATTATCTGCTTTCTATTTTACAGGAAATAACGTGTAGTAATCGTCAGCAATGTATATTAATTTCATAGAATGTTAAATGGTTTAATACAAATAAAATACGCATTAAACAGTGTTCTCCCGCTACTATTGTATAACAGAATACTTTTGTGTGGCTCTGTAAATCAATAACAAATATTCTTTGCACCACAGATTGTACAGAATGTATATTAGACTACATACTTAATAGATAGATATCAATTTTATTATGTTCGAAAGAGTGCAGCACCATTAAAATGCATTTGAATTTTTTCCCCCATCGACCGTAATGCATTGAAATACTTTTGATTGTCTCTGTAATTCAACTATGCATCCGATTTTCATAAAATTTTAAATGACTTGACAAAATTATGTAATAACTATACATTTTAAATGTCAAACGATTCAGCTGGGTAATTTTTGTGTTTTTATATGCGGACAGACGGACGAATTGAATGACAACTATAGGGTGCTACGTATTTACATAATTACGAACGCACCTAAAAAAATTAAGTTTTGATTGTTTTTTAAAGGGGAGGATAGTTTTAGAGTTTCTTTAATTGACAAAATTTTTAATTTCATCGATAAATCTCTAAATTAAACAAATGAATATATTTTTTAAATATTCTAAAACAAATATTTTAAAATCAAAGTGATAATTTGAAGAAATTGGAAGAAAAAACGTTTACAGTCCATACAATGTTTATAATTGTCAGGGAGTGACTAAAATCTTCATTATTGGATAATTTTCTTTTATTATATTTTTCAAATAGCAAACAAAAAATGTAAAAGCGTCCCTTTTCAATTTTAATATAATTCTATTTCAAATTATTCAAAATATTTTTATAAATTGAAAGGTAAAATAGAAGTTGCTTTAAGATTTAAATAAAAAAAAAATATTTTTTAAGTATTCGGTCTGGCCGAATATTTCGATATTCTGCCAAAACAAATATTCGGCATAACCGAATAATTTGATATTAGGCCTAACCGAGTGTTTGATGTTTTGGCTGAATATAGAATATTCGACGCATCCCTATAGTTAGCATGTGAGCAATTCCATCTCAGCTCAGGCAGGGCATGTCAATTCACCATCACAGATTTTTTTCAAAAAAATTCAGAAGTTAGAACTAAGTGATTTATAAAATTTCCTAAAAGGATTTTTCCCTAAAAAATTTATTTCTCTGATTACAGCACTTTAAAGTTCATGATAAAATTGGCAGTTTTCAGAAAAACTGAAAAACGCTTCATTTTGAAATGAACACAATACCTAACATATTCAACATATTAAGTCAATTTATTTTTTAGAAACAGTTATTAAACAGAAGTTTACTTTGGCACAGTTTTAAAAAATATAGTGACATTTTTACTTAATTAAAAAAATTAGAATTTAAGTACAAAAAATATAATTATTAGTGAATTTAAGATTTTTTTTCAGTATGAAAAAAAATATTTTAAAGCTAAACATTGATGGCAATCCAAAGACCTTTAATGGGAATTTTACAGCAATTTTTATTTTAACTCTAAGGTGATTACAACTTTTGTAATTCAATTTTAAATTATGCAAAATTCTGTAAAATCACTACATTTGACATGCAATTTCTCAAAAACACCATTTTTTAAAATTCTGATATTATGCTCAAATCATACCTTATTAGTCTCTAATAAATACCTTACAAGCAAATCGTGTGTTTTTGCTTAGAAAATTTTATATGATTTTTTGAAAATAACATGTTGTGTGTATTTTTCAACAGACCACAAAGTCAAGCTCTTCCTTATTTAACCGAACTTGTAATGTAATTAATATTTCAAACTGAAAAATACATCACTAGTACATAATTATTACTGTTAAATTATAGCTAATCATTTGCTTAAATTTAAAATTGCGTAAAATACAGCCAATAATAAAATTAGTATTGATCATATGTCATTTCATTCCATACACATAAATGTGTTAAATTCATCTACAGTGTGTTAAATATTTTGTTATGTAGTATAGATATAATATATTATTATGCAAATACATACATTACAGCTTAATTAGATTTTTTTTCAAGTTTAGGTTTTTTCCAATCAGTTTTTTTTCCTCAGAAAACCAGAAGATCAAACTTTTTCTTATTTTTTTGAATTTATAATATATTATTATTTAATGAAAAAATAATAATATGCACATTATTATGGCAGATAAATATAAGCTAATCTTCAAAAATTCCTATTCATAAAATTAAATAAGCCAAACCCCTTAAAAAAAAATCTGTGCTTGTGATGCATTTTCACTTTGCTGAAAATTACTCACTAATAGTACTGCCAAATGAAGTACAAAGCTACCACTGGCAGAATACTCAGATATCGTTATTTACCCGCACAGCATATTTTAGAGAAGAATAAAGAGTTTTATCATAGTTTCTGATGATTAACTCATGATACAGCTCATGCTGTTTGTGACATAGAAAAAGTAAAAAAAAGAATTATTTAAGTTGCACCAATTACAAACACTGGAATCACCTGTGTATAGATCAGATGGAGCTGGAACACATTTTAAAAACAAGTAGCAGTTTTATGAATTGCACAAAAATAAAATTGTACTGAAGTAGTGGATATTTTCCGGTACTGTCCATTTTAAAAGTGCAAGTGATGCTATTGGGGAGTGAGATAAGCACTATGCAACAAAATTTAATCTCCAAAAAGAGCCAATAAAAGCTATCCAAGATTCTGTCTCATCTGTTGCTGAACTATCTTCTCTGCTAAAAAATAACATTCTATTCCGCGTTATTCTGTAAAACTCGTACCCAACATGGTCCATAGCTAAAGCATTCCAGTGGCCAAAAGAATCTGGAAAGAAAAAATATGAATGTGCATTACCATTGGAAAACGTGCTTCTAGAAACAGAAAAACCAGTTACAATAGGACAATCTGAGCAACTTCATACCTTCAACAATAAGGAGTTGAAGTTAATTTAAGAAACCTTCACTAGCTAATTCTTCTGTTATGTATGTATTTGCATATTGATATATTATATACAAACTATATAACAAAATAGTTTACACACTGTAGATGAATTTAACACATTTATGAGTATGGAATGAAATGACATATGATCAATACTAATTTTATTATTGGCTGTATTTTACGCAATTTTAAACTTAAGCAAATGATTAGCTATAATTTAACAGTAATAATTATGTACTAGTGATGTATTTTTTAGTTTGAAATATTAATTACATTTCAAGTTCGGTTAAATAAGGAAGATCTTGACTTTGTGGTCTGTTGAAAAATACACACAACATGTTACTTTCAAAAAATCATATAAAATTTTCTAAGCAAAAACACACGATTTGCTTGTAAGGTATTTATTAGAGACTAATAAGGTATGAATTTAGCATATTATCAGAATTTTAAAAAATGGTGTTTTTGAGAAATTACATGTCAAAAGTAGTGATTTTACAGAATTTTGCATAATTTAAAATTGAATTACAAAAGTTGTAATCACCTTAGAGTTAAAATAAAATTTGTTGTAAAACTCCCATTAAAGGTCTTTGGATTGCCATCAATGTTTAGCTTTAAAGTATTTTTTTTCATTCTGAAAAAAAAATCTTAATTTCACTAATAATTATATTTTTTGTACTTAAAAACTAATTTTTTTAATTAAGTAAAAATGTCACAATATTTTTTAAAACTATACTAAAATAAATTTTAGTTTAATAACTGTTTATAAAAAATAAATTGACTACATATGTTGAATATGTTAGGTATTGTGTTCATTTCAAAATGAAGCGTTTTTCGGTTTTTCTGAAAACTGTCAATTTTATCACGAACTTTAAAGTACTGTAATCAGAGAAATAAATTTTTTAGGGAAAAATCCTTTTAGGAAATTTTATATATCACTTAGTTCTAACTACTGAATTTTTTTGAAAAAAATCTGTGATGGTGAATTGACGCATATCAGTACTGTCTGCCTGAATTGAGATGGAATAGCTCATGTGTATTATATGTATTGCATCCTACAGTGATAGTGTGAAAATTTCATGGATTTTTATGAAATTTAGGAATCATAAAATGCATTGATAATTAAAGTATTTAAGCCGAATAATGTATGATTAAGCTATGTCTATAGTTTTACTCTGATAAGACATTCTAAAGCATAGAAATATTTGAAGTGATTCCATTTGTCAAACGATAATTACAGTAATAAGGTATCCCAGGATAATAGCGCCTCATTAAGGTTCTACCAATTTTCACGGCTTAGTTTTAGATTGTATTTTTCAAGCAAATATGGGATTTGATATAGCAACTCATTGACTATCTATGTATAAAAATAATTTTACAGATATGTATTCATAAATTGTAATGACATGATTTCTTGACCAATGCTATTTGGCGTTATTATCCACTTATGTGGGTAATAACGCTATGCAAGCGAAACTATAAAATAAGATGGAATAATCCCATGTAGATTGCCAGATTCTGAAAATACAAATTCTACCGCCCTAGAAATTGATGAATTGCACTCTAAACGATTTAAAATGTTCAATTTTTTGTGAAAGTGTAAGAAAAAGAAGGAGGGGGGGGGAGGGAACAAGGGAATATCAGACTCTTAATCTTCTTTTTGCTTAAAAAGGACAGCTTGTATTAGAATTATTAGAAACATTGCACGGTTTTAATTGTGTTTAGCTAAATCAGTATTTATATTTCCAGGTATGCATTCTATGTAATATAAAATATTCATTTTTTTTGTAAAAGGGAAAGAAAAAGGAGAGAGGGGGAGCTTCAACAGAATATAACACCCTGAACTTCTCTTTGCTTAAAAAGTCCTCCTTAAATATAATTACAAGAAAAATTTTTAATCATTTTTAATACAACATTTTTATCCAGATATTATTACACCAGAACACCTTATTTGCAGATGATAGCGTAATTACTGGTAGCCTTATCAATTATACTTAATGATGAAATCATTTTGAAATTCAAAAATGTGCTGTTTAAAGGTTAAAAACACGGTATCTAAAATAAATCTAGATAGATTAATTCTAGATACCGTGGTTAAAAAGAAAGCAAACTGAATTTTTAAGTATATGGGATTTCTGAAAATATTTTTAGTTGTAGGGTTTTCAACTAAAGTGATTTGGAATTGAAAGACGTTTTTCATTTTTCGATAAATAAGTTAGTTATTGGATTAAAAGCGATTTTTGTCATCTGAGGACAGATTTTTCATTTTTCCGGCACTGTCACAGTCGGAAATTTGGTTAAAAAGCCCACTTTTATTGTATTTTCTAGAAAACTTTTTGCTTATATAGAAAAAAGGGAAAAAGCTATTCGATTACATAGTTTCTGAATAAGAATATCTATAAATTTCACGCGTATCATCAGATTAAATTAATTTTTATTTAAGAGTCAGATTAACCAATGTTTGATGGATTTCATATTGCAATTAATTTTGTAGGTTTATTATTAATCAACGCAACTAATCTTTGTTAAACATTTTCTTTCATCGAAATTCGATAAGTTTCATCTCGTATTTAACATACTAAAAAGTGAATTAGATATTATAATTTACTAATGATATTTAATTGAAAAAATATATATCCCATATCTAAATGTTTAGAAAAACACGCAAATTTAAGAAAATATTTTAAATAACTATACATTTTCTCTCTTTATAACAATTATAAAATACTTGTGCAATGACCTGAAATGTAAACTGTATGTTTATTTAAACTTTAAACTAAAAGAAATAAGATTTTTTATTATTTTTTGTTTAATTGATACATAAAAGATATTTTATATTGATTAAAATTTTATACTAATTTTGATATTTTATGTTATAAAAGATATTATATTTGTTTTCCGTATTCAAAACTTTTTCCAAACTGTGAAGAAATTAAAATGTATAAATAGAAATTGCGAAAGAAAGTATAAATTAAAGTTTTTAAATTGAATTTTTACAAATTCTTTTAAATAAATGTAAACTGATACGCACTTCTGTATATGTATATAAAAAAGATATTACAGTATATAAATCGAAATAACATAGTACTTTTCAATATGTAGGGGGAACTGGGGGACATTGATACAGCTTTTTTCAAAAAAAATTTTTGGTGTGTAGAAAGCAGAAATTTCAAGTTATTTTTCTATGTGATGTCAGCAAAATATCAGCAGTGTGTTATAAAAATGTACAATCGTTGTTTTATGCATTATTTGTGCATGTAATTTTTAAAAAATAATAAAAAAAAGTAATTTGTATCAATGTGCCCCATCCCCGGGGCAGATTGATACACTTTAACACATCTGAGGAAAATGGAGACAAAATAACACCAATGCATATTTTTCATAGAAAACTAGTTAGAAAACCATTTTATATATATTTATAGACATTAAAATCGCACACTATTTATTCGTAAGCGATATTAAAGCAATCAAAATGAAATGTATAATGACCTGATGTTCTGGCTGTTCCTTGTCTGTTTGTTGGCTGTGGTAACTTTGTCATATCTGGCACTTTAACCCCAGAATTATCTTCTTTCTAAGGAAAGGTGAAAGAATTACCAGGTTTTCTATTTATAAATCGGTTTACAAACAGAAGATAAAGGATAATTATATTAAAAATTATGTTTATAATATAATTATCTGGTACTGTTCTGCAGCTTGTTTCTCTTAATTAACATTTCTCATGTCAATAATACTTTTTTCTCTGGAGAATCGATATAAATTTGAGATTTTCCAGGCTGCCGTCCATTTCTTTTGTTAATTCTACTAGCACTAGATATTGTGTAAGTTTGTACGTCTTCTGTTTGCAAAAATACTATAAAATTTTCTAATATAAAGAAGTTAGAGCTATTTCACTTCAATAAAAATTAATAGTAGAAATATTTGACGAAAAATGGTTTAATTAAGGAGTGTATGGTAAAAAAATAAAATAAAAGGTAATGAAAAAATGAACTAGAAAAGGATTTAGGTTGTATCAATGTGCCCCGACAAAGACTGTATCAATGTGCCCCGACAAAGACTGTATCAATGTGCCCCATACAGCCATTTTGAATAAAACGAGTCTCAAATCCAACACTTCATAATTTATCTAACAATAAAGAATGGGGAACTGATAAAGAGTAGCTTTACTTGCCAGGGAGGGTATTCTTTTTGGTTGAAAATACTGGAACAGTTGTATAATACCATTTCAATTGTACAACTCAAATTTACTTTTGACCTACAAAAACAATTAATCACCCATCCCATTTCATCAAACTATTGAATCATTCCAAAACTTTCTGTATGTAGTTTATTTCACTAGTATCGCCTTTTGGAGCTGTTGTGAAACTTCCTGTAATGACCCTGTGTGCTGTACAGGGGGTGTATCAATGTGCCCCAGTTCCCCCTATGTAAATAAAAAAATAATGCATTTTAGTACGTTTATAAATAGAAATAAAGTATCGAGAAATGTTTTATTTTCAATTTACCTTACCATTCATATTTCATAGTCATTGATGACTTTTTAAAATAAATAATAATAATAATAATAATCTAAAAATTAAAAAAAAAATTCAAATAATATTTAATGCATTTAACAACTATATAAATTAAATACAAATTAATAAAATATATTTTCACAAAAATTATTCAATATATTGAATAATAATTTATAAAAAATAATTTATAAATTATTTTTTATAAAATATAATTTAATTAGAATAGAATTAAATTATAATTAATATAAATTATAATTAAATTATAATTAATATAATTTAATTAGAATATAATTTATAAAAATTATTCAATTATATCAGTTGAAATGAGTTTAAAATCTAAATATTATAGCGTGTTGTCATAATCTGCAGTGTACAATTCAGGCATTATTATCCGGGATGGATTTATGCGGCTTTCGTGGGATATATTAGAGATCCGGTTGGAAATTTCCCTTTTGTGCATTAAAAAGTATTAAATCTCAAACCTTCCTGGTGGAATGTTCTCCCTTCTCCGGGGAAATTTTGTCCTCTGGATTCAGGGGGAATGCCACTCCCTGATAACCAACACTTATAACCAAGCAAAGTAACTTTTAAGATCTAATATCAGGCTAAGGTAAAAAATTTATAATCATTTCAAAATATTTTAGCGGTAAGTTACAAAAATATGCTTGAATTTTTAATTTAAATATAAATTTTAAAAAATGAAAAGCTCTTTATTTTTTAAAAATAATAATCTAAATAATGTATTTATTATTTTATATTCGAAATGCTTTTCAAATCTCTCAAGGAAATTAAAATGCATAAATTAATAAAAGATATAAGATTTAGATTATAAAAATAGAAATATTCATAAGAATTAAGATATAAAGAATAATTATCCTAATTCATCATACGGATATTTTTAATAGGAAAATAAATAAAGTTAAAAGCTGATTTTTAAACAATAAATACAATTATTATGACAATTGTAAATGATCATTTAAATGTATAAATTAATATTTTATACGAAATTAAAATGTATAAATAGATATTAATTCTTAATACAAATATGTAAATGAAAATAAATTATGACATATGTTTTTTCTCTTTTTCCTTTATCAGTAAGCGCATTGAAATGATATGATTATATATAAACAAATCTATAAAGTTATTAAAAGGCGATTAAAATTTATTTATTTAACCTACTAAACAACTACGCGAATCATTTAGATTTTAATAACATTCAACATTTTAAATTTACTTAAGAAAATATCCTCAATGGAAAAACTGCAATCATTTTATCTGATTCATAATCAGGTCATTTTCATTTTCTCTATTTGTTTTCCATTTCGAAAGCATTTCTTAAATTATTTCTTTTCTGATTAATAAACAAGATAATTTTTAAATTATTCAGAAGAATTTACTACACAAAATAATTTTCAACTAATTCCATTCGGTCGTAGATAATTACAGAAAACCTACATAAATTGAAAAGTGGCATTTGATGATTCTAAAACAATCACGAAAAGCAACGAACTTGAAAGAAAAGTAAGTAAGAAAGAAAAATCACCAGCTTCTTTCCTAAGGAACACGGAATGTTTCTCTTCATTTATTTATTTTCATGGAATACTATGCTTATGCTACTAGAGCGGGAAACTCGGCTTACAAATAACCAATTAGAGTCCGCTAACAGTAAAACTTCGCCAAGGTTTCGCCAACGTAGGATGTATGGAAAAAAATGCTTCTATTGTAAAAGGATTTGGAATTGAAAAAGTAATAATTCTTGGGAAATTTTATTTTTGAAAAAAAAATAATACTTTCCCAGTTATATTATTCTTGGCGAGATGGAGAAAATGGACTTGTAGAGATAAGGAAATTTGGCAATATATTTTCTGAAAACCTATTCACTGTTTTATATTAAAATCAATGATTTCAATATTTTTTTCATTTATGCAATTTATTTAATTTAAATAAGCCATTCATAGATTTCTACATACAGGCAGATGTAAATTGTGTATATATGTATGATTTGACTATTAATTAAGGTGCTACAACTGTGCGCGGGGCTCTGGTTCTGGTAGAGGTCTGCACGGGTCGAAATTTCATGCCTGGGGCCATCCCGAAGTGAAGTTATTTGGCCGGGCCCGGTGTAAAACTCAAAAGTTCGGGCCGAGCTTGGCCTGACCCGTTTATATTTTTACATTTCTAGAGTAGGCCTGTACAGAAATCAATGAAAACAGACCCGGACCGATCTGCCCGATACAATTTCTATTCTATTTCAAAGAAATTCAGATTTTTTTCATAGAATTAAGATTTTTTAAAAAGAATGCTGCATACATATTATGGGTTGATTTTAGAGTATATTTTACAGAAAATGCACAATAGCTACTTTAATAATTACTTAGATTCTTAGATTTCCAACATTCAAATAAAGATTCATTAAAACATTAATATGTTTTAGAGTAAAAGAAAAAAGAAAGTTAAAAACATCATTTTTGAAGCAGTATAATAAAAAGTAGATTTATAAATAGGTTTATGAAAATATTTCGATATCATTTTATTAAAGATTTTCTCAAATTCAAAGGAGCTACTTTCTGATGTATTTCTGAATTAATTTCTTTTCGGAAACTCATAAGATTAGCAGGTGTTTTTATTTAGAAACTATGTAATCGAATAGCGTAATCCATTTTTGATGCAAGCAATTAAGAAATTACTTGAGATATTATTTGTCAAAGTTAGAATTTCTGGAAGAGACAAGATGACAAGAAATAAAAATCTTCAACCACATGACAAGGATCTCTTATATCTCAACAAGTATATACAAGTATCTTATTTACCAAAAATGGAAAACGCTATTCGATTCTAAATCCCTTCAATAGTCAGGCATGTCAATTTTATACCTTTATAGTTAAAAATTAGACAGAAAATGTGTCAAAATTTTGCGCTGTTCTGAAGTGAATTTAAGAGACACAAAAAAGTTTATTTCCAAAGATTACGTTAACATAAGTTCATTACCGATATTAACATTTTACAAGTCATGTTGTATGCCCTACACATCTTCAAAACAATTATGTCTAATTCCGGCCGGGCTCGACCATGTGTAAAAAAAGAATGCAAGTTTCATCTCAGTCCGGCACGAGTCTGCTAAAAAAATTTTAAGCCTGGGTTAGACACAATGCAACAGTCCGATGTCGATCTCTACACTCTACAAAGTTACATTTCTGTTATGAAACTAGTATCGTTTTGTAGCGCACATTTATACTTATTCTTCTTAAAGCCATATTCATTGAAAATAGTTCATATTTTATCGTTTCTGCTTAACCCTTTCCGGCACACTGTGCCCGGTCTGGGATACCTAATTTTAATTCCAAAGTTGCAAACGGCATCAGTAATATTTTAGTAAAATTTTGCTTTTACAATAAAAGCCTAAATTAAGAAATTCAAAGTATCTAAAAAATTCGTTTGTGAATTCCGGTGTCAGTCGATTATTTCTCATTTTAACTACAGATTTTGCCCGTGCCGGAAAGGATTAAATCTTCATAAATGGCCGCACCGTCGTGCAAAAAAAGGGTGAATAGCGAAGGGAGCGGTCGCCACTCGCACAGAAATTTAGGGGGCGACAAATTTATACTACCAACGTCCTCTTTGGCCTGTCACAAGAAAAGTGGGAGCGGAGGGCGCCAAATTCTAACTTCGCCTCGGGCGCAATTTCGCACATCCCTGACGAGTCGCGAGGCTTGCCAAAATTATTTCATCGGTACGGCCTGGCTAATATAGCCTGTTCATTTTTTTTTTTTTTCCTTGCCCGTTTATTTTGTTTGTCGAACCGGCTCGTTGTAAAAATTATTCTTTAGGTACGGGCCCGTACAGACGTCTAGGCTCTGGGCAAAGCATTTTGAGGAGTCCCAAGTCCTTGGCATTAATATTCAAAATCTCGACTAGCAAGATTTATTCATACAAAGTTGATTCAAAACAATTATCGTTAACATTTGTGGCAATATTAAAAAACACGGTTTTCATACATTCTTTTTCTTTCTTTCAAAGTATGTAAGTGTATAAAAAACATCATAGCTTAGAGTTAATAAGTAAAAGTCTAGAAATGTCGAAAAGTCAACAGTCTGTCTTCACTGGGCAATTACCCCTCTGTATTCACAAATGTAAGTTTTTAAAAACTAATTAATCTGAATTTAAAAATTTAAAAATTTTACTGTCATTAAGTCAATTTATCTTATATAAAAAAAAGAGGTTTAAGTTTTTTATGTAAAACTTTAAAACTTTAGTAGGCTTAACATAATTAAAAAAGTAATCTGCTTTCTAAAATTTAAAATCTTCACTATAATTTAGACAGGCTGATCTCTCCTTAAAAAACAACAACAACAACAACAAAAGTTAAAATGTTGTAAAATTGAAATTTTTAACATACAAAATTCATGAATAATAATAATAAAGAAACAACAAACAACAATAAAACATAATAATAAAACATATGCAATAAAATATTTCTAGACTTACCATTTTTTAAAATAATTAATTAACCTGCTATTCAAAATTTAAAATCTTTAATATCAATAAGAGAGGTTGGTTTGTCCTTTAAAAGGCATGTTAAAATATTTTATGTAAAACTCTAGTAGACCTCATCCGTTTAAAATCACAATTAATCTGCTTTTCAAAATTTGAAATTTTTACAATCATTTAGATCAAATGATTAATCCTAAATCATTTTGGTTAGGTTGGTCTGTCCTTTAAAAAGTATGCTAAAATATTTTATATAAAACACCAGTAAACTTAACGTCTTTTAAAACCAATTTATCTGCTTTTTAAAATTTAAATTTTTCATTATCAATAAGATATAGGTTGGTCTGACCTTTAAAATCGTGTTAAAATATTTTGTACTAGCGGCCTTCGCCCGCTACGCTGGTCGGTTTATCTAAAGAAATCTTGAAGAAGTAGTTAGATAAGGTTCAGACATACATTAAAAAAAAAAAAAAGCAAGTCGATCATTCAAAAAACGTTGGGAAATATCAAATATTTACTGTAATTTTTTAAGAAAAACAAAGTTTCGAAAAAAAAATTTAAATCGAAAAAAAAATTACACTGACATATTAATGCAAGGAAATTTTCCCAGAGAGAAAATTCGCCTTGAATACAATATTTCAAATTCTTTTAATTGCTTATAGGCGTTAATGCCAACATAGTGAAAAAAAATTCCATGCTGGGAATCGAACCCGGGCCATCAGTATGGCGCACTGACGTTCTACCGACTAAACCACATGGAACGACAGCCAGCTTGAAACTTTCTCATACTTAAGTAGACTGGCGAAAACATAACGATAGCGCGTTTTAAAATCGCACAGTGACATCTATTGGATTTTATATGTACTAAAAAACGTTATGTACTAAAAAACGTGAGCAGCGCACCTAATAGTTTCTTTTGTTTCTTTTTGTTACTTTTTTGTCTGTTGTCCGATTTTGATGAAACAAAGCCTATACACTGCCCGGGAGTGTGCATTCTTCATTAGTGAAAACCGCATAAAAATCCATTCAGTAGTTACGAAGATAACCTCGAACAAACAGACAGACAGACAGACAGACAGACAAAAAATTCAAAAAAAATTTTTTTGTGTTTCATTGGTTTTCTTTTATCGCCCTGACTCCATTTTTGTCAATTATCTTCAATGTACAGACACACCGGGTCCTACTGTTTTATTATATGTATAGATGAAACTCTAGTAATATCCTTAAAAAAAATTATCTGTTTTTCAAAATTTAAAATTTTTACTATCAATACGATATAGATTAGTCTGTCCTTTCAAAAACATGTTAAATATTTTATACAAAACACTAGCTGACTTAACATCCATATAAAACAAATTAATCTATTTTTCAAAATTTAAACTATGTGCTGTGTTTAAGATACACAGGTCTGCTTTTTAAAATATATGTTAATATTTTTATACAAAAGTTTTGTAGACTTAACAGCCTTTATTTGTTTTAGGATGTTTAGTGACTGATGTTCTACTTAAAACATTTTAACATATCTTTTTAAAAGACAGACCAAGCTATGTTAATGACAGTAAAGATTTTAAATTTTGAAAAACTATTATTAATAGTTTTTAAAACTTACATTTTTAGATACAGAAGGGTAATTGCCCATGAAATTTGTAATGATGTCTAACAATTACAAAATAAAACATATGTTAAAATACAATTATTTTGGACAATTTGAAACTTAATAAAAGTTAATTCAATGGTAATATTTGTCCTATTTTTTTCAAATCGTAGATACAAATGAAATAAGTTTCTAGAATACTGTAGGAACTTGGTATATGATCCCTCAAATCATAGTCGAACTCGTTTGTTTTCAGATGCAGGAAAACGGTGTAAGTCATGTATGTTTAAAATTTTAAATTAATTTTAACGTTATATAAACGGGACCCTTTTTTTTTCCTTTACCTGTTAGTGTAATAGAAAAAATTATTAAATATAACTTATATGACTGTATAAAAATTTAAATTTCGTAATTTTTTAAGAAATGTTTTTATTGATCCAAATCCCTTTTGAAATATTTCTTTACCATATTTAAAACATTTCTGTAACTGTAACTATATGCTATGACTAACGGTTTAGGAATTAGCCACTGACTACCGTTGAGAGAGAAGATGCCCTGTTTATAATTAATCCCAAATTATCTAAAATTAGTTTTGAAATAACAATAATGCGCACGCGGAAAATATATGTTCTGGAAATTCGGTATCAGTAATAAAATTAAGCTCAGTTTAAAAAATTCCACATCTTTCAAAAGCTTCCATACAATAAATGGCCATTGCATAAAATTGCCGATGAAATACATTATACACTATGCATTTACAGAATGAAAACAACGAAAAATATATTCGCATTATTTAAAGAGTGATGTACTGGAGCTAACTTTATGATGCTGAAAAGTATTAAAAAGGTATATTATTTCATATAGTTAATACTTAAATAAAACGATACTGGATGTAGAAAAAAACTATATTACAGCCAGATTTTTTTTTTTTTTTTTTTTTTTTTTTTAAATATTAAGTAACTTGTTTTATTTGGGCTTCTTGATAAACGCCTTCACATTAAATTTTCTTTGTCTATCTATACTCGAACGTTATCTGATGTGTGCTTCTTTCTTAACATAATTTCACTATAAAAGTAGAAATGTATTCATTTAGCGGTAGACTAATTGAATTATACCATTATGTTTCATACATCAGGAATTAGAAACAGTTAGTCGACTTGTTTTTTCTGACAATATTATGTAGGCTCTTTGAAAACCCCTTTTCCCATTTCTGCTGAGCTTAATTGTTCAATAATAATTGTTCTGACAATAGTTTTAGCCTTTTTATTACTTTCAAAAATTCTGTAGTTTTAGAAAAATATTTAAATTACACTAAAAAATCCTCGGTAATCATTAAAATTAATGTAAGTGTCGTCAAATATATTAAATAATAGTTCTTCAGCTGCTTTCGATGGGAAGTATTACTTCTCCATTATTCCAGTTACAGTCGGCTCTCGTTAATTCGAACTCCTCGGGACCGCAAGAAATGTTCGAATTATCCGAAGTTCGAATTATGGAAAATATGAAATAAAAACATGCTTAATATGGTACTACAGTGAAACCTCCAAATAAGGGACACTCCGAATAAGGGACACCTCTATTTAAGGGACAAAACTTCCGGTCCCGGTCCCTTGGAATAGGACGTGTAATGTATTTACCTCTGAATAAGGGACACTCGATTTAAGGGACACTTCAAAATGAGATTAGAGAGACTGGTTTTTGAATTTCAGATAATGAAATAGTCTTTGATCAAAATGAAAATACAGATTTTTATGAAGTTATCAAACAGACAGACAGTCATGTTTATATAGAGGCATATGACACTATTAACTACCATTTATTTACCCAAAATTCTGATTCAACATTAGTGTTTTTATCCGAATGAAAGTAATTCGTGAAAGTAATGAGGAAAATTGTGAGGATGATTCTGAAAATGGAGAATAAAAGAAAATTGTGAAATAAAGAAGTTTATATATGCTTTAAAGCTGTTCTCAAATCCAAAAAAGGCAACTTTTAAGGCATATTGTTTTAATTAATTTTTATCCGGAAATGTCTGAAACTAGCAAGTGTGGTTCAGAAAATATATAATCGACCTTTTTTTTTTTTTTTTTTTTTTTTCTTTTAATGGAAAGATTTTTTAGAAAATGTCAATGTGGGCGTCTTGAACGGAATTTCCATCGGAAAGAAAAATAAGTACTCAAAAAAGGGTTAAAAAGGTATTTGTCACGTGATCAAAATCACTTATACAGGTAATTTATTTTTCAAAAAAAAAAAAAAAAATAAAATAAAATACAGTTCAATTGCAAATTGCTTCCATAGTCAAGCATTCCAATTTTATACCTTTCAATTAAAAAATGAATTTGTAAATGCGCCAAAACGTTTCCCACTTGCTAAGTAGAGCAGTTGAGAGATTTGTTGCCTTAAAATATGCAAAAGATTTGAATACTTTTTTCTTCACGTATAAAAACATTTCATATTTATTTACTTAGAACAGGTGTCACAAATAAAAATTAAATTAAAAAGTTGACATGTTTCGGTTCATTGTGTCATTTGATTTTCTACTGATTTTATGTGTTATGAATACGGTTCTTTTGAATGAACCGAAACATGTCAACTTTTTAATTTTTTATTTGTAACACCTGTTCTAAGTAAATAAATATGAAATGTTTTTATACGTGAATGAAAAAGGTGAAGTGATTTTGTTTTAGTTTTGAAAAAATGAAAGCTAACAACAGTTTTAACATTACTTTTTTCTTGTTTGATGAATACGGCTGGTAATGAAGAGCTAAAATTTATAAGTATGGTAAATGAACATATGAAAGGTTTATACTGAAAAATTGAAATTTGCAAAACGATCACTTTTGATTGCTACTTGAAGTAAAATTCTTTCAAATGTTTTTATACTTTTTGCTGCATGTACACAGTTTGCATAAAAATACAAATCAATAATTCTACAAATCATTTAATAATTTAGTAATTAATGGAAAATTTTAATTGATTAATTCTCTTTTCTTCCTTTTGTCTAATTAACATAATTTTTACACTTTGGGTCATTTATGGCGCATCATGTTTAATGCTTTGCTGTTTCTATATCCTTCAGAGAGATTAATTAAAAATAATATAAAAACTCCGAATAAGGGACACCTCTATTTAAGGGACAAAAGTTCCGGTCCCATAGGTGTCCCTTATTTGGAGGTTTCACTGTATTACAAAGGGATTATGTTACAGTGTTTTTTTATTAAATATATTTCGTCTGTTATCATTAGAATATCACTTAATAATAAATTAGAATGCATAAATACATAAACTAATTAAATGATTAGAAACAAACACAATGGAAGAAAAATATGAGGTGTCACTGATGGACAGACGGGGCACTAAGAAAGTGGATATCAAATACATTGGATTATATGTATACTCGTTCGGAACAATTTTCACAAAGTTTAAAGAAAGAAAGTTATTCAAATGATCTGAAATCCGTGAGAAGGAAAAGAAAAATGAAAAATCGGAATTCTCGTTAGTTCGAATTAAACGAAGTCAAGAGAAAACAAGTTGGAAATTGCACGTGAAGCGTAGCAAATTAGGTGCGTTCGTACGATAACGAAGTTTTAAAAATATTACTTTCAAATATCAATCTCATAAAATTGTTAACAGTGAATTACAATTAAAACGCTCATCAAACAATGTTCTCCCTATACCATTATGTAATGGAATACTTTTGTGTGGTCTTGTAAATCAATAACAAATGTTCTTTGCACCACAAATTATGTATGATGTATATTATAATATGTACTTTATAGTTGCATATAAATTTTATTAAGTTCGCATGAGTGTAACACGATTAAAATGCATTTGAAACATTTTTTCCCATTGACCGCAATATAACGGAATACTTTTGATTGTCCCTGTAATTGATCTATGCATCCGATTTTCATAAAATTTGAAATAACTCGACAAAATTATGTAATAATTATGTATTTTAAATTTCAAACGTA
Source organism: Maratus speculifer (assembly GCA_964019185.1). NCBI lineage: Eukaryota > Metazoa > Arthropoda > Arachnida > Araneae > Salticidae > Maratus > Maratus speculifer. The sequence goes on along the minus strand of OZ025301.1, from coordinate 247,773,856 downwards.
TAGAATATATTTGAAACTTTTTCCCCATTCACCATAATGTAATTGAATAATTTTGATTGCCCCTGTAATTGATCTATGCGCACGATTATCAAAATATTTGAAATAACTCGACATAATTATGTAATAATTGCGTATTTTAAATTTCAAACGATTAAAATGCATTTGAAACTTTTGTCCCCTTTGACCGTAATGTAATGGAATACTTTTGATTGCCCCTGTAATTGATCTATGCATCCAATTTTCATAAAATTTGAAATAACTCGACAAAATTATGTAATAATTATGTATTTTAAATTTCAAACGTATAGAATATATTTGAAACTTTTTCCTAATTGACCATAATGTAATTGAATACTTTTGATTGCCCCTGTAATTGATCTATGCACACGATTATCAAAATATTTGAAATAACTCGACATAATTATGTAATAATTGCGTATTTTAAATTTCAAACAATTAAAATGCATTTGAAACTTTTTTCCCCATTGACCGTAATGTAATGGAATACTTTTGATTGCCCCTGTAATTGATCTATGCATCCGAGTTTCATAAAATTTGAAATGACTCGACAAAATTATGCAATAATTATGTATTTTAAATTTCAAACGATTCGGTTGGGTAGTTTTTGCGTTGTTATATGCGGACGGACAGACGGACGGACAGACGGACGGACTGAACGACCACTATAGGTGCTACGTATTATATAATTACGAACGCACCTAATGAGTTCGAATTAATGAAAGTTTTTAACGTTATTCTGCCGTTGAAAATTTCGGGACTTCATGTTTAGTTCGAATTAAGCGAAGATTCGTATTATCCGATTTCGAATTAACGAGAGTCTACTGTACCTGACGAAGGAAAATGTAGTTCGTTTCTGCTTATACAATATTGATATCTTTTCAAGTTTCTGAAATAAAACTTTCACCGTCTTTTTTTTTTTTTTTTTTTTTTTTTTTTTTTTTTTTTTGCACCTGTTTTTTTCTGAAGACTTTCAAATGTTTTAATATATTTCATCACAAATTTTCATTCTTTATTATGCTTATATTTCTTGTGTTCAGTGCTTTTGAAATGCGAGCAGTTTCATTTAAAATATACAGTCATCGAGAAAATATTAGTTATGTAGAGCGTCACTTCTTTTCACTGACCCAGAGCTAATTGCAAAATTCCTAAATTTAGAATACTTCTAATTTCAAAAATATTTCAAATGTCATTCTTCATCCTCCTTAGAAATAGTTTTTACTATAGAAAAAAGTTACAAAATTTAAATTTTTATACGATTCTTTGAGTCTTATAACGTTACAGAAAAACATTCATGCTGTGACAAGTGAGAAATTTTTGCACGACTTTTTGAGTTACGATATTTAGAATTTTAGGAATTTTTTAAAAACATTTCTTGGTAAAAAGAAAGTAGGTCAGACAACACTGGCAATTTTAAAATATAAAATATCCTGACTCAGCCAGTTTAGACCATACAATGCTTTTCATTTGCTAGATCATGGAAAATGTTTTTTTAAATAAACTTGTAGAATTCGGGGATGTTATAAAACTAAAAAAATTGCTACATTTACGAAAATAACTACTTTGATTTGAATTAACATTATGCTATATGCTATAAAGAACAATACTTAAACAAAAAATGTTTTTGAAATTACACCACTAAATCTAACGATTTAAATTTCAGGTATTGATAACTAAAACAGCGGACATTCCTTACATTTTCAACAGAAACAGTCAAAACAAAGTATCTTTTATATGACTGTAGTTATTTTAGTGTTCAATAAATACTCTATGTAACTAGGGTTATCATAGGTTGTCGATTTGGATCTCGAAATTCTTCAAATTCTTAAAGTTTCATTTTTCTTAAAAAGTTAGATTTGCTTTTTTACACAACCGATGTATTAAAAAAATGTATTTTGCAAATGAGATATCATTTTATTAAATGAAAAAAAAAAAAAAAAAAAAAAAAAATCAAAATATATTACAGTAGTAAGTTTAGAAAACGCTTTGTGCATATAAATATCTGAAGAAAATAAATTATTTTAAATGCATTTAAAAACCAGTTTTCTGAACTCATTACAAATTAACAATTGGTTCTATCGAACCGGTGTGAACCGGCTGAATCCTACTATTAAAAAGATACCAATTTTTTTTTTTTTTTTTTTTTTTTTTTTTTTTTTTTTTACAATATTTTTGATTTTGGAATTAATTAACAATATTTTCTTTTTTTCTAAGACGTTTGGGGGGGGGGGGGGAAGTAAATTTTTTTCTTAATACTAAGAAAGAGGAACTAACAATTGTTCATCAGGGAATGTCATGGAAGTCAAATTTTTGTTTAATTTTTCTATTTAAATTCACGTGTTTAAAATGTATTTTAACCGTATGTACTTAATTTTTATATTTGTATTTTTAGTCATTGCTCAGATACGAAAAGGTCGAGATCTGATCTGGAGTTTTCTTTTTTGGCGCGTTGGCGAAGTCATTCCGCTTCTTCACTGTGATTAGTCGTTCACGAACTAACATTCTCAGTTATTAACATCTATTTTATATTGTCTGCTTTTTGCGCATGCTCCAGGTGCATCTGTTGTGTGGAGCCGACCGTTAAGGTGTGTTTAGTTTCAGAACAGGTGGCTCGATCGTAGCTGGACGAGTGTAGTATTCTCGGCATACATTTCCCCCTATAATACTTGGAATATAGCTTCAAAAATAAAAATTAGTTTCCAGTGGACTTTAATTCGAAGAAGAAAATTATTTTGTGTTTATATGAACCGCAAGCAGTTTATAGAGAAAACTTTTCAGCGGACATGAGACCGAACGATGACAGGTAAGCGTTATTTTTGTAGATGATTCAAAAATGGGAATTTTACGCTTTATTGTTATGCGGCAGGTTTCTGTAAAAGGCGTTTTTTTGATGATCATATCTGCTTTGTCTCTATGTAAAAAAAAGCTTGCAAACAAGGTTTTTGTGCTTGTGTTTAAAAAAAAAAGGATAAAGTAGTTTTTAATTGCTTTCAAAGAGTGTATTTTTCGCCCGAAAAGATGAGCTTTTATAAAAGGAATTTATTTTAAAAAATCAGCAAAAAGAAAAAAAAAAGTAAATTAATTACAAAATCAGTAATAGCTTATCCTTTAATACTTAGAATATAGTTTTAAAAAAAAAAAATATTCAAACCAACCGACATTAACTCGACTAAGAAAACATTTTGTATTTTTATGAGACTCACGAGCGGTTTTTATAGAAATCTTTCACAGGACATGAAACTGAAGGACAAAAAATGTGCTTTTTATTTATTTATTTTTTGTACTATTTTATACAGTTTGCAAGCAAGGTTTTTGTGTGTGAGTTAAAAAGAAGACAAAGTTTTTAACTGTGCTTTCGAAAAGTATGTTTTTCCCTCGAAATGACTAAATTAGCGAAGGAATTTCATTCAAAATTTTAAAAAATAAAGAAAAATTAACAATAAAATTAATTATCTCTTCTTCTATAATACTTGGAACATAGTTTCAAAAATAAAAAATATTTTCGAATGGACATTAAATTGAAGGAAAAATATTTTATGCTTTTACATGAATCAAAAACTGCTTATGAAGAAAACGTTTCAAACAAACTGAACTCGAAGCTGAATGATGACAGGTGAGCGTTGTTTTTGTGCGATGTAAACAGCAGCTTGTAAACAAGGTTTTTGCGCGTGGTTAAAAATAATAAAGTTTAAAAATCATGAAATCCGAAAAAATAAATTGTCCAAAAGGTATTAAGATATTTATTTATTTAAAAGTGTAAGAAAATAAAAGAAAATTAATAATAAAACTAATATATAGGTATATATTTTTATAATGCTTGGAATGTAGTTTCAAAAATAAAAACTAACATTAACTTAACGATGAAATATGTTGTACTTATTTAAACTACAAGCGGTGTTTAGAGAACTTTACAGAGAACATAAAACCGTATGCGAGGTAAACGTTGTTTTTGTGCTACATAAACAACAGCTTGCAAACAAGCTTTTTGTACCTGAGTTGTTTAAAACAGTGTTTTCAAGAAGTATGTTTTACCACCGAAAAGATGAAATGTATTAGAAGGTTTTTATTTAAAACTATTAAAAAATAAAAGAAAATTAATGATAAAATTAATAATAATTTCTATAATAATTGGAATATAATTTCAAAAATAAAAATGTATTTCCGCGTGGCATTAAACCGAGTAAGAAAGTGTTTTGTGCTTACGTAAATCGCAAGCGGTTTTTAGAGATAAAACTTTTCATAGGATATGAAATCAGGGTTGAATTCAGACAGTTTTCTCCGGGAGCGACATTATAGAGTTCCGGGGGGGGGGGGGGAATTGTGATTTTTTAACATTGAAAACCCAAAGTTTCCGGCGGGAAATATCCCCCCTCCCGGGCCACCCCCTGAATTCAACACTGCATGAAACTAAGCAACGACAGGTAAGCGTTGTTTTTGTATGTGATTCAAAAATAGGAGTTTTACTCCTGTGGGGCCTCCGTGACCGAGTGGTTAAGACACCACGCTGCTAATCGTTTGCGAGCGTAGGAGATTGTGGAAAGATTATTTTTCTAACATCATATAAAAAATTTAATTACGTATTGGAGCATAAGCCTTGAAAGTAATAATCTAACAAAATATTTTCAAATTGCATTATATTTGAGGAATTATATTAATTTAAAAAGCTATTCTGTTGCAGTGAAACCAACAGGTTAGTGAACGGATATATCAGTTTGCGGCAGTTTTCCTTAGGGAGGGGCATCTCATTGCTTCTGGGTGTGAGAATTCAACAATATGTTTTTTCACAACCTTCGATCGCTGCTAACGGATATATCCGTTCACTAACCTGTTGGTTTCACTGCAACAAAATAGTTTTTAAAAATAATATAATTCCTCAAATGTAATTCAATTTGAAAATATTTTATGATGACTACTTTCAAGGCAACTCCAATACGTAATTAAATTTTTTGCATGATGTTAGAAAAATAATCTTTTTTTAGACTTTTTAGAAAATTAAGAGAAAACAACCTTACAATTCTGCCCTTTTGCTTGGCGGTCAGGGGATTTTAGGGGCTGTACAAATATAAAGTTATCATTTTAGTGGGTAGAGGGAGTCTGGCGAATGATATCGTAAGACATCTCTAGGGGTAGGGGGGTTTGTCTTTTGATATCGACATCATTTTTCATCCAAACCAATTTCTTTTTTCTTTTTTTTAAATTTATTATTATTATTATTATTATTATTATTTTTTGTAACATGGCTTTTGGCTCAAAATAGTATGTTATCGGTTTTTAGTCTATTATCTACTTTTATGAAAATACTGTTTTTATCAAAATCACTAAATTATTATAAAAATATTTAATTCACTAAAATACGGAATACCTCAATATTTGATACCTCTAGTGTTCTTCATATATGTATGCATATAAAATCAATGTTCAAGAAAAAAATGTGAAATATGTTTGAAATGAAGCTTGCATTTACTAATAAATTAAAGAGATAGAGAAAGAATGATGTCCACTTGTTCTTTTTTTAAATAAAAATTTATATTTCGTTACCCCATTCCTTTATGCGGAGCAAGTGTAATAAGACATTATTACTGTTGAATGCATTATGTAACAAAAAACTATTCTAAAATATTTCTAAATAATAATTTATTTTAAATGCTATGTGATATAAAGTGCGGAAAATAGATGTAAAAATTTGTATATCATTCAAAAAAAAAAAAAAAAAAAAAAAAAAAAAAGACATTGATAACGATATCATTACCAAGGGGGGGGGGGGCTACGATGGATGATAACGTATGATATCGGAAGGGGAGGGAGGGGGGGTCAAAAATTACCAAAAAGTTGATAACGTTATATATGCACACCCCCTTAACACTGAAAAATATAAAGATCAGTAAAATTATCAAACATTTTTTTCAATTCAATTTAAAAATATGAACCTTGAAAAGTTTCTTTCATTGTTGGGAAGATGAATTACTTAAGACAGGTTCATTTAAAACTATCAAAAAGTTAAAAGGAAGAAAACATTAATGTTAATAAACATTTATTTGATTCTGTTAAAATAAATTATATATATATATATATATATATATATATATATATATATATACCCCCTTAGTTTTTTTTTTTTTTTTTTTTTTTTTTTTTTTTTTTTTTTTTTTAATTTTTATACGGCGGTGTTCTCTAAAAGTCGTTGTTTGATTACAATGTCTATTCGGTTTACATGTATAGATTTTTTTTTTTTTTTTTGTAAGTAAGATGTTTGTGTGTTAAAATATGAGTAACTAACAACAAAGTTTTTATTTCTATACTTTGAAATACATGTACATGAAACACCCCCCCCCCCCCCCCAAATCTTTCCATAAAAACGAAATGCAAAAAGAAATTTTAACTAAAATTATCAAAAAGTTCTAGGAATTCAACAATAAAATAAACATTTAGTTAATTTTAATTTTTTTTAACATTAATATCGTTATTTATCAATATTAACAATGATGAATTTTTGAATTGTTTTAAAATGAATATTTGATTTTCTTTGTGAAATATTAACTATGAACTATCACTTTGTGAAATATTATAATTAAACCTCTTTCAACACAGTTTTTAATTTAATAATAATATTAAATGGAAAATAACAGCAAAATTAACAATCACAGTTAAAAAATCGTAATAATGATTTTGTTTTAATGTATTTTTTGTGAAGCATGAATTATGTAACAGAAGGTTTTAATTTAAAAGTAAAATGAAAATAATACAAAGCGGGACAAAATTATTAAAAGCTTTATTTTAATGCAATAACTTAATGTTTTGTATAAAGTTTTTTTAATAGTACTTCTTTTTTTAAAGAAGAAACAAGTTACACAAAAAAGATTTTAATTTTCAAGAAGAAAAGAAAATTAACAGTAAAGTAACCCGATATTATAATTTTAATTTAAATTTTTTTAAGTTATATATATAAATATATATATAAATTTCATTTTAAGAATATTAAAATTAATTAGAAAATATGTAATAAAGTTATGAACATTTATTTAACTGGCAAGTAAATTGTGTGTTGAAAGATTTTTTTTTTATTAAACAAAAATTAAAAACCAGACGAAGTAGTAGTAGTAATAATAATAATAATAATAATAATAATTATTAATAATAATAATAATAATAATAATAATAATAACAAAGGAGAGAGAGAGTACGGGCTTTAAATGCAATTGAAAATGTTTTTTCTATATAATAATTATAATAATAATTATATAATAATAATAATATATATAATAATATAATAATAATAATAATAATAATTATTATTATTGCTTTCTTTAAAAATAACTAAGTGAAGTGGTTTTTATTAAAAAAAAAAAAAAAAAAAAAAAAAAGATAAACGAAAATTAACAAAATTAAAAGACGTTTATATAAATGTAATTTAATGTACTGTTTAATTTTTTTTTTTGCAAAAAAATTGCTAGTTAAAAAAGTTACAATTTGAAAATGAAAATATCATTTGTAAAATCAATGAAAATGTGTTTAGTTTTAATAATAATTGTAATAAATGTTGAAAATAAATTTATTTTCGTTTATCGGAAAAATAGCTACATAAGTAATTTCAATATAAAAAAACAATAAAAGGGAAGGAAAATCAACTATACTTTATTTAGTTAATTTTTTTAAAAATTTGAATTTCTCTTTTTTAAAAAATGTCTACATTAAAAAGAATAAATTAAAAAATATTAAAATATTGATGCACTTGAAATCCATGTGAATTGGAGGAATGCATCTGATCCACAATTGCATTCAGATCTTTTTTCGTCTATCCCAAGCCAAAATTAAAAAAAAAAAAAAAAAAAAAAAAAAAAAAAAAAATCTTAAAAGAAAAAAAAAATCTAAAAAAAAAAAAAAAAAAAAATCTAAAAAAAAAAAAAAAAAAACTTAAGCATTAATTTTTTAGATATAACAAGTCGACGAACCTCAAGTTGTGTATGGTTTGTACAAAAATATCTTTAAAATTTCTTGACACAATAATCCATTTTATGATTTAGCGAATGATTTCTGAGTGATATATGGCTTAACTCCATGATCCTTTGTAATAACAGCTTCTTTATATGCTTTGTACATGAAAAAGTGCATCCTGCTTCTATTGCCTCATCCGATAATTTCTTATCTAACACCACAAACATAAAAAAAATTATACAGCTTACAACTGATATGCTTTAAACTTTTATGATAGAACAATCCAATTTATGAATTAGATCTTAACATCTGAAAGATATATTGCTTCTTATCTACTGTTAATTTTATCAGTTTATAAGTAACTATTTTTTTACTGTGTGTGTTTCACAGGGAGATTTTGTTTATTTATTTGGTCATAAAATCTAGTTTTTTCACATATGAGAACCTCAGAAGCCAATGGGTATAAGTGATAAAATTATAAAAAAAAAGAACTAAGTGAACATATGACCTGGAAATATGCTTTATTCATTTCAGGTAATGAAATATAAGTGGTTTTCTAATTATGTGCTGCGTTCTAGAGGTCAACCACTTTTGCCGAATAATAATCAATATTGATTAATTATAAATTTAAAGAAAATTGTACCCTACTTTTTTTTTATAGTTATTGAAAAAAGAGTTCAAAGCCCACAATGAAACAAGAGGAAGTTTCCTATTTTAATTCAATCAATTCTCCGTGTAACATTATGTAATGGAATACTCTTGTGTGGTTCTGTAAATGAATAACAAATATTCTTTGCACCACAGATTGCACAGAATGTATATTTTAGATTATACTTCCTTGTTGCATATCAATTTTATTATGTTCGGAAGAGTGTAACATCATTAAAATGCACTTGAGGGTATTTTTTTCCCCCATTTACCGTAATGTAACTGAATACGGTACTACTCTGTTATCCCGTCAACCAATTTCGCCAAATTTTACAAATCGCCAAACTAATAGCCAAATTATATATATTGACATAATTTTTATTCTAAATAACGAAAAAACAAATAATTAGTAGAATATTAATAAAAATTCAAATAAAAAAACGAAATAAAAATCACTTAATGACATTTTAAACACGTGAATCGTATTTAATGTCATTGAATGTGACATTCACGATCATCTATTATTGGCATTTAATCTTATAGTTTGGCGATAATTTTTTGGTCGACGGGATAACCTAGTAGTACCCTGAATACTTTTTATTTCCCTTGTAAGTGAACTATGCAACCTATGAATTTTCATAAAATTTGAAATGACTCGACAAAATTATGTAAAAATTATATATTTTGAATTTCAAATGGTTCGGTTGCGCAGTTCTTGCGTTGCTGTAGCGGACAGACGGACTTGGACTACTCGCAAAATGTGTTGTAAGATTACAAAATCTGTCTGTAGCTTCTATCGTCTTTCAATCCATCACTGTTTATTAGAAGACTTTCTGTATTTTTTTTTTTCTTTCTTGGAATCGAACATTTTACATGAAATAAAAAATTAGTTGACAGATTACATATTCCTAAACCATTTCTTATAAAATAATAATAATAATAATAATAATAATAATAAAAAATAAATACGTAAAAACAATAATAATAATAATAATAAAATCGATATAAAACTTATATAGATTTTTCTTTTTTTTATTTTACATCGTATTCAGTCCCACAAAGTGTAAAAAATATTTTTTGACCATTTGAAGTACCTGCTTATAAGTGAGACAAAATCTGTTATGACTTAAAATTAGCTGACTTGCGAAATGCTTCTAAATGAATTCTTATAACAAAGAAAGCTTAGAATTCTTTTTTAACTTCATAATTGTCTGATTTTGTCCTTTCCGATGCTACCTTCTACGATTTCTATTAACTTGTCGTTTTCTTTTTCTTGTTATTTTTTGTCTTGAACTTATACAAAAGGTGATATAAGATTACAAAACCTCCTATTGTCTGTAACATCTATGATCCCCAAATCCATCATTGTTTATTAGAAGACCTTCAGAAATGTTTTCCCTTTCTTGGAATCGAACATTTTATATGAAATAAAAAATTAGTTGACAGATTACATATTCCTAAACCATTTCTTATAAAATAATAATAATAATAATAATAATAATAATAAAAAATAAATACGTAAAAACAATAATAATAATAATAATAAAATCGATATAAAACTTATATAGATTTTTCTTTTTTTTATTTTACATCGTATTCAGTCCCACAAAGTGTAAAAAATATTTTTTGACCATTTGAAGTACCTGCTTATAAGTGAGACAAAATCTGTTATGACTTAAAATTAGCTGACTTGCGAAATGCTTCTAAATGAATTCTTATAACAAAGAAAGCTTAGAATTCTTTTTTAACTTCATAATTGTCTGATTTTGTCCTTTCCGATGCTACCTTCTACGATTTCTATTAACTTGTCGTTTTCTTTTTCTTGTTATTTTTTGTCTTGAACTTATACAAAAGGTGATATAAGATTACAAAACCTCCTATTGTCTGTAACATCTATGATCCCCAAATCCATCATTGTTTATTAGAAGACCTTCAGAAATGTTTTCCCTTTCTTGGAATCGAACATTTTATATGAAGGTGATATTACTTGCAGAACTTAAAGATGAATCCAAAACGCCTTACGTGATGTAACTTAAACACAACAACTGAACCTGAACCTCGTAGTTTTGAAGGTTAGGATGCGTTTTTATTTTTCAATGAAAAACATGAAAAAGAAAAATGTGCCTTTTATGATCTAAATTCTATCGCGGGCGTCATCTAGCGGATGCAGTTAAAGAGCATATCCTGTTGCCATTTCTGTAAAGTAAAATAAATGTTTCGTGGATTTGTTTACAAATCCTTAAAGATAATGATATAGCTGATACTATCGCATTATTATTTTATTCTTTTACATGAATTTATCTGCAGACGATATAACGTCGAATAAATATTAAAAGACATTATTTTATTCGAAATTGTAAGTTAGAAGAGATCCTGTTGCTGCTATATTCTTCTCTTTTTTCAATAAGCTGCATATCCTGTTTTATTATATGACCATTATCCTTAAAAATAACTTTCTTTAGAATTTCCTATTTCGTTGCCATAAAAAGGGGACATTAAAGCATCAGATTGAAAATATAGTAAAAAAATAAATACACACTTTTTAGTTTTAGAAAATATTTCTACTTTTATATGATATAAAAGAATTATTTTTACATTTTTAATGTAATTGTTAATTTATAGGCAGTGATTATTTTTAATGAAAAGATTATGATGCAAAGATTTTTCAAAATAAAATTATTCACCCTATTTGTCTTTAAGAAAAGTTTTAATGCAGATGATTTTAAAACGCAATATTTATATTATTTTTTTACTTAAATTATTTTGGTATTTTAAGGAAGAATAGAATTTAAAAATGTTAGTACTAAAATGCATTTCATAAATTAATTACAAAACATTACACACAAACATTTTACTTTGTGATTTTATTTTTGCAAAGGAATACATTTTTATTTGATTGTAACTGTAATTATGTCTCGTGTCCGATAGAGGAAAGCAGAAGATACAGCCAATTTGGTGCAATAGCTCATTGTTAAAAATCTTGTTCTAATTTGAACCAAATTTTGGTGCAATAGCTCATTGTTAAAAATCTTGTTCTAATTTGAACCAAATTTTGGTGTTCAATAGCTGCCACTGTAAGATGGTAAAAGCTTAAACCAATATTAGGAGCTCCTATTGAAGAATAGTTCCAATAGCTGGAACGAGGTTGAAATAGGATACTTCAAATGTTGGTACGAGATTTCAACATCCTATGGAAATACAGTCGAACCTCTATATAACGAAACTCCATACATCGAATTTCTCCATATAACGAATTTTTAGTAAGAACGGTCCCCTTTTCGCATGATTACATTAAAAACAGACTGTATATAACGAAATATCTATCTCCATATAACGAATTTTTTCATAAATTGATCTTAATTTATTCAGTTTTAAAAAAGCTTCGAAATCATATGGAATCAATTTTCCATCACTTATTTTTGATTTATCGTTCAGTGGAGAGGTTTTTTTTTTTTTTTTTTTTTTTTTTTTTTATATATATATATAAATATTACTTCTCTCCTTATTCTTTAAATCTAACAAGTTCATCCCACCTCCCACACACCTTTCAACATCCTTCTCAAAACACAGTCAATTGAATTGTTACACATATAAGAGAGGAATCAATGAGAGCACATAAGAGAGACCTTCAAATGGAGGAAAATATCAACTACAATTTTTCATTCCTTGCTAAAATTTGAGAATTTTTTTTAAGAGCGTAACAATTGTAATTTTAAAATCAAAACAACAAAAAATTACAGATTTCTTCCTCTGAAATTTATGTAAGTCTTCCTCATTTGATTTTCATTAAGCTTTCAAATAAATGTCTTTTCTCTTTTTTGAAACTGCTTAAATAAGTAAGAAATAAAATGTTAGGTTAATATATACTTTTAAACATTTCAAATTCTTAATTAAAAAGATCAAAAATAATATTTGTTCAAAATTTACACATTAAATATTATTTTTAACATCATACTCTATACATCGAATTTCTCTATATAACGAATTTTTTACTGGAACGATGGATTTCGTTATATAGAGGCTCGACTGTTGAGCACCAAAATTTGGTTCAAACTAGAGCAACATTTTTCAACATTGTAATATAGTTTTTCTTAAAAGTATATTACTCACCTAGAAGAAACGTGACAACATAAAAGTACTGCATTTCACAGAAGGAATGAAATGAGGGTTTTATTTCAGTGTAACATAAAATCGTAGCACTTAGCTCTGCATGTAGCTGCAAAAGCAAAAGTATATATAAAAGCGTTGTAAAAAAACGCGTAGTAATTAACCCTTTGAGCTTTGGTGGGTAAATTTCTTCTGAATTTCAAATGTCACATTGGCACCAGTATTTTGCAAAGAAAAAAAAAACCGGTTAACGATATACACGAAAAAATGCTTTAAACCTTTTTCAAATAAATTTGGTCGAATTTTCTGGTGTCGTTCTGACATTTTGAATTAAAATTAAGTGGTAGAAAATTCTACATTAGAGCTCAAAGGATTAAGACGTATAAAATATAGGGAGATGTGAGTAAATTTATCCCGCACGCAATTCGCCAATTTCTGTGGTGGCAAAGTAACATGTAGCCATAATCTAATGCTTTACCGGATAAATACAGTTATGATGCATTTCCTACTGCAAGACACACTAAAATCAAACCTATTAGCGTAATATCTGCGTTAAAGATCGTTATGAGAGAGAGTAATCACTTACAACTCAAGATGTAATTCATTTATCGGAAAATGGAGAAAACTATTCGATACCAAAAAACTTCATTCTTCATGCCTACAAGTGGCATCCTTTCCAGGGCTGGGTTTTTGTCGGCAGAAAATTGTTTCTGCCATGCCAGAGGCAAAAAGTGGTTATAACCGGTTTTTACCGGCAACAACTGGCATAAACTCATTTTATGACATAATCTGAGCTTTTATTAGCGATATTAAATTGCTTATATATATTTTATTCAGGATAAATAATAAATAAAATATTGTGAATAGTTTTAATTTAAAAATATATATAAATCAGTATTAGAATTTGATAGTTTTGAATCTTTCAAGAAGAATGATCCATATTATTTGCAGAGAATTGAAAATCATGAAAAGGATATTAAGGACATAGCAGTTGTTAAAATTATAAATAAATATCATGATTTATAAAGAGTTAAATACTTGTTACAAATGTTAAATTCTGTTATTGTTGCTTTAGATAAAAGTAAAAAAACATGACTCTTCTATTGCAGCTACTCATAAAATTTGCTTAACTTTACTCAATGATGGAAATATTATGGAAACTCACAAATGCAAGATTCAAATGTAATTTAATGCAGTGCTAGCTTATTCAATTCATCTTAAGTATATGGGATCAAAATTGACATTTGAACATAAAGGGCAAGAAGATTGCTTTTTGATATTCATCTAAATTTTGTGCCGTATATAATAACCCCTTAGCAAAATAAACTCCTTTCTCAGAAACATATTTCCCCAAGGAAGTCCTGGAAAATGTCATGACTTCTGTGGGTGATTGCTTTTAAAAACAAATACCAGTGAAAATGAACATGTTTCAAATTTTACATCTTCAACGACATTATCAGCAAGTAATGCTGGTCGTGAAAGAATATTTTTGAACTTTTCTTTCATTCAGAACAAATTAAAAAAACAGTCTAGGTTAAGAAATGTTAGCAAAATTAATAATATACATTATAGAATATTCTTAGTATATTAATACTTTTTCCACAAAAATGAATTAGTTCTTTCAATATTGTAAAATAATTGTACAAGATATTCCATTTAAGTTTTTTTAATGTTATTTTCGCGCTACAATTATTTAATTATATATTTTTAACAAGAACCATCTCTTTGTATGTAGTAGTAGATAATTTTCAAGGTATTACAGTTTATTATTTATTTAAAAATACTCTAAAAAGTGATGTTAAAATATCATAGAATTTTTTATACATTTTCTTTTTTATAACTTTTAAAAAGAAATTCAACTGTAAACAATAATGTCAATAGTCAAACTTGTGCAACATCAGATTACTGCTATGAAAATTTCTGTTTTCAAGTGACAGAAAATTATTATATAAACAAAATACATTTATATGATCCTTTTGAAGCTTTTTGCTACTTTAAATAACATTCATAATCTTTATTTTAATTTAACTAAATTCTTTATACAGTAAATACGTATGTGAATTATGAATCATTGCAAGTTAAAGTTCTTATTAGTATTATTTCTTAGTTTCTACCAGTTTTTGACACTTACTGGCAAAAACTAGTTTCTGCCATGCCGGTTTTAACCGGTTATAACCGCTGGTTTAAACCACCCCGGCAAAAACTTGTCAGCCCTGATCCTTTCACGTTTAAAGATGAATCTTTAAATGTGTCAGAAAGATTTGCGGCAAAAAAATATTTTTCTGAAAACCGCCTTAAGTCTTTTAAAAACTCGATGCTTAGTTCTGATTAAGCCTGTTTATTTCTGTAATTTTTCTCTCCGAGGGGCACTTTTATTTTTATGCAAAGCTTTCATATCCCTTTCAAACTTTTAATCCGTTAGGAAATAAAAAACAACTAAACCCATTTTCTGTTGCCGGATTATTATTATCGCTTTCGCCTCGTTACGCAACTTCCATGGGAGAAAATATTTCTTTCTATAAAACCTTAACCTTCAGTTCATTCTGATCAACTAAGCGTTAAACTAAGCAGATTCAATGTTTAAATTATGCAAGATCATCCATCCATTCTCTTAAAAGAAAAAAAAATAGTTTTAGAATATTGTTCGGTGCTTTTTATGTGCTGAAAATTATTATGAGTATTTTTTGGATTCATTCTATAAAATCGTAGAAGCACGTTATCACTTTATTGCGTTAAAAAAGATTCTTTTATTCGAATTAAAAATTCAAGACACCCATTTTTTTAAAAGAAAAAAAAAATAGTTTTAAAATAGTGCTGGATGTTTTTTATGCGCTGAAAATTACTATGAGTATTTTTGGATCTTTTTTCTAAACCGTAAAAGTACTGTATTGCGTCAAAAATGATTTTTTTAAATTAAAATTTTCCAATCCATCCATTCACTTAAAAGAAACATATTATTGCATCAAAATTGTTTTAGAATATTCTTAGATGTTTTTGATGTGCAGAAAATTACTATGAATATTTTTTTGATCCTTTCTTTGAAATCCTAGAAGCGTCAACTGATTTCGATGTGAATGTGAAGGAATTCGAAGGGATTGTAATTCCTTCGAAGAATTCGAAGGAATTACAAAGATTTCGACCAAGCTCATTGGTTATTTTCACACATGATGTAGTTTTAAAATTGCAGGTACTTCATGATATCGCGGAATTTGGCGATCATATAAATCGCTTTAAATAAAACCAGCTTGAATAGAAGCTGATTAATTTCTAAAAATTTCCTTTAGTATTGAATATTGACGAAAACTACTATTGAATCTTGTATAATCAGATTACCCTAATTTGCATCATATGTTTGAATATTATAACTTTATTTAAAACAATTAAATAAATAAATACATAAGGAATAATGCTACCTTTTCCTCCCGGCACTGGCCGGAAGGACTTTTTAAACTGTAACTATGTGTTTTAATGATATTTGTAAGCATTACAATAAAAATGATTTCTGTACTAATTTTGTATGAAAATAGATTAAGCTTTGCAGCAAAAAACATAAATAATATACAGTAGTAATAAAATATTTATATGAAAAAAATAATGAAAAACAGTTGTATATTAAATTTCAAATGAAATTTAATATATTTGCCTTTAAATCTTTACTTCAGAAACACAAAATACTTTAACTACAAATTTTAATCGGATGATTTTTAATATTTTTATTTTAACTAAAATGTATGGTGTCACACTTCTTTTTACACCCCCCCCCCCCACACCCTCTTGTGGACCTTAATCTTCCTTTCGGTTCGAGACTACAAAAATCGCCTTTTTACTTTATGTGACATCATAGGAATATTGTCCGTTGTACTTTACTTGTTGCGTCCAGATAATAACAGATAACGTCTACACTTAAAATATTTTAAATAGTTTTGCATTTGTTTTCAGCTAGTAAGTCATAAAGAAATGGACCTTATTCTTCCTTTCGGTTTGAGGCTATAAAAATCACCATTTTACTTTATGTTACGTCCCGAGAATACTGTCCATCTCATAAAACCTCCCCCCCCTCCCCCCACTCGCACAGAGACCGATTTACAAATTTGGGGGCCCCTGGGCACAGATGCTTATGGGGCCCCTTTATTGAGTAAAAAGGCGAGGCGATTGAGTAAAAAAAATGCGAGTTGAAAAAGCTATTTGCTATGATAACAACCACTACTGATTTTAATAGTTATTTTCAAATATTCAGTTTAGTAATAATTTATTTTTAAATAATCACTTCACAAATTATGAAATTTAAATGAGTAGACGTTTTATAATAAATTGTGATCTGCTGATTAATCTTTTCATATCAAAATCTATATATTTGGAATGGTAAAGTATGCAACAACGAATAATAAATTTTTCGCAAACTACAATTCTTGAAGATATTAGGTGGCTCTGCTCCATACGAGCAACGCTCACCAATCTTTAAATAATCTGATTAGAACAGAAACAGGACTGAACAAGAAAAAAAGAAAATGTTTACTCTATAAAAGTAATTAAACATGGATGTTATAAACTATGGATGCAGATAAAATAATTAAATATGGCTGTAGACAAAATATGTGATGCTATAAAAATATGTACTAAGAATACAAAAAATGTAAAATTCTATTAGATGTTGAAATTACATCAAATTGCATCAAATTTCGGAAAATAACTGAAAAATGTTCAGCATTTGGGGGTCCCTGAAAATCAGGGACCCTGGGCCCGTACCCCGAATACACTGCTGTAAATCAGGCATTGCACCTGTCCTTTCCAAGCGTGACATTGTTTGTAGATGGCCCCTAGGAAACAATTTACATATATGTTCTATACAGGCATTAAAAATTAATAAATTAATACATGAAATCTAAAAATAAAATATAAATAGTAAATGAGTAAGTGAAATTAAAAAGAAAACAGAAATTCTTTAATATTTATTCAAAAGTCTTATAATTACCAATGAAACTAAAATGAAAAGTGAGAAAAAGAAACACTAAAGAAAAGAGTAAAAAGGTAGTATTTTTTCGAAGAAAATTTGAAAACGTATGCCAGACATAAAACAGCTTTTTTGATAATAATTTTAAACACTAATTATATCTATTACATGTGGTGCATGCTCATTAAATTTTTAAATCCATTTATGATACATTTTTAATCAGTAACTTTTAAAATTGACTTCTTTTTTACTTATGTAAAATCTGTTTTAGAAGTAATCTCGCTGTGTTAGTAATAGTCCAAGAGCCAACCGCACAAAAACCTTAACTTCTCGATCACAAGAAAAAATCCTTTATTTTATGGAAGAGTAGTTATAGAGGAATCTAATGATCCATGTCTGCCGGAAGCGAAGTGGTGCATATGCCAAAAATTAATACCACTAGTGGTTGATTCGTAAGCTCAGCATTATGTTTTCCTGCACCTACAGTTGGCAAAATAACTATTTCTACACTTCATTTTTTTAAATTATAATGAAATTAAATAAAGGATTTAAGCAAAAAATACTGTAATACATTAATTTAATGCATTTTAATAATATAAAAGCAAAAACAAAAAAAAAAATCCTTTATTTTATGGAAGAGTAGTTATAGAGGAATCTAATGATCCATGTCTGCCGGAAGCGAAGTGGTGCATATGCCAAAAATTAATACCACTAGTGGTTGATTCGTAAGCTCAGCATTATGTTTTCCTGCACCTACAGTTGGCAAAATAACTATTTCTACACTTCATTTTTTTAAATTATAATGAAATTAAATAAAGGATTTAAGCAAAAAATACTGTAATACATTAATTTAATGCATTTTAATAATATAAAAGCAAAAACAAAATAAAACGAATTGATTTTTTACATTATAATAAACAAATATACAAAAATATAATGCAAAAAAAGTATTTGTACACTACATTAATGTACTATAATTGATGAAAATTTAGTTAAATGATACAAAATAATATTTTGTGTGAATTCCTTTAGCGTTTATGACTACTTCTAGATGGTGTGACATAGATTCCACAAACTTTTTTGTAGCAGTCTGGTTTATTTTATTCCATGATTCAATAAGATCTTCTTTAAAACTGTTTTTCGCTGATACATATTTTTTCGGATTTTTGCATCCAATAACATCCACAAATTTTCTAATGGATTCAAGTTTAGAGATTGCAGAGGTGTTACTAGTCGCCTTCGAGCATTGTAGAGTAACCATGTGCTGGTGATCACAGCAGTATGCTTTGATTTTTATCCTGCAGAAAGTTAAAAGCTTCCTCTACACGTAATTTCTTAGCACTGTTTAATAAATTATACCGCGACACATCAATGTATGTTAAAGCTGTCATTCCAAAGTCAATAAATTCCAAATGTCCTGCTCCATTAGAAGCTATACACCCCAAAACCATAATATTCCTCCCACCATGCTTGATAGTTTGAAGTATACGTTTTGGATCTAGAACAGTTTTATATTTACGCCAAATTTTTCGAATGCTTGGTGGTAAGAAAATTCCGAATTTTCTCTCATCAGAAAAAATTGCTGTTTTCCAAAAATCCAATGACTTCGGTATGCGAAAGTGAATTAATTCTATGCATTTTCGCCTATTTGTTTCACTGATGAATGGATTTTACCTTGAGGTTCTTCCTTTTAAATCTACATCGAGAAGAATATTTCTTATTGTTTGAGGTAATATTCTGATGTTAGAAGATGTTGCAAGGTCTCCAGCAAATTTTTGAACTGAACCCATAGGATTTTTTAAAGCTGTTTTAACAACACTCCTTTTTTCCCTCATTGTTAATTTGCTGAGAAGTCCTGGTTTAAATTGAATTTCGATGCATCCAATTTCTTCATACTTTCTCATCATGTATCCAATAGTTGTAAATGGTAATTTAATAGCTTTTCTAATTTCTTGGTATGATTTTTATTTTTATGAAGCTCAAAGATATGATTTCTTATGTTCAAAGGTACCTCTCTAGTTTTAAGTACTATTTTCAATTACTTCAAGAGCAAATTAGATTAAATGCCAGACAAACATAATATGAAGTTAATAATTATTAAAAACTACCAAATTATGCTACAACTTTGAAACACAAACATTACACACTGCGAATCTTGCTGTGGAAATGTACAAATACTTTTTTTGCAAGAAAATTTTAAACTCTTCCAGTTATTAATTTTATTTTACACCTTGATCGAAAATTTCTGTCGTTTAATTTAAATGCACAGTAAAAACACTCTATTAAAACCATTCGTGTATAAATATCTGTTTTCATTTAGTTAAATATTGAACATATTAGTGTGTACAAATAATTATTTTGCCAACTATAGTTTTACATTTTTTCATGCTTTTAATTGTATGGCAAACACAATGCTAAGCATACTATTACCACTCTTCCATAAAATAAGGGATTTTTTCTTGTGCTCGATGACTTAGGGTTTTGTGCGGTCGGCTCCTGGACTATAAACAATTTTAATAAAATTTTGAAAAGTTGAAGCAGGGGGAAAAAAAATATGGAACATCAAAACTGCAGTACTATGAAAAATTATGTAAAGTTTGCTTGTTTTGCTTTACAAAAAAATAATTTGGTACTACTCTGTTATCCCGTTGACCAAAATACTATCGCCAAATTATAAGATTAAATGCCAATAATGGATGATCGTGAATGTCAATTCAATGACATTAAATACGATACACGTGTTTAAAACGTCATTAAGGGATTTTTATTTCGACTTTTTATTTGTATCTTTATTAATATTCTACTAATTTTTTTTTTTTATTATTATTATTTAAAATAAAAATTACGTCGATGTGTATAATTTGGCTACTAGTTTGGCGATTTGTATAATTTGGCGAAATCAATCGATGGGATAACAGAGTAGTACCATTAATTTTAGTTCAAGGCATTTTACAAATCAAAGCTTCAGTATAAAAATAAGTTTTTCACCTTTTTTTTTTTTTCCCGCCCTGCGAATACAATATTAACCATCTTTCGAAATAAGCCGTCCTTCAAACATGACAATCGCTGCGAAAAAATGGAAAGTATCCTCTATGTTTTTTAGAAATAAAATTTATGATTGTTTTATGCTTAGTAAGTAAAAAGAATGTTGAAAGCTGCGTGAACATTGAGAAGAGCTACTGTGACCCTGTTCCGTTTAATTGATTGTAATATGAACCATAAATAGTAGATTGTTAAACAAGAACTTCACTTTGAATAATAGAAAATATGTCCATAAAAAACATCAAGATTATGTACTCAAAATGTTCTGCAATGGGCAAACGTATCGTTTTGAAATCGTTTAACAGGATAGGATTCTTTTGTTGCATCCATTTTATTTCACTTGCATAGTTATTTCCTTATACATGTCGTCGAACAAAAGGGTACTACTCTGTTATCCCGTCGGCCAAAATATTATCGCCAAATTATAAGATTAAATGCCAATAATGGATGATCGTGAATGTCAATTAAATGGCTTTAAATATGATACGCATGTTTAAAACGTCATTAAGTGATTTTTATTTCGACTTTTTATTTGTATTTTTATTAATATTCTACTAATTATTTGTTTTTCTTAAATAAAAATTACGTCAATATATATAATTTGGCTATTAGTTTCGCGGGTTGTATAATTTCGCGAAATCGGTCGACGGGATAACAGAGTAGTAACAAAAGTTATAACATTTCACGATTTAAAAAAAAAAAAAAAAAAAAAAAAAAAGCCGTCTTGA
Organism: Maratus speculifer; assembly: GCA_964019185.1. NCBI lineage: Eukaryota > Metazoa > Arthropoda > Arachnida > Araneae > Salticidae > Maratus > Maratus speculifer. Next base: position 247,752,430 of record OZ025301.1, on the reverse strand, counting down.
GATACATGTATTACAACAGAGAAATGTGGTACATCGTAAATAAAGATAGAAAAATCATGCGTCAAGCATAGATTATGAAATACATTCCGAACAATGTAACAAAACTTCACAGTCAATTAAGGTGTAAGATGGTGTCTAAATGAAGAATTCGAAAAACTCATAATGCTTTTGAAAATCGAATTTCTGTTATTTCTATCAATATTCGGGAAAATGTCAGATTTTTAGCGCAGCTCTGTTTATAATCTATAGATTTGTATGTATACTACATAATATGCTTAAAAAAAAGTTAATTGCATTGCACATTTGAAAATTTCCATTGAGCAATTTTCATTACTAAACAAAACTGTATCTGAAAGCTTTCTCTGTGCAGCCATGTATATGATAATTAGAATTTATACATTCCAAGTAATATTTAAAACAAATAAGAAAAATCATGCGTTAAGCATAGATTATGAAACACTTTCCAACACTTCCTGAAATCTTTAACAAAACTTAGTTATTTAGGGAAATAAGATGCTACTGTCCATAGCCAAATATGCATTCCAATACTTTTGAACAGCCCTGTATTTGATCCGTCGGTTTATATATACACTATATAATGGGAAAATTTAGTTTAGTGAGAAAATGCCTAACTGGTTGAAATTTCTCTTTCAACATTTTATTCTAATAGATGGAAAATACTTCAATACTTTTGTTCAGCCCAGTAATTTACCTAGTACCTTTATTACACGCCATTACTTTGTTAAAATTTAGTTCAAACAAACACATTCTTAAAACTACTTAAATAACATTTCCAAAAATTATCATCTATGGGTGACCATGTAGCTAATTCTTTGCGTGACCCTGCATATCATTTTATCTATATTCGACAAACATTTATTAGTATAAACTGAAAGCAGTTCAACTTAAAAATGCATAACTTACTTAAAAAACACTTTTAAGTTAATTACTCTCCCATTCAGTAACTTTTATGAGTTCTTTTGTGTAACCCTGTATATCAACTATAAAATTTATATACACCATATAATTTGCAGAACATTTAGTAAAACTTAAAAGCACATATCATAACTGAAAATGCATTTCAATCAGCCATTAGCTATCATCGATAATATACAGTACTTCGGATAAGAATATAAATTTTTAAATATTTTGTGTGTCCCTATAAATGCTAGGCACTTCATATTATACGTTAAGTATTAAGTCGTATATCAATTTCACGCGGCGTATATCAATTTTATGATACTTGAAATAGTTTAACATTATTAAAATATGTCGTAAACAATTCCCCACTTTATTATTGTGTAATGGAATTCTTTTGAGTGGCCCTGTAAATGAATAATATAACTATTATTTTGACTGCATACTTTACAGAATGCGTATTTTAGCGCACTTTGCGAATTCATGTAAATTTGAATAAGTTTGACAGGGTGTAACCCCTTTAAAATTCATTGTAAACGATTTTTTCCCGTTGGCCGTTATGTATCGGAAAAAAATTTGACCATAATAAACTAATGATAGTAGAAACTTCATGTGTGTTCATAGTGTGTCCCTGTGAATGCTATGCACTTCATATTATGCGTGAAATATTGAGTCTCAGCGGCGTTCATAAAATTTATGATTTGAAATTATTTAATATAGTTAAAATATGTCGCAAACAATTCCCCCTTTATGATTGTGAAATACAATTCTTTTGAGTGACTCTGTAAATGTTTAATAACTATTATTTTACACGCATATTTTACGCAATGCATTTTTTAGTGTACTTTGCGAATCCATATAAATTTGAATATGTTTGAACGTGTGTAACACCTTTAAAATTCCTTTGAAACGATTTTTTCCCATAGGCTGTAATGTATCGGAACACTTTTGACTATCCCTATAAATAAACTAATGATGGTAGAAATTCCATTTTCAATAGGGTTCGTGCTAGGGTAAGCATCAATAACATATAAAAAATTCATAGCAATCCTACAATATTTGCGGGAGTTACAGCGCGGAGAGACGGCCAGACGGCTAATACGGCCAGACAAACCAAATACGGCATAAACACTTTCCAACTTTGTTGGAAAGTGTTAAAAAGAAAAGGTTGAAATTAAAAAACGCGTACCACAAAGGAAAACGATTTCGAGTCGGAAACGGAAGCGAAACCGATTTTTCGGTAGATCTCTAATTTTCACTGGTAACGGTCACAAAACAATTGATGAGACAAAAATCGCGTTACATAGTATTAGTTAAATAAAAACTCTAATGCCTGTTTCAATTAGATCTGAAACTTCCCAGACAGCCGTACAACATTTTTTTCCAAAGTAAGGCAAAGTTGTCCCATGTGGAAAACTTGCCCCGGTTGATGGTATACCTGATTACTTTTACTTCGACATTGAAAAATTGTAAATAGCAACTCTGCTTGATCGCATCCAAATGTTGCGACACATTTCTGAAAAAAAAAATTTCCGTGGAGTGTGAAATCCTAACTTTTCTTGAAGTTTCTAAAGCTATAGTTCATTGGTTCTGAAACTCTTTTCGGTTCACTGCTTAATGAATCAGAACTTCAGAATGTAGGCGATGCTCCCAGAAATCAGTTCGTTTGCAACTATTACAATCCAGTGATTTAATTGTTCCATTTGCATCAGTGATGCCATTAATAGAACTATGTTCATTAATTACAGTAACGGTGGTAGCTTGAGTTGATGAGGTTAAAAGTTTTGTTAACACTTTAGGCTATAACGCGATATTAATAGGACATGTCTCCATTCGAGTATTATTATATCTTAAAAATAATCAGGTGAGTCAGTAAGAATTAATATAAATACACTAGAAGATAGCCTGTCAGAACGACGTGTTTGCATTTTTAAAAGGCCCAGAAGCAGATTTTTTTTTCTGTAATCTGCAATTCAAGCAGAAACATAAAAACAGTCTGCAGAACTTAAGGACAAATGTCCTCTTTCTCAATGGAGGGGTGACCGGATAGAATATGCCCCCCCCCCGCCCCAGGAAAACTTAAGATTGTGTTTTCAATGGTCAAAAAGTGCAATCTCTCCCTCCCGGAACTCTCTAATGTACCCCCAGAACCACGAATGTCCCTCCCAGAGAAATGTGTCTGAATTCAATACTGCTCTTGCCAGTCTCTCGCATTGAATTACATGCAATCAAAGATCCCAAGTATTTGTGATTAACATAAAAGAAAAGTAATTTAAAAAATAAGTTACTTTTATCCTTTGAATTTTTAACACCATCATACATAATCCAAAAAGGAAAGAAAATTCACTCCGGCACTATGTTTTTTTTTTCTTTTTTCTTTTTCTTTTTCTTTTTTCTTTTTTTTTTTTTTTTTTTTTTTTTGCACTTGATTGGCAAAATTAGTGTTTTTTCACAATCTTTTGCAAAAATTTGCAGATTTTTTGCGATGTTTTGGAGAAATGTTTTGGAATTATGGCTCTCTTTCGTGTCGAACTTCTTGGGATGAGGCATTTGCAGCCCGAATTCTATCACGCGACTCCTGGCTTTGCCACGCTAACCACCTTGCTTGCCGTGCATTATTCAAGCGTCGTTTTCTTGCAATAGGACTTTCGTCTACGTTCATTGCATTAAAAAATAACAGAACGATATAAAATTTATATTTTATAACCAATACTTAATAGAAAGCACTTTACACTATCGAAAACAAATGTCAACACAGTGAAGAGTAAATATCCGCACGTGAAACGTGATGTGACAAAGGAGTCATTCTCAAGAATCATTCACGGCAGAAAAGAAATTAAAGCAACCCGAATATAAAAAATTTAACAATATTGCATTAAAACGCACCTTTGCTTTCCTTAAATAAACAGTTTTAATTAAATATTGTTTTTGAAATCCTGAAAAGATTTCAAAGTGCAATAAAATGTAATGACGTCATTTACAGTTCCTACTGTAAATCTGACCAATGAGAACGCTCCATTACGACTGTGGAACGTTTTCATTGGTCAGGAAATAGATAGCCTTTAAAATTGGAGGTAACTTTTCACAATATTTTTCATAAGTTTGGAATTTGTCATTTTTGAATGGCAACAGCATTAACTTGCTTAAATCGTTTATTTATCTCGTAATTGCTGATTGTTTTATTTAGAACTTAAACATTATAATTAGTTTTTGTAGGTATAATTAGATAGTTTTTGTAGGTTTTAAAGAAAATGAGTGATGAATAAATATTTTACATGTATATTTCTATAAGTTGAACGATTAAAATATTTGTGCACGACTCGGAATACCTAAGCCTAACGTGGATGCCGAATCGCAATAAGTTTCTTTTTCTCATGGATCGGTGAACCCCGGAAACGTTATACACGGAGGGGTTTTATATATATAATAGCACTGATAGTCGTCATCTTGACCGTCCATTTGTCCGTGTTTAACAGCACAAAAAATATCTAACCAAATGATTTGAAATCTAATAAATATAATCATTGAAAAATTTAGTTGAGTCATTTCAAATTTTAGGAAAGTCGAATTAAAACTTAAAACGATACTAATAAAAGTTTTCTTCATCCTATTAAATCCTAAAATACGTAATTAATCCGATGATATCCCATGATAGATAATGATTTTAGATTGACATGGTGATGACGTCCCTCTTTAAGATGTGAGTCTTATCATTTTCGTATTACTGATTTTAATTATCTATAATCGTAACGAATTTTTATTCATGTATTTTTGCATAAGAGTGTAACAGCTATTGCACCAAGAGCTGAATATTTACAAAACTAGTGGTAGTATGATCGCACCCCATTTGCCTCGTTGACGCGCAGTTTTCAACTTGTTTTTGTTAAGACTGTTTTTAAATCAGAAAGGGCAACTTTATGATATAAGTTTTAGTTTTTTTTTTGTTGTTGTTTGTTCGGAAATGTACGAAAGTAGCAGATGTTGTTGTTCAGAAACTAATCGCACTCTCCCTTTTTTTTGTAAACACAACAGATTTTCCGGAAAATGGTGTCAAAATGGGCATTTTGAACTGACTTTTCGCGCGGGAGAAGAAAAAACAATACAAAGTAGATGAAAATCGCCTTTTAGAGTGATCAAAAAAGCTTGCAACTTAATAGGTAATTTATTAATCAAAGATAGAAAGCTGAGTTAGATTCCAAATTGCTTCCATGGTCAGGCTTTCCAATTTTATATCTTTCCGTTAAAAAGTGCATTTGTTTTTAAATGTGTCAAAATGTTTTCCGCTTGTTGAGCAGATCAGTTGACAACAGCATTAATATCAACATCTAAATAGTATTACTATATGTCTGTACATTTATTATTAATCCTTCGGTCTCATACACAAATTTTATTTGGCCGGCACCACTTTTTTAAAAGAAGTTTCCTTCAAGTACATAATTTCAAAAATGCTCTGATTAAATAAGGCAAATTTTATTTTCCTTTATTACTGATGTCAAAAACGAATTTTTGCAAGGAAAGATGATGCTACCGCAGCGGTGTTTCAGAATTTATAGTAGTGACTATAGGTGATAAAATCTGATTTCTCTGTTACAGAAGATAGGTGGGATGCATCATATACAGTCGGCTCTCGTTAATTCGAACTCGTCGGGACCACAAGAAATGTTCGAATTATAAAAAATATGAAATAAAAATATGCTTAATATGGTACTATTATAAATGAATTAATGTTATAGTGTTTTTTAAATTTATTTCATCTGTTATCATTAGAATATGACTTAATATTAAATTAGAATGTATAAATACATCGACTAATTAAAAGATTAGAAACAAGCATAATGGAAGAAAAATTTAAAGCGTCACTGATGGACAGACGGAGTACTAAGAAAGTGGATATCAAATGCATTGGATTATATGTATATTTTGTTCCGAACAATTTTCACAAAAATCAAAGAAAGAAAGTTATTCAAATGATCTGAAATCCGTGAGAAAGAAGAGAAAAATGAAAAATCGGAATTCTCGTTAGTTCGAATTAAACGAAGTCAAGAGAAAATGAGTTCGAATTAATAAAAATTTTTAACGTTATTCTGCCATTGAAAATTTCGGGACTTCATATTTAGTTCGATTTAAGCGAAGACTCGAATTATCCAATTTAGAATTAACGAGGGTCGACTGTATATTATTTCTTATATCAATATCGTTTTTTTTTATGAACATACTAAAGACACAGCGATGAATGAAGCATTTTTCGATAGGTTCAGGGAGTGGCTTTTGATGTAGTATTGTGTAAACAATTGGTGGGTAGAAATCGTGATTTTTCCTTAAAATTTTAAATACAATAGTCCCGCTATTCCGAAAATCTACCTATTCCAAATAAAGTTCAGAAAAAAATACCGATTTTTTAAACTTAAAAACAGGGGAAATTAAAAAGACATTCGTGAAAAAACGCACATTTATAGTTATAGAAAGAAATTAAATAGAGCCTAAGATTGATGAAAACACCTGAAATTAAATTGGAATGAAAGCTGGTTATAGTTGTCGGTACAGTACCTGTCGGCTTCATTTATACAATTCTGTAGAATTATTTCTAATCATGCTAAACATAAAAAATAACTATTTTACACACACTTAAGATGTAAAGTTAGTGTTTTATTCTGACGAACAGCATTGAATCGACTAAAAAACTTGTTTTTCGTCATCGTTGACTCAGATTTATATGAGGAGAAAAAACGTATTCGTTGCTATGATACTGTAGTTGTAATGTTTATTTGAAGATTCCGTTATATATTTTTAAAATGAAGGGTGATGTGTGAGCTCTACTTGTAATTTATCACTCAGTCGTTTTCAAACTGAATAATTAATGTGTGGTTTCAGAACGAAAAAGACCCTGCGTTGATATGGGATCGAAGGAGTTTATTTACAGTAGGTCATGACAGAGTACAAGCAAGAGAGAGCAGAACAGAACATAATGGAAAACACATGTATTTATAGATTTTAGTTAGGATTCTAGATTATCCAATAGTAACTCTTAATAAGAGAACCAATAGAGATCTTTGATAAGATAGCCAATCATCATTTTATGCATAAAGTGATGTAATATAAAATCAGTATGATGTCATGGGCGATTAGAATCCAACACCCTCCCTTAATCGCATCTTACATTATATTTTCATATTACATTGGAGTAAAAGTGCTTGGAGTTTAGCTTTAGGCAAAGATTTTGTCATCATATCAGCAATTTGATTATCAGTCGAAATATACTCTATTTTAATTTGATTCTCTCTGATAACATTACGGATAAATTTCAGTTTTATATCAATATGTTTCATTCTCCCATAGTTATTTTCATTAGTTATGCATTTGATGCATGATTGGTTATCTTCATACACAAAAACATTTTTAATACTTACAATTTCACAGGCAATATTTTTCATCCATAAAATGTCTTGAATACCTTTGCACAGAGCAATTATTTCAGCTTCTGTGGTTGAAAGAGCAACAGTCTTTTGTTTATTTACACACCATAATACAGGACAGTTACAAAACATTATTATGTAACCAGACACAGACTTCCTATCAATTGAGTTTGACCCCCAATCTGCATCTACATATATAGACAAATCCGAATCATCTAAATTACCCTTTTTGTAGTTTATTTTTAATTTTGCAGTACCTTTCAAGTATCTCAATATTTTCTTTAAGGCATTCCAGGCAATATCAGTAGGACGTTCCTGGAGTTGACTTAAGCAATTGACTGCAAATGAAATGTCTGGTCTGGATACATAAGCTAAATACAATAAAGACCCTATTAGTTCGCGATAAGGCCCATTAAAAGCATTACCTTTTTCAAACATAGCAGGGGTTGATTTAGGTTCAATAGGAACAGAACAAGGATTACAATCAAGCATATTGTACTTTTTCAACAATCTTAAAATGTAATGTTCCTGATCTAAAAACAGTCCTTCTGGAGTAAATTCCATTCGAATACCTAGAAATTCTGACACTTTTTCTGATTTTGACATTTGAAATTCTTTAGATAACATATCAATAATAACATTAATTTCTCTAACATTTGAACCGGAAATTAAAAGATCATCAACGTACAAAGCCATTATAATTTTTTTAGAGTTTACATCTCTTACAAAAATACAAGGTTCAGAATTAAGTTGTTTAAATCCCAGTTTAATTACAAAATTTTGAAATTTTTCATACCATTGTCGTGGGGCTTGCTTTAGGCCATACAAACTCTTTTTAAGTTTGCATTTCCTACCACTATTATCATCATACCCCTTGGGTTGATCCATATAAATAACTTCATTTAATTCACCATTTAAAAAAGCAGTTTTAACATCCAAAACATAAACATTTAAATTTTCATTCAACATAATAACTAATATGAAACGCAAGGCAGGCATGTTTATAACCGGTGAAAATGTCTGAGTATAATCGATTCCTTCTTGCTGCATGAACCCGCGAGCTACCAGCCTTGCCTTATACTTACCGTCTCTTTTCCTACGTAACACCCACTTGCAAGAGATGGCTTTTCTGTCTAATGGTAATTCCTCTAAGTCCCAGACATCGTTTTCTTTAATGGATTTCATTTCATCGTCCATGGCTAGTTCCCATTTTTGTTTTTCACTGTACGGCAAAGAGGAAATGTCATCAAAAGTTAAAGTTTCTTCTTGAGCGAGCATTGCTTCATATATTTCTGGCTCTGGATATCTTATGGGTTGTTTCTTTTCTCTAGAAGAGGATCTTATAATATTTTCATTAATTGAATTTTTATCGTTTTCAAGTTTTGTTTGCACTAAAGTTTCAGAGTCTGTTTTACTTTCATCATTTTGATTTTTAGATTCCGGATAATTTTCCTCAATATTTTCAGTTGTATGTTTAAAATTAACTGAATTTTTCTTTTCTTCATTGAATTTAACGTTTTTAGAAACAGTTATCCGATTTGTTGTGGGATCCAGTAGTCGATATCCCATTGAAGTATAGCCTACAAATATCATTTTCTTGCATTTTTCATCTAATTTCTTTCTTAAGTTAGTAGGTACAAGTGCATAGGCGTCACAGCCAAATACTCTGAGATTTTTCAAATCTGGTTTGCTATTATATTTCAAATAATATGGAGTATCATTATCAACAGAATTACTTGGCAATCTATTTTTAAGATAAGCTGCAGTTAGTACTGCTAAACCCCAATAGCTCTTAGGCAAATTGGATTCATATAGCATTGCCCTCCCTTTTTCCAAGAGAGTTCTATTAACGCGCTCAGATATTCCATTCAAATATGAAGTATATGGGGGAGCTGGATCAATTTTTATACCCACTTCATTTGTAAAATTTAAAAGTTCTCCCTCTATAAATTCTTTTGCATTATCACATCTAATTTTCTTAACGGAAGGATTTAATTTACAAAACGATATTAGTTCACGAGCTGCATCACTTTTCTTTTTAAGTAATCGAACTTCAGTAAATCGCGAAAAATCATCAGTAATAGTTAGAAAATATTTCTCACCTCCAATAGTTTCAGGAAATATGGGTCCACAAGTATCCGTGTGAATCATCAACATTGGTTCTTTTTCTCTGTTTCTCGGACCTTTGCCAGCTGGTGTTGCACTGAGTTTTGCACGAGCACAAATTTCACAAAATGATGAAGGGGTAGGTAATCCCAAATGAATCAGTGGCTGGTTACAGGGGTGTCCAAGTCTTCTGTGCCATAAGTCCTTATCGTACGTTGACGTCAAAGCACTTTCATTAGATGGAGTGAAATAACTTATATACTGTCCATGAATATCCCGATGACCGAAGCGCATTTTCTTATTATCTTTTTCGATAAATACTTCTTCATTCTTGAATATCACAGAAAATTCTGCTTTTTCTATGTTCTTGACAGAAATTAATTGTCCGTTTAGATTCGGTACATATAATACATCTTTTAAAGTTATGCATATATTCTCAGATATTGTACCCTTTATACTTCCAGTACCTTCCACATTTAACACTGCTGCCTTTGAAGCACATTTAATTGTCCCAGTTGCAGGTTTAAGAGAAGTGAACCATTCTTTGATAGAACACATATGTGATGTCGCACCTGAGTCTATGATAAATTTCCAATTATTTGTGTTTCCAGTCATAAAAGATATTTCAAAAGCTGACTGTTTTTCATCCATCTGCGTTTCTGGTTTATTTTTACAAAATTTTTTATAGTGACCTATTTTTGAACAATTGTAACATTTGACCGTTTTCATTCTACAAAATTTTGAGGTGTGGCCTTTCTTTTTGCAAAAATTGCAAAAGAGTTTTTTCTGTGCCGACATAAAAGCAATATTATCATTAAATGATTTAGTAGTATTTCTGGATTCACTCATTAATGCTTCAGCATCAATTAGTCTTTGCATAACAAATTCCAGAGTCAAGTTAGTATCAGGTTGATTTTCTAACGCAACTTTGACGGATTCAAATTCCTTCGGCAAAGACATTAAAATGTAAACAATTGTATCAATGTCACTCACCTGAGCACCAGATATCCTTAAGTCAGTAATTAATTTCAAAACATCGTCAATATGCTGTCTCATTGTAATATCTTTATTCTTTTTCATTGTGGACAGTCTTTTCCGTGTCAGTATTTGATTGATGGCTCCTTTAAGTTCATACGTTGCCTGCAGGGATTTCCAGATTTTACATGCGGTATCTTCCTTTTGAAGAGAAGATAAAATCCTATCCTCTAAAAGCGATAATAATAAAGCGTAAGCCTTTTTCGCTTTAATCACTTCTGGAGCTTTTGCTGGATCTGCTTCCTTTTCCAAGAAAACATCAAGTTCTTTCGCCGCAAAAATCGCAGTTACTCTTCTGCTCCATATTTGGAAATTATTTCCATCAAACGGAGCGACCGAATAATCCTTGTTTTCAGTCATCGTTTAAAACACCGCAGACGAAAGTAACATAAGTACTCTATGGCAATAAATTTTGCCTGACCCACTTTTCCGTTCAACGCAGAAAAACACTAAGTAAGTACGAACCACGCTCTGCTGTGGTTTCAGAACGAAAAAGACCCTGCGTTGATATGGGATCGAAGGAGTTTATTTACAGTAGGTCATGACAGAGTACAAGCAAGAGAGAGCAGAACAGAACATAATGGAAAACACATGTATTTATAGATTTTAGTTAGGATTCTAGATTATCCAATAGTAACTCTTAATAAGAGAACCAATAGAGATCTTTGATAAGATAGCCAATCATCATTTTATGCATAAAGTGATGTAATATAAAATCAGTATGATGTCATGGGCGATTAGAATCCAACATAATGGAGAAAAGGTTTCCTACCTTTTGAAGTTTTCTTTCAAACGTGGAACTGTTTCATCTTCTGGCTGATATCTGCGTCTGCAAAAAACTAGACAGATTAATCATTAGTTAATTTGCTCAATGTTGATCCAGATAGTACAACGTTGTATGATGAAGCTGCCTTTTATTTAATCGTTCTGCACTAGAATAATAAGATTCTTGACTACATAGCGACAGCAGTGACGATAGATGATTATTACTACTATTATACTCTTCCAGCACTAAGGCATGGAAGTACAATATTAAAATATTAATTACAGAGAAGAAAAACTATACTACATTGTCTTAAAGTCAGAAAACACAATATAAAGTTGCATATTTCAGCAGTTCTTTAATTTCTGTTTATTCCTGTGACGACAACATTCCGACGCAATGTGCCTGTATGGTGCTGCCACCTAGCGCTGGTGTAATATACTAACTTCACAGTTTGAAAGAGTGTTTCCCGTGGTATTTCACCACAGATGTTTTTTTTTTTTTTTTTTTTTCTTTCTTGATTATTAATAGTTACGTTCTGTTATAAGCATGCCTCACAGAAAAGTCACACATTTCACAAACTATCACGCTGCACATTTCACAAACAAATAATTGTCGGTCCGATTGGGCACAAAACATGCACACGCGATTCGTTATTTCTGACACTCCTCCTTTTTGTGTCCAACTGAGGACTGCTTAACTTGTAGTTTTTCACGCAGATACTCCAGGTGTGCCTTTGGTAAGGCTTTGGTGAGGATATCGGCTAGCATTCTTTTCGTGGGACAGTAGACTAGCTTAATGGTGCCTGTTTCACTTAAGTGGCGTATGTGGTGGTATTTCACATGTATGTGCTTTGTCTTTATTTGTGCCTTCTCATTTTTGGTAAGTTTTATGGCGGATAAATTGTCCTCGTATAGTGTAACGGGGGTTTGCTGGCGTAATTCTAGGTCGTTTAATAACTCAAGTAACCATATGACTTCTTGACTGGCGATTGACGCGGCCACGTACTCCGCTTCTGTGGAAGACAGTGCTATACAGCTTTGCTTTCTCGATGCCCATGCCAGGACATTGTTTCCTAGTTTGAATAGATTTCCGGTGGTTGATTTTCTGTCTATTCTGTCGTTCCCCCAATCTGCATCACTATATGCAGTTAATACTGGGGGTTCTGTTTTATCTATTACAAATTTAAGGTTTTTCGTGGTTAGGAGGTATCTGATTAATTTTACTATTGCCTCTCAATCGACCTCTCTTGGCGATTCATTCCTTCTTCCCAGGATATTTACGACTGATGCTATATCAGGTCTGGTTAAGGTCGCGATGTATAAAAGCGCCCCCACAGCCTGCCTGTATTTTGTGTTGTCTTCCATTAATTTTCCGTTAGGGTCTAAACTGAAATAGTTAGTGCTCATCGGCGTGTAGGTTGGTTTCGCGTTTAATAGATCAAGCTTTTCTGCGATCTGTATGATTTTGTGTTCCTGATCTAATTCTAGGTTTCCGTTCTCCGACTGTCTTATGTTTATTCCTAGATATTGTGTTACCTTTCCTAGATTTTTAATTTCGTATTCTTTTGACAGTTGTGTGTAAATTTCGTCGGTGTCCTGTTTGTCACCTGCTACTAGGATGTCGTCCACATAAACGATTATGTATGCAACCTTTCCGTTTTTAACCCTTTTGTACAGACATTTGTCCGATGCACATTCTTCGAAATTTAGATTTCTAAGTGATTTACTAATTTTTAGGTTCCATGCCCTAGCCGCTTGCTTAAGGCCATAAATCGCTTTGTTAAGACTACACACTTTATGTTCTTCCCCTTTCTTTATGTATCCTTCCGGCTGATACATATAGACCTCCTCCTCAAGGTCGCCATGTAGGAAGGCAGTTTTGACGTCTAGGTGAGTAACATTCAGATTTTTGTACACTGCTGCGTTCAGAAATGCTCGCAGTGTTGTGTGAGACACGACTGGCGCGTACGTTTCGTCGAAGTCACAACCGTATTTTTGAGCGTATCCCTTGGCGACTAGTCTAGCCTTATACCGTTCTACGGATCCATTCGCTCCCCTTTTCGCTTTGAATGTCCATTTGCATCCAATAACTCGCTTTCCCGGAATTGGTTTAATTAATTTCCATGTGTTATTTTGTTTCAGCGAATTTATCTCTTCATTTGTTGCTTCTAACCATTTGTCCCTAATTTCGTCATCTTTAATGTTTTGTATATCCGTCCACGTTTTCGGTTCCTGAATTTGGCATAGATTTGCGCTTATGCCGAAACGATTAGGAGGTACTCCGCGATTTTGTCTTTCCGACCTTCTAGGCTCGGGCGGTTTTTGCTCTGGGGCTTGAATTGAATTTTCATCGTCGTTTTCTAACTCGATTTCCACGCTATCCGCTGTCCTTTTCTGATCGTCTGGTTTTTGTTCGGTAGTAGTAATTTCTTCGCTCATAACTCCCTCTTCGATAAATTTCACGGTTCTAGAAATTATTATTTTATTTTGCCCCGTGTAGATCCGATAACCCTTGCTTCTAGGATCGTAGCCCAACATGATTCCCTCGATTGCTTTTTCATCTAATTTCCCTCTCTTAGGTTTGTCGACATAGGCAAATGCCTTACATCCAAATGTTTTAATGTTTGAAAGGTTCGGTTTTCTTTTATTCCATAGTTCGTAGGGCGTCGCGTTGTTTTCATTGGCTTTTGTTGGCAATCGATTGATTAGATACGTAGCGGTCATTACTGCTTCCCCCCAAAAATGTTTAGGTAATTTTGCATCTGATAACATGGTTCTAGCCATTTCTACTATTGTTCTATTCTTTCTTTCAGAGACGCCATTCTGGGGGGGAGAATAGGGAACACTTAGCTGTCGTTCTATTCCGTTTTCGGCTAAGTAGTTTTCGAAATCATCGCTTATGTATTCCTGTGCGTTGTCAGATCTGATTGATCTTATTGGTCTACCGAATTTATTTTTTACTAATGCTACGTATTCTTTTAGTTTAGCGAGGGCTTCCGATTTATGCGCGAGCAGATATGTCCTTGTGAATCTGCTGCAGTCATCTGTGAACGTTATGAAATATTTCTTTCCCCCCAAAGTTTCCGTCTGCATAGGCCCGCATATATCGGAGTGCTCCAGAGAACCGACTTCTCTGCTTCTATTTGAGGCGACCTTGGGGTAAGGTTTTGTCGAGAGTTTTCCTTCGACACATTTAGTGCAATATGTGTCGTGCTTGCAGTTGTTAATTTTTATACCTTCTGCTAAATTGTGATTAACTATATATTTTATATCGTCGAAATTTTATATCGTCGATCGGCCCCAATCTCCTGTGCCAAATCGATATGCAATTTGTATTGTTGCAGAATGTTTGTGTACTTAATGAATACCCGTATTCGTCTTGGGGATTTATTTCATAAAGATTGTCGTTGAGTTTTCCTGTCATAAATATGTTATTATCCTTGACGAATAAGCATGCATTTTTTTCGAAAATCACTTTTATGTTATTTTCGGTGGCCTTTTTAACCGACAATAAATTGCTCTTTAGTTCTGGGCAGTACAGCACATCCTTCAGAGTAATATAGTGTTGTTTGTCTGTTTTTAACTTTACGTCCCCCATACCTAGTGAATTAAGTCTTTTACCGTTAGCGATTGTGATGTTTCCGAAGTTACCAGCGGTGAATGTCGCAAAGTTTTCTTTTGTGGAGGTGACGTGTCTGGTGCAACCGGAGTCAACTATGTATTTGTGTGTGTCTTTTGTTTGTGTATGGTTAACCTCTGCTGACTCGCTCTCATAATTATTTTCATCTGGGAAGAGAGGAATGATCGTCTCTTTCAGGTCATCTTCTATCTTTGAGTTGCTGTTGAAGCAATAGTTTGAAGATTCCCCTTTTATTTGCCCTGAGTTTCTAGGGTGTGTTTTCGGGTTGTTATTATTATTATTGTATTGTCTGAATCTGTTGAATTCACCCCTCTGGGGCGTATTTCTCTGTTTGTTTTTTAAATAATAGCAATCTTCTCTTGAGTGGTTACTGCGACAACAATGATCACAATATTTTTTACTTTTATTAAATTTATTTGTTAATTTATATGCCGTTTCTCGGCTACGTGTATTCGAGTTTTTGTCTTCATTGCGATGAGAGAACTCATCTAACAGTTTATTTTTTACAGTTTCGATATCTAGCTGCTGACTTTCTCTCGCTTCCAGAGCGGTAATCAGCGGCGCGTAAGAGTTAGGAAGGGAACATAACATTAACGCCACAATGTGTGAGTCGTTCACGACTTCGTCAATGGCCGCCAGATCATCTCTGATACTCAAGATGTTATTTATGTGCTTATTGAGGTCCCCCCCCCCTTCTTGCAGTCTCTGCGAATATAGTTTCCTCAACAGATATAGCTTTGAAGCTAAATTGGAACGTTGGTGGAGGTTCTTTAGTTTAGTCCATATCTCTTTGGGCGTTTTTAAGCTTCGGATATGGACTATTTGTGCATCTTCGATGCAGAGACATAGTACTGCTTTGGCTTTAGCCGAGTTTTTGGTATAAGTTTCGTTTGGTGTAACGGGTGGATCGTCAGTTATATATTTCCAGAGGTCGTCTTTTATTAATAAATTTTCCATCTTAAATGACCATATGGAATAATTCTGGTCATTTAGTTTTTCTACGGCGGTTATCTCTTTTGTATTCATGATGCGTCGTATGAAAATAATTTTTTTTTTTGTTGTTGTTGTTAGTTTATATCTTAAATAACTCGACGTTATATGGCACTTAAATGTTCATTCAATATTCAGTATAAAATGAAAAACATAAAATATGTACTTTCAATATTCATTAATATGTATACATAAAATATGAATTATCAATATTAAATATTATTCACTTATTCACCACTTATTTTTTTTTCTTTCATGTATATATATATAATTTTTTTTTTATCGTAAATGGAGTGATTTGTTTTATTTAAATCCTCTTTTTCAGACTCTATAATCTTTTAAAATGAAGGGTGATGTGTGAGCTCTACTTGTAATTTATCACTCAATCGTTTTAAAACTGAATAATTAATGGAGAAAAGGTTTCCTACCTTTTGAAGTTTTCTTTCAAACGTGGAACTGTTTCATCTTCTGACTGATATCTGCGTCTGCAAAAAACTAGACAGATTAATCATTAGTTAATTTGCTCAATGTTGATCCAGATAGTACAACGTTGTATGATGAAGCTGCCTTTTATTTAATCGTTCTGCACTAGAATAATAAGATTCTTGACTACATAGCGACAGCAGTGACGATAGATGATTATTACTACTATTATACTCTTCCAGCACTAAGGCTTGGAAGTACAATATTAAAATATTAATTACAGAGAAGAAAAACTATACTACATTGTCTTAAAGTCAGAAAACACAATAGAAAGTTGCATATTTCAGCAGTTCTTTAATTTCTGTTTATTCCTGTGACGACAACATTCCGACGCAATGTGCCTGTATGGTGCTGCCACCTAGCACTGGTGTAATATACTAACTTCACAGTTTGAAAGAGTGTTTCCCGTGGTATTTCACCACAGATTTTTTTTTTTTTTTTTTTTTTTGCTTTCTTGATTATTAATAGTTACGTTCTGTTATAAGCATGCCTCACAGAAAAGTCACACATTTCACAAACTATCGCGCTGCACATTTCACAAACAAATAATTGTCGGTCCGATTGGGCACAAAACATGCACACGCGATTCGTTATTTCTGACATATATTAGTAGTAATTGTTAAGTTAAATTATTAGGAATAACAGAACCTTTTCACCACGTGCCGATCAATGCTGTGTGCTGCTGCCACTAACAAATGTCCCTGCTCTTAATTTACGCCCAGCCTTAATATTAATGAAATCCGCCTATTCCGAATTCTCCTTTAAACAGCAGTATTTGGTCCGAATTTGTTCGGAATACCGGGACTCTACTGTAAATGACAAAAATATTCATATTATTAGATAATCGAGCTATTTGGTTTAAAAATTATAGAAAATCAGTAAACTGAAAAAGAGTTTTCAAACTTCAGCTAAACAACGATTCAATATACGTACTTTTTTACTTTCTTCTATCTTTACAAGAAGAAAGTATTGGATTCATGAAAATTTTCGACTTCCGGTTTTCGACGGATTTATACGTTTTAGAAGGTCCTGAACACGTTTTGACTATTTTTAGAAAATGTCTGTCTGTGAGTCTGTGTGTCTGTGAGTCTGTGTGTCTGTCTGTGAGTCTGTCTGTATGTGACAAAAAATTTGTGGGCGCTCTATCTCAAGAACTAATGATCGAAATTTAATAAAATTTTATATTCAGTTAGACCTTGATATGAATTAGTGCCTATTGGTTTTTGGTGAAAATTGACCTGCAGGTGGCGCTGCTATACTACGTTTTTCATGATTTTCAAAATTGCTATATCTCAAGAACTAATGCACAGAATTTCACCAAACTTCAGATTCTGTGACCCCTTGATATACATAGACGCTGATTAAGTTTTGGTGTAAATTGTCCAGCAGGTGGCGCTGCTATGCCACGTTTTTCATGATTTTCATGATAGCTATATCTCAAGAACTAATGCAGAGAATTTCACCAAACTTCAGATTCTGCGATAACTTGAGATACATAGCCGCTGATAAGGTTTTGGTGTGAACTGCTCTATAGGTAGCGCTGCTATGCTACATTTTGCACGATTTTTGCGATAGCTATATCTCAAGAACTAATGCAGAGAACTTCATCAAATTTTAGTTTCTTTTACACTAGAATATATAACATAATTAGACGCTGATTACATTTTGGTATTAACCTTGCAACAGGTGGTGCAGCTATGCTGCATTTTGCACGATTTTTCCGATAGCTATATCTCAACAACCAACGCACAGAATTTCATCAAACTTCAGATTTTGTTACAAAATGACATACAACATAATTACACGATGATTACGTTTTGTTATAAATCCTTCAACTGATGGTGCTGCTGTGCTATATTTTACACGGTTTTTTTAAAACTAGCTATATCGTAAGAACTAATGCACAGAATTTCATCAAACTTCAGATTCTTTTACACCATAACATAATTAGACGCTTTTTTACGTTTTGGCATTAATTGTCCAAGATATGGTGTTGCTGTGCTACGTTTTGCAAATTTTTTGTTATAACTATATCTCAAGAACTAATGGACGAAATTCCATCAAATTTCAGTTTCTGTTAGGTCTTGATTCAAATCAATAGATGCTTATTAGGTTTTAGTATAAATTACCCAACATGAGGCACTACTAAGCTCATTTTCTCAGAATATTAATTAAATTTTGCGTTTTAGGCTTTTCGGATACCAGAATCTCATTAGGCTTTTTCAAAGGTTCGAGGAAATTCGATAGTGGGTAACTTTGGGGGTCACCACGTTTTTTTTTTTTTTAAATATTAAAATGTACTTATGAGATAGAAGAAAGTTTCGGGATTAACACATCCAACTAGTTTTATTTTTCTTTAGCATTATTTAGACACTCTATTGCTCTCTTACAAGTTTTTTCCCACTTCTAAGAACAAAACTTCAGCAATATTATTATTCTAAACGCGATGCAACATTCGAATTTTATAGTAGACATCCATTCATGTCGTTTGTTTTGTTGGTTCTCTTCATTTTTTTAATGTTTTGTTTGTTCCATTTATACTTTATTGTAAATTATAAATAGCGACAACAGCCAAATTCCAGGAAATTAAAACTAGATTCTATTCCACTAACCTTTTAAATATGGAGACTAATATTTTTGTCTCTCGCCTGTCTTATCATATAAATCTTTAAATCCTTTTTTTTTTTTTTTTTTTTTTTTTTTTTTTTTTTCTGTTGAACAGGGAAGAGGGCACAAATTAATTGAGCGACAAATAATTTTAATTCTACCATTACACCTTTCATTATAAACAGTCTCTCAACAATGTTAAAGCTTACATTTCTACAATGTGCATATCACACTCAGGGCCTGACTTAGACAGTAGGGGGGGGGGGGCCCTGTGGCAAACATTATTAGCCCCCCCTTTCTATCTTAAAATTGTTCGTGAATTATACTCAAGGGGCTGAAATTGAAATTCAAACCTATTGTATGTATGCATAAATTTCGTACCAAGTACTATTCACATCTATATATACGTAACAGCAGAAGATAGATAATTTTAACTATCCGCTTTTGTTATGATGTAACTAGTACTTTAAGGGAACGTGGAGTACGGAAACAGACTACAAAATTTTAGACAATTATTCTAAATGTGGTGCAATATTCGTCTTTTATATTAAATAATCATTCATCTCTCTCTCTCTCTTTTTTTCTTTTCATCTTCATTGGTTCCATTAATATTTTGTGATATAAATTCCAGAAAATTGAAAACTAGATACTACTCCAGTAACCTCGTAAATATCCGGACTAAAATTTTTGTCTTCATCTGGCCTAATCCCAAAAGTTCTAGCTTTTATTGCTTCCGTCGCATATGAAAAAACTTGCAAATTAATTGAGCGATAAATCATTTTAACTCTACCATAACACCTTTCATTATAAACAGTCTCACAACAATGTTAAAGCTTACATTTCTACAATATGCATATCACACTTCAACTAAATTCTTTAGCAAACTGTCTTAGTGCCTAACACTCCAAGACGACGCCTAAAAGAACAAAACTGCAGCATCATTGTTCTAAATGCGGTGCAACCAGTTGGAACGAAATTTGTTTGGGTCCTTGAACCCGTTTGCTTATTTGCTGGAATGGAATAAAAACATCCCCAAAACATGGCTGTTGGTAGGTCTTTTCATGCATGCCTTTGCTGTTGTGATTGCTCCAAGTTTCTGTATCATTATATTTGCTTGAATCTTGCGGTCCATTGGTCTGAAACACCTACTGCTCAGATGCATCCACAAACGAAGAGTTAATCACATTTTCCCTCTTTTTAGATCGATACAACTATCGCTTTTAATTGTTATCGAAAGTTAGATAAATAGGCAGTAAAGAATTTTGGAATTGGAAAAAAAAAAGGCTAAAAATTCCCTGCCATTACAATAAAAGTTACTTTTTAATGCATTTAAGTTGAACGATATTAGCATTCATTACTTAAATCTTGTAATAAATGAGTTGTAATATATTATTTTTTGGCCTTTTTTTGTTGCTGTTGAAATAATGTGTTGATGATATTAATAAAATGTTGCCATCCCACTGAAAATATTAGAATTTTAATCGATTGTAAAAGCAATGGATTTGTTTTGAAATTTTTCACAAATATAAAAAAATATGCATATAAATGGCTGAATATAAAGTACGATTATCTTAAAAGTTACTTTTTAATGAATTTAAATTGAACGATAATGACATTCATTAAAAAAAATCTTGCCATAAATGATTGTAATAGTTTATGTATTGGCTTTTTTTTGAAGTAATGTGTTGATAATATTGATAAAATGTTGCCATCCCATTGAAACTATCTAAACTGTAATTGATTGTAAAAGGAATGAAATTTGTTCTGAATTTATTCCATAAATGCTTGCAGATTTACACAGTCAACTATATCTTCTCTCTACTTATCTTTTTCAATCGTTATCGAAAGTTAGTTTAGGTGAACAGAAAAGCATCAATGGAATAAAAAAAGAAAACATTAGCTAAAAATTAACTGCTATTACTTGAAAAGTTACCTTTTCTTATGCATTTAAGCTGAACGTTATTGACATTCATTGCACAACTTTTACAATAAAATGATGTAATATTGTATTTATTGGCTCAGTTTTGGAAATAATGTATTAGCAATTTTTTTTTTTAAAGGCACATTATATCAATTTTTTGAAATCATTATATTCAACTTACTATTATAATTAGTTTAAAAATTTTGTAAGCACAAAATACTATTTAAGTTACTCAAAAATGTTTTTTTATTCACGATAAAATACACTTAAAACCTTGTACTTTGGATCATGTTTATGATCATCATTAGGGTTAAAAACAATAAAAGCCAGAGGTTGAGTCCTTTATATAAGACGGTCAGATCCAAACTTTAAAGAGAAAAAGGGGTGAGGTTATACTGCCTTATCAGACTGCTCCAAAGTTCTACAGAAATGGACATGTTCAGGTTATTATCTGTATACTATATGCCAAATTTTGTATGTACGATAATGATGTAGGATAACATAACCAAATTATATCAACGTATAGCTGAATTTGAAATTTGATGGAAATCTGCATTCTTACTTGGGATATGGCATTTGCGGGAATCATGAATAATGGATCATAACAACATCAACCATTTGCGATTTACACCAAAAAGTGATCAGTAGCAATTTATGTCAGGGGCTACGTGAATCTGAAGTTTTTATGAAAATTCTTGTGTTAGTTCTTGAGGTAGAGTTATTGCGAAATCATGAAAAATGCAGGATAGAAGTGCCACTTTTTGAGCGATTTAAACCAAAAGAAAAAAAAATCAGTACCAATTTATATCAATTACTAACTAAATCTAACGTTTTACTAAATTCCCTACTTTTATTCTTGAGATAAAGCTCCCACAAAATTTGTGTAACATACATACCGACTCACGGGCAGATCCACTAGCAGACATTTTCTAAAAACCGTCAAATTGTGTCATAATGATAATAATACACATAAAACATTTAGAATACATTAAAAATTGACATGTTTCAACTCATTTTCATTGAGTCATCTTAAAAATGTATCAATAGAAAATTACAAACACAATGAACGTGAAAAACTGAAATAAATAATTATTGAATTCATATTAAATATGACGAAATATATTTTGGATATCCGAGTACAGTCGACTCTCGTTAATTCGAACACGTCGGGACCACAAGAAAGGTTCGAATTATCCGAAGTTCGAATTAAGGAAAGTATGAGAAGAAAACATGTCTAAAATGATACTATTACAAAGGAATTAATGTTATAGTGTTTTTTTAAGTTTATTTCGTCTATTATCATTAGAGTATGACTTAATATTCAATTAGAATGTGTAACTACATAAACTAATTAAAAGATTAGAAACAAGCACGATGGAAGAAAAATTTAAAGCGACGCTGATGGACAGACGGAACGCTAAGAAAGTGGAACAAATGCATTCGATTATATGTACGATTTATGATTCGATTATATGATTTCGGAACAATTTTCACAAAATTCAAAGAAAGAAAGTTATTCAAATTATCGGAAATCCGTGAGAAAGAAAAGAAGAATGAAAAATTGGAATTTTAGTTAGTTCGAATTAAACGAAGTCAAGAGGAAATGAGTTCGAATTAATGAAAATTTTTAACGTTATCCTACCATTGAAAATTTCGGGATTTCATGTTTAATTCGAATTAAGCGAAGATTCGAATTTTCCGATTTCGAATTAACGAGAGTCGACTGTATATGATTGAATGGTTGGACTGTTTGCTGGATAACTACATAGCAGGTACATGGACGGTGTTGAAAATATAGAGGGCGTTTTATTTAATTTGAATTCAATAATTATTTATTCCAGTTTTTCACGTTCATTGCGTTTGTAATTTTCTATTTGCATTCTGAAGATGACTCAATGAAAATCAGTCGAAACAGTTCAATTTTAAATACAGTCGGCTCTCGTTAATTCGAACTCGTCGGGACAACAAGAAATGTTCGAATTATCCGAAGTTCCAATTATGGAAAATATGAAATGAAAACATGCTTAATATGATAGTATTAGAAGTGAATTAATATTACAGTGTTTTTTAAATTTATTTCGTCTGTTATAATTAGAATATGACATTAATATTAAATTAGAATGTATAAATACATAAACTAATTAAAAGATTAGAAACAAGCACAGTGGAAGAAAAATGTAAAGTGTCACTGATGGACAGACGGGGCATTAAGAAAGTGGATATCAAATGCATTGGATTATATGTATACTTGTTCGGAACAATTTTCACAAAAATCAAAGAAAGAAAGTTATTCAAATGATCTGAAATCCGTGAGAAAGAAAAGAAAAAAGTGAAATTGGAATTCTCGTTAGTTCGACTTAAACGAAGTCAAGAGAAAATAAGTTCGAATTAAAGGAAATTTTTAACGTTATTCTGCCTCTGAAAATTTCGGGACTTCATATTTAGTTCGAATTAAGGGTGTATTCGAAAAAACGCTTTTCCACCCTCAACAGCTCGAAATTTTCCGATACAATTTCAGACACATTTTTAAAAGTAGAAACATGAAATTTGCTGAGGGGATTCTTGAAGGAACGTATGAAGTGCCGTGTGATGTCTTTTTACGCTCAATTCATTAGAATTTGAGTTATAAACAATTACCTTATCAGTATGATCCCTTTTTTTCGTTCCCAAATCTCGCGCTTGGGAAAAATCGGTTCGAAATGCCGTTTTTAATTGCTTTTTTTTGCAATATTTTTTGCATTTATCAAAGAATCGATTGTCACGGCACCTTGTGTACTTTCCAAATAAGAGATTTTGAAAGTTTGGTGTATTTGAGAGCAAAAATGAATTCAAAAATAAATCGGAAAGTAAACAGTTTGAATCGAAATACACCCTTAAGCGAAGATTCGAATTATCCGATTTCGAATTAACGAGAGTCAACTGTATATTTTAAATGTTTTATTATTAAAGTGACGTCTTATAAGCAAAATAATTATTTTAATGTAAGTTCTTTACCTTTTTGTTGTAGAATATATATTATTATTATTATGATATAGTTATTAATGGACGTAATCAAGACTTACTGCTTTTATATTTCACATTGACAGTCAAATAGTGTTCAGAACCTTTTTAAACGGATGAATCCCTTGAAAACTGGATTTGGAAATTGTTGACGGATACAATATTTTTATATTGTAAAGATAGAAAGAAGTGAATACTTTGGTGAAAATTAATTGATGAAATTCTCGTCTAAAGCGTTTCAATATATCTCAATCTTCTTAAAACAATACCTGTATTAAATTGAATCTTGATCCAATATTGCATTTATTAAATTATTTTAAATATATATGATTCCAATACAATACAACTAATGTGGATTACTGATGAAACAATGATACTGCATCGAAAATCTCTAAATAATAAAACGCAGTGTAATACATAGTACACCAAACAGGTTGGTCCCCCCCCCCCCCCAAAAAAAAAAAACTGTCATTAGATCAGACGCACCCACCGAGACTGGTGTGTGGTCTGTGTTCATCCGAAGCTTGACAGCAGAAACAGAAAATTTGTCAACAAAAGGGGAAAATGACAATCTCTATTTTTTTTCAAGGGGGGGGGGGGGGGGTTGTGAACGAAAGAAATACAATTTCAAAGTGATACAAAAAATAGTAATAATTAATAATTATTAGTATTATTTTAATAGTTACAGCAGACTTTTTTTAATTACGCAGTTTTATTGCATATTTGTTAAAAAATTTTTTATTAAAAAATCTTAATTTTTTATAGTATGTTAATCACAATGCCTGGTTTACCCGAAGCATTGTAAATGCTAACAGTATGTATTAAGCCGAACTTTGCTCATCGAAACCTTTCCATATTGTCAATAATTTTTATCAGTTTTTTTTTTCTTCTTTTTCAAATTTATGTGAAAAACACAATACCTACTCACCGTCATAGAACGGACATCTACACTAATAGTTTGAAAAATGAATTTTATTAAATTAAGATTTTGCAATTTAGTGATTGTTTCTTTTTATTTTTTGTAGGTAAGAAACCTTCTACTTGTACAGGAAATCTTCTCTGAATGAAATATCACGTTAGATTTAAGTATGGTATATTTTATGTGCTTATTTATTTATTCATTGAACTTTGGTTAGAAAAATAAAATAAAATAATGTACATTTTCTTATGCATTTTAATCGGCAAATTTTAATGATTTCCCATACATTTTAGTTATTAAATTGTCAAAGCGAAAAAAAAAAAAAAAATGTCATTTGATTAGGAATTATCTCTTATTTAAATTTATGATTAAAAAAGAAATTTGGCGGGAAGATGAAAAAAAATTAAAACTTTCCTTACTAACAGCCATATTTGGCATCGGAATACTAATCTAGCCTAAAGATCGAGCTTCTCTTTAAAACACTGGATTCAAAAGAGGAAAAAAAAAAAAAAAAAAAAATACATTTTCCCCCTCAAAAATAAAAAATGTTTTTAGGACAAATTTTTCAAAAACACAAAAGGCTGAATGTAGCCTGCAGATTATTCTGTCGATTTGTGTTTTTAATAAATTTTACTCTTGAAGATGGTTCTGAGATTAAACCAAAACGTGGAGTTTTATTTTATTCGTGTGCTTTTATTTTTACAACATTTATAAATTTATGAATAAACTATATGTTTGATAGCAATCTTTATTTTGTTTAGTATGCAATTTTACAACATAAAGTCTTTAATTATAATAGAAAAGTAGTTCAAATGTAACGGATGTAACATACAGTTATTTCTTCCGCGATAAAATATTAAATTTTCATTAGTAAAAGTAGATCAAATATGTTGAAACAATTACTTGTAAACTTTCTAATTACCTCCGCATATTTCATTATTTAAATTTCCTATTCAAAATATGTCATTCTGTTTTTGCTGCATTATGTGGAAATTATTTTAATATTAATTCTTCAATTTCATGAATCATTTAAAAAATCATACACCGACGCAATCTTATCTCAAAAGAAAAAGTCTAATGGAATTTAAAAGCCTTACCTATCGATTTCGACATCAATTCTTGAATAACAATTTGTAGATCTTGAAAACGTAAACAGTAGAATAATTACATGTTAAAATACTGACAGCCTGTAATTTTTAGAGTTCTACTATTCAGAAATCGTATACTGGCAAGGGTATATGTTAGCATTTTAACATTTATATCCCAATCTTTATCTAGAAAGCTTATTAAAAAAAAAAAAATCATAGAGGAGGAAATAATTTAAATATATATTTTAACATTAATTTTCCAATCCGAACTTACAACCTCGAAGTAAGTTTTTTGGAAAATTATGCACTGACAATGATGTAGACATACATTTTAACATACATTTTTTAATCATATGCTACAATCTAGAAAACCTCATATAAAATACACTGGCACTATTTCATGATTTTACTAGCAAAAATACATTAGCACTCTTCATTTAAAGTAAAATTCCTTAAAAGAATTACATTTTGATCTCCACCAGTTTTATTTCTATGTTAGCTTAAATTTTTTTAAAACTCTACCCTCTAAGATCTACGCTCGCCAACACGCGTTCAGAGGCTAAAAACATGCTAATTTGGACGACTTTTAAATAATACTATAAAAGACTGAATTATAATTTAAAAAAAGTGGTGATGTTCCTGTAAACGGATTATTATTGCTATTAATATTTTTGTAAATAATATTGCTACCCCTATGCATCCTGAGAACAGCTATGTTCAGTTCCGGCCCGGCTCGATTATCTAAGGAAAAATTCAAGTCTGATCTCAACATGATACGGGTCTGCTGAAAATAATAATAATAATAATAATAATAATAATAATAATAATAATAATAATGATAATAATAATAATAATAATAATGTCCGATACCTGTCGCTCTCTACGGTGGACCGTTACATTTCTGTGTTGATATTGTCAAATAAGCATCGGTCCGTGACGCACATTTATACTTATTCTCGTGAAAGACATATTCATTGAAAAAAATTAATATTTTATCGGTTACGTTAAAAAAAATTTATAGCCGGCCTGGCCCGCAGTTGTCTTCATTCTGCTTGTTGGTCACTCTGCCGTGTCATCCATCGGGCCGGATCGTGTACGAATCTCGGGCCAAGCCCAGGTCCGTGCAGATCTCTATCCTAAAGTTCAACCTAGAAATTTTCTTTAAAAAATCATACACTTGGGACATCTTAAGAACAGAATTTCCAATGAATCTTTAAATGATTCACATTTTGGTTCTCATTAGTTCTTCTTTGAAAAACAATTTTGAGATCTTAAAAAATAAAACAGTAGAATGGTTATAGGCTGAAATATTGAAAACCTGTAATTTTCGGCATTTTTTCCGAAAGCCACATTTTTTTTTTCTTCCGGTGATTTACTTACCATTTATTTATTTATTTTTTTTTTGTCACTTTTATACAGTTGTTCTCGTTCCCATGTGAAAATAGTTTTTTCGTCATTGTCCTGTGTAGGATGTGATGCAGTTCTATTTTTTATCATATTTATTCAATCAACATGCATAATCATAATGTCAAATTATAAAGGTGTTTAATAATTTGTTGTGAAAACATGTATAAGTTACAAAAAATTACCATCTAAAACTTAGTATTTTCAAGTACACCCTTACTCATCCTCTGAGATCCTAGACCCGTATAGATGTACTGGAAAATACTAGGTTTTAGATGTACTATTTTCGTATTCTGTATACTCTGATGATGATTACAGGTGTATATTAAAATACTAGGTTCTAGATGCACAATTTTTGTATTTTATAAATATATTTTTTTATTTGAAAAAGTATTAAATACCTTTTAGTAAAATTTTGACTGAATTAATTCTGATTATATCTATGTAACACGTTCCATTTAAGATGAATTACTGATTCGTCAATATTTTTTATTTATATACTGGAATTGTTTAGAATTAATTTTCTAAGCCTAAAGTTCAACTTGAGAATTTTCTTTAGAAAATGATACACTTGAAACTATCTCATCTTAGGGACAGAATTTCTAACGAATCTTTAACTGATTCACAATTTGATTTCCATTAGTTCTTCTTTGAATAACAATTTATCGATCTTAAAAACGAAAACAGTAGAATGATTACAGGCTGGAGTATTGAAAGCCTATAATTTTCGGCATTTTTTCTGAAAGCCATTTTTTTTTCCGGTGATTTACTTACCTTTTTTTTTTTTCGCTTTTAAACTCTTGTTCTCGTTCACACGTGAAAAATAACTTTTTCGCCTTGTCCTGTGCAGGATGTGATACAAATCTGTTTTTTCTCTTATTTATTCACCAAACATGCATAATCATAATGTCTTCCTGCAGTTAATTCGATTTTGTTTCGATATGAGCTAAATTTCTGATTCAGTTCAATAATTAGTAAAAAAAAAACAGATAGAAGCTTGTGGATGAATCTATAATGAAATTCTGATAATCCGAAGTAATGTGTTCTAGATGTAATCTTGAAATTCAGAAATTAGATAATCAGTGCAATGATAACAATAATTAAGAATCGACCGAAATAAATTTTTAAGATCTAAACCGAATTTTGGTAGTATTCCTGTTTTCAACCGAAAACAAAAACGACAATGTCCATTTTTTAAAGTAATTAATACTTACATAAATTATGCACATACATACGCATAAATTATATAAATACGCAC
Organism: Maratus speculifer; assembly: GCA_964019185.1. Lineage (NCBI taxonomy): Eukaryota > Metazoa > Arthropoda > Arachnida > Araneae > Salticidae > Maratus > Maratus speculifer. The sequence continues at coordinate 247,723,883 of OZ025301.1, read as the reverse complement.
ACACACACACATACATATATAAGGTACCCTGGGGTAATAACGCCACGTTAAGGTTCTACCAATTTTCACGGCTCAGTTTCGGATTGTATTTTTCAAACAAATATATGATTTCATACAGCAACTCATTGACTATCTATATAAAAAAAAAATAATTTAACAATTATTCAAAAAATTAACGGCGTGATTTCTTGACCAATGCTATTTGGCGTTATTACCCACCTATATGGGTAATAACGCCATGCAAACAAAACTATGAAATAAGATGGAATAATTGCATGCAGATTGCCCAATTCTAAAAATACAAACTCTACAAACTTAGAAATTGACAAATTGCATTCTAAGCTATTGAAAATGTTCAATTTTTTGTGAAAGTGTAAGAAAAATAAAGGAGTGGTGTGTGTGTGTGTGTGTGGGGGGGGGGGGATGAGGCAAAAGAATATCAGACCGCGAGCTTCTTTTTGCTTAAAAAGGACCGCTTAAATATAATTATTAGAAACATTGCATAGTTTCAACTGTGTTTATTTGAATCAGTATTTAGGATGTAGTTTGGCCACTGTAGGGAATCAACCGGTTTATTAATACCAAGGATTGGCGTTATTATCCCGTTATAGTTATTGCGCTGTACACTTTAAATTACAAATTATCTCGAAAAGATATCCAAAATCTTCAACAACATTTTGAAAGTCCATGAAATGTACTACAAATTTATGTAATTAACAAAGTATTTCCGGATAAAAAAAATAGTCTTCACATCACAAAACTTATCTCGCAAATTTTAGATCAAGCGTTAATTTTAGTTGCTTGTAAAAACAATAAGACCTAAAAATGAAACAAATTAACTTGAAGCTGTTTTTTGCGATTTATATGACTCAAAACCCTTCTGCGCAGAGCACATGGGTGTCATTTACTAGATTATTTCATAATTATGCATAATATTAGCACTTGGCGTTATTACCCAGCCTGGCGTTATTACACCAGACCACCTTATATAAAATAATTATGTATTAATAATAATTAATTATGTATTAATTATATATATATAAAAATAATTAATATAATTATTAAATATACATAAATATTAATTAAATATAAATGTGGCTTATATCCGCTCACTCTCTGTGTCTTTAACCAAATTGTTTATATTTTCATACAAAATGAAATGTAATTAACCCATCAACAACATGGGATGATTTTCTAATTATACGAATTTTATCTGATAAAAATTTTTTTTTGAAGTATACACATCTCGATTCATTTTTTATGATGATTTTTGTAATTGTCAACTGTTATATTAGAACTTTTGTCAAAGAACAATCGAAAAACTCCTGTGATTTCAAATTGAACAATGTCTATTACTGTTAAGTCTGCAGCTCTTAGCGAAAAGTGCAAAAAGCGTCTTAAAAGTTTATTCCAATAGGCTTTACTTGTTTTACAATATGCATTTACGGCTTGAACCAGTGAAAACGGTGCAATGGAAAAAATGTCAAAATGGCAAGAAGTAAGATCTTTAAGGGTACATTCGAATCCAAATTCAGAATGCTACAAAATTTTGTAACAATTATACATTTTAGATTTCAAACGATTCGGTTTTGTAGTTTTTGCGTTGTTATATGCAGACATACAGACGGACGGGCTGAACGATGGCTATAGGTGCTATGTATTTACATAATTACGAATGCACCTAAAAAAGGTTCAGAATGCGACAAAATTATGTAACAATTATATATTTTAGATTTCAAACGATTCGTTTTTTTAGTTTTTGCGTTGTTATATACTGACATACAGATGGATGGGCGAACTACCTGAACGACAGCTTACTTAGTACGTATTTACATAATTATGAACGCACGTAAAAAAGGTTTAAATGCTTGTAATAATCTGACGGACGTCAAAAATAAAATAATTATTCAAGTATTCCGGATTCGGCATTCTCCCAAGATTTCTTGTTCCACAAAACTGGGATCCACGCGCGCAGAAATTTAGACACTGATCACTCGCTCCTCAGTACCGCAGGTCCAGTTCACGCGGACACGGCCCACAAATCAAGATTTATTGATTTGTGGATTTATGCGTTTCACCTTTGTTTTTATGTACCTAATGTATAAAATTCGATATCTAGATATACGAAGTTCATAAACTTTTATATCCAGGTTTACTTAAATTTAAAAAAATCTATATTCAGGTATGCGAAAATATTTGCTCATCTAAAAGCTGTCACGAGTGAAACAACAACAACAAAAAACAGATTTTTGTACTTGTAAAAATCTAACTGACCAAAAAAAAAAAAAAAAAAAAAAAAAAAAAAAAAAAAAAAAAAATTCAAGTATTCTTGATTTGGCATTCTCCCAAGATTTCTTATTCCACAAAACTGGGAACCACGCTCGCAGAAATTTGGACACTGATCACTCGGTCCTCAGCACTGCAGGTACAGTTCACGCGGACACGGCCCACAAATCAAGATTTATTAAGTTGTATCTCAGTTTTTTAAATCTGTATGCCAAGAACAACCCATTGAATGAATCGAATTCAGCCAAACTTAATTTAAATTACTTCACTTTGTGTAATTTTAGTATATTTGAACCTATACTGTACCAAAAATATTTTCAGCGTGTCACCTTTGTTTTTATATACTTAATGTATAAAATTCGATATCCAGATATACGAAGTTTATAAACTTCTATATCCAAGTTTACTTAAATTATAAAAAACTATATTCAGGTATGCGAAAATATTTGCTCATGTACAGTGGCGCCAACTTATATGGGCCCGTGGGGCCTAAGCCCACCCAATAATTTTGAATTCTAGCGTGCCCATTGTTCTATTCTATTCTATTTTCATTGTTCTATTACGTTGGTTATTTCATTATTATTTTATGATTCCTTTTTCTTCCTAGAACAAAATTTATTTTGCCAATGACCGCACGTTTTAATTCACCGACTGACACCCATAAATCAAAAATGACGGAAATGTAAATGTTTAACTTTTTGCTGTTTCAGTTTGTTGTCATGTTCATGATATGATAATATTACAATAAATTTTTCTGCCTGTATAAGAAAAAACGCATAAGAATATCATTTAAAAAAATTGCAAACTATTTTAAAACGTGATAGCTTAACTTAAAAGTCTCATCTTTCACCAGTTGTCTACCCTTCAAAGAAAAACAAACTGCCTCTACCATTTTACCAAAATATCTTTGAACCCACCCAATATTTTTGAGCCAATCCAATATTTTTCAAAAGTTGGCGTCACTGCTCACGTAAAAGCTGTCACGAATGAAACAATAACAACAACAAATAGATTTTTGTACTTGTAATAATCTAACTGACGTCAAAAATAAAACAATTATTCAAGTATTCCGGATTTGGCATTCCTCCATTCTTGTTCCACAAAACTTGGATCCACGCGCGCAGAAATTTGGACACTGATCACTCGGTCCTCAACACAACACCGCAGGTCCAGTTCACGCGGACACGGCCCACAAAACGCGAAATCGTCCTGAGAAATGCTCGTTTACGGATCAGTGGATGGGTAAATTGAGAGGCATTACTGGCCAGGAATGCAGCAAGATCGTTTCCAAAAAGGAAACATTTATGAAAAGATTTTACTTGTCTCGGCGACATCCGGAAGATATACATAAATGTTTGACTAAGTTGACACGGAAAAATGTAATTGGCACCCTCCCATGAACGACTGGAAACACTGTTCATATTCGAGGAAGCGTGTTTATTTTGTTTAGTGTGTATAATTGATGTCTGAATGCAAAAATTGTTTTCTTTTATTTTGTAAACTATCTTGATTTAAATGGATTATTAATCGATATTTAGATTGTTTCCTGGTATAAAAGAAACATTTGACAAGAGGGAAAAGTGACAAGTTTAGGAAGTTGTCATGATAAACGTGAATGAAAGATGTTTATTAACTACAACGTGAAAAAAAAGTTGCTTACTTAGATCAGCACTATAGTTTAGTAATTACAGAATTCAGGGTCCGACTTAGGCTATCTAGTGCTCCGAGCAAGCATCATTCTGGGGGCCTTCTATCCGTCCATGTCCATACAAAATTAATCATAAGGTCCGTAACATTAAAAATTGGTCGATTCAAAAAGTGGTCTCTTAAGGCCCCTATCCCTGCCCGTGAAGATGCTCGTGAGCTAAAGCTATTCCTATGGAGAAGCATTTTTCTAATAACTCTATCGCATTATGACATTTCTAAATAATTGTTTTTTGCATTAAATAGCCGAGGTCCCACTCAAGATCGCTCCTTGATTACTTTTTCGATTTTGGTCGCAGATATTTTTTATAAGGTTACTTTCACTTTCTGAACCGGTTCTGAAAGAGAAACTAACTTTATAAAAAATATCTGCGACCAAAATGGAAAAAGAAATCAAGGAGCGATCTTCAGAGAGGAACCACGGCTATCCAATGTAAAAAACGAAGAAAAAAAATTAAAAAATGTCAAAATGCGAAAGAGTTATTAGAAAAATGCCTCCCCATAGGAATAGCATTAGCTCGTGAACGTCTTCGCGGGCAGGGACAGGGGCCTTAATGGAGGTCTAGTTTAAGTCTAATTTTTGATTGTTGGAAAAATGCAGTAACAAATATTGTACGAAAATTTATCTTCTACATTAAGAAAAAACAAAAACAAAAACAAAACTTTTATCTAAATTCATAAATTAATTGCTAAAAAATTTGAAAAAATGCATCTATATTAAATTTGTAGAAAAGGTATCTATTTAGCAGGAAATAAAAATTAAAAAATAATAAAAATAAACTGATTTTTATCCAAAAGATTTTAACTGTCATCTAAGGTGTTATTATTGCCCAAGAATGCAATATCATTTTCAGAAAGGAAACACTTCTAAAAAGATTTTTTTATTTCACCAACATCCGGAAGAGATACATAAATGTTTGACAAAGTTGACACGGAAAAATGTAACGGGTACCCTCCCATGAAGGACTAAAACTGTCATATCTAGGAAGTCCGTTTTATTCAGAAGTTATCTAATTTAAATGTTTTATGTTTCTTGGAAATAACTTGATTTAAATGGATTATTAATCGGTATTAAATCGGGTTGAATCGATTGTTTCCTTGAACAAAAGAACTTGTGATCGGAAAAAAGTGACAAGTATAGGAAGTTATCAAGACATAATATAGTTATTAAATACTAAATGATGCAGCAGACTTTTTTTTTCTTCTTAAGACTGTTATCAATAAGCGCAAAACATTTTGACACATTTACAAATTCGTTTTTTAACAGAAAGATATAAAATTAGGAGACTTCACTATGGAATCGATTTCGAATCAAATTTATGTGATCACGCGTTTTTCTTTCTTTGTGAAATTTTTTTTTTTTTTTTTTTGGCTTTTCTCGGGAAATGTGGTTCAAAACGACAACTTCAATGTCTTGTTCTAAAAAAATCTAAAAAAATCATTTTTTTTTTTTGCGTTTGACCCCCCCCCCCCCCCCCCCAGAAAATGAGTACAGTTAGATAGTTTCTGACTAAAAACACCTACTAGTTTCACGCGCTTTCGAACAAAAATAAATTAAAACTAATGTCGCAGAGTTGTCCCTTTTGATTTAAGAACACCTTTGAATTACTATTTACAATAAGTTCTAAGCTAGTACAAAGTAACTGAAATTTAATCAGCTAAAACTTTTAACTGAAGAGACTGCATTCGTCCCTAGTCTTAATCTTAAAGTATTACTGTGTTAATCGAAATAAATTATTCCGTATATGACAGGTTTGCAAAAAAACTTCAATTAAAATTTAAAACAAGAATGAAAAATCATGCGTCAATCACAGATTATGAAGCCCTTTTCAACACATCCAGAATAATGTAACAAAACTGCACCGTTCAATAACTTGAAATAGAAGTTTAATCGAACTATTTGGAAGCACATAAATACATTTGAAATCCCAATTTCAGCAGTTCCCATCTACAGTCGGAATATTATCAGAATAGAATTTTTTAAGCAGCCCTGTATAGGATATATAGATTTGTATTTATCATGCCAAAAAATTAGTTTAGTTTGAAAATAAATATTCCAGTCGAAAATCCCCTTTCAACAGTTTTCGTGAATAAGGAGAATGGTAAGTGAATCCCTTTTTGAAGCCCTGTAAACGAGGTATAGAATTTATGCACAAAGAATAAAATAAAAAAATTGTCCAATTTAAAGCGCATACCGAAATTGAAAACGAACAGTTATTGCTCGAAGACAGTACTGTAATCGATTTCTTTTGTGTGTCTTTGTAAATGAACGGTAATTGCTATGCATGCAGTATTCGTTAGAACCATCTTGCTATGAAATTCAGTGATTTATATCAAATTCAAGACATTTCAAATGTTGTAATGTCACTAAAACTATTTTTCCACAATGACCATAATGTACAGTAATTCTTTTGAGTGTCCCTGTAAATAAACTAATAATGCTATGCACTTTTTATTCCATATCGAACATGCCATAGTAAACATCAATCACTTATATCAATTGCATGAAAATCCGACTTTATTTACGTAAATTAGAGCGTGGACAGATGGCCAGATGGCCGGACAAACCGAATTCATAAACACTTTTAAACTTTGTTAGAAAGTGCTAGAAAGGTCAGGCCACGTTGCAGGGCCGTTGCTAAGGGGGCGCTATCGGCGGCTCAGCCCCCCCCCCTAAAATATTTTGAGCTCCCCCTTCAAAAGATTCCAAGGTCACTAAATGAACTTATCTTCCGATAATACAAACGAAATTCAGTTCAAAAGACTAATTTAGTTTTGAGACACCTTCAGAATTTTGCAAAATTACTAAATTGTAGCTAAAGTAAGTGTTTCAACACTTTCTCATCGTATTTGTACATACGAAACTAACATGATGTTTAATTTTGCACCAGTTATACACTCAAAATTTTCATCATCATATAGTTTTCTTAGCATAAATTGAAGTTATTACAACAGTTTAATACGAAACATTGTACCTACAATGTGAATATGCACTCATTTATCTTTCTGCGTCAAAGAGAGAGGGAGAGAAAAAAATTATGAACCCCCCCCCCCCTGCATTCTGTTGAGCCCCCCTACTGTTCACTTCTAGCTACGGTCCTGCCACGTTGATGGCTGTTATTGGTTTTAGGTTTTTTTTTTTTTTTTTTTTTTTTTTTTTTTTTTTTTTGCCACAATTGGCTTTTTGTTTCTCAGTGCATAAAATAATGATTTCATCATTATTATCATAATGTTTTTCATAGTAATGCGTCATAAATCAACAAGCATAAATACATGATTCATAACTGGCAAAATTTTTTCTTTACTATAAAAATGTGTGTAACAACAACTTATTATGAATCAACTGACATAAATTTATGATTCATAACTCTAATGTTATAAAATCAAGTTTTAGGTAATTTCTTCATAATGGCCTATAATGATAGATGAATTATACTTCATTACTTTGTGATACAAATCCTGTTTTTAAATGCAATTACCGGTAACGTTTTGATTACATTTATTCTGTGAAATCAAATGATGAAAATTACTTTCAAATTATTTGTTTTAACTTAATTTCTTTTTATTTCTGTATAAATTTACAGCTTGAGACTTTTAACATAAAATTATTCTTAATTTTAATTTATGCAATCGCAGAGTAATTTTTTTTTCTAACTCTTTTATTTAATCACTTCGTGACGAGCGTGTTTCATAAAAATTTTAATCTTTTATTCCCGGTTTTTTAAAGCAGGAATCTTTACCTAATTCAATCGCAGGGTTGGGTTTCTGACGTCAGAAACTGGTTTTTGACATGACAAGTGCCAAAAACCGGTTTAAACCGTCAAAAACGTGTAATGCGCTTTAAAACATTTTAAGAACATTGAATAAGTCTTAATGACTTAAGTAATTTTTTATTTAAAATTAATATTAATTAATATTAATATTAATAATTAAATAATTAATATTAATAATTTCTGTAATTTAATTATTACAAAAAAAATTACTTTAGTTGCAATAAAACGTATATATATGCATAGAATGTTGAAACAGAAGAAAATGATTTTGTACAGTTAATCTGGATCAATTTTATCCCACAGCATCTTATAGCACATAACCAATTTAACACATTTATTTACACTCAAACGATTTCTGAGTTTAGAGTGTATGAAGTCAAAGTTAGAAAATGCTCTCTCGATTCATGCTGAGCTATCAGGGCTTGATAGCAGAAGCATTGCTAGTTGAGCAAGTTTGCAGGCAGGCCAAATTTTCTGATTTATGACAGATTTTTTTTTCTTTTTTTTTTCCGGAAATGATAATATACATAGTAATAGTGAATTTTTAATATTACATCTAATGTTGCATATGTGTGACGGATATTTAATGTAATTTTACAGATCACTATAGTATTTGAGGTTTTTGACATGACGGTTTAAACCATAGTTTAAACCGGATAAAACCACTCACTGTCAAAAACTTGCCAACCCTGTTCAATCGTAAAAGAGTAATCTTTATATGTTGAGTTATTCCATGGTTCCTTAAGGCAAAGTATCAGGTGTAAAAAGTAAAGAAATAAAATTTTGATTATCCAATAATTAAAATAAAAAATATATAATATATAATAAACTCTCGTTTTCCTCCAAACTTTTGTGCATATATTTTTTAAGTCTTAATTTATTTGCAACTGAACCAGTTTTGTTCTCATTGTAGTTTTTAATCATACGTTTTACTGAAAGTGAAAATAGATATTTAATAATAATAATTGAAATTCGCAATTGTTTTCTAAAACATTTTAAAGGCAAATATGACGTATTTTCAGGTTTTCTCGTTCGATCAGAAAGTATGTCAGGAACCAGTCATTTATTATTCTGCTCCAAAGTATGTGAATGCATCATAAAAATGTGCATTTCTATTTCATTTTTGAAAACCATTGCATAATTTCACTATTTATTAATCGCTGCTCCTTTGTTCGTGCCCATGTCAATCTCTTACTACTTTAATAAATAAACTATAGCTCTTATAATAACAGAAATTATGTTAAAACAAACTATATTTACTTTATCAGCAGGCTATCTTGTTGTTATCTTATTCTAATACTTGATGTAGAGAAACTCGAAATTGCCTGTTTGTGTTTAATAATACATTTAAAAAATACATTACATTTAATTAAAATGCTCGTAAGGTAAGTAAAAAAAAAATAACATGCTGTAATGCAGTAATAACATACTTTCTCTATTTGCTAAAATGTGTAAGATGAAAACTTTAAAAGCCTTAAAAATAATTTTTTTTAGATTGTTTGCATGTTTCGTCTTTATCTGAGCCAGTTTCAAAACAAATAAATATGAAAATTTCAAAATTACACGATCTATGATGTAATGATCTGAATTCAATTCTTAATTATTCTTTCAGATCACACACCTTATTTGTTATTTTACCTTAGGTGTTTATTATCACATTTGTTACCATAGACCAACTCGAGCCATAAATTTGCTAAGTTAAATGAGGATGTATAATTACATGGGGTATTGTAATGTTTTACAATCTGTATGGTTTTTATTATAATAAAATAATAAATGGATATATCATAGATTGGAGTGAAAAAATATTTTGGAAATTTAACTGGATGGTTTCTTCTTGTTATAATCTTGTAATAATTTTTCTATTTTATATCAGCTGCATGCCCCGCTTTTCTATACTTAAATTTCATATTGTTACTTCATAGTTAAGGATAGGGAAATAAACATCCGACGTAAAGAAAAGAAAAAAAAAAATTATGTTTTATGAAAGCGTACGTGAAAAATTGAGTGACTTTCTGATCGTACAATTTTATAATATTCTCAGTTATTTGTTTTAAAAAGGACTCGGATAGAAACAAAATATGTAAACAGTCAGAATATGCTTATTTATTTGTTCTGAAAAAGGCTTGGATAGAGACGAAATATATAAACAGTCAAACTATTTTTATTTATTTATTTTGAAAATGGCTCGGATAGAGACGAAATAATTATTTAATCAGTCAAAATATTCTTATTTATTTGTTTTTAAAACGGCTCGGATAGAGACTATATATGTAACAGTCAGAATATTCTTAGTTATTTGTTTTTAAAATAGCTTGGATATAGACGGAATTCATAAACAACCAGAATATTCTCATTTATTTGTTTTGAAAAAGGTTCGGATAGAGACGAAATATGTAAAAAATCAGAATATTCTTATTTATTTGTTTTGAAAAGGACTAAGAGATGAAATATGTAAAAAGTGATAATATTAATATTTATTTGATTTGATAATGACTCGGATAGACGAAATATGTAAACAGTCATAAAATTCGTATTTATTTGTTTTGAAAATGACTCGGATAGAGACGAAATATGTAAACAATTAGGATATTCGTATTTATTTCTTTTAAAAATGGCTGGGAGAGAGAGGAAATGTGTAAACAGTCTAATAAAAATATTTTTACTATTTTTAAAATATCAATTTTACATCTTTCAGCCATTAAAATGAGTATACAATTGTTCTTTTCAAAGAATAATAATAAAAATTTGAGCTTACAATTGTAAAATAATTGCATATTTTCATTTTTCAACAAGTTACCTTGTTAAGCCTTTTTATATTATTTTCAAAATAACGAATGGCGAAAATTCCGAAATTCTTGTTTATCTCACAAAAAGCCCATCACAATTCTGTGCAAAAACAATGGCTCATAATGTCAGATCAGGGTTAACAAACAAGTGAAATCAACAGAGTGAGTAGTTTCCCGTGTTGTTGCACTCTTTAAAACAGCAGAAAGCATTTTTTCTAGCTGTAAACGTGAAAAGGTATTTAAAATTTTATAACTGACATGTCAAATTAGGATAGCGTGCTTTGTAGATGACATTGTGCGTTTTAGAGTGAAGCATTGATATTATCTTAAATAGCGCGAATTTTAACGTGGGATTAATTTAAAACGAATTTTTCCATTTATATTGGAACCGATTAACGTCTTAATTGTTAAAAAATTTAATCTTTGAAGATAAAAAAAATGGAAATACATATTTTTTAAATGTTAAGTGACAGTGTTACTTGTTGCTTTTACTCGCTGTAAAAACATTGAGCCATTTTTTTAGCATAAAACATTTTTATCACTGATAAAAAAATATTGTTACAGAACTAATTATGTTGTGGATTAGAAGAATTATGGAAGATTTTTTTATGAATGATGTACACATTTTTCGTCAATGCATTTGTCACTATTAATTTTCTCCATTAATTTTCCATATTAATTTTCTTAATTAATGATTTCTTGTATTAATAAAAGGATGCCTTCTTTTTAAGTGGTGTATATGGGTGATTCTACGATAAGAGGTAATTTGTACGGCAATCCGTTTAAAACAGATTTGTTATTCTATATGTTGCTATTTTTTGCAATGAATCGCATCATCTTAATGTACTTTATTAAATAACATCACGATTGAATGCCTAATTAAAACATATTTTTCTGAATTTTCTTACAAAGTCTAAAAAAGTTTCTCCCCTGGCATGTCCCCTTGCCGGTTTCAATTTAACTTTCAAACAATACATATATTTTTTCCGTCAGATGCTTAGCTAAAGTATGTTTAATTGGAATTTAAGTAATTATACTTACGTATTATAAAATAAAAAATAAAATAATTTTGTTAATTTCAAATAATTTTTAAAATTAATTTTGTCCCACTTTTTTTGTGTATCTACCCTGTCAAATTTCGTTCCGCTGAAAAAAATATAAAATCAAGGATGGCTATATCGGAAGTAGCGCTTAAGGACATCTATTGGCTTGAAGTTAGCAATATTAAACGCGCAAGCCATTTAAGCGTCACCATTTTTAGTTGTTGCGACGCGACCGTGCGGTGTAGTGCTTTCGCACGGTGATCGTGTATCTCCCCTGGTAAGTCATAAAACTTATAATATTCATTTAATTCAATTGCATTTACTGCCCTAATTAAACAATACGGTAATAATTAAAGTGAAATACACAATTAACCCAAAAACTAATTCAGTCAGTTAAAAAATATGAATTTACATGAAAATGACTCTCCCCTGCCATATTTCCCTGGCAAGATAACTGCCAGGGGAGCGAGTCACTGACCAGAAAAAGTTATAAAATATGTATAATGTGACTTGCCCTTATATGAAAAAGTAAATAAACGGGACAAAAATCATAATTTAAAGGTTTTTGATCAAACTCAAACTTTTCTTTTTGGCCGAATTCTCTATGTTTTTGAACCTTTTATCGTAGAATCACCCATATTGGATTGCTTATGCATCAGTGTGGTCCCCAATTAAATTTTACAACAGTAGTATAGAGCTGAAGAAATTATAAATTCTGACAATGACACTGTTGTATTACAACATTTTATGCCAAGTCCTGCTCCCAGTTTTAACTGTTTTCATACGTTTGTTTGTAGGACAAGCACAGTGATGAACGTACGAGTGAACCACTAGTGGTATTAATTTTTGGCGTATGCACCACTTCACTTTCGGCAAACATGGATCATTCGATTCCCCTATAACTACCCTTCCATAAGGTTTTTTTTTAAGCTATTGCATAGCTTTTATCGCGGGCTTTGAGCCCGGCGACCGAATCCAAAAATTCCGTAACGACAAATATCCTAACAGATCCGTAACGAAAAAACCTAACACTCGGCTACCGTCGTTTCACTTCGGCAGACTTCGGAATGGTATCCTTCGGTAGACTTCGGCAGACATTGACGCGGTATTTTTCAGATATTTAGAGGATATCAAGTCTCAAACTTATATATCTTATTTCAGTTACTATAAATCTATAGTTTCAATAATAAAAATTCCTGATAGAATGTGTATAGAAAAGAATTGTCTTAAAATAAAACAAGGTAGGATAATGTAGCTTTTGGTAAGAGGAGACCCGCCCAATGGTGAGGATCGAAAAATTTAAATGCTTATAACTCGCGATCTCATTTTCGTAGCGCGGCCAAATTTTGTTTGGTAATTTATTATGAGACAGTGTTAATTTTTGGTGAAAGGAGACCCCCCACGGTGAGCGTCGAAAAATTTAAAATGCTTATAACTCGCGATCTGATTTTCGTATCGGGGCCAAATTTTGTTTGGTAATTTAGTATGAGACAGTGTTAATTTTTGGTGAAAGGAGATCCCGCCCCCCCCCCCCCCCCCATGGAGAGGGTCGAAAATTTTAAAATGCTTATAACTCGCGATCTAATTTTCGTATCGCGGCAAAATTTTGTTTGGTAATTTATTATGAGAGAGTGTTAATTTTTGGTGACAGGAGACCCCCCCACGGTGAGGGTCGAAAAATTTAAAATGTTTATAACTCGCGATCAATTTTCGTAGCGCGGCCAAATTTTGTTTGGTAATTTATTATGAGACAGTGTTACTTTTGGTGACAGGAGACCCCCCACGGTGAGGGTCGAAAAAGTTAAAATGCTTATAATTCGCAGTCTAATTTTCGTATCGCGGCCAAATTTTGTTTGGTAATTTATTATGAGACTGTGTTAATATTTAGTGACAGGAGATCCCCCATGAAGAGGGTCGAAAATTTTAAAATGCTTATAACTCGCGATCTAGTTTTCGTATCGCGGCCAAATTTTGTTTGGTAATTTAGTATGAGACAGTGTTAATTTTTGGTGAAAGGAAACCCCCACCCCATGGTGAGGGTCGAAAATTTTAAAATGCTTATAACCCGTGATCTAATTTTCGTAGCGCGGCCAAATTTTGTTTGGTATTTTATTATGAGAGAGTGTTAATTTTTGGTGACAGGAGACCCCCCACGGTGAGGGTCGAAAAATTTAAAATGTTTATAACTCGCGATCAATTTTCGTAGCGCGGCCAAATTTTGTTTGGTAATTTATTATGCGACAGTGTTACTTTTGGTGACAGGAGACCCCCACGGTGAGGGTCGAAAAAGTTAAAATGCTTATAATTCGCCGTCTAATTTTCGTATCGCGGCCAAATTTTGTTTGGTAATTTATTATGAGACAGTGTTACTTTTGGTGACAGGAGACCCCCCACGGTGAGGGTCGAAAAATTTAAAATGCTTATAACTCGCGATCTGATTTTCGTATCGGGGCCAAATTTTGTTTGGTAATTTAGTATGAGACAGTGTTAATTTTTGGTGAAAGGAGATCCCGCCCCCCCCCCCATGGAGAGGGTCGAAAATTTTAAAATGCTTATAACTCGCGATCTAATTTTCGTATCGCGGCTAAATTTTGTTTGGTAATTTATTATGAGAGAGTGTTAATTTTTGGTGACAGGAGACCCCGACGGTGAGGGTCGAAAAATTTAAAATGCTTATAACTCGCAGTCTAATTTTCATATCGCGGCCAAATTTTGTTTGGTAATTTATTATGAGACAGTGTTACTTTTGGTGACAGGAGACCCCCCACGGTGAGGGTCGAAAAATTTAAAGTTCTTATAACTCGCGATCTAATTTTCGTAGCGCGGCCAAATTTTGTTTGGTAATTTATTATGAGACTGTGTTAATATTTAGTGACAGGAGATCCCCCATGAAGAGGGTCGAAAATTTTAAAATGCTTATAACTCGCGATCTAATTTTCGTATCGGGGCCAAATTTTGTTTGGTAATTTAGTATGAGACAGTGTTAATTTTCGGTGAAAGGAGATCCCCCCCCCCCCATGGTGAGAGTCGAAAATTTTAAAATGCTTATAACTCGCGATCTAATTTTCGTATCGCGGCAAAATTTTGTTTGGTAATTTATTATGAGAGAGTGTTAATTTTTGGTGACAGGAGACCCCCCACGGTGGGGGGTCGAAAAATTTAAAATGTTTATAACTCGCGATCAATTTTCGTAGCGCGGCCAAATTTTGTTTGGTAATTTATTATGAGACAGTGTTACTTTTGGCGACAGGAGACCCCCCACAGTGAGGGTCAAAAAATTTAAAATGCTTATAACTCGCGATCTAATTTTCGTAGCGCGGCCAAATTTTGTTTGGTAATTTATTATGAGACTGTGTTAATATTTAGTGACAGGAGATCCCCCATGGAGAGGGTCGAAAATTTTAAAATGCTTATAACTCGCGATCTAATTTTCGTAGCGCGGCCAAATTTTGTTTGGTAATTTATTATGAGACTGTGTTAATATTTAGTGACAGGAGATCCCCCCACGGTGAGGGTGGAAAAATTTAAAATGCTTATAACTCGCGATCTAATTTTCGTAGCGCGGCGAAATTTCGTTTGGTAATTTATTATGAGAGAAAATTCATTTTTGGTGACAGAAGGCCTCCCCCCCCCCCACGGTGAGGGTCGAAAAATTTTAAATGTTTTTAACTCGCGATCAATTTTCGTAGCGCGGCCAAATTTTGTTTGATAATTTATTATGAGACAGTGTTAATTTTTGGTAACAGGGGATCCCCCATGGTGAGGGTCGAAAAATTTAAAATGCCTATAACTCGCGATCTAAATTTCGTAGTGCGGCCAAATTTTGTTTGGTAATTTATTATGAGACAGTGTTAATTTTTGGTGACAGGAGACCCCCACGGTGAGGTTCGGAAAATTTAAAATGCTTCTAACTCGCGATCTAATTTTCGTAGCGCGGCCAAATTTTGTTTGTAATTTATTAAGGTATTGCATAGCTTTTATCGCGGGCTTTGGGCGCGGCGAAAGAATCTAGAAATTCTGTAACGAGAAAAAAACCTAACCCTCTGGCTAACGTTGCTTCAGTTTGGCAGACTTCGGCACGGTATCCTTCCGTAGACTTCGGCAGACATTGACGCAGTATCTTTCAGATAGTTTGAGAATATCAAGTCTTAAACTTATGTTTTTTATTTCAGCTACCATAAACGTATAGTTTCAATGATGAAAATTCCTGATTAACCTACATGTATTGTGAGATAATAAAAATATTTTAAATGATATTAACTTCTCATTTGTTCAATGCATAAAAAAAAATTTTTATCGGTCATCACGCTCAAAATGTTTAGCTTGAATTAATATCAAAGACAAAAAAACTGCATAAATAAAAAATAAATAAATAATTATAATTGCATAAGTTGATGAAAAATGCTATGCAATAGCTTTACCGCGGCAGTCCCCGAGTGCCACACGTATTTTTTTTTTTTTTTTTTTTTTTTACCATTGAAAAATGGTTGTTGTTTTCGGTGGAGGATTGACAAAATGACGTGGTCACTTTTGAATTTAAATTAAATTCTTTACTTTTAGAAGAATTTTTATTTGAATTTAAATTAAATTCTTTACTTTTAGAAGAATTTTTATTTGATTTTAAATTAAATTCTTTACTTTTAGAAGAATTTTTATTTGAATTTAAATTAAATTAAATTAAAATAATATAAAGGTTTTTTCCTTCTGTTTGATAACATAGTTTTTTGTGCAGTCAGCTTTTGGACTATTAAAGGTTAATTTGTTATGTTCTGAATATAGAATGACAGAAACTCTGAAATTGTCAGTTTTCTTTTATTTAACAAAAAATTTATCGCAACCAAATAGAATAAATAATGGCTGTTAATGTCGGATCAGAATTAATAAAGAATTAAATCCACAGGATGAGTAGCTTGCCGTGTTGTTAAACACGTGAAAAAAAAAAGTAGAGAGTGTTTCTAAGTGTATAGAAGTGAATATTTATTTTTTAAGCCTTTCAAATTGACAGGTTAAATTAGGATAGCAGAGGATTAGACTAATGGGATAGACTATTTTTTTTTTGTGGATCATATTATTTGTTTTCAAGGAAAATATGTCAAATTGTTGGCATTTAAAAAGGTGCAAGAGTTTATAAACATCGATTTGTGACAGAAAAAAGAAATGCATAATTTTATTATCTATTATTATTTTTTTCGTATTGATAAGCATTTAAGAGGCTGCTTCACTCACGCGAAAGCACATTTCGTTAATGTTAATCCTATGTAAAAAATTGTTTTCATATCAATATTTTTAGGTATTATTATTATTATTATTATTATTATTATTATTATTATTATTATTATTATTATTATTATTATTATTATTATTTTGCTTTGATTTGTTGAGATAGATTACGATATGAGGACTAGCTCAGATCGATTTGTACAAATTCTTTTTTAATTTTCGATTTTTTTTTCTTTTTTTAATTAGGATACTTTTACTTTCAAGGCCAATTTTAGAAAAAAAAAAAAAAAAAAAAAAAAAAAAAAAAAAAAAACCTGCAAAGGAACTTGAAAAAGTAAACAAGTTGGAAATTGTACGTGAAGCGTAGCAAATGAGGTGCGTTCGTACGATAACGAAGTTTTAAAAATATCACTCTTATATATCAATCTCATAAAATTGTAAATAGTTAATTACAATTAAAATGCGCACCCATGTTCTCCCTATACCATTATGCAATGCAATACTTTTGTGTGGACTTGTAAATCAATAACAAATGTCCTTTGCACCACAGATTATGCAAAATGTATATTATAATATGTACTTTATAGATGAATATAAATTTTACTATGTTCGAATGAGTGCAACATCATTAAAATGCATTTGAAACTTTTTTCTCATTGACCGTAATGTAATGGAATACTTTTGATTATCCCTATAATTGATCTATGAATCCGATTTTCATAAAATTTTAAATAACTTGACAAAATTATGTAATAATTATGTATTTTAAATTTCAAACTTGTAAAATGCATTTGAAATTTTTTTCTCCATTGACCGTAATGTAACGGAATACTTTTGATTGTCCCTGTAATTGATCTATTCATCTGATTTTTATAAAATTTAAAAAGACTCGAAAAAATTATGTAATAATTATATATTTTAAATTTCAAACGATTCGGTTGGCTAGTTTTTGCGTCGTTATATACGGACGGACGGACTGAACGACAATTATAGGTGCTACGTATTTACATAATTACTAACCAAATTACTGCTAATAATAAATAATAATAATAAATAATAATAATAATAATAATAATAATAATAATAATAATAATAATAATAACAGTTAATAATAATAATAATAATAATAATAATAATAATTAATAATAATAATAATAATAATAATAATAATAATAATAATAATAATAATAATAATTAATAATAATAATAACAATAAATAATAAATAATAATAATAAATAATAATAAATAATAATAAACTACCATAACTACTAACCAAAACCGATATGTAAATAGTAATTTTACATAATTACTAACCAAAGTAAATAAAATTATTTAAAAATATTGATATGCAAACGACATCCCGACAAATTTCTTCAATAACATTCACAATAGCAAACAGATGTTTTCGCTTATGATTCCATGTCAATCTGTAGGAAAACTTTGAAGCATGATTAATCATTATCTGATATAATTATTAAAATACGATTTTCGCCATTAGAAAGGAGATTTCAAATACTGAAGGTGTGCACTTTTAAAAATCATCTCCTTAAATTTTAAGTATGTAAAAAACCCCTATAAACACTGAAAATTCTACTTGATAATATTTTATCATCCTTTTAAAAAAAATTTAAAATGTACGCTAACAAATTTTAAAAGCGCTCATTAATGGTATCTGACATCGACTTTTTGAATTTATGCGCTCACCGAATGTCTGCTGCAATTACAGAAAAAAATGGCAATTTAAAAATGGGTAGAAAAATACCCGAATCGGGTAGAAAGGTTCTTAGACAGGAAGTTACCCATTTTAGGATCATATGCCTGTTTTGGTTACCACAGTGTAGCTATATTTTGGGCATTGTTAAATGCCCATTTTGGGTATGTTTATACATTTATTCAAATTGGGTATTTAACTTGCCCACACAGTGATAACCAAATCAGGCATATGAACCCAAATTGGATAACCTCCTGCTTAAGAATCTTTCTACCCGATTCGGGTATTTTCTATCCGTTTAGGTCTTATTTTTTTCTGAAACTAATGGTGTTTTGCACAATTTGCAAGCGTTGTGCTGGTGTAAGTCTGTTAATAATGAAATGGCAAAATTTACTGACAAGGAAGGTCTTTTTACTGGGCATACTCAAAATATGTTGAAAAAATGCTAGTGAAACTATTATGTATGTAACAAAGGATCCCTTAAATTTAGCGGTGGAATTCCAGTAGAAAGTCTGTAAAAAAAATAAAATACTTTCCAATAATCTGAATGAAAACGTTTATTATGCATGTATTTTTTTTTTTTTTTTTTTTTTTTTTTTTTTTTTTTTTTTTATTGCATATACTTGTTGCGTTGCTTCAGTTATTTAATTTTATCACAGGAAAAATATTTTCAATGATATGGCAGAAATGTCTGTCACTTAATTTTTGATTCAATTTTTGTCTCAATTTTTGACATTTGATTTTTAATTGTTTAATTTGTTTGTTTTATATTTTTCATGTTGCAAATACTATTTATTTTATTAGTATTATTAGTACTATTAACTTGTATAATTACATTTGCAGCAATATTAATTTAAACTGTTTTGCAGAATAATAAATAATTTCTTTTTATTATCCATTAGAATAAAATTTTGCCATTTCCTTATCCTCCAATCGAAGATCTTTTTACCTCTGTACAAAAATAAAGTCTGCATGAAGAAAACTATCACTATACCTTGCCATAGCGAAGAACTCGTAGTTTCCATAACAACAAAATCAAATCAGTAATGCTCAAATCGGACTTATTTTTGAGCTCGAAACGATTTAAATCAATTTGAATTTTATTTAAATCATAAAATATGATAGTTAAATTTCATTATAAATACATATAAGTATAAATAACAAAACTGTAGTTAAATAAAAAAAACTTAAAAATGAGAAAACTAAAATTATTTTAATTAAACCTGTTTAAAAAAATTCAACATAAAAAGTTTTTTCCTTAAAAAGTTATTCGACATAAAAGTTTATTTTTTAAAAAATTATTTCATAGCTAACTGATAATAAATCGCCAAATAAATGAAATTTCCATTATTTTTTTTTTTACGGACGCTGTATCAAAGTTTCACCGATTTTTTTATTATTTTTTTAATTTAAATATATAAACATTATATATCAACATGAGAAGAACAGTAGGTAATTTTTAAAGATTTTTCTGAGTATGCCCGTATGGAGACCTTCCTTATGAGCACAAATTATCTGTCAGTAATCAAATTGACTGTGACTTGAAACATTGTTGCCAACTTCAGAACCACACCTCTAAAATTAAAAAAAAAACCTATTTATCATTCAGTTTCATCGTGTTTATACGCAGGTCTGTTTTTTAAATGGATAAATATTAATTCTTTTAAAATAAATTCAAAAGATGAAATAAGGATTATATTTACCTTTTTTTAAAACAAAAGCTACCTTGTTAAGCAATTTTTCATTTTATGTTCTGTTCTATATAACAAATGATGAAAATTCAGAAATCGTCTGTTCTTGTTTACTTTACAAAACACCCATCACAAAGCTACAGAGAAAACAATGGTTTCAGATTGTAATACAATGTCGGATCTGGATTAACAAACAAATGAAATCAACAGAGAACTTGCCGAGTTGATGAACACGTGAAAATAGCAGAAAACATTTATAACTGACTTATAAACTTTTATAACTGACAGGTTAAATTAGGATAGCGTGTTTGGTAAATGTGTGTTCTTGAGTCAAACAGTTTTGCTGACAGTTTGGCTGGTACAAACTTTATCGAGTTAGTAATTTAAAATGAAATAGTTTTCTTTTTATATTTATGTGGCAGATCTTTTTTTTTTTAAATAAATGTATTAGTAGATTAACAAAGCATTAACAAATGAGAGAGGTTCTAGAGTTAGTCTGTTTGTTTATTTTATCATTGTTTTTCTATATTTCAAACAATAAATACACAAATAAGTTGAATATAATCCATCAGTCAGTAAAACTTAATGTAGAGTAACTATGCGATTTATTTTTCAGGACAAATGGACTGATGACCATTTTTCATATTACTTTTTTCTAAATAATGAGTGACGAAATCTCGGAAATCGCTTATTCTTGTTTATTTTGCAGAAAACTCTATTACAATTTTGTAGAACATAATTTAACAATGTCGTATCAAGTTTAATAAACAAATTAAAACAAATAGCATGTCGTGAATATGGTAAAGACTGAAAATGGTAGAAAGCATTTTCAAAATGCAAATGCGAACCGATATTTAAATATTTATATCTGACAGGTTAAATTAGGTAACGGGTTTTGTAGATGATATGATTTATTTTCGGAAGAATATGGGTACTACTTGGTTATCCCGTCGACCAAAAAACGATCGCCGATGAGCATATAAGATTAAATGCTAATAATAAACTATCGTGAATGTCACATTCATCGACATTAAATTCTCTACACGTGTTTAAAACGCCTTTAAATGATTTTTATTTCGACTTTTTTTATTTGTATTTTTATTAATATTCTACTAATTATTATTTTTTTCTTGTTATTTAAAATGAAAATTATGTCAATATGTATAATTTGTCTATGACTTTGGCGATTTGTATAATTTGGTGAAATCGGTCGACGGGATAACCAAGTGGTACCGAAATATGATAGAGTTGATACTTCAAAAGGTACAAGAATTTAACAAATAATTATTTATGGCAATACAGTAGGGTCAATCCATTTCAAGTGGTCCAGAAAATATTTTTTTGGTCGCTCGACCATTTTTAAAAAATCTGAAATTTTTTGTACAACAACCCTAACATGACGGAAGTTCAAAATGACCGTTCTTTTAATTTTACTATTTTTTGTTTGTGCATGGCGGCTATCTTTGTTTCATCGTGTGCAGCGATTTTCTCAGATACTAGGATACACAAAATTGTAAATATCTCGTCTTCTATTTTCCCAATTGAAATGGGATTTGCTGCATTTTGTTCAGAATAAAATAGGCTAAATATACAATGATAGAAAAAGTTTGAGAAAAAAATTTTACAGGTGAAAGTTTATCACAAAATGTACGATTTTTTCCAAAATCTATCCGTTTGAAAGAGGAAAATTTTCATGCAAGGGAAACTGTCAACCTTACACAATTTTTTCTACAAATAGGTCAAAAGTACGTGTACTCATACACCAAGTTCCAGATCTGGGAGTTAATTTCTCTTTGCGAAAAAAATTCCGAAATTCGTCAAAAATTTCAAAAATCGCACTTTTTAGGCTTTGATATCTCTGGTGGGGCACGAGATAAAACTCTGAAATTTCGGCCTATGATTATATCATGTAGTAGCGTTATGTACAAAAAATTTCAAGAAGGAGATTTGACTACAAGTTGAGATATGACATGGAAAATATGTGAAAACAATACTGTCAAACTATTGTAAACCTACTATGTAATTGTTCAACAAGATTGTCAACCTTGCACAATTTTTTCTACAAATAGGTCAGAAGTGTGTGTACTCATACACCAAGTCCCATCTCTGGGAAATGATTTCTCTTTCCGAAAAAAAATTCCAAAATCAGTCGAAAATTTCAAAAATCGCACTTTTTAGGCTTTGATATCTCTGGTGGAGCACGAAATAGAAATCTGAAATTCTGGCCTTTGATAGTATTGTGTAGTATTGTTATGTACAAAAAATTTCAAGAAGGAGATTTGACTACAAGCTGAGATACGGTGATTTAAAAAATGTTAAGAAATGCTATTACGAGTACATTAGGAGAAATGAGATTAGTCTATTTTATTACAATATTTACACAGAAAATATCGTTTCTTGAAAACAGTTAAATAATAAACATTTAATTTACAATATACTATGTATGCTCAGCAAAGAGCTTAACAATATTTACGAGAGATGTTATGAATTCGACCAGTTACTGTTATCAGACCATCAGGTTGTTCTTTCTAAAAATTTTATTTGAAGCCCCCCACGTCTTGTCATCCCTTGTTAACTTGAATGAAATTCTTTAGGTTTAATAACTGAAGCCATGTCAACTCGATCAGCTGCAACTCGATCCATTGTCTGTAATTTACTTTTCCTGAAATGTGTTCCGAGTAAAATTGTTGCAATAGCATTTCTAGTAGATTTGTTCATCTGGACAAATAGTGTATTGACTTAGCATACATTCTGAATTGTTCAAATCACACAGAAGCATTTGAAAAAAATATTTGTAACTAACATTTAACTTTGTACCATAAATAATTAATTTAAAATTTTGGAGGTATGAACAATTATATAGTACGTTACAATAGTTTGACAGTATTGTTTTCACATATTGTTCATGTCATATCTCAGCTTGTAGTCCAAATCTCCTTCTTGAAATTTTTTATACATAACACTACTACCCAATACTATAAAAAGCCAGAATTTCAGATTTTTATCTCGTGCTCCACCAGAGATATCAAAGCCTAAAAAGTGCGATTTTTGAAATTTTCGACGAATTTCGGAATTTTTTTCGCAAAGAGAAATCATTTCCCAGATTTGGGACTTGGTGTATGAGTACACGCACTTTTGACCTATTTATAGAAAAAATTGTGCAAGGTTGACAATCTTGTTGAACAGTTACATAGTAGGTTTACAATAGTTTGGCAGTATTGTTTTCACATATTTTCCATGTCATATCTCAGCTTGTAGTCAAATCTCCTTCTTGAAATTTTTTGTACATAACGCTACTATACGATACAATCGTAGGCCAAAATTTCAGATTTTTATCTCGTGCCCCACCAGAGATATCAAAGCCTAAAAAGTGCGATTTTTGAAATTTTTGACGAATTTCGGAATTTTTTTCGCAAAGAGATATTAACTCCCAGATCTGGGACTTGGTGTATGAGTACACGCACTTTTGACTTATTTGTAGAAAAAATTGTGTAAGGTTGACAGTTTCCCTTGCATGAAAATTTTCCTCTTGCAAACGGATAGATTTTGGAAAAAATCGTAAACTTTGTGCTAAAATTTCACCTGTAAAAATTTATTTTTCAAAATTTTTCTATCACTTTAAATTTAACCTATTTTATTCTGAACAAAATGCTGCAAACCCCATTTCAATTGGGGAAATAGAAGACGAGATATTTACAATTTTGTGTATCCTAGTATCTGAGAAAATCGCTGCACATGATAAAACAAAGATGGCCGCCAAGCACAAACAAAAAATAGTAGAATTAAAATAACGGTCATTTTGAACTTCCATCATGTTAGGATTGTTGTACAAAAAATTTCAGATTTTTTAAAAATAGTCGAGCGACCAGTGCTGGACCACTTGAAATGGATTGACCCAGTACAATATGCTGAGTTGCTATACAGACGACTATTTTTATATTCTGTCAGCACCAGTACTTTTCTAATATAATTTTTGAAGTAATATTTCACTTGTAAATGTCAGTGTCTGTAAAGGATTTCTGTTTGGAGAAAGTGGTGCCAGTTAAAATTACAAAATAGTTGTCAGTGGAGGTCCTGAATTTGTTATTCTCACGCAGATTCTTGAGTATGTAAACACACAAGAGTAATTAGTCGCATATTTGGCGAATATTATTTCGAAAAAAAAAAGTGTTAAATTTATATTGCAAATGTTGAAAATCAGAGTAAAATGACATTGCAAATCAGGGTCCTGTAAATAAGAATCTTCAAAAGGGTTGTGGTGAAGGAAATATAGTAGGATTCGTCGAATATCATCTGATTTTTTTGGTGCTTTGTGTGCCCACGGTACCTCAAATAAAGTTGTAGCACAAGGTTGGCCAACCTTTTAGTTGTCGCGTGCTAAATTTTATCAAAAAAAATTTTTATGTCCCCATGGCGTGCCAACATAGTAATTGTAAAAAACAAAAAAAAAATTAATGCATAAATAATGCATAAGATTGCATATAATTAATGCATTAATTGCATAAATAATGGATTAAAATAGAATTTATCTGTTATGATTTAAAATGCAAGAGGGATGCACATGAAAGTACTTATTATGTACTGTAATTACAAAAACAAACATATTTTTAAAATTAATTTTAAAAAATGCGATGTAATTTTATTTCTGTTGTTGCACCTTAATATTTAGTTAATTTTAATGCATACTGAATCGGATTTATCTGACAAGTGTTTTTAGTTCGAATTTCGATATTATTATTTTCTGAAAACATAGACTCAAAAGCAAAAAAATTCAGAAAAATTGTTAAAATTTCAAATGTCTGTTTCTTTGAATAGCTGAGAAATAAATTCAAAGTTGCCATCGAAAATTCGCAGTATCTAACAAATTCTTGTCAGTAGTTTTCAAATATTGTCTTTTTTTTTTTTTTTTTTGAAAAAATTTGGAGATAATAAGTCATTAAATTGTGACGTATGCCATAATTAAATTTTTCAACTTCCATTTAATAGAAATTCAGAAAAATCAGTCGCGATTTTATATAACCTGAATTTATTTTGATTTCGATCCACAAACAGTGCCGTGCCAAAAATATTCCTTCGCTTACCATAGGTTCGCCGACCCTGCGTGTAGCATATACCTTCGCGTAGAAGATATATTGTCTGTCTGTTGCATATATCTTATTTTTTTAAACTACAGTATTCGTCATCAATTTCTTGAGAAAGTTCCAATAAAGGAAGTACAAAAGGTTAATTCTTTTTCGTAAATATCGGTATTGTAATTTTTGCTTCCTTTGATTTAGTCACGTTCTAATTTAAATACTAAATTTGAAAATTAAAATGATCAAAATAGTGAATTGAGAATAAGCTGAGATCCTTTTTTTTTTTAAATTAGGAAATGGTTGTGTTTTTTTTTTATATAAAGTTTTAATGCACTAATCTTAATCAAAACATTACAGAACAATATGATCTTGTTAAATTAAGGTTTTCGATGATAAATGACTAATAAAATAAAAGTCAAAACGAAAATTAGTAAAAACACTTGAGAATCGAATGTTGCATATGTATGTTTTCTTTTGACAATTGTTATCTTACAAGCGTTGTTATGGAAACCAATATGAATGGGTCTACAGACCTCCACACACTTTTTTTACTTTTTCATACACATTTCGCACGAACTTATGTTTTATCAATGTTATCAAGTTAATCTTCTCAGCGATATCCCACGAAGAAGACATTAAAAAATTCACCTTAATTCCTCTTGTCATTGAAGAATTGATTAATTTTCTTTATCTAAAACTTTGTAGCAATCAACTTCAAAGAAAAAGTTTTTCTGATTAACATATAGATGTTTTTCTTTCATAAATGTTTGCACATAACACCTGGAGAATACTCAGATTTTGGCATAAATATATATATATATATATATATATATATATATATATATATATATATATATATATATATATATATATATATATATATATATATATAATGTTGCCATCGAAAATTCGCAGTATCTAACAAATTCTTGTCAGTAATTTTCAAATATTGTCTTTTTTTTTTTTTTTTTTGAAAAAATTTGGAGATAATAAGTCATTAAATTGTGACGTATGCCATAATTAAATTTTTCAACTTCCATTTAATAGAAATTCAGAAAAATCAGTCGCGATTTTATATAACCTGAATTTATTTTGATTTCGATCCACAAACAGTGCCGTGCCAAAAATATTCCTTCGCTTACCATAGGTTCGCCGACCCTGCGTGTAGCATATACCTTCGCGTAGAAGATATATTGTCTGTCTGTTGCATATATCTTATTTTTTTAAACTACAGTATTCGTCATCAATTTCTTGAGAAAGTTCCAATAAAGGAAGTACAAAAGGTTAATTCTTTTTCGTAAATATCGGTATTGTAATTTTTGCTTCCTTTGATTTAGTCACGTTCTAATTTAAATACTAAATTTGAAAATTAAAATGATCAAAATAGTGAATTGAGAATAAGCTGAGATCCTTTTTTTTTAAACTAGGAAATGGTTGTGTTTTTTTTTATATAAAGTTTTAATGCACTAATCTTAATCAAAACATTACAGAACAATATGATCTTGTTAAATTAAGGTTTTCGATGATAAATGACTAATAAAATAAAAGTCAAAACGAAAATTAGTAAAAACACTTGAGAATCGAATGTTGCATATGTATGTTTTCTTTTGACAATTGTTATCTTACAAGCGTTGTTATGGAAACCAATATGAATGGGTCTACAGACCTCCACACACTTTTTTTACTTTTTCATACACATTTCGCACGAACTTATGTTTTATCAATGTTATCAAGTTAATCTTCTCAGCGATATCCCACGAAGAAGACATTAAAAAATTCACCTTAATTCCTCTTGTCATTGAAGAATTGATTAATTTTCTTTATCTAAAACTTTGTAGCAATCAACTTCAAAGAAAAAGTTTTTCTGATTAACTATATAGATGTTTTTCTTTCATAAATGTTTGCACATAACACCTGGAGAATACTCAGATTTTGGCATAAATATATATATATATATATAAATGAAATGGTTTGTATGTGTGAAAAATAAAATCGTCATCAATATTTTCTTATTAATTGTGTCAGAAAAAAAAAAAAGTCGGAAATCGCACATTAGACGTAAAAAATGAGGTGCGTTCGTACTATAATGCTGTTTTTTAAAATATACAGTACTTCGGATACAATATACACTATCCGAATTCTTTTGTATGTTCATCTTTGTAAATATTAAATGCTTTTAATTATACAGAAATTAACTTATAGTAAACCTTAGCAACGTATATCAATTTAATAAAATTGGAAACAGTTTAACATAATTAAAACCCGCCTCAAACAATGCTTCCCTTTATACTATTATGTAATAGAATACTTTTGTGTGGCACTGTAAAATAATAAAAAATATTCTTTGCATCACAGATTGTACAGAAATTATATTTTAGTATATATTTTATAGATGCATACTAACTGTATTATGTTCAAAAGAGAGTCACTTGGAACTATTGGTAAAGACTGAAAATGGTAGAAAGCATTTTCAAAATGTAAATGCGAACCAATATTTAAATATTTATATCTGACAGGTTAAATTAGGTTAACGGGTTTCGTAGATGACCTGATTTATTTTTGGAAGAAATATGATAGAGTTGATACTTTAAAAGGTACTAGAATTTAACCAATAATTATTTATGGCAATACAGTACAATATGCTGAGCTGCTATACAAGCGACTATTTTTATATTCTGTCTGTACCAGTACTTCTCTAATATAATTTTTGAAGTAATATTTCATTTGCAGATTTTGTCAGTGTCTATAAAGGATTTCTGTTTGGGGAAAGTGGTGCCAGTTAAAATTACAAAATAGTCGTCAGTGGCGGTCCTGAATTTGTTATTTTCACGCAGATTCTTGAGTATGTAAACACACAAGAGTAATCAGTCGCATATTTGGCGAATATTATTTCGAAAAAAAAAAAGTGTTAAATTTATATTGCAAATGTTGAAAATCAGAGTAAAATGACATTGCAAATCAGGGTCCTGTAAATAAGAATCTTCAAAAGGGTTGTGGTGAAGGAAATATAGTAGCATTCGTCGCATATCATCTGATTTTTTTGGTGCTTTGTGTGCCCACGGTTCCTCAAATAAAGTTGTAGCACAAGGTTGGCCAACCTTTTTGTTGTCGCGTGCTAAATTTTATCAAAAAAATTTTTTATGTCCCCATGGCGTGCCAACATAGTAATTGTAAAAAAATATATATATATATATATATATATATATATATATATATATATATATATATATATATATATATATATATATATATACATAAATAATGGATTAAAATAGAATTTATCTGTTATGATTTAAAATGCAAGAGGGATGCACATGAAAGTACTTATTATGCACTGTAATTACAAAAACAAACATATTTTTAAAATTAATTTTAAAAAATGCGATGTAATTTTATTTCTGTTGTTGCACCTTAATATTTAGTTAATTTTAATGCATACTGAATCGGATTTATCTGACAAGTGTTTTTAGTTCGAATTTCGATATTATTATTTTCTGAAAACATAGACTCAAAAGCAAAAAAATTCAGAAAAATTGTTAAAATTTCAAATGTCTGTTTCTTTGAATAGCTGAGAAATAAATTCAAAGTTGCCATCGAAAATTCGCAGTATCTAACAAATTCTTGTCAGTAGTTTTCAAATATTGTCTTTTTTTTTTTTTTTTTCTTTTTTTGAAAAAATTTGGAGATAATAAGTCATTAAATTGTGACGTATCCCATAATTAAATTTTTCAACTTCCATTTAATAGAAATTCAGAAAAATCAGTCGCGATTTTATATAACCTGAATTTATTTTGATTTCGAGCCACAAACAGTGCCGTGCCAAAAATATTCCTTCGCGTACCATAGGTTCGCCGACCCTGCGTGTAGCATATACCTTAGCGTAGAAGATATACTGTCTGTCTGTTGCATATATCTTTTTTTTTTAAAACTACAGTATTCGTCATCAATTTCTTGAGAAAGTTCCAATAAAGGAAGTACAAAAGGTTAATTCTTTTTCGTAAATATCGGTATTGTAATTTTTGCTTCCTTTGATTTAGTCACGTTCTAATTTAAATACTAAATTTGAAAATTAAAATGATCAAAATAGTGAATTGAGAATAAGCTGAGATCCTTTTTTTTTAAATTAGGAAATGGTTGTGTTTTTTTTTATATAAAGTTTTAATGCACTAATCTTAATCAAAACATTACAGAACAATATGATCTTGTTAAATTAACGTTTTCGATGATAAATGACTAATAAAATAAAAGTCAAAACGAAAATTAGTAAAAGCACTTGAGAATCGAATGTTGCATATGTATGTTTTCTTTTGACAATTGTTATCTTACAAGCGTTGTTATGGAAACCAATATGAATGGGTCTACAGACCTCCACACACTTTTTTTACTTTTTCATACACATTTCGCGCGAACTTATGTTTTATCAATGTTATCAAGTTAATCTTCTCAGCGATATCCCACGAAGAAGACATTAAAAAATTCACCTTAATTCCTCTTGTCATTGAAGAATTGATTAATTTTCTTTATCTAAAACTTTGTAGCAATCAACTTCAAAGAAAAAGTTTTTCTGATTAACTATATAGATGTTTTTCTTTCATAAATGTTTGCACATAACACCTGGAGAATACTCAGATTTTGGCATAAATAAATATATATATATATATATATAAATGAAATGGTTTGTATGTGTGAAAAATAAAATCTTCATCAATATTTTCTTATTAATTGTGTCAGAAAAAAAAAAAAAAGTCGGAAATCGCACATTAGACGTAACAAATGAGGTGCGTTCGTACTATAACGATGTTTTTTAAAATATACAGTACTTCGGATACAATATACACTATCCGAATTCTTTTGTATGTTCATCTTTGTAAATATTAAATGCTTTTTATTATACAGAAATTAACTTATAGTAAACCTTAGCCACGTATATCAATTTAATAAAATTGGAAACAGTTTAACATAATTAAAAACCGCCTCAAACAATGCTTCCCTTTATACTATTATGTAATAGAATACTTTTGTGTGGCACTGTAAAATAATAAAAAATATTCTTTGCATCACAGATTGTACAGAAATTATATTTTAGTATATATTTTATAGATGCATACTAACTGTATTATGTTCAAAAGAGAGTTACTTGGAACTATTTTCTCCCCACTGACCGTAATGTGACGAAATAATTTTGACTGTCCATGTAATTGAACTATATATCCGATTTTCATAAAATTTCAAATGAAACGACAAAATTATATAATAATTATATATTTTAAATTTCAAACGATTCGGTTTGGGTAGTTTTTGCGTTGTTTTATGAGGACAGACGAACGGACGGATGGACGGATTGAACGCCGACTATAGGTGCTACGAATTTACATAATTACAAACGCTCCTAAAAAGCAAACGAAAAAAAAAAAAAAAACTGACACCTATACAGTTTTTAAATGCATTGCGACGTGATATTATACGAATATTAATATAATGCATCATAAATAATTATTTGAACATTTGAATATTGGATTAAAATTCAAATGAATTCAACAAAGAAAACGTACATGCACAGAATAAAAGCAATGCATAGTTACAAAAATTTTATTTCTTTTATTTATTCGCAATATTGTGTGCTTCACCAAATTGTCTTTCATTTTTTACTCCCTTTGTTCCCAAATTTTAGATTAGTTAATGGCTATGCATTTTCTTTTATTTATAAAACACTTCAGAATATATTTCGAGAACATTCAGTGTTTCATTCGTTATATGATTATGATTATTTCTGTGTGACATCAAATATAGATTCAGATTTGGTAATCGAATTACAAGGCAAAATTGCTCCATTAAAGCAGAGTCAAAGACATTGGTAAATAAAAGTAATAAATTGGTTTGTTTTATTTTTAGGATAAACAAAGGTCTTCACCAATTAATGTTTTCCTGTCCAACGATTTCCACGATAAACTGAAATTTTCTTTTATCCGAAACTCTTCAGAATATTTTTTCTAGCACATAAAGCGTTTCTTTCTAAAATTTCATTCACTATAAATGATTCTGATTATCTCTGTGTGACATCGAATATGATTCAGATTTGGTTATCATATTGGAAGATAAAATTACTCCATTAAAACAGGGTCAAACACAGTGGCGTCAACTTTTGAAAAATATTGGTTGGGCTCAAAAAGTTTTGAACAAATACAAAAATATTGGGTGGGCTTGATTAATAATGGGGTGGATGGAGATGTAAAATTATTGGGTGCGCCCGTGCCCTATGGGCCCATATAAGTTGGCGCCACTGGTCAATGACATTGGTAAATAATAATAGTGAATTAGTTTGTTATATTTGTTGGATAAACAAAGGTCTTCAGCAGTTGATGTTTTCCTGTCAAACGATTTCCAAGAAAAACTAAAATTTTCTTTTATTCAAAATATATTTCTAGAGCATCCAGCATATCTGTCTAAAATTTCATTCGTTATAAATGATTCTGATTATCTCTGTGTGACATCGAATATAGATTCAGATTTGGTTATCGAATTGCAAGGCAAAATTGCTCCATTAAAAGAGGGTCAAAGACATTGGTAAATAAAAATAGTGAATTAATTTGTTTTATTTATGGAATAAACAAAGGTCTTCAGCAATTGATGTTTTCCTGTCAAACGATTTCCAAGAAAAACCGAAAGGGTTTCAGATTTTAATCGCATGAAGGGGGTAACCTTTACATCCTCATGTGAACATTTGAGTATCGAATCAAGATAAAAAGATTACGCCTGAGAAAAGCGTGTTCAAAAACATAATTTCCCAGAGAAAGGAGTATATAGATGTTAGTGGCAGAACCGGTCGTTTTTCTGCAGCCTAGTTTTCTATTCTATTGTGAACCATCATTTGGCATCACGGAAACGCTTATTCTAGAAACTAAAAAGACGAACAAAAAAAAAAAACCAAAAAAAATATATCGTCTGCTGAAAAACTCTCTTCTGTTTTGGCAGTCGAGTGGGGTTTAACGTGAGGCACGTGATAAATGATTATACATTTACTGAAACGGTAAGACATGAGCATTGTGTTTATGGAAATTAAGAAATTAAGAATGGTTTGTTAAGTTGTATAACTTAATTGAAAGTAAAGTTGTGGCCAAATTTTAAACAAATGCGAAAGGAAATTGCTTTAAAGGATTAAGTAAATGTAACAATAGGTGGAAAGTAAACTGTTTAGTTACTTCACTGAATAGAAAAAGTAGATAAGCTCTTAATTTGTCTTAACCCGAAAGGAAAGGAAACAGTTAACGTAACGCTTTCTTGTTATTTTTAAGTATAAAATGAAAAATATATATATATAAATATAAATATTTATCAGGGCATTTTTATTAAAAAATATGTTTATTAACAAACATCACAAACATCTATGGCTATTTCCATGAGTGCTTGTAGTGTAAGTCACAGGCTACGATTTTTGGCTACCAGTATTTTAGTACGAAAAAATGTGATTTATTTTATCGGCACATTCTCATTAACTGAATAAGGCCAAGCAGACTTTTCGAAAATAACGGTGGCAAACAAGCATAGCAATTATAAGGTAATGTGACTTACACTACAAAACCCATGGAACTAGCCCTATGTAATTTTATCTGCGAAATGCAAGTTTTATATGTATACTTAAATTAGTTTAATTTCATCGTAGAGAAAGAGTAAATTGATCAATTACTTGATTTAAAATAAGTAGTTGGAAATTAAAATTAAAATTATTCTCTTATACATGAATTATTCTACATAGATTCAAAAAGTATTTTATACTTAAAATGTATTTTAAATACACTGATCAGAACAAAAGGCAGCAAATAATGTATTTGTTTAATGTTAAAATTTTTTAAGCTTACATTTATTATAAAGGCATACATCATATATATATCCAAAGAATTTGACGAATGCGATAAAACAAATGATGTATTAACTTTAAACCATTAAAATTACATTAAAAATATAATGAAAATACACAAATATATTCTTTCGATACTTTTCTAGGGCCATCATCAGTATCTAAAAGTAAAAAAATAAAATAAAATCATTTGTGATTAGTCGGGGGAAAATGAGAGTTTGGCTTCAGGAGGAGGTGTCAGGTGCAGAAGAGGGTTCCTCCTCCTTCCTGTGCACCTCACGCTTACTCCTGAGGCCAAACTCGCATTTTCCCCTTACTGTGATTTTTATTAAACGCTTGATGTTAAAAGTGCTGTGATTCAGTTATATGGATTGAATCTGTTTTCTTTATCCTCATACCTCAGTTAATCAATATTTCATTGCAGATCCTTGTTTCTAAATGTCACCTTGTATTCTCGAATTTTCTAAGAATAAAAAATATATTTATAATCTTTTTTTTTTCGTCCTATATTTTGTGTATTTATTCTATTTTTGTCCTATATTTCCTATCTCTATCTTATTCTTAAATCTCTATTTACTGTTGACACATTTAAAATTTTCAACGTGTTTCTGAAAAATTGTTTTATGTATTAACAACAGCGAATTCTTAAGAAGCTACCTAAGTAGCAAACCAATAAGCTTATATTGGCAATTATCTACACTAACAGCATACTAATATTGGTTCTTTACAGGCAAGTACTGTACATTTTTATTGATTTCGTACTGATTATGAAACCAATAAATTCAGCAAACCAATGCTGTCATCACATAACATTCGTTTATTGATTATAGATACAAGTTTAAAATTTTGAAGTTTTGTAAAAAAACTTTACAAACAGTCGAATTCGATTATGGTATCCGAGCACCTTCGGAAGTGATTTTTTGAAAATTTTGAAATTTTCTCTTGTTATCCATTTTTTATAATGACATTTACTTTAAAACTTTGAAAAAAA
Source organism: Maratus speculifer (assembly GCA_964019185.1). Classification (NCBI taxonomy): domain Eukaryota; kingdom Metazoa; phylum Arthropoda; class Arachnida; order Araneae; family Salticidae; genus Maratus; species Maratus speculifer. The sequence goes on along the minus strand of OZ025301.1, from coordinate 247,689,744 downwards.
TATAAAATTTTTTGTAATTACCCAGAAAAAATATTTTAAAAGAGAAAAATAGTCAAAATTACATCAAAGAATGACATTTCCGCAAAACGTGATAGCTCAAAAATAAAACAGTATTGACATTTTGTACGTTGCATAATAAACCAAATAACTTTTTCTAGGACTTAGACTACACACATTATAATCGCGTCTCTATCTCAGATGATATGGCAGTTTAAGTACTAATGTAATGAAAAATTTGCAAAATTTGTCTCACGTTTATCATTTATACCAGTATAAATATAAAACTGTTTAATATATTATCATGAGTGTAGTATATTCAATCAAAAAACGCTTGTAAAAGAAATACAAAAAAATTAAGTGGCATTTCATGCATAATTTTTTGTTTTAGGATGTTTTGTGTATTGTAAAAATCTGAAAAACAACATTTTAAGAAGAAGCTAAATTCGGATACCTTAAGACTCATTTTAAGGCAGTGGGCAAAAGTCGCGTATCAAACGTGATTTGTATAATGTTGTAGGAATTGGGCTTATTTACGTATTTAATAATTTGAATGAACTTTGGAGCTTTCTTTTATATGTTAACAATCGAAAATTGCGTTTTTAATGTATATTTAGATTTACAATTAGCTGTATTCAAGTTTAACTGTTGTTTCTTTTTATAGGACCAACGGGAATAATAACTGAAAATAAATATGGAATGAAACAAGCAATGTCAATTAACACCGCACAACCAAAAATAAAACAACAAAAAAGGTTTTCGTGCTTGACTAATTTTTTTTTTTTTTTTTTTTTTTTTTTTTTTTTTTTTTAACATAAAGCAAAATTATTAAATCTTTGAAGCACAATCCAGCTGTTAAAATTATATTTAGTATTCGTTAATCAGTATTCCAAAGGGAATGAAAAATATGAAACCTATGAATATTGTACAAGTGCAGTACCAGTAATATGTTAATATTCGTATGTTACTAGTGTAGCTTGTTACGAATTTGATATCTGTAAGTCCTAAAAGTTCGCAAAATTAAATTGGTAGAGATTCGACTTTTCATGCAAACGTTGTTTCTTCAATCAAACAAACGTATGAAAATGAATCAAAATCCGCTACATGATATTAAAAGCACAATGACCCGATGATATGATTTGAGGCTAATTTTTTACGTTTCAGTTAATCAGTATTCCACCAGGGATATACAACATGAAATTAATAAATGTAATACTAGTGTAGTAATGTACTAATATTGTTGTGTTACTAGTGTAGCTTGTTACGTATTTGATATTTGTAAGTCCTTAAAGTTTACAAAATTAAATTAGTAAAAATTCGATTTTTCATGCAAACCTTTTGCCTCTACAATCAAAGAAACGTATGAAATTGAATCAAAATCAGCTGCTTGATATTATGAGCATAATGACCCGATGTTATAATTTGTATTAATTTTTTCACGTTTCAGTTAATCAGTACTCCACCAGGGATATCTACATTATAAAGGCCAAACGTATCTGTGCGTAACGCATACGTCATTTTGCGAATGGCAACACTTTGAAATTTGAAATGGAATTTCGGATTTGCAATTTTTGCTACTGCAAATTTTTAAATTACTAAATATCCCACATTTTCAATTTTTACACAATCGTATAAGGAAAAAATGTACTTTTAAAGTCAATTTGTTTGAAAGCTATTTCTTTTTTTATTTTTGAGTTATTAATTTTTTTGTAGTTTTTTATACCGTTTTTATAATTGTGGCAACAGACGTACTCAATATCTATTAAAAGTAAAGAGAAAAAAGAAAAAACAAAAGCAGATTACCGTACCTTTTTGTTGCCATTTTTTCATAAAGAGTGAAAAAAAAAGTAAAATCCGTGCTACGTCAAGAATTTTTATTTTCGACATACTTATAAATCCCGTGAAATTTTGTTTTATTTCGTTTTTATTTATCCTTTAAATTCGATGCAACACTTTCTTTTTACACTCTGGCTTCACAGGAATATTATTGCATGCAGATTATTTCAAAAAATTACATTTATACTTAAAAGAATATAAATAGCTCAGTAACTGTCTACAGCAATAACAATCGAGACTTCAAGTTTTGAATTAAAATGATTTTGAAATGATCAAAATAAAATGCCATTAAAAATAATTAAATAAATAAATAAAAATAAAAAACATAAATACAGTATGAGAGATGCACATGTAAGTTTTGAGATGTTAAAAATAATGTTGGGTTTAGATTTCGTGGGGAAAAAATTCTATGATTGAGTCAAAGTGGAAACACATTTTGTTGTTTTTCATTTTGGAATACCAAGCAAAAGAGCCTTAATTGATAACTTTGTCACGATAAAAGATCTTTATTATATTTTTTATTGTTTGCATACATGATTAAAGTTTAATTTTAATAATTTCTACAGCTGAGTTTTATAGCAATAGTATTTTGGTACATTAAATACAATTTGTTTACGAGTTAAACTTACAATTATAAAGTGCATTTTTTATTGTAACTAATTTTGTAGGTTTATTATAAGCCAATGAAACAGTTCCTTCTTAAACATTTTCTTTCGTCGAAATTCGACGGGTTCTGCCTTGTAGAATATAAAACCAATAAATGTAACACTGGCGCAGTAACGTACTAATATTGCTGTGTTGCTAGTGTAACTGGTTACAAATTTGATATTTGTAAATCATTAAAGCTCGCAAAATTAAACTGGTACAAATCCGATTTTTCATGCAAACCTTTTGCCTCTAAAATCAAAGAAACGTATGAAATTGAATCAAAATCAGCTGCTTGATATAATGAGCATAATGACCCGATGTTATAATTTGTGTTAATTTTTTCACGTTTCAGTTCAGTACTCCATGAGGGATACAGAATATAAAACTAATAGATGTAACGCTGGCACAGTAACGTACTAATATTGCTGTGTTGTTAGTGTAACTGGTTACAAATTTTATATTTGTAAATCCTTTAAGCTCGCAAAATTAAACTGGTACAAATTCGATTTTTCATGCAAACCTTTTGTTGCTTAAACAAAGACGTATGAAAATGAATCAAAATCAACAGTTTGATTTTTATAAAAGCACAATGACCCTATGTTATGATTTATGTCTATTTTTTCACGTTTCAGTTAATCAGTACTCCATCAGGAATGCAGAATATAAAAGTATTAAATGTAATACTGGCGCAGTAATGTACTAATATTTTTGTATTGCTAGTGTAACTGGTTGCAAATTTGATATTTGTGTGTTTAATTCACAAAATTAAATTGGTACAAATTGATTTTTCATGCAAACCTTGTGTCACTTCAAACAAAGAAAGGTACGAAAATGAATCAAAATCTGCTGCTTGATATTAGGAGCACAATGACCTGATGTTCGGATTTGTGTCATTTTTTTCAAATTTCACTTGATCAGTATTAGGAATATAGAAATAATAGATAAATGTAGAATAAATAAATAAAATAAATGTATAAATAGATAAATATAGTGCTGGATTGTATTGATTTCTATAATAGATAGTGTCCGATGTTATGATTTCTGTCTTTTTTTTCACGTTTCAGTATTCCACCAGGGACATATAGAATATAAAACCAATAGATGTAACGCTGGCGCAGTAATGTACTAATATTGCTGTGTTGCTGGTGTACCTGGTTAAGAATTCGATATTTGTAAGTCCTTAGTTTTCCCAAAATTAAATTGGTACAAATACTATTTTCCATGTAAACCTTGTGTCACTTCAAACAAAGAAAAGTATGAAAATGAATCAAAATCCGCTGCTTGATATTAGAAGCCCAATGACCCAATGATACGATTTGGGTCTATTTATTCACGTTTCCGTTAATCAGTATTCCGTCGGAGATTCAAGCTTTTAATGTCGCATTGTGCTGTCGCCCTTCTCCGGAATAAACAATATGTTTATCATCTTTTTTTTTTTTTTCGTTCTATTTTGAGGACATCCCGGCTGTGCCCACACAATAAGTAAAAGATAATTTTCTATTTTAGGATTAGTGTATTGTCGACACATATTTCAAATTCCTGAACTGTAATTGAATATCTGGCTTAATATCGCACAAGCATACACACATACCCCAAAATAAAAAATAATTAAAATTTTAGTTTTGTTTAACCCATTTCAGGTCGCAATATTCTTTTAATATATATATATATTACTATTGTAATATTTTATAATAATAGGTGTTTTTAGAGATATAATAAATAGGCCTTTATTTTATATTACTGACAAAAAGAAAAAAAAGGAGATTTTTTAGTTTAAGTAAGTTATACAGTGTAAAATCACATTATGATTAGGAATTAGCAAATAAATTAAAACATAATGAGATATTGATAAAACAAACAGCCTGCAACTACAACAAAGACGATAATTACAACAAAAACAAGAGTATGACTTACATGAATTATTGGGCCAAACTGTAAGGGAAGGCAAAATACATATAAAGAAATTATTTTGGTACAGCAATGTGAGATTGAAAATGAAAAGTTTTGCTTAAAAACTAGAAATGGAGAAGAAATGAAAACAAGTGCTGTATTGAACTAACAATTACAGTAAGTGCTGCAATGTGCCACCATAAACACCAATAAAAGCCTGACAGTGTCTAGCAAATGATTATTATGCACTGTGAAGCAGTGATGTAGTCGTAAAAAAACCACAGGGTGTACGTTCTAAGCAGAGAGTATACCCTCTACTGTATATATACTATAACTTTCTTGATAAACAGAGGGTATACAGTGTTCCTTAAGGAAATTCAGAAAGTATACACCCGTGTACCTTCCACTACATCCCTGTTATGAAGTTTTCAGCAGTTTAACGAACAGTTGTTTCAGCGGCTGAAATATCCTGTTCTTATTGGAAACATAAGATATCTTAGATCGCCATTTTTGATATAGTACCTTCCCGGAATTAAATGCCTGTTCACATCGAAAAACTAAGATATCTCAGTGAACGTCACTATGTGCCTGTGATCGAACAAAATGTAATAGTATGTGCATGCGCTTAAAATAAAAACAGCCGCAACAGCCAATCAGTAAAAGCGAAGCTTTAAAACCAACGAGAGCGAATTATAGTTCCTGTATTTAGCCGAAACAAGTTGAAACTTTTCAAGAAAGCTTGGCGGTTTGAGATAACTTAAATATCCGAGTGCGAAAAGGGATAAGTCACGCAATTCGATCGTCATAAAAAGTCAACGAGTCTCTAAGATTAGACAGTTGGACTGTTCGAAAGGGAACGCCAGTCACTTAATAGATGCTGCCAGGCCTGTTTCGATGTTGGTGCTTGCACACACTTACTCTTATAAACACTTTCAGTCGTGTCTCATGACGAGTGTCATGAGACATTCATGACATTTTACTTGGAAACTAACTCATAACAAACGGTTGCTATGCTTGATTTTTTATTTAATATAAATTGTGGGAAATATTGCTTATTAAATCACCATTTCTTAATCTTCTACGTATTAAAACAGTTAGCTATAAGATATAGCTATAAATGATAGCTATAATATACAGATGAAATAGAAAGTGCAACCTAGCAACCGTTTGTTTGGAGTCAGTTTCCAAACACAACGTTATGATTGGCGTCACACTGAAAGCATCTATTGGTCGGTCAATAAAATACTAGTTTTTATTTCGCCGCATTTCTTGTTTTTCATCAACACTTTCCATTTCAGACTTCACATTGTTATACCAAAATTTTTTCTTGATGTGTGCTCAAACTTCCCTTATAGTTTAGGGACCCACAAGTTCAGGAACACTCTGTATATATATTCAGATTGTTAAATATATATAAGGTGATTCAAAATAACGTGGCCAAAATGAAAGGACAAAGCAGGCATACAAAAAGAACAAAAAAATCTCATAGTCTTGGGTGTCGCAAATTCCGCCCGGAGCCACCAGAGAAGATTGCAAATTATTTGTAAAACAAAATGAATAAGTAAAAATCATTCCACATCATTTTACTTATCCGTATTTCCACACATGTTACATATTTACGACCAATACTACTACAGGAGATATTTAAAGTTTTTTCCAGGCGCCTGGAACACGTATTACGTAACAGGATGTATTCGATGTGATCGAGATCATGAAGTAAAGAGAAAGAATAGAGAAGAAATATGGTGGTTGGAGGTGATGCCAGAAAGTTACCTTAAAATCAGCTACATCCAGCCAAAACACAATCATGTGCTTTATCCCCCCCCCCCCCAAAAAAAAAAAACTTTTAGTAATATATTTTTTTATTTATAATACAATAAAATGCTACTTTAGAATGCTTAACTATTAGTAGATACTTTTCATTTAGAGAAAGAATGCACAGGTGGTGTCAAAGAATTCAGTCTCTTCTATGTGATTGTTTTGTTTCGGCCAAATGAGTGATAACGCTCATGATATTACAAACTTTTTTTACAGCATACTGCATCTCCATCTATCTCTTTCCACCGTGGTTCGAGATAGAACTCATCTGTTTAATGGTGCTATTACACGAGACGTCAAATTCCAGGCGTCTCAATGTTATCCTATGGTACCAGGGGAGTCGTCTCGAAAGTGAGCGAGTAGCCATAAGGTAACATGGGGACGCCAAGAATTTGAAGCGACTCTGACCCCTCGTGTAATAGCACCATAAGAAAGTGCGGCAGTCCACGCAGCATCGATATCTGTGTATTTAGTCATTTCGCAAAATTTCTGAGAATCTTCTGTTGTGGCATTGGTTGTAAATGTGAAACATGTGTGGAAATACAAATATAGTGTAAATAAAATAATGTAGCATGATTAGTTTTTAATTCTTCTTGTGTTACATATAATTTACAAGCACCTGTATCGGCCTGGCTGTTGCGATCCCATGTTCATATGTGATTTTATTTTAATTTGTATGATTTCTTTATCCTTTCATTTTGACCACGTTATTATTGAATCATCTTGCATATTTACTAGTTATTATTTAAATTCTTTACGCATTTAACAATTTAACATTAAAGCAAGTTCATCTAAAAAAATAAAGCTTGTGATGATAGAAATAATGTTCTCAAATTGTATAAAATGTCACTTTTTTATTTCGAGGACATAGGACTTTGAGTTTGTCGAAAACGTTCCATTTTCAAAGAACAAAAACTCACTTAAGTGTGTTACTCACTCAGAGGCCAACTTCCCTCTCCGTAATGTTAAGTCTATGGGCGTTTGATGCATATTTGCCGTCAAAATATTTCCTCTGGAAAATAATGCAGATTTTTGACTCCGTTTTTTTGCATATTGTCTAGATATGTTTAAAGATTCAGTATAAATTAAATAAACAAAAACTGATTTTTTGAAATTTTTATTGCCCTGTACCCTATAAAGAATGTTTTATTAATTCAGCTAAAAAAAAAAAAAAAAAAAAAAAAAAAAAAAAAGTACATAATAATCATATAATCCATAAATTTGCTTATTTGCTAAATGGTTATACTATATGCAAGTCCTACAAGTGCTGGGTTCGCAAAAGTAAGGGTTATTAGGGAAGCCTGATTTTGATTTAGGGGAGACCTGATAATTCCAAAATCCAACTGAAATTAGCGATTACTTATGTAGCATAATGCCTACTGTTATACATTTATTATTACTTTTTGTTTTATCATGTGAACTTTAAAATATGAAGCTTTATTGAAGTCTAATATTATTATCGGAGTGTGCGAATTAATATTATTATTAATTAAAATTATTAATACACTGAACTTTAATTATTGATACATTAAAACATTAAATTTCATTAAAGATTTAACCTTAATGTTTCGCTTTGAAGTAAGGAAGACGATATTGCAGATGATGAAAAAAAATTCTTAGTTTTACCATAAAACAAAAACATGGTATATTCCTTGATATTTTATGTTGAAATAATAATACAATTATCTGAGTTATTGTAGTTAAAAAAACAGTTAGTAAATAGTGAAACTTAATGAAAATTAAACTAAAAAAAATTATAACACCGCTGTGTCTTATTACCATTAGACTGAGAAGCTTCAGCACAGACAATCACCTTATCGATCTCACAACTGAAATTCCAGAATTAAATAAAGCCCAATTCGCATATTAGAACGGAATTGGTCTGCCAAGTAATATTTTAGTGAAAAATACTTGAATAACCGATTTTAGTGGTTCACTCATGGGTTTACCATTGTGTTTTCCTAGCACCCAAAAGTATGAAAATATGGATGGCTGGGAGCAGGAAAACATAATGATCAATCTAAGAGTAACCGCTGAAATCGGTTTTCAGGTATTTTCTACCGAGATATGACTTGGCACACCGACTAAGTTTTAATTTGCCAATCGAGTTTTAAACTATTTCTGGAATTTGAGCCGTGAAGTCAATGAGGTGATTGTCTGTACAGACACCTTTCGGTCTATATTTTTATTTTCTTCTATTTTTACAAGAAGAAAGCATTGGAAACGTAAAAAAATTCATCTTCCGGTTTTCGATGGATTTATACGTTTTAGAGGGTTCTGAACACGATTTGATAGTTTTTAGAAAATGTCTGTCTCACTTGGTGAATCTTTAAGTCTGTCTGTACGTGATAAAAGTTTTGTGGGCACTCTGTTTCATTAACTAATGCACTGAATTTAACAAAACTTTAAATTAATTTGGAATTTGATATAAACTTGTACTGATTAGTTTTTGGTAGAAATAGCCTAGCATTGTTGAAATACGTTTATTTACATACTTTATAGAATTTTTCATTTCAAAATTCTGGTATATCAGTGTGACATTTCGCAATTAAAATTAAGTGGGATATATTAATATCCTACCACCCTTCAAGCGGTTAAAGTAAGTCTTGACAAATTCTCAATTTATATAGATTAGATATTGTTAAGACAATTTAAAAACTTATTGAAATTATGCAATTTAGTTAATTTTCCCATTAATTTTTAGCAATGAAATTACTGAATTATTGAATATTTAATACATGATTTATCATTTGCTAACTCAGCTTAGCTAGCAAGTGATAAATCACATATTAAATATTCGTATTGAAATTGTTTCAATGTTTCGAAAGAAAATGTACTACAATATTAGTTGTTTTCTTTTGAATTTTGCAAGTGTTGTTGCCGTATTAACCCTTCACTGCACGACTTTTTTTTCTATTTTTATGAAAAAAAAAAGGAAATCTATATATCGGTTTTATAATGAGGAAAATACTAAAAAAAATAATAAATAAATAAATTTCGAATATTTTATGCTAAAATTTAATATTTTATGACGTGTGCCCTATATACACAATTGCAGGGGCCTCGCTATGGGGGGGGGCAGAGAGGGAGCCTCGCCCCCCAAACGTTTGCACATGCTGTTACAGTTGGCAAATTTACAAACTGATCTGGCAAATTAGTTCAAAACTTTAATAAAAAACCATAATACACTTTCTATTTCTGATAGATTTGACGAAAGTTACCAATATAATTAGGAATATAACTAAGCTTTTACGAATAAAAACTATATTACATTTTCTAATTGTGATAACTTGGTAAAATTATGAAACCAGTTTGCAAACGCCGAGAACTATCTGTTTCTTTCATTCAGTTGGCAAATACTGAATTTTGACTTGGCAGTTTTAGGTTCTCTCCCCCACCAATAAAATGTCTTGGCGAGGGCCCTGCACAATTGGGGGTTTTAAATATTATATCGCTTTGTTTTGCAATCAAATAGGCTTAAATTAATTAATTTTATATCCTTACACTCTGCAACTTTCTTTATATTAATATTTTTATGTATTCAGTAAAAGTAATAGAAGTAAATTTTGGCTTAATAGCTTGATCGAATTTTTTTTGTTTCCGAATAACAAATTCTAATTTTATTGTCAAAAGCAGCCATCTGAGCAGGCGAAATAAGTGTTGTACCAATCATTGGACTGTTTCCGATCAGTTACAGTGATCGTATTGGTCCAATTCATGGCACATAATAAGAATTATAGTGTTTTTAGATACATGCCAGATGTGGCACACAGGGCATTGAAGGTTTAAATTAATAATTTTCGAGTCATAAATAATGCAGTTTATAATTACATTACAATGCAGATAAAACAGATGCTGGTTGAGGGGCAGACTACGTAAAGTGATTCTTATGTCTTAACGAATTTTTATGCCATTGTGTCTAACACAGATTTACATCTAACCATACTCAACGTCTAACCTTGGTTTTCGACGCACCAAACTAACAAGGGGGGCACTCAACGTGCTTAAAGTATCTGATTTAAAGTAGGTCCAGTAATAATAAACCTGTGAATTTTAGGTTAAAGAAAAAAGAAAAGCATAGAATTGTATCGATACCCTATTTTCGTAAAGTATTCATCTGAATTTAAATGCAAATGAGATGTGTGGGCTTGTATATAATGGCAAATCAGATGAAAGCATTGTTCACTTAAGGCAATTTCATTGTTCGATTTATTGATGAAAGACCGTATTGAGCTTGATTCGAACGTCTTTGGATTACTTAAGAGTTACTTAAGAGTCTTAGTGTGTGGAAATAAAGACACTAAAGGTTATCGAATAGGCTTTCCGAGACTATGAAGATTTGTGATTTATTTTGTGAAGTTTTGTGATGATGGTGACGGGGGGTTTTGCGAAAATAAATTCTGTTTGAACAATATTTTAGTTTTCGTTTTGAGATTATTGGTCAAAGATTGCATTCAATTTGGTTTTGATTTTCAGAAATTATATAGGGTAACATCTCCAGTAATTGGCAAGCACCAGTGATTGGCACATCCTACAAAATGCCCTAAAATGAGATTTATATCCAATCTTATAAAAATGCAAGACCATATACCAGTTATATGCTCATTTACTTTACAAATTATAACTTTGATTTATGCTACTAAATGACAATAGTGCCTAGGAAAGAGAAACAATTATGGCTTGTATCAAATTAGCCATTTTTGTTGCAAATGCTTCTTCTCTGGCTTAAGAAAGGCATGCATTTCAATTTATTATCTGATTTATAGTATATTTTAAATTTTAATTGACAACAGTTTTGTTTAGTTGAAAAGGGTTACTTTAATTGTGTAAAAGCCTAAGTGCCAATTACTGGTGATTACAGCAACTTTTTATAAATATATTTTTGTAAAAATACTTTTTCAAATATTTTTACTTTTAGTGGGCAAAATAGATGCACAGATATGCACTCTTTGATTTAAAAATATTTGCAAGTAAATATTTTATTTCTTGGTAATGAAAATAGAAGTAAGTTTAAAGACAAATCCTTAATGTGCCAATTAATGGGTTGTTACCCTATAGTCTTCGCCCTCTTTTCTGTGAGGAAATAAAGATATAGCGAGTTTAGTTTTCGTCTTGAGATTATTGGTCAAAGATTGCGTGGAATTTGGTTTTGATTTTCAGGAATTATATCTTCGCGTTCTTTTTTGTGAGACATTAATGATATCGCGAGGTTAGCATAAAATCACAAAATAAATAAAGTTATGTTGAAGTAGTTTTTATGTCCGGATACTATACTGAATTAGACTTGGACGACTGTAACATTTTACAAAAGTTTTAATATTGAAACAGAAATGCTAAATATTATAGGTTATCGAATAAACTTTCTGAGACTATGAATATTTGTGACTAGAAGATAGCCCGTCAAAATGACGTGTTTGCATTTTTAAAAGGCCCAGAAGCAGAATTTTTTTCTGTAATCTGCAGTGCAAGCAGAAACTTTAAAAACAGTCTGCAGAACTTAAGGACAAATGTTCTCTTTCTCAATTTAGGGGTGACCAGATGGAATATGCCCCCCCCCCCCCGGTCTCAGGACTGAAAATGTATAAAAAATTTCCCATTTTGGCCTTTTCCATACGAATATGCAAGAGTAGCTAAATTATAGCCCAAGGTAATAAATAAACATAAATCAAACAAAAATTATTTTAAAATACTAAGTTTAAAATATTTATAAATACTTATGTCTTTACTTTCTAAATACAGCATAGTTTCCTGTTAGTGGAATTAAATTACAGTATTTTTTTCTGATCATGCATTTATTAGAGTTGTACATTTTTTTTTCACCTTTCTGAAGAAAAACACAAAATAAGGATTCTACTGAATATAAATTGAAAATGAGACTAAAACTGAACATAAACAGGTAGAATTTGGCAAGTTGTTACCTTTTTAGAAATGTGGTGATTTAAATGTGCATAATTTATACAGTCAGACTTCAATTAGGCTTGCTTCTTTGGTTCATGTATTGAAATTATTCATATACAGTAGACTCCCTCAAATCTACACAGCTTAGGATCAGAGGTTGTGTGGATTTTAGAATTTTGCGGATTTCTGGTCTTTGCTTTGTTTATATTTTTTAAAAAGTAATTTGAATGTAATTAAGAAGGAAATAAAAAGTATAATGAATGATTACAATATACTAAAATATTAAAATACTAAAAGCAAAGGTCAAGTTAATAATCAATAATATAGAATTAATTATTCATTATAAAGATTAAATGTGTTTTTCCTAAATTATTCCATGAAACTTGCCTCATAAAGGTACATTAGTAATTCCCATCAGGATCATAAAATAACGAAGCTTTATTTCAGGTTTACCCAGACTTAATAACTAAAAAAGCTTGATTAATGCATAAATATATTTAGTAAGATTGTGATTACCAATGATATCAGCAATATCTTGATTTTTTCAGAAATAAATCACTCTTTCTTCATGAAAAAACATGAATTCAATAATATTAACAAAAATTAAAAAATGTATGGAATTGATATAAAACTGAAAAAGTCAAATTTTTCACTTACATCTAAACTGAATGTTTTATTGTTTACATACGTAAATTATGTGCGGATTTGAGGAAGTCAACTGTAAACACTTCTCATGAGGTAGTATATCATCCTTTATGACACCAAAGAACTTTAAATAATAAAGCCCCCCCCCCAAAAAAAAAAAAAAATCAGAAAACTTCTTTAAAAACAATGTCTACTGTAAACACTTCTCATGAAGTAGTATATCATCCTTTATGACACCAAAGAACTTTAAATAATAAAGCCCCCCCCCCCCCAAAAAAAAACAAACAAACAGAAAACTTCTTTAAAAACAATGTCTACTGTAAACACTTCTCATGAAGTAGTATATCATCCTTTATGACACCAAAGAACTTTAAATAATAAAGCCCCCCCCCCCCCCCCCCAAAAAAAAAAAAAAAAATCAGAAAACTTCTTTAAAAACAATGTCTACTGTAAACACTTCTCATGAAGTAGTATGTCATCCTTTATGACACCAAAAAACTTTAAATAATAAAGCCAAAAAAAAAAAAAAAAAAAAAAAAAATCAGAAAACTTTTTTAAAAACAATGTTTTGTGTGAAATATCTATTGTCATTTAACAGTTTCCCTTGTTGATGGCTTTCTTTTAAATAAACTTTAATTTGATGGGGATTTCTAGATCTTGATAGAGCAACGTAGAGCTGACCATGTGAGAAAACAGGCTCATCAAGATAAATTCCAACATGATCAAATGTTTGTCCTTGTGATTTGTTTATAGTCATGGCATATGCCGGAATAATTGGAAACTGTCTTCGTTTGAGGATGAATGGTAGATTAATGTCACTTGGTGCTAATGGAATTCTTGGCAAAAAGACAATATCTCCCCGGTTGCATTCAGAAACTATTTCTGCAGTGATGAAATTAGTAGCAAGTCCTGTTACTAACAGCCGAGTACCATTGCAAAGTCCTTTCTTGGGATTTAAATTACGAAGCAACATGATTATGACTCCTTTTTTTAACAACAACATATGTGGTGGCATACCTGATGGAGTCAACTCATGAATAAATTCTGGTGGGTAATTTAAAAAATCATTTGCATCTTCAGATATGATAGAATCTGCACTATAATATATTTGAAGATCTCCTTGGATTTTTTGAATGATGGCATGATTAATTTCCAGAGTTTGCTTATTTGTTGGAGCTAAAATAACTCTTTTTGCCAGCTCTTCAGCTTGCATATTACACAATTGCTCACTATAAATGGCTTCAATTAAATTGTTCTGTACAATCATTTGCTCAGGTATTTCAACAGAATTATGTGGTAAACCTGGAATTAGAGGAAGATTGGCTAATCCAATGTTCAACAGCAATGTATTGTGTTCATTTTGGCCAATACTACGCATATTAATTTTAAGGCTAAGGTGAGTAAATTTCCTCCAAAGTGGACTTGATTTTATACAGCTTTCGATAATATCAAGCGAATTACCTCTAGGGACTACTGGAAGTGTCTACCTAAAATCGCCTCCAAGTACTATGACTTTTCCGCCAAATGGGCGATTATTTCTCATTACTTCACGTAACAGCACATCTATACAACGAAGACCATCTTTAGTTAGCATGGTAATTTCAACAACAATAATGAGCAAAGCCTGTCGAAGGTTTTCAGCTTCTGGTGATGTTGTTCTTATTGATGAGACTGATGTGTCAAGCAAAGGAACTGGTAGCTTGAATCCACTATGAACAGTGCGACCCCTTTAAGTAACGTTGCTGCAATGCCAGTTGTTGCAAATGGAAGAGCAATTTTCCCTTTACCTCGAACGTAATACAATAGTGTTGAATACAGGTAAGTTTTTCCAGAACCTCCTGGACCATCCAAGAAAAAATATCTATTATTTTCATTGACATCGTCTATAGCTGAAGTAATTTTAATAAATGCGGCAAGCTGCTCATTATTGAGAGAGGCGATACATCTTTCTGCTGCTTCTTTTTCCTCAAATTGGTTGTACTCCTGAATTATGACTGGAATTCCTATTGGAATAGGTAGACCAGCTGAAGCACATGACAATCCATGTTGTATGAGAATTTCATTGATGTCATGTAATGCAAAGTTAAGAGCTATTTCTTCAGAATTGTTGCGTAAAAAATCAAGAGCCATGTCAATTGAGTATTTATTCCAAAGATCTAATGCATTTGTTGGATTACCAAAGCAAAGAATAAAAGCAAATGATTGCCGTAATTGTTTTGGCATTTGAAAGATTGAAGCCTCTTGTAAATGTGAATCCCACTCTTCATCTGACTCCAGCAAGTGACGATGGAAAGCCGCTTGCTTAAATGTGTCGAAAACAACATTGTCAACCGTTCGTAAAAATTCAAAGCTTAAGGTCCCAGGCACGTGAAGTAGCAATAAGCGTAGATAGAATCTCTCTTCATCTTTTGCACTAACATTGTACATCCTTGAGATGATTTTATTTCCTCCACGCTGTCGTTTTTGCCAAGTATTACGAATATACACATAGTGATATGGAATATCTGTGTATAGCAATGCTCGTGCATCAGTATCAGTTGAATTTAGCTCAAACCATGACTCAAGCTTCGTTTTTGAGGATTGTGCAGCTTGCAAGGCTTCTACCTCATGACCAGCTGTAAATATAATACGCTGTTGGTTTGGAAGATGAACTGGCAGTCTCGTCACTGCATGTGAACGATCATGCATTTTCGATTCGAGCAATCTCCACATTGCTTCTGGTGCACCTACATATCGTGCATCGATATAGTTAGCAATTTCATTGTTTTGGCATTGCCCTGCAGTTAAAATCATATTGGCACAGTCAAACCCTTTATATATATATTTGTAAATGTATTTAACTGCTCGCAAAGAGGTACAAACTTCAACATTGATATGCGCATTATATTTAAGCAGTAGATATGGATTGTATGGAACAACATATCTATTGTCCATTGGTGCTCCTCTAACATCAACTGTCATATTTGGACGCCTACGATACAGTGGATAACCATTAATGTTGATCGTGGTTTCAGTTTGAAATTCCTTGGGAAACATTTTTTTGCATTTTCCATCTTCCATGCAAGATGCTTCAGGATTTCGAACACCACATGGGCCATGCAACATACATCTTTTAACAACATCAAGTAAATGCGGATTGTGATCAGGCGATGGCAACTCAGCACACACAAATTGATCAACACGTTCAGCAGTAGAAAATTTATCTTCAGCTCGTAGAGCAATCAAAATATGTGCATGCGGCAGGCCTCTTTTCTGAAACTCTACAGTGTATACATGAGCTGTCGTTTTACCCAAGACACCGTGAACAGTCAAATCTTCCATAAAAGATTTCAGCTTCAACTTGAAAACTCGTGCCACCAAATCTGGACGATCAAATGCTTCTTCACCTGTTCGCAAATTTTCAGCAATTTCTCGCCACTTTGGGTTTGCAGTAAATGTAAGGAAAAGATCTGGTGCACCATGTTTAGCAAAGATGGACATTGCATCAGCACATCGTTCTCTCATATTTCGAGGTGATCCTTCAAATGATGATGGCAAAATAACTGGAATTCCTGCTGTCATTTCAACATTTCCATTCTCAAATTGAACATGGTCTGCAAGTTCTTGATAGAGCTCAGTTCTTAACTTCTGCTGATTCATTCTTATAGAATTTAAATTATTGGCTTCCACCTGAAGATACGAATCAACAATATATTGTTGAGTAAGTTTTCCAGCACTAATAATTGGATTAAAATCATCTCTAATGGCAGTTAAAGCAACTTTGTACTGAAGCATTGTTATATTTACTCTGCTACGATTTTCTTGTACTCCATCATAAGGTTCACAACTCCAGTTTGGTTGCCAACCAGGTTCTCCATAAGGAAACAAAATAGGATAAGACATTGGATCTAAGTTTGGACTTAAGATATTAATATTAATGAAGGGTTGTAGAGGATTTTCTGGATTGAATGGATAAACAGAATGTCACGCTCAAATGGAGGTTCACCATCATTATTCACAAAGACCATGGCAATTTCATTGGCAGTTGGGTCATTATATCGTCGCTGATCAGAGTGTCGGTCTCGTCTGAACACCATATTTACAGTAGGAATATTATCTCCTGCTTCATTTGCTTCTTGAATTGCTCGAGCCTGAACATTCCGAAGCATGCAGTATGTATTAGTTAGTCGATTGTGCTGCCTGAAAAAACGATCAATGTGATCCAATATACGTGTGATGCACTGTTCATTAGCAGGATGAGTAACTCTAATTTCAGTAGCTTGAGTGCTGTCAATGACATAGAGTTGAGCAAACTGGGGAGCTTCACCATTTAGCGGTTGAACATGGCTTGTTCGGTGGCAAATTTGACCATGGACTTTGAAAATATATGGTCTTCTACCATTAAAATCAACAACTTTTGCTCCCATTGATGCAAATGAAACTGCACTGTTGTATGAACGAATACACTATATTGCCATTGATTATGGGACACTTGCGATTTTAGACATTTTACTAAATATCTAGAAAAATACATGAGGAATCATCTCGAAACTCTTAGTGTATAAATATAATAGTATACGTCATACATCTCCGTGAAGATTTTTTATCGAAACGCCATAGGGGACCGTCAACAAATTAAAAAAGAATGAATATCTTTTGAATAACCCTGTCAAAACTAATGTAGCAAAAGCGCTCAAACTCTAGATTATGATTGAATGCCTTATTGTAATATACTGTGTTCATTTTTATCCAAATCGCATGCACACTCGCAGAGTAATTAAGGTTTTTATAAAAATGGTGCCAAATTTTTCCAAGTTTTTCCATTATAATTTTCAGAGTTCTTAATATAAGATAATATTTTTTTCAGAAAATATGACAAACAACATTGCACACAGTACCCTGTAATCAGAATTAAAAAATAATAAAAATTGTATGAAAAATGAGTAGGTTTACTATATAATTTTTTACTGCGCATGCGTCAAAGATATCAAAATGTCATTTGCATATTATGTTAGCTAAATGTATAGAGCAACTTTTGTAAAAGTCTCAAAATCATAGCTTGAAAATTCTGAAAGTAATCGTCTATAGAAAAAGGACAAAATCCGTTGTTTCCAAAATGAAGCAAAAAAATGAGGGATTTTATCCAAATGCAGTAGTACATCCCATATTGTGTATTCTATATTGACACTAATCAATGAATATATGGATACAACCCCTCTTGTTTTTGCTTCATTTTGAGAATAACGGATTTTCGACTTATTCAATTGACGATTATTGTCAGAATTTTCAAGTTATAATTTTGTGACTTTCACAAAAGTTGCTCTATACATTTACCTAACATAATATGCAAATGAAATTTTGATATCGTTGACGCATGCGCAGTAAAAAATTATTTAGTAAACCAACTCATTTTTTATACAATTTTAATTATTTTTTAATTCTGATTACAGGGTACTGTGTGCAATGTTGTTTGTCATATTTTCTGAAAAAAATAATATTTTATATTAAGAACTCTGAAAATTATAAGGAAAAAACTTGAAAAAATTTGGGATAATTTTTATAAAAACCTTAATTACTCTGCAAGTATGCATGTTATTTGCATAAAAATGAACAAGGCTTATTACAATAAGGCATTCAAACACAATCTAGAGTTTGAGCGCTTTTGCTACATTAGTTTTGACAGGGTTATTCAAAAGATATTCATTCTTTTTTAATTTGTTGACGGTCCCCTTTGGAGTTTCGGGAAAAAATCTTCACGGAGATGTATGACTTATACTATTATATTTATACACTAAGAGTTTCGAGATGATTCCTCATGTATTTTTCTAGATATTTAGTAAAATGTCTAAAATCGCAAGTGTCCCATAATCAATGGCAATATAGTGTATTTTCGCGAAAGTTCTTGTAGTCAGGGTTGCTCGGATCCATAAGCAAGTTAATCAGAAAAGTAGGGTATGATAAAATATTTCCCTCAGTATTTGTAGGCTTTTCCAATTTCAATCTTCCTTTACGGCAGCAACTTGTAAATTTTCCGTCATGCGGACGTTCAGCTCTGAAATTTTTGGAACCACAGAACTGGCAAATAACGTTCATCGATCCGCAATAATGTTCTTCGTCTTCAACATTTTCAGGGATTTGAAACTCCCGAGCAAGATGGGATTCTGCCTCTCTTTCGCGGCGAACTCGTTGGGATGAGGCATTTGCAGCCCGAATTCTATCACGCGACTCCTGGCTTTGCCGCGCTAGCCACCTTGCTTGCCGTGCATTAGCTAAGCGTCGTCTTCTTACAATAGGACTTTCGTCTACGCTCATTGCATTAAGAAATCATATAACGATATAAAATTTATATCTTATAACGAATACTTAATATAAAAACACTTTACACTATCGAAAACAAATGTCAACACAGTGAAGAGTAAATATTCGCACGTGAAACGTGATGTGACAAAGGAGTCATTCTCAAGAATCATTCACGGCAGAAAAAAAAAATTAAAGCAACCCGAATATAAAAAAATAACAATATTGCATTAAAACACACCTTCGTTTTCCTTAAATAAACAGTTTTAATTAAAATTTATTAAAAATTTAATCCTGAAAAGATTTCAAAGTGCATTAAAATGTAATGACGTCATTAACAGCTCCTACTGTAAATCTGGCCAATGAGAACGCTCTATTACGACTGTGGAACGTTTTCATTGGTCAGGAAATAGATAGCCTTTAAAATGGAGGCAACTTTTCACAATATTTTTTTATAAGTTTGAAATTTGTCATGCTTGAATGGCAACAGCATTAACTTGCTTAAATCGTTTGTTTATCTCGCAATTGCTTGTTGTTTTATTTACAACTTAAACATTATAATTAGATAGCTTTTGTAGGTATAATTAGATAGTTTTTGTAGGTTTTAAAGAAAATGAGTGATGAATAAATCTTGTACATGTATATTTCCATAAGTTGAACGATTAAAATATTTGTGAACAGCTCGGAATACTTAAGACTAACGTGGATGCCGAATCGCAATAAGTTTCTTTTTCTCGTGGATCGGTGAATCCCGGAAAGGTTATACACGGAGGGGTTTTATATATATAATTTAATCTGAAGTTTTATGATGATGGTGGCTGGGGATTTTAAGAAAATAAATCCTTCTTGAACAATATTTTAATTTTCGTTTTGAGATTATTGGTCAATGATTGCATTCAATTTGGTTTTGACTTTCATGAATGACATCCCTCTTCCTCATTCTATCCTTTTTTCTCTCTTTTTTTTAAAAGAAAATAAAAATATCGCAAAGTTGTCATAAAATCAAAATAAATAAAATAAAATAAATACATTTAAATTCTTCAGAAAAGCTAAAATGCACTTATAAATCCAGCAATTTACAACCAAAACTTATTAATCATTCAACAAATATCGACAGCATCCCGGATTCCAAAATTATTTAAATAACTAAATTTAACTGCAATAAACATAAAAATAGAATTTTTCTAGAAGG
The DNA here is from genome assembly GCA_964019185.1 of Maratus speculifer. NCBI lineage: Eukaryota > Metazoa > Arthropoda > Arachnida > Araneae > Salticidae > Maratus > Maratus speculifer. Next base: position 247,669,544 of record OZ025301.1, on the reverse strand, counting down.
TTCGTTTATAGGAATGCAAACTTTCCTAAACGAAACATGTACACTGTACAGTTTTACCAGAATATGTGGTACTAACGTGGTTGGTTTATAAGATACCACAAAACTCCTCTAAACGAAGCATATGCATTGACCAATTGTACCAGAATATGTGGTACTATCGTGGCTATATGGTTTATAAGATTTACAGAAAACTCTCCTAAACGAAGCATGTACACTGCAGAATTGCAACAGAATATGTGGAATGAATGCAGTTGATTTATAAGATTATAGAAAACTCTCCTAAACGAAGTATGTAGGCTGTACAATCGCACCAGAATATGTGCTACTACTGTGTTTGGTTTATAAAATTACAGAAAGTTCCCTTGAACAAAGCATGTGCACTGTACAAAATCACCAGAATATGTGGCAACAATATGATGCATACTCCTTCGTGATTTATTATTTCGAATACATATTTTGAACTTGAAAATGTGTGACAACAGCTTTGGTTTTTGATTGATATTTGTACTGATGAAGACTTTGTGTAAAGTTTGAAACGTCTACTGCAATTTATTTTGTTTTGTAAATTACTATGTATTTTGTTGTTTATTAAATATCTGATTTTAAATTCTGATTTAGAAGTAATATCTTTATTCTTTTTTTAAAAAATTAAATCCTCTTAAAATATATTTTGTTCACTTTCGAAAGTTGTTCGTAAATATCATATTGAATTTTACTTGAACGACTGTTATTTTTTAAGCGTTGGTGTATGGAAATAACGAAACTAAGGATTGTGCACTGTTGAATAATCTTTTTAAAACTGTGAGTTTTTGTAATTGACTCTGAAATCTGATGATTGCGTTGGTGAGGGAGTTTGGGAAAATAAATACTCCTAGAAGAATATTTTAGTTTTCGTTTTGAGTTTATTGGTTAAAGATTGCATTGAATTTGGTTTTGACTTTCATGAATTATTCTTGTATTATTCACTTTCATGAAATTCGTGCAACATTATGTACGTCACGGTTCTTTTGCCTAGTCCCTTGAAACAAATGCTGAATTCAGACATTTTTCTCCGGGAGCAATTTCTGTGGCTCCGGGGAAGGGGGAGGGATTGCACCTTTTTTTAAAAAATTGAAAACACAAAATCTCAAATTTTCCTTTGGAGGCATTTCCGTGGCTCTGGGGGAGGGGAGGAATTGCACTTTTTTTTCATTGAAAATACAAAATCTCAAATTTTCCAGGGGAGACATTTCACTGTTCGGGGGGGGGGGGGGGGTTGTCCCCGGCACTCCCTGAAATCAACACTGCTTTAAAAGTTTCTTAAGCAGGTTCGATTACTCATAAATTTCGAGGAATAAGATCATATCCTTTCAATTTCTAAAAATATTCTATGATCCACCATATGTCTTTTATAGCACATTGTTATAGGAATAGTAAAAGCAACTCTTTTTTTTCCCATGCGATTTTTCACCTGCCTGATACACAGGTGGGGAAACCTTATAATAAAACCGACCTGCATACATACTTTCTCGGTACCACATCCTCTCACCATCCCTGGAAATCCCCCTTTCACCGTGCATATTATTAGAATTCCTGCACGTTCCCCCTTCCAGGGGCCGCTAGCCGGGTTGCCCTTTCCCGATGGGGCCCACGGCCTTTAGGAGGTCGACTACTTCCTGTCTGAAACTAGGCTATGTGTGCCAGCCTACGTGTTGTGAAAGACTGCTCATCACGAAATAAGTTTATTTACATTCGCCATTTTTATTTTTTTTTCTTTCTCTACCTTCGAGGTTTGACCTTTGGGATAGAGATACACAATGAGAAAGTCAATAAAATGTGTAAATTAACTTCTTAATCCTCTGAGCGTCTCGCAAATGACTAAAACTGTAAAGTTGTTTTCTATACATTTTGTTTCAAATGCTCAGAAAATATGATTCTTTCACCATTGCATAAAAAAGACTTAATTTTAAATATGCATTTAATCTTTGAGAGTATTAATCATTCTGAAATGTCTAAACGTCAATAAAATGTATAAATTCTCTTCTTAAGGCCCCTGTCCTCGCTCGAGGAAACGCTCGCGAGCTAATGCTATTCCTATGGGGAAACATTTTTCTAATAACTCTTTCGCATTTCGACATTTTTGAATAATTTTTTTTGCATTGGATAGCTGAGGTGCATGCCGACGGCGCACCTTTTTTACTTTTTCAATTTTGGTTGCAGATATATTTTTTAAAAAGCACTTTCAGTTTCGAAACCGGTTTTGAAAGAGAAACTAACTGTAAAAAATATCTGCAGCCAAAATCGAAAAAGTAAAAAAAGTGCGCTGTCGGCATGCACCCCAACTATCCAATGCAAAAAAAAAAAAAAAAAAAAAAAAAAAAAATGATGCGAAAGAGTTATTAGAAAAATGCTTCCCCATAGGAATACCGTTAGCTCGCGAGCGTTTCCTCGAGCGAAGACAGGGGCCTTAAGGTTGTTTTAAAAGCTGAATTCGTCATTTTTCTGACGCAAATATTCTTATCCAGATACAAAAATATCGAATAGTGTTTCTCCCTTTACTATAACTGCAAAGAAATTTTCAGAAAATAGTGTTAAAATAATCTGCTCATTATCACAAAATAAGCATATTTGCATTCGCGATTTTTTTTTTCTTTCTCTACCTTCGAGGTTTGACCTTTGGAATAGAGATACACAATAAGAAAGTCAATAAAATCTACTAATTGTCTCCTTAAGATTGTTTTAAAGCAAAATTCGTCATTTTTCTGATGCAAATATTCTTATCCAGACAAAAAAAAAAAAAAAAAAAAAAAAAAAAATATCGAATTGTGTTTCTCCTTTTTCTATAATGGCAAAGATGTTTTCAGAAAATAGTGTTAAAATAATCTGCTCATCATCACGAAATAAGTTTATTTACATTCGCGATTTTTTTTTTTTCTTTCTCTACCTTCGAGGTTTGACCTTTGGGATAGAGATACACAATGAGAAAGTCAATAAAATGTGTAAATTGACTTCTTAACTCTCTGAGCGCCTTGCAAATGGGTAAAGCTGTAATTCTGCTTTCTCTGCTTCTTTTAACTGTTGTTTCAAATGCTCAGAAAATATAATTCTTTCAACATTATAAGAGAAAACTTAATTACAAATATTAATGTAATCCTTGTGAGTATTAAGCATTTCAAAATGTATTGAAAATTCATTAAATCTATTGAATTATATTACCTTAAATATTGCTTATGTTACAGTGAAACATGGAGCTTAGTGAACAGAATATTGCGCTCCAAACACAGAGGGTTAAGGTTGTTTTTAGGGTTGCTAAATTCGTCATTTTTCTAAAGTAGATACAGTTGTCTCTCGTTAATTCGAATCGTCGTTTAATTCGACCTAAACATAATGTCTCGAAATTTTCAAGAGCAGAATAACGTTAAAAATTTTCATTTATTCGAACTCATTTTCTCTTGATTTTGTTTAATTCGAATTAACGACAACTCCATTTTTTCATTTTTTCTTACTTTCTCCCTGACTTCAGGCAGGTCCTTGAAGAAACTTTATTTCATTTTTGTCAGAATTGTTCTGAACAAGTATAAACATAGTCCTATGCATTTGATAACCGCTTTTTTAGTGCACAGCCTGTCCATAGGTAATACCTCCACCCTATTTTCGTTTCCGCTTGTTCCTATAATCTCTTAATTGGTTTTTTAATTTAATATTAAGTCATATTCTAATGGTAACGGCCGAAATAAATTAAAAAAATACTATAACATTAATTCCTTTTTCTTTTTTCTTTTTCTTTTTCTTTTTTTTTAGTTTTTAGTTTACCCTTTTAAACGTGTTTTCTTCTTATACTTTCCATAATTCGAACTCTGGATAATTCGAACATTTCTTGTGGTCCCGACGACTTCGAATTAACGAGAGACGACTGTATTTCTCCCTTTCCTATAATGACAAAGATGTTTTCAAAAAATGATGTTAAAATAATCTGCTCATATCACGTAATGCGTTATTTACATTCGCGATTTTTTTTTCTTTCTTTACCTTCGAGGTTTGACATTTGGAATAAACATATACAATGAGAAAGTCAATAAAATGTGTAAATTACTCCTTAAGATTGTTTTTAACCACTTAACTGATAGATATTTTGGAAAAACTTTCAATTAATGCTTATTTTTTTCATATGCTTTACAGAATTTTTAATCTTTTATCACCAGTTTTTCAAAACAGAAATTTTTGCCTGATTGAATCAGAAAAATGCTCAGATTAAATAATACAAAACGTACAGCAAAATTTTACGGAGGAGAACAATAAATCATGATTGGAGTATGGACATCCGTACTTGTTACGAACAAATTATGATTGGCAAAAAAAAAAAAAAAAAAAGTTACCCGTACTACGTACGAGCGAATAAGGCAAGCGGTTAAAGCCAAATTCGTAATTCTTCTGATACAAATATTCTTAATCAGACACAAAAATATCGAATAGTGTTTTTCCCTTTCCTATAATGGCAAAGAAATTTTCAGAAAATGATATTAAAATAATTCGCTCATCATAGCGAAATAAGCTTATTTACATTCGCGATTTTCTTTTCTTGCTTTACCTTCAAAGTTTGACCTTTGGAAAAGATACACAATGAGAAAGTGAAATGTATAAATTGACTTCTTTGTGTGTAACTTCTTATGTGTAAATTGATTTTCAAGGGTGCTTTTGAATCTGAATTTTTCTGCTGAAATATTCTTTTCTAGGTAATAAAAAATCGAATAATGTTTCGCCTTTTCCTATAAAGGCGAAGAAAACTTCTAAAAATAGTGTTGAAAGGGTCAATTTAAGCTAATTTTTAGAGAGGCTTTTAAATTTATGATCTTACTTTCAAGTTTTGATCTTTTGGGATAGAGCTACACAATGAGAAAGTCAACAAAATGTGTAGATTTTTTAAGGTTGTTGTCGAAGCTAAGTTCTAAATATGTCCGAAGAAAGTATTTTTGTCCAGATACTGAAAGATGGACTAGTGTTTTTTCTTTAGAAATTTTCAGACAGTATTGTTAAATTAGATGATTTCAATTGATATTTAAGGAGGCTTTTAAATTTATGCCTTCGAGGTTTGACCTTTGGGTAAAATTATACAATGAACAAACTTGTATAAAACCAAAAACTTTCTGCCCACATAAATATCGGGTCAAAACTTTCTGCAGATTTAATGTTTAATAAAATTACGTATTATATTATTTTGACATGGATGAAATTCGCGTTTGTTGCGCAGTTCACGGACGGAATTACCAATTTTAAGCAATTCACAGGCATAATTCCCATTTTTTTACGCAATTTGCGGGCGGATTTCCCGTTTTTTTTATGCAGTTCACGGAAGGATTTCCCGTTTTTTACACGATTCACGGTCGGATTTCCCGTTTTTTACGCAATTCACGGACAGAAATCTCGTTTTTTACGCGATTCACGGACGAAATTTCCGTTTTTTGCTCAATTCACGGACGAATTTTCCGTTTTTTATGCGATTCACGGACGAAATTAGGTTTTTATGCGACTCAAGGACAAAATTCCCGTTTTTTATGCGATTCACGCACGAAATTCCTGTTTTTGTGCGGTTTTTGGACAAAATTCGCATTTTATTTGGGACAAAATTCGCGTGGTTCTTTGTTGAAATAAAGAGCTTTTTACGCGGTCCTTTCTTGAAATGTGAGTTTTTATAAGTGAATCTCTGTTGAAATTAGCAAATTTTTTAAAGTCTTTTGATGAAACTCGCATTTTTCCACGATCCTTTGACGATTTTTTTTTTTTTTTTTTTTTTTCGCTATCCTTTGATGAAATTAATTTTTTACGACAGCTGTTTGTCGAAATTCGCGATTTTTGGTGTCCAAAATTTCGGACTGATAAATTTTCAAAGTTTTCAACATCATATGCCTCAGATTTTGGAAAATTCATAAATCAACCCTATGTTTTATTGTGCACTGACAGTAAATAAATCAAACATAAAATTGGGAAAATATTAATTTTTGGTACTAAAAGAAAACTTACAAAAATAAATATTTCTTCCCTAAAATTTTCTGCAAAGTTCATGAATTTTTCTGCGCACGGAGTGTGAGCGCGCGTCTATATTAAACAACTCTGACAAGGAGAAAGTCGATACTATGTGTGACTTGATTTCTTAAGGCAGTTTTTTAATCTAAATTAGTTATTTTTATGACGCAGGCATTGTTATACAGATATTAAAACATCGAATATTGTTTCACCTTTTCGTGTAAATGCGAAATAATTTTTAGCAATGATGTCAAAATGGTGTGATCACCATCATGAAATAAATTCGTTTACATTCGGATTTTTTTTTCTTTATTTTACCTTTGAGGTTTGACCTTTGGAATAGAGACATAAAATAAGAAAATCAATAAAATGTGTAAATTGACTTCTTAAGACTGTTTTTTAAAACACATCTGTTATTATTCGGCAATGTAATAAAGTTAGTTTATCTAATGTTTTAAAAGATTTCATATACAACCGCATAAATGAACGATTTAAAAGTTTAAAAAATGATACCTATAAAAACATTATTATAAATATCTTACTGATGATTTTGCTGCGTATTTGCGATCAAATTTGTCTGCATTTTGGTACTACACATAACTATATGTGTAGTAATTTTATGATAAAATGACAATTATCATGTGACCATTTTTAACTGCTTTAATTTATACTAAACCATTAGTAGCATGTTTCTTGGTACATTCATGTCTTTACGGCTAATTAATTTGCTGACACATTGTGGCCGATGTGAGAATTTTCTGACGGAACCGTTATGGCCAATGATAATTGGCCTGTATAAAGCCCTTTAGGCCAAGACTAATGTGGCCGTTAGTGGCCCACAAGTTCTGTGATTGTTACAAAATGTATTCATCTGTAATTAGTTTGCTAAATTAATATTATTAAATTGTGAAATAACTGTTTATTAATTGTTTCTTTTTTTTTTCTTTTACAGGTAAGAAAACTTCAATGAAACCTTCTCAGAATGAAATCTTACGTAAAAATGAAATGTGTGTTTTATGAATGAATACTCAATGTTTTTTGTAATGCAGTCAATCAAATTGAATTAAAACAGGTAAATTTCATTTACTATGATCGTTGAATACCAATATGACTTCTGAATTTTTCCAAATCAAATTCATGTGTATCTTCTTTGATCGTAATTTAAATTTATAGATACAAAAATTGCATGTAATTTCTATTTCTTATCTCATACAATCACAATATTTCCGACCATCTTACAGTGATGCTACAGATTATGCTGCTGTTATATCCCATGAGAACTATCTACTTGATATCTAGATATATGGATATTTGGATTGAATTATTGAATCCCATTTTCCTCAGAAATTCCTATGGATTTCTATATTTTATTATCTGTTGCTATACATAACATCTTGCGCTTACTTTCATCTTTCTTAATCCTATAATTGTTCGAAAATAAAGTCTTAGATAGTTGTCTGTAGAATGTGCATAGGTGTGACATTTTGACAGTCAGGGAATACTCTGAGAATGCCAATAGAACAACTTTAATAATCCAGAGGATATTTGTTATCCTGAATATGATATATTCGGGATATTTTTAGGATATCAGTTTGTTGCCTGGGATGGAATTCAGATGAAGAACGAAAAAGGAAAAGCCTTAATACTTTCTTAAAAAGGAAGATTTTGAACGCCTTTCTGGAAATGACCTTTTATTTTTGACAGTATAAGCGGAATCAAAATATTGTTTGATTCGCCAGAAATGATTAGAGTAAGTGAAGAAGGAGCATGGTACCCCCTTAAGAAGTTTAATAAGCACAATGATATAGCTGTTGGTACTTTATAACTTTAATTAAACATAATGCACTTTCTAAATGTATACTTTGCGTCTTTTAATGCAGTGTCTTCGAAAAAAAGTTGGCCAGCGCGAAATCCTCTTTCACTGTCACCGCGCATCCTTTGAATATCCCAAATGCGAAACAGTTATACCCAACAAATTTCGGACAAATCTCAAGTATTTTATCCAGAAAATTATTGACGTTTCTAAATTTACTTTTGGAATTATATATTTTTTAATTATATTCAACCTTTTTGAATAACACTGACTACATATGTCTGCAAAGAATGAAACTATATGAGCAACTGTTGTCACCTTTCAAAGTTATGTTTGGTATTAAATGGGTCTCTTCAATTACATATAAAGTGAGGGGTCACTATATCTAACATAATTTATCTCTGAAATATTTTTTTTAACTCTGTATTTAATTTCTTTAAAATGTGTTTTATTTTTTTTAAAATTGTGTTGAAACTTTTTGAGTGACACTGACTATGTATGTCTGCAAAGAATGAAAATGTATGAACAACTTTTGTCGTCTCGCAGTTATGCTTGGTGTTAAATGGGTCTTTTCAATCACGTAATAAAAGTGAGAGCAGTGTTGAATTTATGGGGTGGCTCGGGAGACATTCCCTCCCTGAGCTATGAAATGCCCTCCCCCCCCCCCAGAAAATTTGAGATTTTGTATTTTCAATGGTCAAAAGTTGTAATTCCCCCCCGGAACTCTATAACGTCCCTTCCGGAAAAAAGTGTCTGAATTCAACACTGGGTGAGAGGTCACTGTACCTAACACAGTTTATCTTTGAAGTATTTTTTTACTCTGCTTTTAAATTCTTAAAAACATGTTTATTTTTTTAAAGTGTTTAAACATTTTGAATAACAGTGACTATGTATGTCTGAAAAGAATGAAAATATAAGAACAACTTTTGTCGTCTCTCACAGTTATGCTTGCTGTTAAATGGGTCTTTTTAATCACGTATAAAAGTGAGAGGTCACTGTATCTAACACAATTTATCACTGCAGTGCTTTTTTACTCTAAATTTAATTTCTGTAAAATGTGTTTAATTTTTTTAAAAGTGTTCAAACTATTTGAATAACACTGACTATGTGTGAAAAGAATGAAAATATAAGGGCAACTCTTGTCGTCTCTCGCAGTTATGCTTGGTGTTAAATAGGTCTTTTCAAACACGTATAAAAATGAGAGGTCACTGTATCTAACACGATTTATCATTGCAGTACTTTTTTTGCTGTGAAGTTATTTAATTTCTTATCCTTATTCTATCTGTCTGGATGATTTATAAATAAGTGCGCGCAAAGCTGATACTTTTTGTTTTCAATCCGCAAGTAGGAAATGCCACCTTTCCGACACAAGGTCAAGGTTAGCCTTTTGCTAAAGGCTAATCTCGACCAGTAGTCTATCTCCTCGTTGTCGCCTTGAGCAATCAGTGGTGTTGCCCTCCGCAATCTCACGGATGTCCCTTCTTTACGACCGGTCTTCGTAGAGTACAATCTCACGGCTCTCCGAAGAGGTAACAATTTTTTCTTTGTCCTAAAGGATCTTGATAGCGGCTTTTCAGATTGGATGAACACGTATGCTGACTTTATCTCTAATTGAAATTGAAATACAATGACAGATTCATTTAATGTAACATAGAAAAAAAATATTAAAAACGTGCAGAGATAGAAATTTATGTATTCGTGTGCCTTTTGCATAGACATAAACATAAAGATAAAGATATTATAAATTTTCAACTATTTATTTATTATAGTTCTCCAAATTCAACAAAGCAGCAAGCTTTCAAATACCTACTTAAACATCTAAATGTTATGGTGATTTCCAGAGCTGATCATGTTGAGGGTGCAGCGAGATTCCTTCCGTCCCACTTATTGGTGGTCTCAATGACATAAAGAAATTTTTTTTCCTTCAAAATTTTGAACAAAAAGAAAAAAGTATTGTTGTCCTAAAGACCTAATTGTTGTCCATCTAGCCTTGCACTTACAGGAGGTCTTCATTGATACATAAAGATCTTTTTTAAATCTTAAAAAAATAATTTTTTTCTAAAAATTTATTCGGCCAATTTTGGTGTGAAATCCGACCAAGCTTGAGCAATCAGTGGTGTTGCCCTCCGCAGTCTCACGGATTTCCTTTCTTTACGACCGGTCTTCGTAGAGTATAATCTCACGGCTCTCTGAAGAGGTAACAATTTTTTCTTTGTCCTACAGGATCTTGATAACGGCTTTTCAGATTGGCTGAACACGTATGCTGACTTTATCTCTAATTGAAATTGAAATACAATGACAGATTCATTTAATATATTTTTAAAACGGAAAAAACATGAGGTACATCACTGTGATAGAAATTTATATATTAGTGTGCCTTTTGCATAGACATAAAAGTAAAGCTATTATAAAATTTCAACTGTTTATTTATTATATTTTTTTTCCAAATCCAGCTGCATAGCAAATTTACAAATACCCACTTAAATATCTAAATGATATTTCCAGGGCCAGTCATATTGGGGGTGCAGCAAGATTCCTTTCGCCCCACTATCTCGTATAAGTAATCTCAATGACAGCATTTTTTTTTTTCAAAATTTCGAACAAGAGGTCTTCGATAAGAGGTCTTTATTAGTACATAAAGATTTTTTTGTAATCTTAAGAAAATAAAATTTTCCCAAAAATGTGTTCGGCCCCTTTTGGAGTAAAATCTGGACTAGCTTGAGCAGTCGTCAGTGGTATTATTTTATGCTATCTCACGGATGTCCCTTTTTTACGACCGGTCTTCGTAGAGTACAATCTCACGGCTCTCTGAAAAGGTAGCAAATTTTCTTTGTCGTACAGGATCTTGATAACGGCTTTTAAGAGTGGATGAACATGTATGCTGATTTTATCTCTAATTGAAATTGAAATACAATGACAGATTCATTTAATGCATTTTTAAAACAGAAAAAGTATGTGGTACATCACTGATACAGAAAATTATGCATTAATGTTTCTTTTGCCTAGACATAGTGATATATAATACATACATAGTCGACATTTTATAGTTTCTCCAAATTCAGCTGCGTAGCAAGCTTACAAATACAACATATTTAACAACTACTTAAATACGTTATGGAGATTTCCAAAGCCAGTCATATTAGGGGTGCAGCGAGATTCCCTTCCGCCTTCCGCCCCACTTATAGTGGTCTCAATGACAATAAAATACTTTTTCTTCAAAATTTCGAACAAAAAAAAAATTTTGTCCTAAAATGATCACACCTCGATTTGCGCTTGGAGATCTCCATCGCTACATAAAGATCTTTCTTTAAAAAAAATCCTAACAAAATGAACTTTTCCCAAAAATGTATACGGCCTTTTTTGGTGATGAAATCCGGCCTTGCTTAAGCAATTAGTGGTATTATGTATTATTATACTAATCTCAGGGATGGCCTTTCTTTGCGATCTGTCTTTGTACAAAATCTCACGGCTCTCTGAAGAGGTGAGGTAACAATTTTTTTTTGTCCTGCAAGATCTTCATAACTTTTCAGAGTAGATGAACGGTGAACACGTATTGCTGGCTTTATCTCTAATTGAAATTGAAATACAATGACAAATTCATTTAATGCATTTTTATAGAGGAAAAGTATTAGGCCCATCACTGACATAGAAAATTATATATTCGTGTTTATTTTATGTAGGTATAAATTAATGAAATATAGTAGTTTCTCCAAATTCAGTAGCCCAGCAAAATGTCCTTATAGTTAGTTGAATGTTATGGCTCTTTACAGGGCCAACCATGATAGAGGAATGCATCAAAATTCTCCGCACTTCACTTGTAACGTCTTGTAATTAAAAAAAAAAAAAAAAAAAAAAAAAAAAAAAAAAAAATTGTAAAGAAAATATTTGTTGGAAACAACATATTTTGTTGTTATTTTGTTATTTGCAAACTTTTTGCTCTTAAAAGTTTCTATTCTAAATTTTACCTAGCTTTGCATTTTAGAGGGTTTTTGCCGAAATATAAAAACTTAATTTAAAACCTTAAAAAGAAAAAAAAAATGCATTGTCCCCAAAAATGTTTTTTGCCCTTTGGCCCATTTGGGCTGAAACCTGGCCCTGCTTGAGCAGCCGTGCTTTTCTACCTAATCTAACGGATGTCCCTTCTTTACGTCCGGTTTTCGTAAAGTACAATCTCACGTTTCTTTAAAGAGACAACGCTTTTTCCTTTGCCCTAGAGGATTTTGATAACGGCTTTTCAAATTGGATGAACACGTATATTGACTTTGTGTCTAACTAAAACTGAAATGCTCTAACTTAATAGTTTTATTTAATGCCTTTTTAATATAAGAAAACGCACAGTTACAGTCAATGTTATGCACGCAAAAAAAAAAAAAAAAAAAAAAAAAAAAAAACTAATTTATATTTAATTTTTAAAAAATGAGTCAAGTTCAGGCTCACTTTCAAAGATATTCAAACTAAGTCGTTCAACACAAACTCATCTATGAAAGTGAGCGAAGTTCACTAAAAACTATATTCAAACTTTATTGTTAAAATTTACAAAATTTGTGAACTAATCTTTAAGTTATTCGATGAAGGGTATTCATGGAATAAATAAAAACCACAATATATATATATATATATATATATATATAGAGAGAGAGAGAGAGAGAGAGAGAGAACCATTAGATAATACTACAAATCAACATCAATTTCTGGAAAAACTTGTTAATGCCAAATTATATCAAACAGAGAGTTGTCAAAATTTGGAATAAAATTGGAAATGTGGTATTTAGCTCGTTATCAAGTAATCGCCATTGAGAACAGGAAAAACAAAATAATAATAAATATATATATATACATTAATAGAATAATTATTTTCAATATGACAGCATTATAATACAACATGAATCAATCAGAGTGATGAAAAACAAGTAACAATCAAATGGAAATACACACACACACACACACGCACATACATATATATATATATATATATATATATATATATATATATATATATATATATATATATATATATATATATATCAATCAGTTTTTCTTTCATAGCTTCTATTCGCAGTATACAGTTATGGATTTTACCATTGAAACCCGGAAAACCATTTCAATTAATTGCTCTAAATTTGAATGACTGGATTTTAGCGCTTTTCTGCATTCGTTCGACATTCAATATGATTATGATTATCATTTAGTTTCTCATGTTGTTATTCCAATGTAACATTTATATACAACAGAAGAAAAAAAATCTAATTACTAACACATAAAAAAAAACTTGATAGAACTAACAAAATAATGAGAATGTTCTTGCTAAACCAAAGAGTATACAATCTAGGACAAATATAACAACGTTTCAACTCGAACTCTAACCTGGAGGAGCAGTAATTTTATTCATGTTTGTCTGCTCTCTGGTGTCATATTTAATTTCTTCCCCAATCAGATCGACATGCTTATTGTTTCGTGAGCATTACCATTAAATTATCCTTACATATTTCTATTCTCTTAACTCGGCTAATGGTCATATTAATAACATGCTGAGAAGTTATTAAAATAATTGTTATGGCCGAAACTCAAGCATTGTTTTATAGTTGTTATATGATTTTTCTTCTTTTTTTAATTTGAGGAATGATGGCATATTTATCTGGTATATTTGCTCATAAATTTTAATGTTATACATCATGCAGTTAAACTTATGTAAGACGAACATCTGTAACTCAAATTTTCAACCTCGGCAAATAATTTTACTTTCCCTTGGAGCAAAAATATCCTGTTTCAATTATTTACTACAATTTAAAACATTGCATATTGTTCAACCGTCGATAATGTCCCAAATTATTCTATACTACAGTAGATGAATCCTTGTTGAAATTACGTTGAGGAATTGCATTCGAGCATATTTTCTATTGGAAATAGTCTGTATATAGCTTTAAAATTTTATAATAGTTTTAAAAAATCGCATGAAAGAATCTGTATATGGATTTTCAATTATTATATTTAAATATGTTAAGTAGCGGTTCCCAAATTATGGGTCGCGGCGAGTGATTTGATGGGTGGTGGAACAATCAAGATTTGTCACAAAAAAATAACTTTTATTCCTCCTGATTAAGAAAAAAAAAATAAACAATTTTTAATAGCAAATGATATTTCAAGGTAAAATCCTCAATTTTCATCTTGATAAATATACCAGCGGAATATCCACGCATATCTAAATCATTTTTGAATTCCTTGATGAGGTTCTCTACACGACGTAATGTGTGAATGTGTTTTTCTATTTCCCTGTTTTTGAAAAACACAAAGTACAGAAACAAACTGCATTTAGAAAGTGATTAAATATTAAAATTAACTAGTTTTAACCGTGATATAAAATGTCCTCATCCGTAAACACCAGTGTCATAAATTTCAGTGCCCAAAATGTACTCTTTTGATAATAGTTAAACGCATTTTTATTTTTATTTTTATTTGTAGTTTGTGCGTTGTTTCAGTTATTATACAGTTTCCAGACATCGGATTATTATTTCTTGATTTTTTTGACAGTATATGTTTCATAAACTATTTAATATTTTCCTTTTTTCGTAGGATAGGTTAAAAAAATAGTTTTAACTGGTAATACAACAATTTCCATACAGATTTGAGACATATACTCTTATATGAGGTGGGTGGCGAAATTTTTTTAAATTAAAGCGGGTCGCGTATCAATAAAGTTTGGGAACCGCTGTGTTAAGAGATTATTAATATATATGACATATTTTAAGCATCATCTATAACTTATACAACTGCATAATTTTTCTTTTGTTAATTTTTTTAACAAACCATAAAAATTTTTATGGATGTCTGTCTAGTCTAAATCAAAGCGGTCAAAATTTTTCTTAATACATAATCAACTAATCAACCCCTCGGGGAAGAGACACGTATACGTGTCGCAAAAAGGCTTAAGAACCCTTGTTTATCCTCTGCAGTAAAATTTTACTTATTTAATCGCACCATTTTTTTAATTTAATAAGGCACAAATTTCTGTTTTTCAAAACCGGTGACAAAACATTAAAAATTTTGTAAAAGGCTCCCACTGCGAAGGGGTTAGTGAAAAAAATACAACTTTGATCGTTTTTCTCTGCAAATATTTCTCAAAATCAAATACTGGTGAATTTTGTATATCTATACTTTGAAGAAAAATATTTAAAAAAAAATTCTAATTAAGATGAAATATTATGTATAAAAACAAATGTAATTGTATTTGAAATCGAAAAGCCTTAAAATTTTAAGCTTTTCGAGTCCGATTTTTACTTTCATTTTTAGAGAGAAAAAAAACTACATTTTTACGTTAATAACATTATTGCATTAGACATCCAAATAGATTCAAGTTTAACGAATATTTAACAACTGATTAACAACTTCCTAATGCTTTTTGCGCTTTATTACACATGATTCTTTCAAGAAAATAAATTTTATTTTAAATCAAAAGAATGAAATATATGTTTAAAATAAAAGAATAGCAAACAGTGCAAAGAGAATTAAGCAAATATTTATCATTATTTGTAAATGCCTAAAAATTAACGAAGCCATATAGTAAATGTATAGACACATACTAACTTTATATTCAAAATAAAATGGCAATATTAAATCTATATTAACACAAGAACCGCGGGAAAATTCATCCAAGTTTTATAAAAATATTTACTACGTATAAACAGTAGTAAATGTATTTGTTAAAAAAATAATACTCAATTTAATGGCATGTACTATTAATAGTACACCTGATCCGAAAGGGCTGACACTAGAACCGCGGTGACGGGTCATTTTGACCCGTTTCATATAGAGGAATGTCGAATCATACCAGAAAACGCTTTATAATCTAAGCTAAATAAGTACTGAGCAAAAATAATTTCAATAAATAACTTTAAACGTTTTAAATGAAAATTCCGATGAGAAATATTTTTATAAAACTTGGATGAATTTTCCCGCGGTTCTAGTATTAATATATATTTAATATTTTTTATAAATGTGTTTTCTCTTAATTCCAGTTATTCCATTTTATTTTGAATAACTGAGTTTAAATTGAATTAAATAATATAATAAACACCGATATGTTATATTAAACTAAACTAATATAAAATAAAGCAACAGTTTTAACTTTCTCTTTAAAGTCAATAGAAACCAATAATAAATATTATGAAGTTAATAGAAAACAATAGGTAATTTATCGTTCATAATATTTTTTTAATCATAATATATCATTGTATTTATACGTTGTCAAATAATTGAAGCGAATCTTTCTGTATCAGGATATTATTTCCTGTCTTTCATATTAAAATAAATATTCAAGGACAAAAGAAAAAAAAAATAGTGCATTGTTGTTTTTACTATTACCACAATTTCTTTTTCATTTCTTATGAGAAATTTAATTTTTCACAATAATTTCTCATAAATAGAACAAATTTATGACAAAGAAAAATATTAAAGAAGTAATTTTCTCTTAAATAATATCATAAAAAAATGAATGAAATGCATTCATTTATTTTAATATTTTGGAAAATATTTTTGAGTGATGTATGCGGAAAGAATACAAATTTATTAGCTTTTCTTTTCTTTTCTTTTAAACTAGAAAAAGTAAAAAAGTACATTTGTATGTTGTGAAACAAATGAAATGAAATCTTTTATTATTTCACTTTTTCTCCTATGTTATAGTAATTTCAAGGACAAAATTAAAAATAAAGCATTGTCATGATGTTTAATATAATTGCATTTACATTAGAGATGAGAAAGCATTGTACAATAAAGTTTGAAAATAAGAGGAAATTCTAAGTGAAAAAAATCTATATTATTATATCCTCCTGAGATCTGAGCAAAATAAAGTCCAAAATTTTTTCTAATATGAGTTTTTCTTTTTTAACAAATATGCATAAAAAATGAGATATTTAAAGAAATTAATTTTGTTTTTTTAATTCTGCAGAACAGCACATCCATTTAAATGGATGTTCAGGTCATAGTCAAAAAAAAAAAAAAAAAAAAAAAAAAAAAAAAAAGTATGGGAAAGAATAGAATTTATTATAGAGAACATAAGACAAATATTAATATCTGCTATTAAAATCATAAGTTGAAACAAATTAAAATAATATAATAAAAAACAAATCTTACCAGCAGAGCATCAAATTCTAATTTGATTCATTAACCACATTGCTAAAATCTAAAAGTTGAATATTGATTTTTGATTCCTAGATTGCAATGCCAAATTGATTTTAGATTGCTACAGTGAAATTTAACGCAACTGAAGGAGAAAGTAAAACATCCATTTTAATTAAAGTCAGGTCTCAGGAGGATATAAAATAATAATTTAACCTTTTGGGTTTGGTGTACTATTAATAGTACATGTATTTTCATTGAGCATTTTTTTTGTCTTAACAATTATTTTGTTACTTTCTACAATTAGAAATAATGTATGTCAATTCCTTTCTTAATGACTTTAGTTATGTTTTGGCATTTAGTAATAACAATAATTATATGTTTATTTAATTATCTTTGCACCGTTGGCGATTCCTTTATTATATATATATATATTTCACTTTTAAAATTTAAAAATATAGGTTACTTTTCTGAAAGAATCATGTGTGATAAAACGTAAAAATCATTAGAAAATTTTAGTATCTGTTAAACCCTAATGTAATACAGTATTTTCCAAACGTCTCCAAACACTCTTTCTAAACCTATTATCATATAAATATCAATTGAATAGACACCTAATCACAATTCTAGTAGACAATACCCCATTTTAATTTTTAAAAAAATGGGGGGGGGGGGGTGCGGTCATTTTGGCTCGATTAGAGTCGTGTGAAATCCGGTTGCAGGACCCGATGCAAGTATAATGATTCTAGGAAATATGCAAACATATAAATGATTAGGTTTAAATCTAAATCAACTTAGTAGAAAAAAAAAAAAAAAGAAGAAATTTTTATCAAGTGTTCTGATTGCGAAAGGCAAAATTATTTTTTCTGAAATATGGTCTTGCGTTATCTATACATCCTCTTTCAAAAGAATTTTTGAACACGTTTTTCTTTGAAACAAATTACTTAATTGAATTCTTCATCTGAAATACAAATGATTTAGATATGAGTTTTCAGATAAAGGCTAAAGGTCACTGATGGTATAACCGTCAATGTTTTATTATAAATGTGTTATTATTCTTTGAAGCAGAGAAAATTTGTGGAACGTTGCTGTATTATGATAAGGTTATCCGCAAAAATATTATGATATAATTAGGAAATATCGTGATAAAATGTGAAGAAATTATTTGGAGTTAATTAAAGTAAAATAACAATTTGCTCTTCTCAGAGAATGTATCAGTTTATTAATTTTATTTTATTTTTAAACTTTCTTTAACGCTTTGATAAGCGATGGGATATATTTTATCCTATCTAATTTAAACAAGATTCACATCAAAAACATTTAACTAAATTTAATATTTTTAACTTTGGAGGCAAAATACTGAATAATTGTTTTTTTTTTCTTATTTTAAAATATTTGTTTTATTATTATTATTCCGGTAAGAATTAATTATTACAGAGACATTATTGCTTACCTTTCATGCGGTTAAGACAGTGTTTATGAATTAAGAAAATTAAAAGGATTACATTTTAAGAAAAACACTTTTTAAACTATTCGATATTAATTTAAAAAATCACGCCACATTTTTTTAGTGTCATTCATATCTCCTCCCTCAAAAGAAATATATATATAAAAGTATTTATATATATATATATATATATATATGCATTTATTTGGCGTAAACAAAGAACTCGCTTATAAAAAAAATATTGCTTTTCCAACGCTTGGTAGTAAATTTGTTTTAAAAATTTCATTGATTTTGTTTTTTCTTTTAAGTAAAGAAAGGACAACATGAAAGAAAAGGAGAAACATTATTTAAGGTATCTTTTTAGGATATCTAAATTCGTTTCTAAATGTGTAACCAATTAATATGGATTTTTCTACTAATAAAATATAAGTGTAGAAAAGTGTAACATATATATATGCACGTCTACTTTACTTTTATAATGGAATAAAAATTAATATTTATTGCGACATCAGGAGAGTATTGTCTTTTGGGTTTATTCTATACTTATGCATTATGAATCTTAGTAGGATTTTTTTCATTGCAAATGAATAGAAACTACATTTTTATTTGAATACACTATGATTAAGCATCAAGATACATGCATAAAGTATGTTTGAAAAAATTGCAAACCGCGACGGAAAAAAAAAAAAAAAACATGAGCTTAAATTCTTGTATTAAGCATAGATTATGAAACACTTTGCAACACATTCAGAATTCTGTAATAAAATTTCATAATTTAATAAGGTGAAAAAAGATGTTCTAAATAAACGATTCGTAAAACACATAACACATTTAAAAACATAATTTTATCAATTTCTATCAAAAGTTTAAAAAAAAAACCAAATTTTATGCACAGCCACTTTAGTCAACATAGCATTGTTGAAAACTTCCCTTCAGCTATCAATAAAAACGGAAATCTATTTCAGATGTATTGTGCAGCCCTGCATATGATGTATAAGTTTTATACACATTAAGAAATGTTTTTACAAATGTTTATTTTAAAAACGCACTTCCAACTATTATTGTTCATGGAGAGTACTGTACCCAAATTATTTTGTGTATGCCTATATATCAATGATGAATGCTTACACATCATATTTTATAGTAAGAATTTTGCAGTGCACCTCAGAGATATATATCAATTCCAATATGTTTGAAATAATGTAATGGGAATAAAATACACTGCAAAAGATTTTTTCTGCCATAATGTAATGAGATTCTTTTGAGTTTCTCTGTGAATGAACTACGAATGTTAACCATACCATATCGCTTAGTTAGGATATTGCACTATATTTCAGAGATTTATATAAATTTTAATGAGTTTGAAATTATGAAACGTTATTAAAAAATCACCGCAAACGATTTTTCCTCATAGGCCGTTATGTAACAGATTTTTTTATGTCCCTTTAAACGGAGCATATAGGATGTCATTGTTCTTATCAGTATCTTATCAATAGCCACAAAATTTTGACACATAGACAGACTCACAGACAGACATTTTATAAAAACATGTTGCTCGGGTTCTATGACCTCAAAAACATGTAAATCCGTCAAAAACCGGATTTCGAAAATTTCCATGAATCCAATATTTTTATCTTGTAAAGATAAAAGAAGAAGGTAAAAAATTAAAATGATTCAGTTTTATTAAAATATGCAGCCTATGCTTTTTTTCTCAAGGAAGTTTTTTAGTTTAGCATTGCCATCGCTGCAAAAGTAAAAACAGTAAAATAATTCAATTTTCAACAGTGTTTGCTTTGGAAATGCAGCAAGATTAATCAGGTATTCTGATTGTGAAAGATAAAATTATTTTTCTCTTGCATGTTCTTCACAACATAGCTGTTCTTTCTTTCTTTCTCTTCTTTTTTTTTTCTTTTTCATTTCAAATGAATTTATGACCAAGTTTTCTCTGAAAACAAATTACGTAAATTGAATTCAGTTACAGGCCAAAGGTCTTTCGTGGTGTAATTGTTAATGATATGTTTTATTATAATTTATTATTTTTCCTTTTGACATATTAGCCTAAACTTTATGAAACACTGTTGTGTCATGATAAGATTATACAAGAGAAATGTGATCATACAATCAGAAAAGATGTATCCTTGTGATAAAATGTAAACAAATATATTTGGAATTAGTCAAAATAAATAGATCACGAGAAGTCAAGTTTTCAATATTAATATATACAAGGTAGAACCCGTCAAATTTTGACGAAGGAAAACGTTTAAGAAGGAACTGTTTCATTAACTTATAAAAAAACCTACAAAATTACTTATAGTAAAAAATGCAGTTTATATTGGTACGTGTAAACTCTTAAATAAACGATATTTATCGTCAAATTAACAAAATATTAGTTCTACAAAACGCAGTTTTAGAAATTGTTAAAATTAAACTTTAATCGTATATGTAAGTAGTAAAAAATAATAAAGATATTTTATTATGATAAAGTTATCAATTAAGGTTATTATGCTAGTACTTTAAAATGATAAAAAGCAAAATAAATTCAACTTTGACTCAATCATACAATTTTTTTTCCGTGAAATCTAAACCCTGAATCATTTTCACCATATCAAAATTTACAAACGTACATTTCACATCTGTATTTACGTTACAAAAAAAAAAAAAAAAAAAAAAGGCATTTTAATTTGATAATGCTGATTCAAAACTTTAAGTCTCAATGCTTATTAGCTGAAATAGGTGTTAAATTGTTGATATTCTTTTACGTGTAAATCAAATTTTGTAAATGAACTCAAAATTCACCGTGTTATATAACAGAAGATATTTAAATTTCTATTTTTTCCCTTTTAATGAGAAAATGGCAACATAAAGATACAGCACTCAATTTTTTCCCTTTTTTCCTTTGCTTTAAATAGAAATGGAGTACTCCTGTTGCCACGATTAGAAAAAATGTATTAAAAGCTACAAAAAAAAAAAATAATAATATTTCAAAAACAAATTAAGATACAGCTTTCAAACAAATTTCATTTAAAAGTGCATTTTTTCCCCTACATGATGGTGTAAAAATTGAAAATGCGCGACATTAAAAAGTTTAAAACTTTTAGCAGCAAAACTTGCAATACCGAAATTCATTTAAAATTTAAAAGTGTTGCCATGCGCAAAATGACGTATGCGTTACGCACAGATACGTTTGGCCTTTATAAATAAATAAATAAATAAATATATATATATATATATATATATATATACACACAAGAGTAATCATTTATGAATGCTTTAAGACAAAATAAATGACACTGCTAATAGTTCTTAAACATAGAATATTTTCAAAGAAAAACTTTAACCCTTTCGCGTCCGATTTTTTATCTCCATTTTGAGAACAAAATTACTTTTATGTTAATAATGTTAATCGTAGCTATCCAAATAGACTTGCAGAAGTCTAAAGATTATCTTATTGTTTGAAATCTAAAAAATGCACTTATTTTGTGCACTATTCAATTCACATTTATAAGATAATAGGCAAGAGGCTGAGGGAGAGTTTTTGTAGACATTTGAAAAATATTGTACTATAACAGAGTTTAACAGACATTACAACTTTTTTGCGTTTTTTCAGACATGATTCGTTCAGAGAAATAACTTATATTTCAAATTTAAATAGTGAAATTTATGTATATAATAAAGAAATCACCAACGGTGCAAAGAGAATTGAGCAAACTTTTATTATAATTGTTATTAGCAAATGTCAAAACATAAATGAAGTCATATAGCAAAAGCATAGCCTTATATACTATCACTTCTGTATGTAAAAAGTAAAAAAAAAAATAATTGTTAAGATAAAATAATACTCCATAAAAAAAACATGTACTATTAATAGCACATCAGAACCAACAGGGTTAAAGACAGTTAGAAAGCAAATTCGAGATTTATTTTCGGTAATTTCGTAATTATCGCAATTTAAAAAATACGTAGCTCGTCGTCGGTTCGTCCAATATGTACGTCTGTCCGTATGTCCCAATATAACCGAGTAAAACGGTAGAGGTGAAATTTAATATGTATAATCGTTGCAGAATTTCGCCGAATCATTTAAAATTTTATGAAAATTGTATCAAAACTTAAAAGGATATTAATAGTTTTTTTCATTGTATTAAATCTTATGCGTAATTAATTCAATGATATCTCATGATAAGTAATAATTCTAGGTTGCTGTAATGTTTACGTACTATTTAAAATGGAATCCCATTATTAACATATTATTGAGTTTAATATATAGAATTATAATAAATGTTTTATTTATGCATTTTTGCATAACAGTGCAACTGCTATTGACCAAGATCTGAATATTTATAAAACTAGTTATGGTACGAATGCACCCTATTTGTCGCGTTTGAAGCATACTTTTCGAATTGTTTTGCATTCTGACAGACTAAAGTGATAGTCACTGATTCTCTATTTACTTTAAAATTTTCATCAACTTTAAATAAAACAATAACAAACATCTGAAATCTTCCCCTATTTGTAAATATCATGTTAGTTTTATAAATATCTTGTTTTATGAAGTAAGAAAATATTCATATTCATTTATCGTTGACCTTATTTTTCTTTATCAGTATATAAAATGCTGAATAGAATATTCAAAAAACATATTTAACTTTCTGCAGATAAACTTCACTACATTCTGACAGATTTAAAATATGGTATCAGTTAATAATATCTATAAATTGTACACTTTACCTACAAAATACTACTACCTGAAAAACAAGATTTGAAAATCTATCAATCGTACACTTTACCTACATTAAAAATTGTACTAACTTAAAAACAAAATTTGAAAACTTTTCCATTTTGTAAGTTTTGTATCAGTTGTGAGGATATTCACTTTTAAGACATAAAGCTATTCATATTCTTTCGTTTTTATATTTCCTTTACAATATATAAAATGCAAAATTCAATACTTATATTGGATGTCATTTAAATAAGCAATACACCTTTTATCTTTTTGCAGTTTATTTCTTGCTATTTTAAAAACTATATTGATTTAAAAAAAAAAATCTATGAAAATTCTACCTTTTGTAAATACTGCATTAATTGTGAGGAAATTCATATTTAAAACATAAAGCTATTCACATTATTTTTAAATTTCCCTTTATCACTGTATAAAAGGGATAATTAAACCTTTATATTATCATAGATATCAATTAAAGGAAGAAAACATGTGCAGATTAACATCACTGCATTCTGAAGAATTCAAACCATGGTATCAGTCTATAATAGATATTGATCGTATAAATACTTTAAAAATTGCATTGATTTAAAACAAATTTCTGGAAACTTTGACTTTTTGTAAATCCTATGTTCATATTGTGGCGATATTTAAATTTAAGATATAAGATCACTTTAATTCTTTTGTTTTTATATTTCCTTTATCGACACATGAAATACATAATTCAATATTTATCTTGAAGCATCTAAAATAAACATTTTTTTTTCCAAACTCCTTACAAACGATGATTTTTAGAATATTATAATATTTTATAAATAAACTTCGTCACTTTTTGTCAGAATCAAAATATGATATGAATAACAACCAACTGATTGCATATCTACCTATTTCTCATCAAACAATATCTTAAAACTTTATCTGTTAGTATAGCTGTTTTGCTGTTTATGAGGATATTTTACTTAACAAAGCAAATATCTTAAACTTAAAACAAATCTTTGAAAATTTTACCTTTATGTAAATACTGTGTAACTTGCGAGGATATTTACCTTTAAAACATGAAGCTATTCATATTTCTTTGTTTTTGTATTTCCTTTATAAATACATAAAAAGCGTAGTTCAATATTTATACTGGGTCATCTAAAATACATATTTTGCTCTCCAAAACTGCTCAGAAACATGATTCTGAAAACATCACGATCTTTCATAAGTAAACTTCACCACTTTCTGCAGAATTAAAATGCCATATAATTCAGTTACAAAATCACTAATCATATATCTATTTTAAAATTTCATTGGATTCCAATAAAACAATATGTCTGAAAACTTTATCTTAGCTGTTTCGCTATTTGTGATGATACTTTACTTAAATAACAAACATCTTAAAGAAAACCTCTGAAAATTTTACCGTTATATAAATATTGTGTTAGTTACAAAAATATTCATCTTTAAAGCATAAATCTATTCATATTCTTTTATTTTTATATTTCCTTTATAAATATATAAAAAAATGTTATTCAGTATTTATATTGTTGCACCTAAAATCGATATTTTGTTCTCTAAACTCCTCAAAGACAATGATTCTGGAGACTTCATCTTCTCTTATAGATAAAATTCATTGCTTTCTTTCAGAATCTAAATATGATACAACTCAATAATAGCCACTGATCATATCTATCTTAAAAATTTCATTGGATTACAACAAAAACAATAACATATATATATCTGAAAACTTTATCTTTGCTGTTTGGCTGTTTGTGATGATATTTTACTTAACAAAACAAATCTTTTAAAACACACCTCTAAAGTTTTTAACTTTATGTAAAAATCACTGTGTTAATTGCGAGGATATTCACATTCAATACATAAACATATTCATAATCCTTTGTTTTTATATTTCCTTTATAAAGATATAAAAAGCATAATTCAATATTTATATTGTTGCATCTAAAATCGATATTTTGTCCTACAAACTCCTCAAAAACAATGATTCGGAAGACTTCATTTTCTCATAGATAAACTTCATTGATTCAGTTAGAATCAAAATATGATATAACTCAATAATAACCTTTGATCATATAGCTATCTTAAAAATTTCATTGGATTCCAACAAAACAATAAGTATGTCTGAAAACTTTATTTTTACTGCTTCGCTATTTGTGAGGATATTTTACTTAACAAAACAAATCTCTTAAACTTAAAATAAACCTCTTAAATTTTTTAACTTTATGTAAATCACTGTGTTAATTACGAGGACAGTAACCTGTAACGCATAAAGATATTCATATTCTTTTGTTTTTGTATTTCCTGTATAAATACACAAAAAAACATAATTCAATATTTATATTGTTGCATCTAAAATTGATATTTTGTTTTCCAAACTCCTTAAAAACAATGATTCTGAAGACTTCATTTTCTCATAGATAAACTTCATTGATTTTGTTAGAATCAAAATATGATATAACTCAATAATAACCACTTATCATATATCTACCTTACAAATTTCACTAGATTTGAGTAAATCATTAACTATATCTAAAAACTGTATCTATTAGTAACTCTTTCTGCTATTTGCAATGATATTTTATTTTGCAACCCTTGCTTAATAACATACATTAGCTTCCGATGATATATGTGCCTTAAAAATTTAACTGGATTCAAACAACAACTATATCTAAAAACTTTATGTTAGTGATTGTTTTTCTGCTTGTAATGATATTTTACATAAGAAAACAAATCTCTTAAATTTAACTTTCATCACATTATGGAAATTTTACTTTTATGTATGTGCTGTGTTAATTGCGAGGACATTCACCTTTAAAGCATAAAGCTATTCATATTCTTTTGTTTTTATATTTCTTTTATCAATATATAAAATGTGTAATTCAATATCCGTAATTGGTGCATCCGAAATAGACAATCGTTCTCCAAACTTTTCCGAAACAATCATTCTGAATACATCATTATCTCTTATATTTAAACTTCATTGCTTTCTGTCAGAATAAAAATGTGATATAACTGAATATAACCACTCATCATATATCTATTTTTAAGAAATTTACAGGATTGAAATAAAACAATAACTATATCTAAAAACTGTATCTGTCAGTAACTCTTTCTGTTGTTTGTGATGTTTTATTTTGTAACCCTTGCCTAATGACATACATTAGCTTCCCACGACATTGAACCTTGCCCCTAACATAACCTCTTTATTGAAAAATGGAAAATTTACTTTCTGCCAAGCATACAAAAACATGTAAAATTATAATGATTACCATGTCTGCCATTATAAAACAACTTGCATTTTTTAAGGTCGAAATAATCTTAGAGTTTAACGATCAATTTTCTGAATTACACTACGCTTGTTATAGCAGTGTAAGTTTACATGAAACTGATTTAGTGTATTTCATTGAAATTGAAAATGCATTGAAACGAGTTCATGTAATTGCACAACCTGAGATTTTTTTTTAAAAATCCAATATAATAAATTATATCAGAATAAAGAAAAAATAGTAAATAAAGAATACTGCCCAGTTAAACTGATGGCATTGAGCTCACAGGCTACAAATACTAATTGTACATTAAAGCCTTATATTTTCAAGAGTTAATTCCGTTCGAAAAAAAATTAAGAAGGGGAAACAGCTCTCCCCTTTCCTCTTTTTTTATACTTAATCATTGAACCTCCTATACTATCAAAGACATGCTATATCATATAAAAAAAATCTATATCCAAAATTCAAAGCAAATGAGATAATTCTTAATAAAAACCCATTTAGCATTTATATAATTTAAAAAAGGAGTTATCCTCCTCTTTTAACCTTAACCATTAAATTTCCAAAACTATTCAGAGATTTGAACGAAATCTGAAAATTCTGCTTGAAAAATCTATTTATATAAATTAAGGGGGGGGGGCATTAGAACCCCTGTTACACCTATTTATACTTATTCAATGAACACCTAATAACAGTCACGGAATCGCCTCATCAGAATGATCCTAATCTAAATTTTGAACGAAAACTTAATTCTGCATGAAAATCCCATTTATATCAACTAAGGGGAGGGGCATGAGCCCCCCGTTCCCCCTCTTATACATATCGAATGAACTCCAAAAGCTAATCAGGGAAGTGCCTTGTAAGGATATACCTACATACAAAATTTCAAGTGGATCGGATATTTTTATCATGAGTTATCGCGTTACGCACGAACATACGAACGTACATACAGAACAGACGGGCACATAAGCTCTCAGGCTATGATAGCCTGTGAGCTAATAAAAACGATTGTTCGTTCTTTAGAACATTTTTTTTAACTTTTCAGTCATTTGAATATTTTTCAACAATCGCGAAAGCTTAGTCAATTGTGCAACTATAGCAATAGTAGTAATTTAAAAGAATGTTTTTTTTTTTTTTTTTTTTTTTTTACATGCTTCATTTTTAATTACAATTCTGTTTGTTTATATGTGGCATTCAAATATCGTGACTCACTTTCCACATCCTGTTGGCGCGCAGAGCTTTAAAATTTGAAATACTTGTATATTCCTGAGCTCAAAACATGAATTGGACACTGTTTTTTAAAAAATCGATTTGTAAGGGAGGGAGGGGGCACACCAGTTGATTTTGTACGAAGAAATCGTATCAACTTCAGTAGTGAAATTTGTCTAAAACTACAAATGGCAGGGTTGCCACAATAGCGCTAATGTTTGGCCAACTTGGCGAAATATGGCGACAAAGATTCGTTGCCATATATGGCGATAGCTGGCTAATTTGTCAAAACTTCCAAAGCATGTATATATTTTCTATATTTTTATGAATTTCAATAAAAGCATGTTTTAAAAAAAATATATTTATAATCGTTTAACAATCGTTAAAATAATTTTTAAATAAAGAACAATGAAAAATAAATACATTTAAATTAAAGTATATCATGAAATTATAAAAATAAGTCTTTGTTTAATGTTTTTCTTAAGTTTCTTATTGCCATTTAAAATATTCTACTGGCAATTTTTCTATACTTTAGTTAAGTCCACAGGTAAGCGATATTTTAGTAAAAAATACAAATCTGTTGTGAATTAAAAATCCGTTACAATCTATGCTGCCTGAAAATTTCTGCAATGATATAGAATTTTTCTGTATTTTGGTATGCTATAATGTTTGCTTTTGTTAATCCATAACTATCTTTTGGTTCAAAAGTTTGTTAAAAAAAAATCCACATTATAACGACTTTCTAAAGTTTTAAAAATCTTGTTTTTAATTATGCAATTGTAATTATAAACAGTTATTCATTTTCTACTTTCCTGTGAGTAATGAAGAAGTAAGACGGGCTCAGCCCGAACCCGTTTCCGACGCGGGTTCGGGCTCTATTTTTATTCTAGTCTTCGGGGGCTCGGGTCTCATTCTTTCTGAAACCGGAAATTTTTATTTATTCATGTATGTTTTCATCTTCGAGATATCGAAAAATTTGTGGAATCGAGGTTTGACTGTATTTTCAAAACAGCTTTCGGTTCATAACATCCTTCCAAAGCTTTGACAATCCGTATCCAATTCATCAAATTATTTATTGTGAGAAGTAGGCACTCTTTTCTAAAATATGATCTTACGCATCGTAATCTTCTGAAGAATGTATCTATTGTTTATGGTTTCGGCTCGACGAACTCAAATTGCTCGTCTTCTTTGTAAAATTCATAAAAAGCATTTGTTTTGTGATTAACCCCTTTACGTTTGTATGCGTAGAACCTTTATGAAGACATATATCGATACAAGTATTGTTAGGAACACATAGAAAGGTGTACAGAATTTCAGAGAAATACGTTGAGTTAATGGGGTAACACATCAGAAACATAAAGATAAATGGATATATTACAGAAACATTTCAATCGTTAGAAAAAAAAAATTTTCACATAAAATACATTCAACATGAATGTGAAAAAATATCTGCAATATACTTTTCTAATAGAAGGTCATAGGATAAAAATATTGAAATGATTAATACTATATCATATTTTTATGAAGAAGATAATTATTATCATTATAAATACTAAATATAAGCCGTGCTACCAGGTTTTAAGATAATCAATATACCCGAAATTTAATGATGAATGTATTACAGAAACATTTCAAGCGTAGACCTTTATGAAAACATATATTGACAGAGGTATTCTAGGAATACATAATAAGGTGCTCATAATTTTTTTGAAAAATGTCGAGTTAATGGAATAAAACACGAGATAGAAACTCAAAGATAAATGAATATACTATCAGAAATATTTCAAGCGTTAGAAAAATATATTATCGCATAAAATATATTCAACATGAATGCGAAAAAATATCTTCATTATAGCTTTTCGAATAAAAAAGCCATGGGATCAGGGTTGGGTTTCTGACGCCTGAAACTGGTTTTTGACAAGACAAGCGTCAAAAACTGGTTTAAACCGTCAAAAACTAGTTTAAACCGTCAAAAATTGGTTTAAACCATCAAAAACATGCAATGCGCTTTAGAACGTTTTAAGAACAGGGGGGAAACATTGAATAAGTCTTAATGATTTAAGTATTTTTTTATTTAACATTAATTACTGTAATTTAATAATTACAAAAAAGTTAAATTATTTTAATTGCAATAAAATATTTTTGTTTTTAGAATGTTCAAACAGAAGAAAATGATTTTGTACAGTTAATAATCTGGATCAATTTTACCCGGCAGCATCCTATAGGACATAACCAATTTAGCACATTTATTTACACTCAATCCATTTCTGGGTTTAGAGTGTATGAAGCCAAAGTTAGGAAATACTCTCTCAATTGATGCTGCGCTAACAGGGCTTGATAGCAGAAGCATTGCTAGTTGAGCAAGTTTGGGGGCAGGCCAAATTTTCAGATTTATAACAGATTTTTTTTTTCCCCTCGGAAATGATAATATACAATATAGTAAAATTGAATTTTTAATATTACATCTAACATTCTTTATGTGCAATAGATATTTAGTGTAAAATTTTACAGATCAGTGTAGCATTTGAGGTTTCTGACGGGGTTTTTGACAAGAGGTTTATGACATGACGGTTTAAACCATGGTTTAAACCGGATAAAACCGCACACTGTCTAAAACTTGCCAACCCTGCATGGGATAAACATGTTGAAATGATTAATATTGTAAATAAATAAGTAGAATGCAATATTCATTTTTAAAAGGGTAAACTTAAAACTACACTATATGTAAATTACTTTAAAATATGACAAAAATATTTAAAAAGGTGTTAAATTACTTTTAATCCTTAGTAATTTCACATCTGAACACAGCCATCGACAGAAAATATCACCCATCGATAGAGACAACAACAACTTATGCCAACATTTGACTGAATCTGAACTTTAATGAAAATCCATCCAATAGTTTCTGAGTCAGAGCTATTGCGGAAATCTTCAGAAAATCTACCTAACAGCGCCACCTGTTGGGTGATGTACACCAAAAACTAATCAGGGCAAACTTCTGTGATGATTTCTTTTGTTTGTCCCTGTAAATTAATAAAAAATGCTTTGAATGCTCTGTTTTAACGTGATCGTAGGGAAATTCAATGATTCATATCAGTTTCAAAACATTTGAAATAGCGTAATGTCATTAAAATATTCTCCAAACTATTTTTCTCCATATACCATAATGTAATCGAATTCTTTTGTATGTCCCTCTAAATGAACTATTAATCAAAGCAATGCCAAACATGCTTTGGTGACCGTAAATAAGCTTTATCAATTGCATGAAAATCCGAGTATGTTTGCGGGAGTTAGAGCGCGTACAGACGGCCAGACAAACCAAATGCATAAGCACATTTCAACTTTGTTGGAAAGTGCTAAAAAATAACATGTAAAGAGTAAAGACTGTTCTTTACGTTCAAAGAGAAAAATCAAGGGCTATCTATTGCAGAATACTTTGGAAGATACTACAGGATGGCGAACTAAAAAATATACTTTTATGTAATAAGAAAGTACAATCGGCTCTCTTTAATTCGAAATCGGATAAATCGAATTATCGCTTAATTCGAACTAAACTTGAAGTCCCGAAATTTTCAATAGCAGAATAACGTTAAAGAATTCCATTTATTCAAACTCATTTTCTCTTTTCTTCATTTAATTCGAAATAATGAGATTCCGATTTTTCATTTTTCCTTACTTTTTCGCGGACTTCAGATCCTCGAAATAACTTTATTTCTTACTTTTTTGTCAGAATTGTTCTGGACAAGTACACATATAGTCCCGTGCATTTCATAACCGCTTTTTTTTAGTGTCCAATTTGTTCCTTAATGATACCTCCACCCCATTTTCGTTTGTGCTTGTACCCAATCCCTTAATTAATTTATGTATTTATATCTTTTATCTTAATATTAATCCTGTTCTAATGATAACAGCCGAAATATATTTTAAAAATACCATAATATTAATTTCTATGTAATAGTACCCATTTAAACATGTTTTCCTCTCATACTTTCCTTAATTCGAACTCTGGATAATTCGAACATTTGTTGTGGTCCGGACGAGTTCGAATTGACGAGAGTCGACTGTATGTAAAATTAAAGTAAAAGCGAAATTAATGGTCAATTCTTGCTACCTACAAAATGACGTCAACATTGCTCACCGACGTGTTTTTGATGTGTAACATAGATGTTAAGCATTCAAGTCTCACGGATCATGCAGACCTAGCCGTTCCAAATAAACTCGTGATTTCCAAGTCATACCTGGAAAGTTAAATCTTAGCGAGTATAATAATTTTAACTTTCACAGCATGCTACAGTGAATAAAAAGATTTCCCAATCTAAAATCTGCGGGTGAAATAACCTAATTACATCATGTTATCTTGCTGGACTGCAGAGTTCGAAGCACGTATCCATATTTCACCTGCCATATGGGTTCCATTTATATTCAAAGTGATGTCCTATTACAGTCATAAAAGATCCCAGAATAGATTAAAAAAAAGCTTCTAACACGTGTATAGATATCAAAATCACATTTTTATAAACAATGTAACGGATGTATTTTTATCGAGGAAAATTTATAGTGTTAAAGTTTTACTAAAAAAGGAGAAAGTACTTACATCTTTATGACTTATGAATGAGCTATTGAAATTTAGGTTGAAATACTTTTACTAAAATTCTTAATTTCTTAGTGAATGAAATGAAATGAAAAACTCCAAGTGAAAATTGCGCCATTTTGACGCAATGTTAACAAAATGTTTCATTTTTATGAAGGAAAGTGCGCGTTTCCTGCTGATCTCGGCGCCATTTTCTAATGTAAAAATGTTATATTTATTTGGAACAGGACGCTTTTAAAATTTACTAAGCATTATAAGTTTTTATTATGCATAAAAAAATCAGAAATGATGTTTTAAAAAGTGATTTATTTAGTTACTTTTTATTTTTTTGCTGCATTAATACTATTTTCGAATTCAGCGTTTTTCTCCTAATATTCTTCAACTAGGAAATACTGAAAGTGAAGAACCAGTTACAGTTTATATGCAAATATAGAACGCAACTTGTTAGTTTTCTGAAGGAATATTTAAAGTCAGACTTCAGCTGTGCCGCTGATTTTTGAACATCATATGTTCCAGTCTAAGATGCGAGGAAACAGTGAAAGGCTACATTTTTTATTTGATGTGATGTTTGTTTATTTTGTTCATGATTTCTTAGACCGGGAATCATATTTTAAAGTGAATTTTCAAGCATAGAACTGATCCCACCATATTTCAACAACCAGCTAAAGTCCTTATTAGCATATAAGAAGATGGTCGTGCATCTGTGGTAAGAAAAGTATTTCGTATTTTAATTCAAATACGCAAATTAAAATAAGACATAACATAAATATTTGATTGTAAGATTAAACGAGAGATTTTAAAGTTAAGTGAATTTTAGCCAGCGATATGAATAACGGTAATGCCACTTTTGTCATCTTTCTAAAGCAATACTAATTTTCAAATAAGATCTACACTGTAAAAAAAAATATATATATGTGTGATCCTACACATGTCAATTTGCCGAAATCTGTACACTTACTAACATTTAATCTGTGCACTGTAAATCTACAAAATTAATTCTTGTAAAGCTACCGAAATCTGTATTTTTACAAACAAATCTACTAAAATTACAGTTAACTTTCTAAAATTGTATCTGTAACCTGGATTGCAGTTACATAAAAAATTCTAAGCATCCCAGTTTCCTACATTGAGAAAAAAAAATATACCACCTTCACCTAGAATGAAAAGTTAGTCACTTTCTGAATACCTAAATTAGAACTATAGATGACTAAACTATGAAAATAAGCTGAATAGGCGAAATGACTTAGCATTTCAAGTCTCATGTTTTCTAGGTGAAAAAAGGTACTGTGTTGTTTCAGTAACGAGAAATACTCGCTTGATTTCGCGAATAACTTCCTAAATTAGAATTATAGTTACTAAATCAAACCTGTTGTTTTCGCATCTATTTTTAAAGGTTTTTAAATAAGTTTGGTAACGAGAATATAGGTAAACGCTCTTGAATTCTAGTAGGAGATTCTAGAATCTCTAGAAAAGGGAACTAGAATTTATAAGGATGACGTGGAATTATTTTTTCTTGAGCCACAATTTTGATTCTAGATTCCATAACTGTACTTTTTTCTCAGTGTAAAAAATTCTTAATCTTACAGATTTTTTGATTTTCAGTGTAAATTTGTATCTGTTACATGACTTTTTGCTGTTGCTGTTACATAGAAAGTTTTAGGAATCCCAGTTTCCTAGAAAACCTTTAATAACTTTTCGTTTTTTTTTTTTTTTTCTGTGTAGGAGTTGTTTTCACTACATCTCTACTAGCGAGCTAGAATTTATAAAGATGACATGGAACTATTTTTTTTAGAGCCACAGTTTTGATGTAACAGCAACCCAGGTTACAGATAAAATTTTAGTAAGATAACTGTAATTTTAATAGACTCGTTTGTGAAGTTACAGATTTCTGTAACCTTACAAAAATCAGTTTTGTAGATTTAAATTTTTTCTTGTACAGTGTACAGATAATATGTTAGTAACCATACAGATTTCGGCAACTTTACATCTGTAGGATTGCAGACTTTTTTTTTACTGTGTAATACAACTACTGTTTCCATCTTCCGAAAACAGTATGAATTTTCAAGCGAGACTCGGGAACTGATCCCATCATATTTCAACTACTAGCCAGAGTCCTTAATATCATATAAAAAGATGGTCGTGCATTTATGGTAAGGAAAGTGTATTTCGTTTAAATACGATTCAAATACGTAAGTTGAAGTAAAATATAAATTAAACATTTTATTGTAAGACTAAGCGAGAGGTGTCGAAGTTAGGTAAATTCTAGCCAGAAATTTGAATGACGGTATGCCACTTCTGTCATCTTTCCAAAGCATTACTAATTTTCAAGTAAAGACCTAGAAACTGGTCCCATCGCATCTCAACTAATGGCCAGATTTTATATTAGCAAATAAGATGATGGGTGTAAGTTTGAACTAAGGAAAATATTTCGTATTCAAATCATATAAGGAGGTTGAATTAAGGAATAAAAGGAATATTTTATTGTAAGATTAAACGAGATATGTTGAAGTTAGGAAATTTCTACCCAGAAAATAAACATATA
The DNA here is from genome assembly GCA_964019185.1 of Maratus speculifer. Taxonomy (NCBI): domain Eukaryota; kingdom Metazoa; phylum Arthropoda; class Arachnida; order Araneae; family Salticidae; genus Maratus; species Maratus speculifer. The sequence continues at coordinate 247,634,848 of OZ025301.1, read as the reverse complement.
CAGTAGACTCCCTCAAATCCGCAACTTTAAAATCCCCAACTCTCTAAAATTTGCACATATTTTACGGGTGTAAACAGTGAAACCTTCAGTTCGGATATTGGGACTAAATTTGATTTTTTTTAGCTTTATATTAATATCCATACATTTTGATATTTTGTTAATACTACACTGTAAAGGAAAAAAAAATCTGTAAAGTTACTAAAAGTTTTCTAGAAAAGTGAGATTTCTAGAACATTTTATGTAACGGCAACAGCAAAAGTGCATGTAACAGATACAGATTTGCACTGAAAATCAAAAATTCTGTAAGGTTACTAAGAATTTTTTAGGATACTGGGATTCCAAGAATTTTTTATGTAACTACAAACCATGTTACAAATAAAATTTCAGTAAGGTTACTGTAATTTTAGTAGACTCATTTGTAAAGTTACAGATTGCTGTTGCTTTACAAAAATTAATTCTGTAGATTTACATCTTTCCTTGTAAGGTGTGCAGTTAAAATGCCAGCAAGCATACGTATTTTGACATCTTTTCATCTGTAAGATTACAGATTTTTTTTTTTTTTTTTTTTCAGTGTACTGTAGTCATGTTTTTTCATGAAGGAAGAATAATTTTTTTTTGAAAAGATTCAAAATATTGCTGACATCACTAGTAATAATTATCTTCTTATCAAATATATTTATGCATTAATCAAGCTTTTTTTGGTTATTAAGTCTGGAAACCTGAAAAAAAATCCTTACTTTATGATTTTGATGTGAATTAGTAATGTACTTTTATGAAGCACGTTTTGTTGAATAATTTTGGAAAAAAACATTTCATCTTTATAACGAATATTTAATCATACATTATCGATAACTAATTTAACCTTTCCTATTACTATTTTAATCATTTTAAAAATTATCTAAATTTTTATTTCAGTTTATTACTTATTTTAATGTTTCATTATAGTGTTATGCATTCATTATAGTTCCGATTGCATTGTTAAGTACATCCAAATTACTGTTTAAAAAATGTAAACAAAGCAATGACCAGAAGCAAAGACCGAAATTCTAAAATCAGCAAAACTTCAGGTCCCAAGCTGCGCGGATTTGAGGGAGTCTACTGTAGTTAATATTTTATTACTAATGGACTATATCTTAACGCACAGTAAAAATATTTACGTTTTCATTTTTGTACATTTCGTATATTTCTACTGCAAACTGCAAGCCATTTTTATATAACACGTAGCTTGCTAAAAAAGAACTATAAGAAACTGATTTCTATTTTGATTAGTTCTTCTATCCGTAAAGCTTCATTCACACCAATTTTTCGTTTTTTTAACGTTGTTATTTATACATGTGAAAAAATTGTAAAGATTTGTATCCGATAGGATACATCAGGTTTAAAGAGATTAAGCAAAATCCAGTGAATATGGATTCCAAACTTCATCAAAATCTGTCGGGTAGTTTTCCAGTAAGCGGGTCTTAAAGCTTGCGTATTTTCCATAGAATTTTACTCCCTTTGTAAGACAGTTTTTTCTGCTTTCGTCTGGAAATGTGGTTCAAAACGCCAACTTTGACATCTTGTTCTGAAAAATCTATTGAGTTAAAAACATAATAATGAGTGCGATCCGATAGTTTCTGAACAACAACAGCAGTTCTGAACAAACTGCTAGTTTTATACATTTCCAAACAAAAATGAATTGAAACTTATGTTACAAAGTTGTTCTTTTTTATTTAAGAACAGTCTTAAAGAAAATTCTCTGAGGCAATCAGGTGGAAAGTAACTCTTCCCTAAAATCCAATAAATCATGGAATTTCAAAGGAATTTTTATTGTCTTGTCCATATTATCAAAAGTTTATCATTGGGACATTTCACTATCCAAAGGTAAATCGCATGCTTGAATAAACCCATTATTTAAGTTTAAATGATTTTTAAATGGGATTTAAAAGAAATATGAGCTTATCTCACACACAACGTGACTTCTAGAAGAGAGTGATTGCACGCAAAATCGAAATCCAGTTCATTTGAAAGGATTAGTAAAAATAATGTAAAAAGTTTAAAAGAAAAACGAGTGGAACAAATGCTAGTCATCATAGATTTTTCACTAAATTTTAATTCGTGAATTTCTTATTGTTCAGGTAGCATATAACAGTCGGCTCTCGTTAATTAGAAATCGGATAAATTTAATCTTCGCTTAATTCGAACTAAACATGAAGATCCAAAATTTTAGGTTTCCAAAATAATGCTAAAAAATTTCATTTATTCGGACTCATTTTTTATTGACTCGTTTAATTCGAACTAACGAGAATTCCGATTTTTTTTTTATCTTTCGTTACTTTCTCACGGATTTTAGATTCTTGCAAAAGCTTTCTTCATTTTTATCAGAATTGTTCTGAACTAGTATATATATAAAAACATGCATTTGATATCCGCTTTCTTAGTGTCCCGTCTTTCCATCAATGACACTTCTTACCCCTTCTTCCACTGTGTTTGTTTCAGATCTCTTAATTTGTTTCTGTATTTATATCTTTTAATTTAAGTCATATTCTAATCATAACAGCTGAGATGAAATAAAAAATTACTATAACATTAATTCTTTTGTAATAGTACCCCTTTATTCATGTTTTCTTTTCATACTTTCGATAATTCGAACTCTGGATAATCCGAACATTATCGTGGTTTCAATGAATTCGAATTAACGACAGCCGACTGTATGTGATTGCTATAGGAAACGTGCTTCTGAATAAATCCTTTGAATCACTGCGCCAATTTCGTAAGTTCTGCAACAAGGACGAATGCTTGCTGATGGAAAGTGCAGTCAAATGGTACACTGAACTTAACTTTCAAGAAATTCGGAAAGAACTTTTGTTTAATCCTGCAATATTACCTTGTTTTTGTTAAGAAAATACTTACATAAGATGTTTAAGAATTATTGCCCTTGAATGCAACTTCTTCATAATAATCATTTATGAAAACAAAATAGATATAGGATATGTTCGGATTAATTTCTGTTCCAATTCGCAGAACTGTGCAGCTAATCATTCTTGTAGACCAGGAAGTGGCAGCACAGACAATCGCCTCACCGACTTAATGGCTGAAATTCCAAAATTAGTTTAAAACTGGATTTTTATATTAAAACGCAACCGGTCTGCCAAGTCATATCTTGGTGGAAAACACATGAAATTTCGATTTTAGCGGTTGACTCAGACTTAAGTAAATATTTATTATTGTTATTATTATTACTAAATCTTAAACATTAATGAAGTCATGTAGTAAATGCACAGACAGATACTAACATTATTACATGTAAACAATAACAAAAGTTTTTGTTTAAAAAAAATAATACTTCATTAAAAGACACGTACAATTAATAGTACATCAGATCCGAAAAGGTCAAAGACAATTCTCTGAGGCAATCAGCTGGAAAATAACTCTTCCTTAAAATCTAATAAATCATGTGATTTGAAGGAATTTTTATTGTCTTGTCGATATTATCAAAAGTTTATCATTGGAACATTTCACTACCTAAAGGTAAATTGCGTGATTGAATGAACCCATTATTTAAGTTTAAATGGTTTTTAAATGGGATTTAAAAGAAATATGAGTTTTTCTCACAAAATCGAAATCCAGTTCATTTGAAGGGATTAATACAAAATAATGTAAAAAATTTAAAAGAAAAATGAGTGGAACAAATGCTAGTCATCATGGATTTTAATTAAATTTTAAATCGTGAATTTGTTATTGTTCAAGTAACATATATGCGATTGCCACAGGAAACAAATGCTTCTGAATAAATCCTTTGAAATACTGCGCCAATTTCGTAAGTTTTACAACAACAACAAGGACGAATGCTTGCTGATTGAAAATGCAGTCAATTGGTACAATGAACTTAACTTTCCAGAAGTTCTCTGAGAACTTTACCTTTCTTTAATCCTGTAATGTTACCTTGTGTTTGTTAAGAAAATACTTATATAAGACGTCTACGAATTATCTCCACTAAATGCAACTTCTTCATGATAACCATTTATGAGAACAAAATAGATGTGGGTCATTTAAATGGAAATGAATAAAAATTTAAGAAAAGTTGTGGCCACATATCAGCCGATTTTAATTAAATTTGAATGCACATATTCAATTAATATTCAAATAGAGCTCTAAAAAATATTTTGACTAAAATCAGATTATTTTAGCAGTTTTGGATATTTGAAGAACTTGTTATGTAGAATGGCATGCGTTCAGTTGTTTAAAGTTGCAAGTTTTAAATTCTGTACTTTGAAAACTGGTTAATAGAAATGATTTTTTTAAATAGCATTGTAATCTCTGAAAAACTATCTTCATATTTAGTGATTAATTTTTCACAAAATTTTCTCAAAAACTATGTGACCGAGGGTAATCACTATATATTTTCCTGCAAAGTTTAAGTTAACTTTTAGTACCCCTAATTTTTTCATAGTTTTAGTTTCAGTAGATTCGGAAACAGATGGGGAAAGGGGTATACTTTTGCATTGCATTTTGGACGCTAACTCAGTAAATGTCATACTTAAAATTAAAAGAAATGTATTTTTCAGTTCTATATTACGACAGCTTTCACACGATGCCCCGTACAATATGCAAAGGGAAGATTTTCCCTTTTTTAAGTAAATTATTTAGCCCCTGTAGATTTTTCCTGAATCTATTGGTGAATGGTTAATAATCTGTAAATACACGGGTCAATAGCCTGCATTACATCAGCTAATTTGAACTTTCCACGTTCCATAGTTTATGAAAGGGAATATCTGTGACAGAAAGACACAGAAGTGATCTTATAATGGATCCGTTTTCACTTTTTAAGAGTGGAACCCTAAAAATATCCTCAGATTTTCTTTTTTTACTTTAATGTGGAATACAAATCAATATCGTCATTCAATAATGTAATTCAATGTTTGCAATAAAATTATTTTATTTGGGATAGTTTTGCTATTTCTTACTTCCTTATCAGTTCAAACAAAATTTTTATAGAAACTTCAGAATATTCGAATTACAACCAATTCCTACCAATTCCAACCAGTTCCTGCCAATCACTAAATTCTTAAAGCCATATTTCCAAGAAACTTTTTTAAAAGATTTGCAAAAATCATGCCGAAAGTTCAATAAAAGAATGACTAAAACAAATATTTCTTCGTACAAAAGATATAGTAAAAAATACTGCACTGTTCGAATGACAAGTCACAAATCAATTTCTACCAATCAATTAAATTCCTAAAGTCACATTCCCAAGTAACTTTTTTAAAAAGATTAGCAAAAATCATTCCAACGTTCAATAGATTGACTGAGTAAATATTTCTTCGTAAACAGATATTGTAAAAGTTTTGTACCGTTCGAATGACAAGTCACATATCAATTAAATTCTTAAAGCCAAATTCCCAAGAAACTTTTTCAATCAGACTTGCTAAAATCATGCCGAACGTTCAATAGAAGATTAAGTTAGACAAATATCTTTTCGTACAGTAAGAAACATTGTAAAACATTCTGCACAAAAAAGAAACATTTTAACTCTTTTCTTTCTGAAGTTGAAAGTACCGTAATCGAAAAGTCTTTCAACTTTAATTTTTTGACGGATTTACATGTTTTAAGAGTCAAAGATCTCGAAAAACATGAAAATACAAAGTGTATGCAATTATGTATCTAATTAAAGCTGCTTTTTTATGGTTTTAGTTATGGCCCGCAGGTTTTCCTTGAATTTAGAAATATTCTGCGAATTCCACCATTGAAAAGTATATAAAGTTATGCCCAGAATTGAATAAAATTTTTTGTGGGTGTTTTTGCTTATGGTCAATAGATCTTCCTTGAATTTGGAAATAGTCCGCGGAATGGGACACTGTAATAGCGATTTTGGGGTATTTTGTATTATATCATCGAAAAGTATATCAAGTTACGCATAAAATTCAATCAAATTTCATGCGTAATATTTTGGCTCTAGCCAGTAGATTCCATGTGAATTTGGTAACAATCCGACAGAAAGGGATGCTTTAACAGCGGTTTTTCTCGCTTTTGCATAGTTCTACCGAGTATACTGGCCGTTCATGAAGCAACAGGCAATTTGCATCAAGCAAACCTGGCGTCTAAAAGCAGCTGATGTACAGCAATGAAAAATATTAATTTTACTAAATATTACGATTGAGATTAATTCGTTTTATACTCCGGTTGGTAAAATGAAGCAAAAAACTTAAGATGAAAATTAAAGTTAGTGTAATATCGAAGTAATAACGCTGAAGTATTAACACATGTAACAACTTTTCGAAATATTAAGATGTATCAGAAAGAAGACAGGGGATTTGCACATACAACTAATTATATATATGGGAAAAGTTTCTGACCAGAGAAAAACGACGCATAACAGATAATGATAACATACTAAAAATACTTTACTGCACGTAGAATGCTGGGGAATTATTTTCTCAAAATTTACTCATTCGTCAGAGTAATAATTTTAGATTAAACATTATTTGATTGAACTTGTCGTAAATATAATTTTACTTATTGAATAAGATGGATGCACAAAGTACGAGGCATAGCAAATAGTTGAGCGTCTGGCAAATTTGAATGCGTGATGCCAGATCGTTCAGGATGTCGTGTGCTCGCGTGCGAATCGGCTGTCACGTACACGCAGAAAAGTTCGGAATAAACGAGCAGTCGTTTATTGACAGTTACGGTTACAGACGGAAGGAGTACTTTTAGAATCACTGGTGCGTCACGCTGGGTTCTAATGACCTCTGTGGAGCTAGCTGATTTGCTCCCAGGTGAGCCAGAATTACTTGAACGGTTTTTTACGCTAAAACAAATCAAAAAATATATGATAATTTATTTTTTTTTATTTATTCTTTTTTTTTGAATTACATTGATTGCTAGAAATTATGCCGGTCATTCCATCATTCAGAAGTAGCTGAGAAAACTTTGCGTGAAGTCATGAGAAAATGATTGATGACAAAATATGGAATCAAATAAAACAATTTTATCGCAAATAGTACAGTCAGTTTTTACGGTCACAATTACTTATACGCTCAATGGATATGAAAACACTTTTGGCATACATTCTACATTAAAACAAATCGAAAGATTCTAAAAATATCTGTGTTTTAGGTTTTGATTTGATTAATAAAATTGTGTCTCTCATTCAAACATTCTGAAGTTGCTGTGAAGATTTTGCTTGAATTCTCAAGGAAATGATAAATGAATATTGAATAGAATAGGATGAAACATTTTATAGCAGGTAGTGTAATCATTATTTCAAGGTCGCATATGTTAACGCATACTACTGATCAAAAATGTATGCCTGTTTAAAAATTGAATTGATTAATGAAAACGTAAATCGGTGAAAATTTTGCTTGAAGACACTAAGAAATTATGATTGTCAGAATGACTGGAATAAAGAATGCAAAATTGCATTGTTAAAGCGCAACACCAGTTAGAGAAAAAGACCCGGATGATAATATAAAGTCTATGGGGGCGTTCTTTTCAAATATCTCACTCAAATTTTAATATTTTTACATGACTTTTTTTTTTTTTTGCATAGGATAGCTGAGGATGATCTACAACTGGCTTAGTTTTTACTATTTTGATTTTGGTTTCAGATTAAAAAAGAAAAAAAAAAAAAAAAAAAAAAAAAAAAGAAACTTTAATTTTCAGAACTGGTTTGAAAACTGAAACTGTCCTAATATTAAAAAAATATAACCAAAAAGTAAAAACTAGCCCGGTTGTGGACCTTAGCGAAATGACAAAATGCTTTGAATAAAATATTTTAAATCTTAATAAGTAACTATTATTTCCAGATCAGATCTGTAATACGCAAAATAGATTCGGGTCTGTTGAACTATTAATATTACATATTTTTCAATGAGGTAACATTTTGTTTTAAGAAATACTTTTGCTACTATTCACATGCAGTGATGTCAGTATATATATCTATGCATTTACTATACTGGGTGTATCTAAACTACTGGGCATAACTTTAAGGGGTGATAGTACACATCAAGTCAAATAATATTAAATGGGAAACTAAGAGTCCCAAACGTCTTCCGAAGGAGATAGGCGCCATCAAAGTTTAGGGTCCAAAATTTGAAATGATTATAAAAAACGGAAAAATTGGTCGATTCGTTTGCGGTTTTCACGAAAACTATTCTTTATGTCAGTATTGTCTTGAAAATAATTTATAAAGATAAATTTCAAAAAATGCCGATAGAGGGCGTTTTAGACTTTGGAGTAACGAAAAACTATTTTTTACCATTATTTTTTGCATCTCATTAAATTTTTTTAGAAGTTTAGACATAAACTTAAATTTTGAGCTCAAAATCTGTGGTTAAGTAGCGCAAACTGAACTGTGTTCAATGAGAGTGGGTAGGTTCAAATTTCAAATGATTATAAAAAACAGAATAATTGGTCAATTGATTTGCGGTTTTCACTAAAACTATTTTTTATGTCAGTATTGTCTTGAAAATAAATTATAAAGATAAATTTCAAAAAATGTCGATAGAGGGCGCTTTAGACTTTGGAGTAACGTACATCTATTTTTTAACGCTATTTTTTGCATCTCCTTAAATTTTTTTTAGAAGCTTAGACATAAACTTAAATTTTGTGCTGAAAATCTGAATCGTTTAGACTGGTTAAGTAGTGCAATCTGAACTGGGTTAAATGGGGGTGGGAAGGTTCAAATTTAAAATGATTATACAAAACAGAAAAATTGGTCGATTCGTTTGCGGTTTTCTCTAAAACCATTCTTTATGTCAGTATTTCCTTGAAAATAAATTTTAAGGATAACTTTAAAAAAATTCCATTAGAGGGCGCCTTAAACTTTAGAGTAACCAACAACAATTTTCAACTGTTATTTTTTGTATCTAATTAAATGATTTCAAAAGCTTAGACTTAAATTTTGAGCTCAGATTCTCAATCGTTGGGAGGGGTTCAGAAGCGCAAACTGAACTGTGTTCAGGAATTGAAATGTTACCCTGCCCACCCTACGAACACAGTTCAATTTTGCGCTACTTAATTACTCACAACGATTCAGATTTTTAGCTCAAAATTTAAGTCTAAGCTTTTAAAACATGTATTTAGATAAAAAAAATAACTTTTAAAAATAGCTGTTGGTTACTCTAAAGTTTAAGGCGCCCTCTTACGGAAATTTTTGAAATTTATTTTTAAAATTTATTTTCAAGGAAATACTGACATAAAGAATGGTTTTAGAGAAAACCGCAAAGAAATCGACCAATTTTTCCGTTTTTTATAATCATTTGAAATTTAAACCTCTCCACCCCCATTGAACACAGTTCAGTTTGCGCTACTTAACCACTCTCGACGATTCAGATTTTCAGCTCAAAATTTAAGTTTATGTCTAAGCTTCTAAAAAAATTTAATGAGATGCAAAAAATAACGGTAAAAATTAGTTGTACGTTACTCCAAAGTCTAAAGCGCCCACTATCGAAATTTTTTGAAAGTAATCGGTAGAATTTATTTTCAAGACAATACTGACATAAAGAATAATTTTAGCGAAAACCGCAAATCAATTTACCAGTTTTTCTGTTTTTTATAATCATTTGAAATTTGAACCTACCCACTCCCACTGATCACAGTTCAGTTTGCGCTTCTTAACCACAGATTTTGAGCTCAAAATTTAAGTTTATAACTAAACTTCTAAAAAAAATAATAAGATGCAAAAAATACTGGTAAAAAATAGTTGTTCGTTACTCCAAAGTCTAAGGCGCCCTCTATCGGCATTTTTAAAAATTTATCTTTATTATTTATTTTCGAGACAATACTGACATAAAGAATAGTTTTAGTGAAAACCGCAAACGAATCGACCAGTTTTCCCGTTTTTTATAATCATTTCAAGTTTTGGACCCTAAACTTTGATGGCATCTATCTCCTTCGGAAGACGTTTGGGACCCCTAGTTTCCCATTTAATATTATTTGTCTTGATGTGTACTATCACCCCTTAAAATTTTGCCCAGTAGTTTAGATACACCCTGTATAACTTCATTTATGTCTAGGCATTTCTTAATAATTATTATTATTATTGTTATTATTATTTGCTTAATTCGCTTTGCGCCGTTTGCGATTCTATTATTAGGTGCGTTCGTAATTATGTAAATACGTAGCACCTATAGTTGTTGTTCAGTCCGTCCGTCTGTCTGTCCGTCTGTCTGTCCGCATATAACACCGCAAAAACTACCCAACGGAATCATTTGAAATTTAAAATATATAATTATTACATAATTTTATCGAGTCACTTCAAATTTTATGAAAATCGGATGGATAGATCAATTACAGGGACAATCAAAAGTATTCCGTTACATTACGATCAATGGGGGAAAAAGTTTCAAATGCATTTTAATCGTTTAAAATTTAAAATATATAATTATTACATAATTTTGTCGAGTCATTTCAAATTTTATGAAAATCGGATGCATAAATCAATTATAAGGACAATCAAAAGTATTCCGTTACATTACGGTCAATGCGGAAAAAGTTTCAAATGCATTTTAATGGTGTTACACTCATTCATACATAATAAAATTGATATGCATCTATGAAATATATACTATAATATACAATTTGCACAATCTGTGTTGCAAAGAACATTTATTATTGATTTACAAGGTCGCACAAAAGTATTCCATTACATAAAGGTATAGGGAGAATATTGTTTGGTGAGCGTTTTAATTGTAATTTAACTATTTAACATTTTATGAGATTGATATACGTTGCTGAGGAATACTACAAGATATTTCCTTTATAAAATAAAGAAGATAGTATTTACAGGGACACACAAAAGATTTGGGGTACTATAGTGTATCCGAAGTACTATCTACTATAACAGCAAGATCTGAATATTTTTAAAACTTCGTTATCGTACGAACGCACCTTATTTGCTACGTTTCACATGCAATTTCCAACTTGTTTTAAACATGCATTTCACTTTTTAAATTTAAAACAAAAGTTACTTTCTTGAAAGAATCACATTTAATAAAGCACAAAAAGTATTAGACAGTTGTAATCTTAAACTCGCAATATTTAGTATTGTAAAGTTAAATCTTATTGTAATACAGTATTTTCTAAACATCTCCAAAAATTCTTTCTTAGCCTATTGTCATATATGAATATTAATTGAAAGATACGCAAAACAACATTCGTTATCCTTCAGACAATGAAATATTCATTAAAAATTAATTAATCTTTATGGATAGCTAGTGTTAATGTTATTAACATAAAAACACTATTTTGTAAAAATTGAAAAAAAAAAATAGACCCGAAAGGGTTAATAATTGTTTAGCATTATACATTAAAAGTTTATCAAAAGATTTTAGGGAATATGTGCAGATGTGCAACCAGAATTCGGTTCTAGGGGGGGATTTTGAGTTTCTTATAAAGGTGTTTGCCGGTTATTTGAATCACCGGTTAATAGAATCAGTTCTTATTAGATTATTCACTGTATAATACTTAAACTGAAACAGCAATTGTGTGGCAGGAAGTCGTCATTCTTTTAGCATAATACGTCTTAGAAAAGGGATTTAGTTCAAATAACCATTTTTAGGTGCGTTCGTAATTATGTAAATACGTAGCACCTATTGTTGTCGCTCAGTCCATCCGTCTGTCTGTCTGTCTGTCTGTACGTCTGTCCGTCCGCATATAACAACGCAAAAACTACCCAACCGAATCGTTTGAAATTTAAAATACATAATTATAACATAATTTTGTCGTGTCATTTCAAATTTTATGAAAATCGGATGGATAGATCAATTACAGGGACAATCAAAAGGATTCCGTTACATTACGGTCAAGGGGGGAAAAAGTTTCAAATGCATTTTAATCGTTTGATGTTTAAAACATATGATTATTGCCTAATTTTGTCGAGTCATTTCAAATGTTATGAAAATCGGTTGCATAGATCAATTACAGGGAGAATCAAAAGGATTCCGTTACATTACGGTCAAGGGGGAAAAAGGTTTCAAATGCATTTTAATCGTTTGAAATTTAAAACATATGATTATTGCCTAATTTTGTCGAGTCATTTCAAATGTTATGAAAATCGGATGCATAGATCAATTACAGGGACAATCAAAAGGATTTCGTTACATTAGGGTCAATGGGGAAAAATTTTTCAAATGCATTTTAATCGTTTGAAATTTAAAACATATAATTATTACGTAATTTTATCGAGTCATTTCAAATGTTATGAAAGTCGGATGCATAGATCATTTACAGGGACAATCAAAGGTATTCCCTTACATTACGGTCAATGGGAAAAAATATTCAAATACATTTTTATGATGTTATACTAATTCGACCATAATAGAATTGGTATGAATCTGTGAAATATTTACTAAAATATGCATTCTGTACAATCTGTGATGCAAAGAATTTTTATTATTAAATTACAGGGCCACACAAAAGTATTCCACTACATAATGCTATACGGGGAAACATTGTTTGGGGCGTGTTTAAATTATATTCTACTATTTCACATTTTATGAATAAGATATACGTTTCTGAGGTGTAATTAAAATTACTTTCTGCATATTTACAGAAACACAAAGATTTCGACTACTATACTGTATCCGAAGTACGCTCTACTATATCAGCAAGATCTGAATATTTAAAAAACTTCGTTATCGTACGAACGCACATTTGCTACGTTCACGTGCAATTTCCAACTTGTTTACTTAACTAATCCATGTAATATGCACTTTCACAGTTTTAAGTAGAATTTTTGCTATTTAATTGAATTACTTTATTAAATGAAACCTGATTCAACAAAGCGGCGGATTCTGAAATACGCCAAAATGTTTAATTATTAATTTTGGTTTTGGTTCATATAAGCAGCAATTATAGTGATCTTTCTTAGCTCTTTTAACCGCAACCCCTCCCTTCTTTGGCTGAGCCACTGAATAAGTGTGCTTGCAGTAAAATATTTTATTTGAATCATTTTGCCTCTTTTCTCTTTCTTCTACCATTTGCCATTTTCCTTTTCCAGATGTCAAGAAAAATTTTCACAGCAACTTTAAAATGTCTGAATGACAGGTGCTATTTATATCGATAACATTAATTCCTAAAGTGATTGATATAAATTGCACCTGTCATTCAAACATTCATAAATTTTTGTGAAAATTTTGCTTTCAGGAACTAAAAAGTGATAAATGACAAAATAATCCCATTTTTAGCTAAACAATATCTCAAACACTTTTTGTAAAGCTGATAAAATAATAAAGAATGTTAAAAAGTTATATTAAGAAAAAATATATTTTTACTAGAATATCAGTATATTTGTTATATATATATCCCGTAGTCTTTACTGTGATATTTTAAGCGAGTTTGTAATTATATACAGCTCATATTCAAAATATTAGAATAATTGAGAAAAAGTAATAAGAAAAAATTATTTGTCATTTATTTATTTTTTATACTAAGTAAATGCAATTAAATTTCTTATAAATTAAATCTGGAATGTTTAGATAAGATTTTAACATTTATAAAATATAAAATACAGCACAATAAATTAGGTATACAGCTTCCTTAAACACACCAGAATATTAGAATAAAATTTAGATTGGTTCAAAATATTAGAATATTTTATTTTACGCAACAATATAACCTTATGAATATGAAGTAAATGGTAGTTAATATTTTGTAACATCCCCTTTAGCTTTCATAACAGCGTACAATCGATCTTGCATACTATATATAAGGTGTTTACAAACATTTCTATCAATATTAGCCCAAATAGACTTTATACGTGCCACTAACTCAGTTTTACTTGAAGGAGGATTTTCTTGAAGTTTTTTCTTCATTATACACCATAAGTTTTCGATGGGATTAAGATCTGGTGAATTTGGTGGCCAAGGAAGTACCTTAATGTTACGTTGGCGGAACCAATTCTTAGTTGACACCGAGGTATGCGGGGACGCTAAATCTTGTTGAAAGATGAAATCATCTTCAAATAAATCTTCTGATGATGGAATCATGTAATATTCTAAAATTTCTTGATATATCAGAGAGTTAACCTTTTCGTAGACGATGCATAACTTTCCAGGACCTTCTGCGCTCATACAACCCCAAACCATGACACTAGCAGCAAATTTTACGGAACGTTTAAGGCATTCTTTATCAAATGCTTCTTGCTTCATTCTCCAAACTCGAATACCTTGATTACCATATGAAACACAAAACATACTTTCATCGCTAAATAATATATTTTTCCAATCTGCATTGCTCCATAAACGTCTTGATTTACACCAATTCAATCTTATACGCTTTTGTCTTGCAGTCATGAGAGGTTTTGTTTTTCGGTACACGAGATTCAAATTTAAATTTATGGAGACGTCCTAATGTTGTCGATGTAGAAACTTCAACTCCTTCTTCTTTCCATTTTCGGTGCAAGAATCGCACACTTTTAAAACGGTTTTTCTTAACTATACGCTTCAGTTTCCTGTCATCTCTAGCAGATGTTTTTGGTTTTCGGCCACCATTTCGGCGATTATTTTGAAATTTTCCAATTTTTGAATGCCCCACCAGTGGCCGAGAGGTTCGGACCTCTCAACTGGTAGACGGCAGGTGCTGGGTTCGAACCCAATCGCGGCTGTCGGCCTAACCGTTCGGAGTTTTCGTGGTTTTCTTCGAACTTTGCGTAAATACGGGTTAGGTTCCCTTAGAAAGACCCCCACGAAGGGCACTCCCTCCTGGTCCTATATCCCTAGCGCAGATAATCGGACGTCAAAAATCAACCAACCAATTTTTGAATATTGTGTTAGTATTTTACTAACGCTCGATTGCGAACAATGTAAATAATTCGCTATAAAACATTGATTTTTATCGTGCCGATACAAATCAACCATACGAAGTTTAGTAGATTCAGGAATATCACTCACACGGCCCATTTTAACCCATTCCCTGCCGTGATCCCCATTTGGGGATCATTAATATTTTGATCTTGCTCTCCCCTAATTTCAAAGTTTTTGTTTATTTTTCATGGTATATGTTTACAGAATAGTTGTTTCTTAATGTATGGTCAAAATGTTAGGTGCGATTAAAATATTTATTAGTATATTTAACTTTTTCTTTCAAAGTTTGCTCGAAAGTAACTCTTTTTCACTTTTATGGATTAACCTTATGAATATCTAATATGCAAATTTGAAATGAAATATTTTTTACCATAGGATTTATTTGTACATGTGTCCTAAATAGCATAATATCAAAACGGAGTAATTTTTTTTTCTTTTTTGATTTTTTATATCCAAAATACACTGATCCCCATTTGGGGCTCACGGTTGTTGCAATGTAAAAGGACTTACTATTCACATTGCAAGCAGGATATGTTTTTCCACTAATGCAATACGTTCCTGGAATTTTTTTTTAAAGGTTCATTATCAGTAAGTGTGGAATGTACCCTCTGATAACAGAAGAAAATATATACAATGGGTCACGTGGGGGGGAGGGAAGGTTGGGAAGAAATACCAGGTGTTAGGAGCAGGTGCTTTGATAAACAAATTCTTTTTACTGTTCTAATGACATCTTCAATCCTTTTTTTTTTCTTTTCTTTACTTTTCTTTGGGCAGCAAAAGTTTAGACTTTTTTTAGAGCAGATAGCTATGAACTTTGACTCGAGAAGTTGCTTCACTTAGAGATAATGTTATCAGCTTTGAACTAGTGAAAACTAACTTGGTTGGATTTTGATTTTTAACGAAATTATTGTTCTGCTAGTATTTTTGTGAATGATTTTGAATTTTTTAAGTGGATAATTATGAGTCGAAAAAAATTTAAAACAGTCAGAGAACTTGAAGAATATTGGGACAATGATATTGATATAGATGAGGAAGAACCTGATGGTACAATAGATATAGTTGAACTGCCCCCAGACAAAGCGGATGAAGTTTCTGATTTGGAAGATATAGATGATAATATACTAGAAGATACCATTCCAAATGATGTTCCAGGTTCTTTAGAAATACATGGTGGTAAGTGTAATGAAGAATTTATAGTTCCGAGAAAAAAGAAACCTAAAAAAGAAAACCCCATATCAAAGTGGAACAGAAAAAGTGCATCATATAACATTTCTAGCCATGGAGAAGAAGAATGCAAGCAACGTGAAATGAATATGATAAATGCAATTAAAGATAAAACGCCAGTAGAAGTTTTTGAGATGTTCTTTACAGATGAATTAGTAAACTATATCGTACAACAGAGTGTATCTTATGCTGCTCAAAATAATCGTCACCAGTTTACACTTTCAGCAGACTGTATAAAAAAATTTTTGGGATTTTTACTCTTAACTGGATATCACTCTTTACCCCAAGAACAGATGTACTGGTCTGAAGATGAAGATATAAATCTTGAAATTGTGAGAAAATGCATGACAAAAAATCGTTATATAGATATAAAAAGAAACCTACACTTCTGTAACAATGCAAGTATTCCAAACATAAATGGAAACAAGGACAGACTGTTCAAAATACGACCAATTCTTGATGAACTAAATAAAAGATTTATGCAATTTGGAGTATTCTCATATAATTTGTGTATTGATGAACAAATGGTGCGTTATTATGGTCATCATTATCTGAAGCAATTTATTAGAGGCAAGCCCATTCGCTTCGGCTTCAAACAATGGGCAATGTGTTGCGGTGTGACAGGATATTGCTATAATGCTGAAATATATGAAGGGCAGCAAACGAATAATTTAGAAAAAGATACGCATGGATTAGGGATGTCTGTTATATTGAATAAAATTGCCACCATACACAAACCGGAAGAACACAGCTTTTATTTTGATAATTTTTTCACTAGTTTTGATTTGATGAAAAATTTAAAAGAGAGGAATATACCTGCAACAGGAACGGTCAGATGTAATAGGATGAATAAATGCCCTATAAAAACAGATAAGGAAATGAAGAAAGAATTTCGTGGGGCTTTTGATTACAGATATGATGAAATAAATGAAATATTTTGCCTTGTATGGAAAGATAATAGCATTGTGAAAATGTTATCAAATCATCTGGAAGTTTTACCTTTGGGACGTGTGCAAAGGTGGTCTAGAACTGAGAAAAAACAAGTGCTGATTCCGCAACCTAATGCTATTGCAAATTACAATAAGAACATGGGTGGTGTCGACAAACTTGACTGGAATATTCAAAAATATAGGACGAAAATTAGAGGCAAGAAGTGGTACTTTCCAATTTTTACCAATGCTGTGGATATGGCTCTAGTTAATGCTCATACAATATACAACATTGCTAACAAAAAAATGCCACTACTAAACTTCAGGAGAGAAGTTGCAAGATTTTACTTGAGTTTACATTCTCTATCGGATCCAAAAAATAGTGGAAGACCATCATATAATATAAGTTCCCAGAGAAGAGTACCAGATGAGGTAAGAAAAAATTCTAAAGGACATTATTTAGAAAGAACTTTAGAAGGTAAACAAAGAAAGTGTGCTGTTTGTAAAAAAAATGTTAGAAAACAATGTGTAAAATGTGATGTAGGGTTGCATGTTGAATGTGTAATACAATGGCACTCATAAAAAAATTACGCATTTCTTTCACATGCGATCTACCGTGATCCCCAAATGGGGATTGATTTTCAATTTAATAAATTTCATGAATTTTTCTATTATATTGTAAAATTTACTTGTTTGTGTTTGTTTACATGCAAAAAAGTTACTTTATATGAAAAAAGATTTTTAAAAAAAAATCTGGCAGTTAATGGGTTAAGACGAAAAAGAAACAAACTGCAAAACAGAATACTGATTTTAAATAAAATAGTCTGAATTTAATCAATGATGCCACCAGTTAAGAATTGGTAATATTTAAAGGAGAATTAATGTGAAATATTCTAATATTTTGAACCACTCGAATAAATATTCTAATATTTTGACTTTTCAAAATAATTTTTTTTGCAATTAATCTTTTCAAAAATGATATTAAATTTAAGACAACAAGTAAGTTTAATCAACAATAAGTTCTTAATAAAAATATCGTTTGTATATTTTCATTAAAAGACATTAAATTACCAAACGATATTTTCAATTTCTAAAAAAAAAGGTAATTATTCTAATATTTTGAATATGAACTGTACGTAGCCCCTATAGTCGTCTTTTAGTCCGTCCATCCATCCGTCTGTCCGTCCGCATATTACAACACAAAAACTATCAGAACTGTCAAACGTTTAAAATTTAAAATATATATATCGTAATATTAATATATATTCCACTACGAAAAAGTAAGAATTTATATTATAAATAAATATTTTGTCCATAAGACGTTGTTGTATTAATAAAAACATTTAAAATACATTAAAAAATTTTATTTACATGTTTCAACTATTTTTGTTCGAGTCATCTTCAGAATGTAAAAATTAAAATTACTAAACTCGATTAAAAATAGTTGAAACATGTAAATAAAAATTTTTAATGTATTTTAAATGTAATTATTAATACAACAACGTCTTATGGACAAAATATTTATTTATAATATAAATTCTTAATTTTTCGTTGTGGAATATATATTATTGATATTACGATATAGTTATTAATGGATGTAATCAAGACTTACTACTGTTGTTTTTCACATTCTTAAACTATATTTTTTTGCATTATTTCATCGAATCATTTCAAATTTTATGAAAATCAGAGACTTTTTAAAAGTGACCAGTTGCAAATCCAACATACTGCAATTAGTATTGCAAGGAGGGTCAAGAGCAATTATTTTATAATTAATTTATAAATATTTAAGATTAAATAACAATGATTCTTTTTTAAGCTATTGCATAGCTTTTATCGCGGGCTTTGAGCGCGGTGACCGAATCCAAAAATTCCGTAACGCGAAAAATCCTAACACATCGGTAACGAAAAAACCTAACACTCGGCTAACGTCGTTTCCTTTCGGAAAACTTCGGAACGGTATCCTTCGGTAGACTTCGGCAGACATTGACGCGGTATTTTTCAGATATTAGAATATCAAGTCTCAAACTTATGTTTCTTATGATCTAATTTTCATAGCGCGGCCAAATTTTGTTTGGTAATTTATTATGAGACAGTGTTTATTTTGGTGGTCTTATTTATTTTGGTGACAAGAGACCCCCCCACCGTGAGGGTCGAAAAATTTAAAATGCTTATAACTCGCAATCTAACTTTCGTAGCGCGGCCAAACTTGTTTGGTAATTTATTATGAGACATTGTTAATTTCTGATGACAGGATACATCCCACGGTGAGGGTCGAAAAATTTAAAATGCTTATAACTCGCGATCTAATCTTCGTAGCGCGGCCAAACTTGTTTGGTAATTTATTAGGAGACAGTGTTAATTTTTGGTGACAGGAGACCCCAGACGGTGAGGATCGAAAAATTTAAAATGCTCATAACTCGCGATCTAATTTTCGTAGCGCGGCCAAATTTCGTTTGGTTTGTTATTATGGGACAGTGTTGATTGTTGGTGACAGAAGACACCCCACGGTGAGGGTCGAAAAATTAAAAATGCTTATAACTCGCGATCTAATTTTGGTAGCTTGGCAAAATATTGTTTGGTAATTTATTATAAGACAGTGTTAATTTTTGGAGACAGGAGACCCCCCCCCCCCCACGGTGAGGGTCGAAAAATTTAAAATGCTTATAACTCGCGATCTAATTTTCGTAGCGCGGCCAAATTTTGTTTGGTAATTTATTATGGGACAGTGTTGATTTTTGGTGACAGGAGATCCTCCAAGGTGAGGGTCGAAAAATTTAAAATGCTTATAACTCGCGATCTAATTTTTGTAGCGCGGCCAAATTTTGTTTGGTAATTTATTATGAGGCAGTGTTAATTTTTGGGGACATTAGACCCCCCCACGATGAGGGTCGAAAAAATTTAAATGCTTATAACTCACGACCTAATTTTCGTAGCGCGGCCAAATTTTGTTTGGTAATTTAATATGAGACTGTTAATTTTTGGTGACAGGAGAGCCCCCACAGTGAGGGTCGAAAAATTTAAAATGCTTGTAACTCACGATCTAATTTTCGTAGTGCGGCCAAATTTTGTTTGGTAATTTATTATGAGACAGTGTTAATTTTTGGTGACAGGAGACCCCCCATGGTGAGGGTCGAAAAATTTAAAATGCTTATAACTCTCGATCTAATTTTCGTAGCGCGGCCAAATTTTGTTTATTCATTTATTATGAGTCAGTGTTAAGTTTTGGTGACAGGAGACCCTCACGGTGAGGGTCGAAAAATTTAAAATGCTTATAACTCGCGATCTAATTTTCGTAGCGCGGGCAAATTTTGTTTGGTAATTTATTTTGAGACTGTTAATATTTGGTGACAGGAGACCCCCCACAGTGAGGGTCGAAAAATTTAAAATGCTTATAACTCACGATCTAATTTTCGTAGCGCGGCCAAATTTTGTTTATTCATTTATTATGAGTCAGTGTTAAGTTTTGGTGACAGGAGATCCTCACGGTGAGGGTCGAAAAATTTAAAATGCTTATAACTCGCGATCTAATTTTCGTAGCGCGGCCAAATTTTGTTTATTCATTTATTATGAGTCAGTGTTAAGTTTTGGTGACAGGAGACCCCCCATGGTGAGGGTCGAAAAATTTAAAATGCTTATAACTCACGATCTAATTTTCGTAGCGCGGCCAAATTTTGTTTATTCATTTATTATGAGTCAGTGTTAAGTTTTGGTGACAGGAGACCCTCACGGTGAGGGTCGAAAAATTTAAAATGCTTATAACTCGCGATCTAATTTTCGTAGCGCGGGCAAATTTTGTTTGGTAATTTTTTATGAGACATTGTTAATTGTTGGTGACAGAAGACCCCCCCCCCATGGTGAGGGTCGAAAAATTTAAAATGCTTATAACTCGCGATCTAATTTTCGTAGCGCGGCCAAATTTTGTTTGGTAATTTATTATAAGACATTGTTAATTTCTAGTGACAGGAGACACCCCACGGTGAGGGTCGAAAAATTTGAAATGCTCATAACTCGCGATCTAATTTTCGTAGCGCGGCCAAATTTTGTTTGATAATTTATTATGAGACATTGTTAATTGTTGGTGACAGAAGACACCCTACGGTGAGGGTCGAAAAATTAAAAATGCTTATAACTCTCGATCTAATTTTGGTAGCTTGGCAAAATATTGTTTGGTAATTTATTATAAGGCAGTGTTAATTTTTGGTGACAGGAGACCCCCCACGGTGAGGGTCGAAAAATTTAAAATGCTTATAACTCGCGATCTAATTTTCGTAGCGCGGCCAAATTTTGTTTGGTAATTTATTATGAGACAGTGTTAATTTTTGGAGACATTAGACCCCCCACAATGAGGGTAGAAAAACTTAAAATGCTTATAACTCGCGATCTAATTTTCGTAGCGCGGCCAAATTTTGTTTATTCATTTATTATGAGTCAGTGTTAAGTTTTGGTGACAGGAGACCCTCACGGTGAGGGTCGAAAAATTTAAAATGCTTATAACTCGCGATCTAATTTTCGTAGCGCGGCCAAATTTTGTTTGGTAATTTATTTTGAGACTGTTAATTTTTGGTGACAGGAGAACCTCCACGGTGAGGGTCGAAAAATTTAAAATGCTTATAACTCACGATCTAATTTTCGTAGCGCGGCCAAATTTTGTTTATTCATTTATTATGAGTCAGTGTTAAGTTTTGTTGACAGGAGACCCTCACGGTGAGGGTCGAAAAATTTAAAATGCTTATAACTCGCGATCTAATTTTCGTAGCGCGGCCAAATTTTGTTTGGTAATTTATTTTGAGACTGTTAATATTTGGTGACAGGAGACCCCCCACGGTGAGGCTCGAAAAATTTAAAATGCTTATAACTCGCGATCTAATTTTCGTAGCGCGGCCAAATTTTGTTTGGTAATTTATTATGAGACATTGTTAATTTCTAGTGACAGGAGACACCCCACGGTGAGGGTCGAAAAATTTGAAATGCTCATAACTCGCGATCTAATTTTCGTAGCGCGGCCAAATTTTGTTTGATAATTTATTATGAGACATTGTTAATTGTTGGTGACAGAAGACACCCTACGGTGAGGGTCGAAAAATTAAAAATACTTATAACTCGCGATCTAATTTTGGTAGCTTGGCAAAATATTGTTTGGTAATTTATTATAAGGCAGTGTTAATTTTTGGTGACAGGAGACACCCCACGGTGAGGGTCGAAAAATTTAAAATGCTTATAACTCGCGATCTAATTTTCGTAGCGCGGCCAAATTTTGTTTATTCATTTATTATGAGTCAGTGTTAAGTTTTGGTGACAGGAGACCCCCCATGGTGAGGGTCGAAAAATTTAAAATGCTTATAACTCACGATCTAATTTTCGTAGCGCGGCCAAATTTTGTTTATTCATTTATTATGAGTCAGTGTTAAGTTTTGGTGACAGGAGACCCTCACGGTGAGGGTCGAAAAATTTAAAATGCTTATAACTCGCGATCTAATTTTCGTAGCGCGGGCAAATTTTGTTTGGTAATTTTTTATGAGACATTGTTAATTGTTGGTGACAGAAGACCCCCCCCCCATGGTGAGGGTCGAAAAATTTAAAATGCTTATAACTCGCGATCTAATTTTCGTAGCGCGGCCAAATTTTGTTTGGTAATTTATTATAAGACATTGTTAATTTCTAGTGACAGGAGACACCCCACGGTGAGGGTCGAAAAATTTGAAATGCTCATAACTCGCGATCTAATTTTCGTAGCGCGGCCAAATTTTGTTTGATAATTTATTATGAGACATTGTTAATTGTTGGTGACAGAAGACACCCTACGGTGAGGGTCGAAAAATTAAAAATGCTTATAACTCTCGATCTAATTTTGGTAGCTTGGCAAAATATTGTTTGGTAATTTATTATAAGGCAGTGTTAATTTTTGGTGACAGGAGACCCCCCACGGTGAGGGTCGAAAAATTTAAAATGCTTATAACTCGCGATCTAATTTTCGTAGCGCGGCCAAATTTTGTTTGGTAATTTATTATGAGACAGTGTTAATTTTTGGAGACATTAGACCCCCCACAATGAGGGTAGAAAAACTTAAAATGCTTATAACTCGCGATCTAATTTTCGTAGCGCGGCCAAATTTTGTTTATTCATTTATTATGAGTCAGTGTTAAGTTTTGGTGACAGGAGACCCTCACGGTGAGGGTCGAAAAATTTAAAATGCTTATAACTCGCGATCTAATTTTCGTAGCGCGGCCAAATTTTGTTTGGTAATTTATTTTGAGACTGTTAATTTTTGGTGACAGGAGAACCTCCACGGTGAGGGTCGAAAAATTTAAAATGCTTATAACTCACGATCTAATTTTCGTAGCGCGGCCAAATTTTGTTTATTCATTTATTATGAGTCTGTGTTAAGTTTTGTTGACAGGAGACCCTCACGGTGAGGGTCGAAAAATTTAAAATGCTTATAACTCGCGATCTAATTTTCGTAGCGCGGCCAAATTTTGTTTGGTAATTTATTTTGAGACTGTTAATATTTGGTGACAGGAGACCCCCCACGGTGAGGCTCGAAAAATTTAAAATGCTTATAACTCGCGATCTAATTTTCGTAGCGCGGCCAAATTTTGTTTGGTAATTTATTATGAGACATTGTTAATTTCTAGTGACAGGAGACACCCCACGGTGAGGGTCGAAAAATTTGAAATGCTCATAACTCGCGATCTAATTTTCGTAGCGCGGCCAAATTTTGTTTGATAATTTATTATGAGACATTGCTAATTGTTGGTGACAGAAGACACCCTACGGTGAGGGTCGAAAAATTAAAAATACTTATAACTCGCGATCTAATTTTGGTAGCTTGGCAAAATATTGTTTGGTAATTTATTATAAGGCAGTGTTAATTTTTGGTGACAGGAGACACCCCACGGTGAGGGTCGAAAAATTTAAAATGCTTATAACTCGCGATCTAATTTTCGTAGCGCGGCCAAATTTTGTTTGGTAATTTATTATGAGACAGTGTTAATTTTTGGAGACATTAGACCCCTCACAATGAGGGTAGAAAAACTTAAAATGCTTATAACTCGCGATCTAATTTTCGTAGCGCGGCCAAATTTTGTTTATTCATTTATTATGAGTCAGTGTTAAGTTTTGGTGACAGGAGACCCTCAAGGTGAGGGTCGAAAAATTTAAAATGCTTATAACTCGCGATCTAATTTTCGTAGCGCGGCCAAATTTTGTTTGGTAATTCATTTTGAGACTGTTAATTTTTCGTGACAGGAGAACCTCCACGGTGAGGGTCGAAAAATTTAAAATGCTTATAACTCACGATCTAATTTTCGTAGCGCGGCCAAATTTTGTTTATTCATTTATTATGAGTCAGTGTTAAGTTTTGTTGACAGGAGACCCTCACGGTGAGGGTCGAAAAATTTAAAATGCTTATAACTCGCGATCTAATTTTCGTAGCGCGGCCAAATTTTGTTTGGTAATTTATTTTGAGACTGTTAATATTTGGTGACAGGAGACCCCCCACGGTGAGGCTCGAAAAATTTAAAATGCTTATAACTCACGATCTAATTTTCGTAGCGCGGCCAAATTTTGTTTATTCATTTATTATGAGTCAGTGTTAAGTTTTGTTGACAGGAGACCCTCACGGTGAGGGTCGAAAAATTTAAAATGCTTATAACTCGCGATCTAATTTTCGTAGCGCGGCCAAATTTTGTTTAGTAATTTATTTTGAGACTGTTAATTTTTGGTGACAGGAGACCCCCCACGGTGAGGGTCGAAAACTTTAAAATGCTTATAACTCACGATCTAATTTTCGAAGCGCGGCCAAATTTTGTTTGGTAATTTAATATGAGACTGTTAATTTTTGGTGACAGGAGACCCTCACGGTGAGGGTCGAAAAATTTAAAATGCTTATAACTCGCGATCTAATTTTCGTAGCGCGGCCAAATTTTGTTTAGTAATTTATTTTGAGACTGTTAATTTTTGGTGACAGGAGACCCCCCACGGTGAGGGTCGAAAACTTTAAAATGCTTATAACTCACGATCTAATTTTCGAAGCGCGGCCAAATTTTGTTTGGTAATTTAATATGAGACTGTTAATTTTTGGTGACAGGAGACCCCCACGGTGAGGGTCGAAAAATTTGAAATGCTTATAACTCGCGATCTAATTTTCGTATCGCGGCCAAATTTTGTTTGGTAATTTATTATGAGACATTGTTAATTTCTGGTGACAGGAGACACCCCACGGTGAGGATCGAAAAATTTAAAATGCTCATAACTCGCGATCTAATTTTCGTAGCGCGGCCAAATTTTGTTTGGTAATTTATTATGAGACATTGTTAATTGTTGGTGACAGAAGACACCCCACGGTGAAGGTCGAAAAATTAAAAATGCTTATAACTCGCGATCTAATTTTGGTAGCTTGGCAAAATATTGTTTGGTAATTTATTATAAGACAGTGTTAATTTTTGGTGACAGGAGACCCCCACCACGGTGAGAGTCGAAAAATTTAAAATGCTTATAACTCGCGATCTAATTTTCGTAGCGCGGCCAAATTTTGTTTGGTAATTTATTTTGAGACTGTTAATATTTGGTGACAGGAGACCCCCCACGGTGAGGCTCGAAAAATTTAAAATGCTTATAACTCACGATCTAATTTTCGTAGCGCGGCCAAATTTTGTTTATTCATTTATTATGAGTCAGTGTTAAGTTTTGGTGACAGGAGACCCCCCACGGTGAGGGTCGAAAACTTTAAAATGCTTATAACTCACGATCTAATTTTCGAAGCGCGGCCAAATTTTGTTTGGTAATTTAATATGAGACTGTTAATTTTTGGTGACAGGAGACCCCCACGGTGAGGGTCGAAAAATTTGAAATGCTTATAACTCGCGATCTAATTTTCGTATCGCGGCCAAATTTTGTTTGGTAATTTATTATGAGACATGGTTAATTTCTGGTGACAGGAGACACCCCACGGTGAGGATCGAAAAATTTAAAATGCTCATAACTCGCGATCTAATTTTCGTAGCGCGGCCAAATTTTGTTTGGTAATTTATTATGAGACATTGTTAATTGTTGGTGACAGAAGACACCCCACGGTGAAGGTCGAAAAATTAAAAATGCTTATAACTCGCGATCTAATTTTGGTAGCTTGGCAAAATATTGTTTGGTAATTTATTATAAGACAGTGTTAATTTTTGGTGACAGGAGACCCCCACCACGGTGAGAGTCGAAAAATTTAAAATGCTTATAACTCGCGATCTAATTTTCGTAGCGCGGCCAAATTTTGTTTGGTAATTTATTATGAGATTTTGTTAATTTTTGGTGACAGGAGACCCCCAAGGTGAGGGTCGAAAAATTTAAAATGTTTATAACTCGCGATCTAATTTTCGTAGCGCGGCCAAATTTTGTTTGGTAATTTTTTATGAGACAGTGTTAATTTTTGGTGACAGGAGACCCCCCCACCGTGAGGGTCGAAAAATTTAAAATGCTTATAACTCGCGATCTAATTTTCGTAGCGCGACCAAATTTTGTTTGGTAATTTATTAAGCTATTGCATAGCTTTTATCGCGGGCTTTAAGCGCGGCGACTGAATTTAAGAATTCCGCAACGAGAAAAATTCCTAACAATCCGGCTAACGAAATTTCAGTTTGGCAGACTTCGGGAAGGTATCCTTCGATAGACTTCAGCAGACATTGACGCGGTATTTTTGCATAAGTTGATAAAAAATGCTATGCAATAGCTTTACCGCGGCAGTCCCCGAGTGGCACACATATTTTTTTTATATAAATTCTTCTTTTGTAATATTCTGTACTCTAATGTGTCATATTATTTTATAATAGCAAAATACAGTCGGCTCTCGTTAATTCGAACTTGTCTGGACCATAAGAAAAGTTCGAATTATTTAGAGTTCTAATTATGGAAAATATGAGAGAAAAAGATGTTTAAAGGGATACTACTACAAAGAAATTAATGTTATGGTATTTTTTAAATATATTTCGGCTGTTAACAATGGAATATGACTTAATATTAAATTAAAAGATATAAATACATGGACTATTTAAAGTGCTAGAGACAAGCACAAACGAAGATAAGGTGGAGTTGGGGTACACGACATTTCGGTCCCGCCATTTCGGTCCCGCCGTTTCGGTCCCGCCGTATCGGTCCCGAGACATTTCGGTCCCTGGACATTTCGGTCTCGAGACATTTCGGTCCCGAGACATTTCGGTCCCTGGCCATTTCGGTCCCTGGTTATTTCGGTCCCGAGACATTTCGGTCCCTTGCCATTTCGGTCCCTTGCTATTTCTTTACCGGCCACCTTATAGCTTGGTTTCTCACTATCAAAGGCCTACTAAACGCTGTAAGCTCAACATTGTTCGGGCTTTTTTCAATATTTTTATTCTCCTGCCCTCCCCTTCCCTCAAATTTTATACAAAGCTGAATATAATAGTCCAATAAGTTTAATCTATTGTAACTCATGATAATAAAATCACAGCGAGTTGAAAATTTGATTAAATAATGTTATATAATTTTACACTGTCTTCATTATTATTATTTAACAGAATGAATATTTTAAGTTTTATCATATATTCTTTGTATTAGGTATTTTATCCATACAAAAAACTAAAATACATATTTGATTCGTTGTTTTAGCACACTTTCTTAGAATCTTTAAATTAGTGATTTCGTAACTAGGCGTGCTACGAAAATTTTTTGTTTAAAAAATAAAAATGCTTCAACGACTTTTTTTATGTAATAATTATTAGTTGCAATTTTTTTTCTCACTTTATGAAGACAATTTTTGTGAATTAATTTTATTGAAAGTATTTCTTTGTAATAAAATGATTATTTTTTAATTTTATATAATAATGTAACTATTATTTTAAATAATTTTATTTTCAAATTTTAACTGACAAAACTAAGTTTTTTTAATTTATCGTTTATTTATTTATTTATTTATTTGCATTACCTTTTCGCTCTCACTTTCACAGAAAAAGAAATTGAAAATTCTTATTTTAATTTTATTATTCATTGAATTAATAGTTTTAAATTTCAGTAACTTTAAATATAAAATAAATAAACAGGTAAACAATAAGTTTTAGTTTATAACTACTACAAAACATAATGATAAATTGAATATAAAACAGATTATTTATTGAGTTTATTTTAGTAAAATTCGAAATGCGTATTAACAATTTTATCAATTTAATTAAAGATTCATTAAAAATACATATATTTAATAAAATATTAATTTCATCTTAATTTTAAAATCACTAACTGTTTTGAGATTTAATTTATAGCAATTATTCATCACCATAAGTTTTTATTCAAAAATTATTATTTATTTCAAAAAAGGAAATTATTATTATTATTATTATTATTATTATTATTTGAAAAACCAATTAGTAACGTTACGTAATAATTAATTAAACATAATAATGCAACACTGTAACAATGCGTAAAAATATTTCTTAACAGTGTTGAATTCAGACAATTTTCTCTGGGAGGGACTTCTGTGGCTCCGGGGGGGGGGATTCAATAGCAAGTCCTGGGGGGGGTTGCACTTTTTTACCACTAAAACACAAAATCTCAAAATTTCTGGGGGGGGGGGGCATTTGATAGCTCCGGGGGGAATGACCCGCCTCTGAATTCAACACTCTAAAATGTTCTCTATAAAATTATGTCAGATATTTCCCATGCACAAAATTTCAGCTTGCTGGAGAAGGGACCGAAAAGTCCAGGGACCGAAATGGCGATGGACCGAAATGTCTTGGGACCGAAATGTCTCGGGACCGAAACGTCTCGGGACCGAAATGGCCAGGGACCGAAATGTCTTGGGACCGAAACGTCTCGGGACCGAAATGTTTCGGGACCGAAACGGCGGGACCGAAACGGCGGGACCGAAATGGCGGGACCGAAACGTCCTGCTTCCGTGGAGTTGTCATTCATGGACAGAAGATGAACTAAAAAAGCGGATATCAAATGCATGGGATTACTATATGTATACTTATAATAGATTAATTTATAACACGATGTTTTAATCGGAAAAATCAATTTACATCTGTTATATGTATACTTGTTTAGAATAATTCTGACAAAAATGAAAGAAAGAAAGTTATTTCAATGGTCTGATGTCCGGGAAGCAAGTAAGGATAAATGAAAGATCGGAATCTCATCAATTCGAATTAAATGTCGTCAAAAGAAAATGAGTTCCATTTAACGTTATTCTGCTACTGAAAAATCCGGGACTTCATGTTTAGTTCGAATTAAGCGAAGATTCGATTTATCCGATTTCGAACTAAGGAGAGCCGATTGTACATGTATATATTAAAAAAAAGTTTTCTTTCTTTTTTTTTAAAGTTATTTTCTCTGAGCTTTCTATTAAAAGCATTTTGATGATAATAATAATAATAGTTATTATTATTTTGAGTGAAAGGCTGTTTAATTGTAGATAACACGTACCAGCTATTTTTAAATTAATTTCCATTTTATTTTTAATTTTAGAAGTTTTTGTGAATTTTTTCTTAAGTGACGGCAG
Source organism: Maratus speculifer (assembly GCA_964019185.1). Lineage (NCBI taxonomy): Eukaryota > Metazoa > Arthropoda > Arachnida > Araneae > Salticidae > Maratus > Maratus speculifer. The sequence continues at coordinate 247,605,395 of OZ025301.1, read as the reverse complement.
TTGGGTTACTTCCATTGTTGCGGCGAAAAGAGAAAATTTAGTTTATTTTTATTGATTGTGTTTTTTAATGCGTTTTTCTCATTACAATTAAAAATAACTTTAAAGTTTGGATTTGCATAAAACAAGATATAATAAATATAAATTCATAAAAAAAAATGTAGGTTGCAATTTATATTTTTTTCGAATATTAATTTCATAATTCATCTTGCAAAATTATAATTGCAAATTCCATGCATTTATGTTTGAGATTTTTAGTATTGTAACTTCACAAAAGAGTTATCTCATTAGGATTATAATTTCAGGCGATATTAATAAAAAAGCAATTTAATATTACGGGCTCTAAATTTTGAATGTTTACTATTTCAAAAACTTGTCATTCAAATGACTTGAAATATCATGTTTAGGCATTGGTTAAACCGAAAATTTTAAATACATTGTCAAAATTAAATTTTGCCATTCAAAAAAAACAAAGTTTGGGCTGGATTTGATTTAAAGATGGCCTTCTAAGCAAATTTTATATGCATCATTTAAAAACTGATTTTATTTCCAATCGGAAGGCCTGACTATGGAAGCGATTTGGAATCGAAGTGTGTTTACCATTTTATTATAATTAAATTACCTATCGAGTTACAAGCTATTTCGATCAGGTGATCACGCATTTTTTTTATTTGTAAGACTGCTTATCGTGCTTTCTTTGGGAAATACGGTTCAAAACGTCAACTTTGATGGCTTGTTCTAAAAATTCTAGCGCGCTTTCTAAAAAAAAGCAGAAAAACGAGTACGGTTAGATAGTTTCTAAATAACACTTTCTAGCTTCATACATTCGAACAAAATTACATTAAAACTTATGGCACAAAGTTGCCCTTTCTGATTTAAGAACACCCTTACGATTGTGAATGAGAAAGGTGCCATTTGAACATTCTGATGTACAGTGACTAATTGTATAATTATTTTAAAAAACCCATTATAGTTGTGCAAAAGAGTGTGGGTAATATATCGCATTCGCACATTAAACAAACCAAAATCTTTTTTGCGCTTGTAAATATTCTACATTTGTAGCCAACATCTACCACTACAATCTAACCTGAAAAATTTACGTGATAGTTTTGTAACACCTGGATTAATAAATGAAGTGGAAAATTCTCTTCAGATGAGTTGAAAGAACTCTTCCTCCTCATTTATTTAATCAGTTGGGTTGAATTGTTTGCTGCTTGCAATGTGTGCTAAAAATGCAAGTGTTCTTTTCACATGTTCTTCTTTCGTAATGACCCATTTTTTTCGACAAAAAACATTTTGAAGCCTGCCGTTAATGAAAGTTATCAAAGGATAGGAAAATTAACAGCTTTTGAAGCACTTGTGAACAAAGCTTATAACTATAGCCATTGCCAAATGTATTGAGATCCACCACATTTTTTATATCAATCTATATTATAATAAAGGACAAATGTGCCCGTCCGTTATTTTATTAATGACAACACGATTACGTTTCAATTTTAAAGCTATTTTTTAAACTTCTAAACATCGCACAGTTTCAATTTTATTTATTTCATATTTCGAAATGATCTTTTAAACAATTGTTGTAATTCGAAGACAGAGCAAATGATATTTCTTTTCTTATAAAAAAAAAGTATTTTTATATAAATATTAAAAGGAGATAGAAATTTTTTAAATAGAGTTAATAGCAGGAAACAAAAGAGATTACACTTTATATAATAATATTTTGTGGATATTTCCAAAATAAGATATTTTGTGGTTATTTTCATATATCAATCATATTGGTATGTATAACAGTTTTGAATAAATCGTAATTTGAAAGTGAATGATTCTTTTATAGTAACCCTGTATTTCCTATACCATTGCAATTATCGCAAGACTTTTATATTGCAATTTTCATACAATATTAGGATTTTTTCAATGCAGGCATTTCATTATCTTTCCAGCAAAATGACAATGTGTTTTTTCCTCTGTTGACAATATAAATCAGAAATACAGACAGTTTATACCACAGTTTATACCATACCCATCCAAACAAACAGTTTATACCATAATCATATCTGTAATGATGTTTGTAAGCATAATACTTTTGAATAAATCGGGTTTTGAAAGTGAATGAGTCTCTTATAGTAACCCTGTACTATGGAATAAATATATTTAGAGCATATTGGCGTTATAATTGACATAGATTGATGCACTAATATTTTGTAACCATTGACATTAAAATTATAGAATACCTTGAAAAAAAGAAGAATCTTGCAAAAATGATAGCATTTACATTGATAACATAAGTGCATTTTACTATCATTTTTAGGTGCGTTCGTAATTATGTAAATACGTAGCACCTATTGTTGTCGCTCAGTCCGTCCGTCTGTCTGTCTGTTCGTCCCCATATAAGAACGCAAAAACTACAAACCAAATCGTTTGAAATTTAAAATACATAATTATTACATAATTTTGTCGAGTCATTTCAAATTTTATGAAAATCGGATGGATAGATCAATTACAGGGACAATCAAAAGGATTCCGTTACATTACGGTCAATGGAAAAAAAAGTTTCAAATGCATTTTAATCGTTTGAAATTTAAAACGTATATTTATTACATAATTTTGTCGAGTCATTTCAAGTGTTATGAAAATCGGATGCATTGATCAATTACAGGGACAATCAAAAGTATTCCGTTACATTACGGTCAATGGGGAAAAAAGTTTCAAATGCATTTTAATGGTGTTACACTCATTTGAATATAACAGAATTGACATGAATCTATGAAATATGTACTAAAAATACATTTTGTATAATCTGTGATGCAAAGAATATTTATTATTAAATTACAGGGCCACACAAATGTATTCCACTAAATAATGTTATACGGGGAAACATTGTTTGCGGGGTGTTTTAATTATATTAAACTACTTCACATTTTATGAATAAGATATACGTTAATGAAGTATAATAAAAATTACTCCCTGCATATTTACAGGAACACAAAGATTTCGACCACTATACTGTATCCAAAGTACGCTCTACTATATCAGCAAGATCTGAATATTTTAAAATTTCGTTATCAACGAACGCACCTCATTTGCTACGCTTTACGTGCAATTTCCAACTTGTTATTTTAATGATAACATATCCGTTATGAAATTATAAACATTGCTAGGCAGTACTGTCTATAATTTCAAACACAACACAATATTGATTCAATTGATTTTGTTATTGTAAAAATTCTATGAAATATTACGCTAGAAATTAACTTAACCTTCATCAATACTGATGTTTACTAAGCAATTAATAAAATTTATGATTTCTTTTTATCATTATCTATGTCTTAGTATCTGTTTGTGCTCATATTAACAATTGGAGTTTCAGCACGATCATGCAGCCGAGTTAACCTTATGAACAATTTTGTGTTGAACAATAAGTGCGAACTATTTAGTGATTAATGTATGTTGACAGGAGTTTATGATTGTTTTGTCATTCTTTATCTATTATCAACTTATTAGTGTTTGTAGACACCTATTTGTCCAATTATGGTTACTGGTATCACTCCTAAATCATGCCTTAACTGACGCAGTGTCCTTAAGTTTTAAAATAGTTGTTTAAAATATTTTTTCTATTCTTAAAGAGCGTATTTTAACCCTTTATGTCCAAAGTTAGGAAATTATGAAAATTTCCTCTTCTAAAACATTTTTTATGAATTTCTGAAACTATATTAGAAGATTTAGAAAACTATTTTATAAATTTTAGAAAGCTTTTGCCAGTTAAAATTAATTTGTATTTATAGGGAATTAATTAACTAAATTTATATTTAAAATATATTTTAGTACTTTGTAGAATTGAGAAATGTGTAAAGATAATATTTTTACAATAGAAATATTAGAAATACCGAGCTGAAACTTTTCCCACCCAATATTTTAACGTCAAGAAAGCCGGAAAGATGCAAAGGCAAAATAAATCACAGATTATGTTGACGAAATAACCTTTTTAATATTTTTCAAACAATTACACTTTTTAAATTTTCATGCGGTCTTTAGGTTCTGAAAGTTATATAAAGGAAAAATTCTTCCGGGCTCTAATAAATACAACAGAAAAAAAAATTCATTCTTTTACGATCAAAACTGACAGACTCATGATACTCTGTGATTTTATGAAATATTCTGATTTAGAGTCCCTATAAATATCGGTCAGCGGTGAAAAAACTTTTTGTGACAATATTTTTTCGTAAATAATGATGCATAAAAGCTGTTTTAGTCTTATTGGGGAAACATCTTCTATAAGCGAAGGTGCATTGCATTTGCCATACACCGCTTATGGTCCACCATACACTGTTTAAAAAATTCTGAAATTCACGAACATTTTTTTCCTGAATTTCACAGAAAAGCTCCCTTTTAACAACAAAAGGGTATTTTCCGTTACAAATCACAAAATTCCATCACATTTCCTGAAAATAACGAAACAGATGGAAATAAAAACAAAAAACGGTGACACTCCGTTCTCCATGGCCGAGTGGTCAAGGCACCACACCGCTAATTGCCTGCGAGCGCAGATTGTGGGTTCGAGTCCCATTGGCGCCATGGAATAATGAAACATAAAAAATTCCTTTAAAAAAATTTTTATTAAAAAAAACAGTGGTTTTAAACAGTGATTTTTTAAATTTAAAATATTTAAAAAATTCAAAATGATTTAAAAAAATAATAAGTATTATGTATCACTCTAAAATAATCCGTTTACAAACATTCTAAGGAATATATTTGAAAGGAAATCTTTAAAAAGCACAACAGATTTTCCAACTAACTCATAAAAGACATACTTTGCACCGTTTAGCATCAGCAACTTTGGCTCAGTTCGTAAGAATTTGGTCCGTAATCTGAAGGTCCCGAGTTCGATCCTGAGGACGGCGTGAACTAAATTATCCAAAATAACAATTAAGTAAAATAACATAGCAGCTTAAAATCCCTCGTTGATTTCGAATTCTTTGGAGATTAATCGGTAAATCATTTTTAAAAGTTATATTAAATTATTACTATTATAAATCAAACTTTGTAACGGAAAGTTACTGATTCTTACACCGGAGTTTTCCCTTCTTGTATTTCCCACAACGGAAAATCTGCTAACGGAACGGTAAAAGTTCGGTTACTATTGCTGCCGGTAGTTTCACCTGGAATTCACAGATTTATTTTTAACAGTGTATGATGTTTTTATTTATACACTATTTTTATACTTCCAAAATATGTTTTACCTATAAATAAAATGTATTGTGCAAATACATGTGTATCCTTTTTCAATAACGTATGTCTTTGATTTACAACAAGAAATGTAGACTCCACTGTTAAAAATTTCTGTAAAAACAAAGAAAAAAAAACCATAACTTTCTGTAAATTTACCCTAATTCTTGGTTAAATAATACAATTGAGTTTCTCAATCATCATTTTACACAAGCTCCCCTTATCTTATATATAATTCCCAGTAGGGGTTTCATTTTATTTAAAGATATTTTTATCTTTGTAAAATATTGCAGTTCAAAATATACACTTTTAAAATTCTTATCAGATTTAGTGGGGATTTTCCCCTGTTGAATAAAAAAAAGTACTTTGTATCAATAGCAATAGCTGCCAGTGGCGCTAACTTATATGGGCTCTTCTGGTCCGAGCCATCCAATAATTTTGAATAATAGCGTGTCCAATTTCTATTGTTCTAGTACTTTATTTCATTATTATTTTATCATTCACCTTTCTCCTTAGAATAAAATTTATTTTGTCAATGACCATGTGTTTTAATTCTTCGAGTGATACCCATAAATCCTAAATGACTGAAATGTTTCGTTCTATGTTTAACTTTGTTCTAATTCAGTTTGTAGTCATGTTCACGATATCATGACATTACAATAAATGTGTCTTTATAAGGAAAAACACATGAGAATATAATTTAATAAAATTGTAATTTTATTTAAGCATGATAGCTTAACTTAAAATTCTCTCCTTTCACCATCTGCCGACCCTTTAAGGAAAAACAAACCAATCGCACCATTTTACAAAATATTTTTTGAGTCCACCCAATATTTTTCAAAAGTTGGCGCCACTGATAGGCTCTCATTGTTCAATAATTAAAATGTCCTTCCACTGTCAAGAGGTCTCTAGTTCAGTCCCCTGGACGGCTAGATACAAACTGTGTTAAAGTTTAATGATACATTAGTCCAAATTTACTCGGAAGATTCAAGTTCTTCGTACACTGTAAAAAAAAAAAAAATTCAAGAGGTTACTAAAAATTTTTTAGTAAATTTTTATTCCACAGAATTTTTTAGTAACCATTACAAACTTTCTTTTGCAGGTGAAACAAAAATTTCTTTTGTAAACTGAACAAAAGAATTTTTTGTATTAAACTTAAAAATTTATAGTATGAGCCACCAAGCAAATTTTAGTAATAGCTCCAAAATTATTTTTAATAACCATTATGTGCGCCCGAAGAGCAGGAGCTTCCTTCGAGCTGCATCCAGACTTCTGAAGCGGAAGATATTCGGCAAACCCGCAATAGATGGCAGCATCAGAAATTGTTACCTGCTCCGACAGGATTTTCATAAACCCTTTATTAACAGGTACTTACACTACATACCTTCGGGGCGTAGGCCAGTATCGAACCCGAGACCTTTTGGCCTGGAGTCCGTTATCATAACCACTATGCTATCAAGGCCACACCAAGTGAGTTTTAGTAATAGCTATTAAAAATATAAAACTATTAACTCTATTCGTTGCTAACTTTTTTCTAGTAATTCTTACAGATTTTCTTGTAACCGACTAAGATTACTAAAAATTTTTTAGTAATTACAAGGATCACTAAAGTTTTTTTAGTAGATCGACCCTTTTTTTTTACAGTGTAGCTCATTGTAAATGAAGTGATTTGCTAATTTTAAAAACTAAATTAATTTATTATCATTAAAAGTAAATTTACATTGCTTCGGTATTTTTAATGATCTTACAGAGTCTATTGTAAATTTATCGGATAACCTCTCTGTTATTTAACCCAGTCTCTGTTTTTCTAATTTCGGTCATTTTACATAAGACTTAAGATAATGGATTACTCGTAGATTCTAATTAATTTAACAGAATTTTTTTAACAATGTTCTAAATTAATTATTTGGGAAAAAAGGGAAGTGGGAATCTTTGTTTTGCTGTCAGTATCTTAGTCCCCTATGAGATCTCAAACTTGGTAGAAGAATTTCTGATTGAATTTCTCTACTGAATTAATTTCTTTTTAAATAAAATGGATGTAAAGAGTGAAAGATGGATTATGCATAATATTTTGAATTATATATGATCATGGCTTAAGCATAGAGGTGCCCCCTCAACCAGTGGAAAAATCAGTTTTTATTAGTGGACTGTCTTGCTATTTTGTCAAACTAGAAAGAAAATCTATAGAATTAGATAATAATTTAACGAGTTACTTTTTATAAGTCAGGCATATTGAAGACATACTATTTCCAAATAAGCTAATTAAAACGAACAACCAACTAGAAGCGGTTCGAATCAGGGAACAGTAAGAGCACTGAAGTGCCATTAAGACAATGCTAAATCACATGTGTCTTTAGTCTTTACCTACGTGATACAAACTTTCCCAACTTGGTTGAGAAAGTCAGGAAATCAGTTTAAGCTTTCAATACTTTTCCAACTAAGCTATCCCGAAGAAATCTGGCAGACCATTTTACTCAGATAATCTTATAATAATGAAATTTGTCCTGTTATCAGAAACAGTTCAACAAAATAAAATTTTCTAGGTGTATTGTGTCTGCCGGATTTGTCCACGATAGCTTAGTTGGAAGAGCATTAATGACTTAAGCCAAGGCCCTGTGTTCGAATCCCAGCATATACATTTGTTCTCTAAGTTGAAAAAAGATACTTTTATGTATTATACTCATTAAATATGAGTTTTAGTACATAATTTTTTTTCATTTTTTCTAAAAAAAAGGATAAACTTTTGTATTAACCTATTATTATTGTTATTATTAAATATTTTTCTTCGTCTGTCATAAATAACAGGCGTTAAGTTAATTTCTATAACAGTCAAAAACAAAGTATGCAACTAACGGTGAATGTTCCAATTTACATCAAAAAGTAATTTGCCCTTGTAAGATGAACGTTCAAATATTTGGAATTGATATTCTTCGTAAAAAGAAAAGAAAAGCTAAATAAAAAAATCCACACACATCTAAATATATTTTAACAATAAGGGGTTGTCTTTCAAAAGAACGAAAGAAAAAAAAATCCGACCTAAATTGGGTTGTTCATCTTTCAAGGTGATCAACCCTAAGAAGTACCTTTTTTTAGAAAATGTAAAAATATGTATATCATTTTTCTCATCTGTGATTCAATACATCTGACCGTCTTTCTTACAAAACTTATCTGGTTACAAATTTATACTAAGCTCTTTTTTTAGAAAAATATGTGAAACCTGAAAAGAAAGTATCTTTTAAAGTATTTTTAACCAAAAGCAAGAAAGGAAATTCTCCATTGATCGCTATGTACACCGTAAAATAGTCCTATCGGAAAATATAGTGTAACTACAAACGAAAATATATATTAACCTCTTCTGAATTACGATTTCGATAGTATTTATAACGTTTCGATCAGTTTCCTCAACCCAGAATATAGGTTTTTTAGATGTTATCAATTATCCAGTAAAATGTTTCATACACTGTGAAACAAATCAGAACTTGCACGTTAAACGTAACAAATGAGGTGCATTCTTACTATAACTAAGTTTTTAAAATATTCAGATCTTGCTGAAACAGTATACAGTACTTCAGATTAAAGTATAGTACCCAAAATCTTTTGTGTGTCCCTGTAAATACTATCTGCTTTCTATTATACAGGAAGTAACTTGTAGTAAACCTCAGCAATGTATATTAATTTCATAAAATATGAAATAGTTTAATATAATAAAACGCGGCCCAAACAATGTTTTTTTCTTTACTATTATGTAAGGGAATACTTTTGTGTGGCCTGTAAATTAATAACAAATATTCTTTGTACCACTGATTGTGTAGAATGTATATTTTAGCATATACTTCATAGATGCATATGAATTTTATGTTCGAAAGAGTGTAACATCATTTAAAGTGCACTTGAAACTGTTTTTTCCCATCGACCGTAAAATGGAACGCACTTTACTTTTGATTGTCCCTGTAATTGAACTATACATCCGATTTTCATAAACTTTGAAATGACTCGACAAAATTATACAAGAATTATACATTTTAAATTTCAAATGGTTAGGTTGGATAGTATTTGCGTTGTTATTTGTGGATAGGTGGATGGACTGAATGACAACTATAAGGGCTACATTTTTACATAATAACAAATGTACCTAAAAAGAGGGATGTTTTTAAACTACGAAAATTTATTGTAATCACGAATGAAAATACTCGATAACCATTTCTAAGTTACCAAATAGCCCCAAAAAGTGGTCCTTTTTTTAGAAACCTCCTTTATTCCTTTTTTTTAACACCCGCGCGTTTTTTTTAAAAAAAATTTTAATTTTATTTTAGCCAGCTTTTTTGCCACCCGGCATAGTAAACACTTTCTCAATGGATACACATGATTGATATAGTCTTTGTTAAGTCAAAATGATGGGATGAAAGTTTGAAAGTATCTATTAAAAAATAATGCTATTTTATTATCGGATTAGTGCTGTTTTAGAAATTCTATTTAAAAGCATATTTTTGCTTTAATTCACCCGAAAAAAGAAACACTAGTTTATATTTCCATTTTCCTTATAGATGAAAAATTTAGCACTTCCTTGAAAACAATAATAAGTTGGGTTGAAATATATTCCAGTGAATGAATTGTATTCTTCTAACACGCTTTATTTCCATTCCGAACAATGGCATTAATTTACTCCTACAGATCTCATTCTTCTATTTATTAAGACAGGTGAAATTGGCAACAGCTATTTATGACATCTATTTTTATGTGCATAGATTGACAATATCAACATAAACGCCAGTGTGAGAATTTCAGATCTCGAGTAGATTTGTAAATAGTTTGATACAATTAAATATCCCAGACGTGTTGTAAACATAAATCATCCTATTCTAATAAAAATGTTTTATTACTATTAAGTGTCGTTTTAGCATTACTAATTTACATTCCTAACAGCATTAGGAAGCTCTAATTTTGTTACGAACATAAAAATAGTAAAAACTTCCGCATCCTCGGGAAATCTAATTTTATTCTTGTTCACTTTTAAAAACATGGGTTCCGCGTCGAATAAAAATTTATAAATATAGTTTGCAATTTTTATAAAGAACTGCAGATCTCGAGTAGGTTTGTGAGTAGTTCGGTTCTATTAAAAACTCCACACATATTATACACAAAGCACCCGATCTTAATAAAGATGTTTATTACTATAAAGTTTTGTGTTAACTTTACGAATTCACATTTATAACAGAGTTAGGAAATTCTAATTTTATTGCGATCGTGAATAGAGTTAAAATTTCTGTGTCTTTCGGGATACTCTTGTTCACTTTTGAAAACATGAATTCCAATATAAATATGAGTCGTTCAGAAGTCAATGCGACTAATTGTTTGTTTATAGAAATTCAAGTAATGACATGATTGGATTGGAATTTTTCAATATATCTAAACATTGATTACACTGGTCTGCAATGGTTTTCCTCTTTGAAATCTGAGTAACGTTTTCTATAGTTTCTGATGTGCTGATTACGAGAAAAATAATACAAAAATTCCATCACGTCAGGATTTTTTGATATTGAATATTTAAGATTTTACTGAAAAATGTCTGAGCGTCTACATTTAAAAACTTATAAAACGTCATTAAATTACTTCAGCTTAATTTTATTGCATTTAATTAGTGTAAGGTGACATAGAAATTACTTCAAAACAGTAAATTGTTAATTACTGCATAATAAGTATAAGTAATTCACATTAACCATGTTGAAAACGGGTCATTTTCGCTTAATTTAGTAATGAGCTCATTAATACATAATTATTAGGTAATATAACCTAATTGTTGTAAATATTAGTCGAAAAGGGTGTAATAAAGATGAACCAAAGTGTTTTTGTATAAGTACCCGCACTGATTTAGAAAATTAACAGTTGAAGTGCGCATCTTGCAACATAACCTTTAAAATGTCATCGCGAAGCTGTTTAAATTCTCCGAATTGTTTTTGTTATATTTGCGGGAAATTTATGGTGAAAAAACAACGAAACAACATTACAGACTTTGTAAAAAATATTTACAAAAGTTATTTTGGATACGTTTTAAGTAACCAAGACAAAACTTGGACACCTCGTAAAATTTGTACGACTTGTTTATTAACATTTCGCAAATGGTCAAAAGGACAGAAAAATAGCTTCAAAATCGTTTCGCCTATGTTATGGAGAAAGCCTAAAGACCATGTTAAAGATTGCTACTTTTGTTGTTGTGACATAACTGGAAACAGTTCTAAAAATAAAAGGGACATAAACTATCCAAACGTCTCATCAGTTACGCCTGCAATTTTCGGAGATTCAAAAATGGTGCAGCCCCCGTTTTCGAGTATACAAATTGAAGATTCTGACTGTAATACAGATGAACAGGATGTACACCAATCTGATCCTGAATTTTCTAATTTTTCTAATTTTTCTAACTAGTTTCTAACGAGTGTCAGCTCTTTTACCAGTCACATTTAAACAACTTGACAAGAGATTTGAATCTCCCCAAAGATGCAGCGGAACTTCTCGGATCACGATTAAAAGAAAGAAATATGCTTGGACCTGGTACTTCATTTTCATGGTACCGTCACAGAGAAAAAGATTTTCTTCCATTCTTCGCTGAAAATCAAGATTTAGTGTACTGTAAAGATATTCCACGCTTGACGAAAATGTATGACATTGAATACGATCCTAATGAGTGGAGATTGTTACTTCCCAGAAAATCTAGGAGCCGTTAGCGAAGAACAAGGCGAAAGATTTCACCAAGATTTGAAAGAGCTAGAAGTCCGGTATCAAGGAAGATGGAATACTAGCATGATGGCGGACTACTGCTGGTTGTTGAAGCTCGACGATCCAAACCGGTAATTTAAGCAAAAATCGTACAACCGAAGCTTACAGGAAAAAAGGATCAGGTTCCACAAATAAAAGTTACATGTAATTTAGATCAATAATAAGTTATTATTATATTTTAGATTTTTTTTATGTTAAAAGTAATGTACTTTTTTAAATATATATTTTTTATCTGAAAACTTGTGTTTTTTTTTCTATTTCCTATCTGTATCTTTTTTGAAAAATCTGAAGGTGATGGAAAAACACTAAGTACATATTCGTAATCAGCACATCAAAATACCCTAGAATCAGCTCTCAAATTCTAGAGAGGAAGTTATGACTCTCAATTTGCAGGCCTGTGTTATAAATTACACTTGGTTATAAGACAATTAATGAGTATAATCCACATATAGTGAAAAAATAGTAGTTTTTTTAAATATATAAACAACTTTAAAGGTTTAAAATGAGCATTTTTATTTGATGGAGTTGATCGTATTGACTTCTGAATGCCTCATATATAAATACTGTGTACAATTTTCAAAGAAAATTTCAGATCTCGAGTAGATTGTAAACAGTTAGATAATGTTAAATATCCCAGGCATGTTATACACACAAAAGACTCGATCACAATAAAAACGTTTATTATTATTAAGTGTCGGGTTAATTTTACGAATTTACATTCATAACAGAGTTAAAAAATTCTAAATATATTAGGGACGCGAATTGAGATAAAACTTCCATACATCTTCCAGGAATTCTACTATCATTCTTGTTCACTTTTGAATGGATTCCATATCGAATATAAGTATATAAATAACGTTTTTGATTTTTACAGAGAATTTCAGATCTCGAGTAGGTTTGTAAACAGTTAGATAATGTTAAATATCCCAGGCATGTTATACACACAAAAGACTCGATCACAATAAAAACGTTTATTATTATTAAGTGTCGGGTTAGTTTTACGAATTTACATTCATAACAGAGTTAAAAAATTCTAAATATATTAGGGACGCGAATTGAGCTAAAACTTCCATACATCTTCCAGGAATTCTACTATCATTCTTGTTCACTTTTGAATGGATTCCATATCGAATATAAGTATATAAATAACGTTTTTGATTTTTACAGAGAATTTCAGATCTCGAGTAGATTGTAAACAGTTAGATAATGTTAAATATCCCAGGCATGTTATACACACAAAAGACTCGATCACAATAAAAACGTTTATTATTATTAAGTGTCGGGTTAGTTTTACGAATTTACATTCATAACAGAGTTAAAAAATTCTAAATATATTAGGGACGCGAATTGAGCTAAAACTTCCATACATCTTCCAGGAATTCTACTATCATTCTTGTTCACTTTTGAATGGATTCCATATCGAATATAAGTATATAAATAACGTTTTTGATTTTTACAGAGAATTTCAGATCTCGAGTAGATTGTAAACAGTTAGATAATGTTAAATATCCCAGGCATGTTATACACACAAAAGACTCGATCACAATAAAAACGTTTATTATTATTAAGTGTCGGGTTAGTTTTACGAATTTACATTCATAACAGAGTTAAAAAATTCTAAATATATTAGGGACGCGAATTGAGCTAAAACTTCCATACATCTTCCAGGAATTCTACTATCATTCTTGTTCACTTTTGAATGGATTCCATATCGAATATAAGTATATAAATAACGTTTTTGATTTTTACAGAGAATTTCAGATCTCGAGTAGATTGTAAACAGTTAGATAATGTTAAATATCCCAGGCATGTTATACACACAAAAGACTCGATCACAATAAAAACGTTTATTATTATTAAGTGTCGGGTTAGTTTTACGAATTTACATTCATAACAGGGTTAAAAAATTCTAAATATATTAGGGACGCGAATTGAGCTAAAACTTCCATGCATCTTCCAGGAATTCTACTATCATTCTTGTTCACTTTTGAATGGATTCCATATCGAATATAAGTATATAAATAACGTTTTTGATTTTTACAGAGAATTTCAGATCTCGAGTAGATTGTAAACAGTTAGATAATGTTAAATATCCCAGGCATGTTATACACACAAAAGACTCGATCACAATAAAAACGTTTATTATTATTAAGTGTCGGGTTAGTTTTACGAATTTACATTCATAACAGAGTTAAAAAATTCTAAATATATTAGGGACGCGAATTGAGCTAAAACTTCCATACATCTTCCAGGAATTCTACTATCATTCTTGTTCACGTTTGAATGGATTCCATATCGAATATAAGTATATAAATAACGTTTTTGATTTTTACAGAGAATTTCAGATCTCGAGTAGATTGTAAACAGTTAGATAATGTTAAATATCCCAGGCATGTTATACACACAAAAGACTCGATCACAATAAAAACGTTTATTATTATTAAGTGTCGGGTTAGTTTTACGAATTTACATTCATAACAGGGTTAAAAAATTCTAAATATATTAGGGACGCGAATTGAGCTAAAACTTCCATGCATCTTCCAGGAATTCTACTATCATTCTTGTTCACTTTTGAATGGATTCCATATCGAATATAAGTATATAAATAACGTTTTTGATTTTTACAGAGAATTTCAGATCTCGAGTAGATTGTAAACAGTTAGATAATGTTAAATATCCCAGGCATGTTATACACACAAAAGACTCGATCACAATAAAAACGTTTATTATTATTAAGTGTCGGGTTAGTTTTACGAATTTACATTCATAACAGAGTTAAAAAATTCTAAATATATTAGGGACGCGAATTGAGCTAAAACTTCCATACATCTTCCAGGAATTCTACTATCATTCTTGTTCACTTTTGAATGGATTCCATATCGAATATAAGTATATAAATAACGTTTTTGATTTTTACAGAGAATTTCAGATCTCGAGTAGATTGTAAACAGTTAGATAATGTTAAATATCCCAGGCATGTTATACACACAAAAGACTCGATCACAATAAAAACGTTTATTATTATTAAGTGTCGGGTTAGTTTTACGAATTTACATTCATAACAGAGTTAAAAAATTCTAAATATATTAGGGACGCGAATTGAGCTAAAACTTCCATACATCTTCCAGGAATTCTACTATCATTCTTGTTCACTTTTGAATGGATTCCATATCGAATATAAGTATATAAATAACGTTTTTGATTTTTACAGAGAATTTCAGATCTCGAGTAGATTGTAAACAGTTAGATAATGTTAAATATCCCAGGCATGTTATACACACAAAAGACTCGATCACAATAAAAACGTTTATTATTATTAAGTGTCGGGTTAGTTTTACGAATTTACATTCATAACAGGGTTAAAAAATTCTAAATATATTAGGGACGCGAATTGAGCTAAAACTTCCATGCATCTTCCAGGAATTCTACTATCATTCTTGTTCACTTTTGAATGGATTCCATATCGAATATAAGTATATAAATAACGTTTTTGATTTTTACAGAGAATTTCAGATCTCGAGTAGATTGTAAACAGTTAGATAATGTTAAATATCCCAGGCATGTTATACACACAAAAGACTCGATCACAATAAAAACGTTTATTATTATTAAGTGTCGGGTTAGTTTTACGAATTTACATTCATAACAGAGTTAAAAAATTATAAATATATTAGGGACGCGAATTGAGCTAAAACTTCCATACATCTTCCAGGAATTCTACTATCATTCTTGTTCACTTTTGAATGGATTCCATATCGAATATAAGTATATAAATAACGTTTTTGATTTTTACAGAGAATTTCAGATCTAGAGTAGATTGTAAACAGTTAGATAATGTTAAATATCCCAGGCATGTTATACACACAAAAGACTCGATCACAATAAAAACATTTATTATTATTAAGTGTCGGGTTAGTTTTACGAATTTACATTCATAACAGAGTTAAAAAATTCTAAATATATTACGAACGCGAATTGAGCTAAAACTTCCATACATCTTCCAGGAATTCTACTATCATTCTTGTTCACTTTTGAATGGATTCCATATCGAATATAAGTATATAAATAACGTTTTTGATTTTTACAGAGAATTTCAGATCTCGAGTAGATTGTAAACAGTTAGATAATGTTAAATATCCCAGGCATGTTATACACACAAAAGACTCGATCACAATAAAAACGTTTATTATTATTAAGTGTCGGGTTAGTTTTACTAATTTACATTCATAACAGAGTTAAAAAATTCTAAATATATTACGAACGCGAATTGAGCTAAAACTTCCATACATCTTCCAGGAATTCTACTATCATTCTTGTTCACTTTTGAATGGATTCCATATCGAATATAAGCATATAAATAACGTTTTTGATTTTTACAGAGGATTTCAGATCTCGAGTAGGTTTGTAAACAGTTAGATACTATTAAACAGTGGCGCAGCCAGAATTCGGCTCTGGGGGGGGGGGGGGATAGAGTTGCTTCAGGGGTGATTCTGGTAGAAATTTTTTTTCGGAAATTGGCGGGGGGGGAGGATTCCGCAAGTTACACCCCCCTTTAAGAGGGTTTATCCGCGATCTTCAGACAAAATGGGCGTTTTCCCGCGACCTTCAGACGAAATCAGCGATTTATTTGCGATATTTTAGCAAAATCGGCGATTTATTGCGATCTTTTGTCAAAATCGGCGGTTTTCCGCGATTTTTTGACGAAATCGGCGTTTTCCGCGACCTCTAGACGAAATCAGCGATTTATCTGCGATATTTTAGCAAAATCGGCGATTTATTGCGATCTTTTGTCAAAATCGGCGGTTTTCCGCGATTTTTTGACGAAATCGGCGTTTTCCGCGACCTCTAGACGAAATCAGCGATTTATCTGAGATATTTTAACAAAATCGGTGATTTATTGCAATCTTTTGACGAAATCGGTGTTTTTCAATGTTTTTTTTTTTATGAAATCGGCGTTTTTTTCGATGATCTTTAGACAAAATTTGCAATTTTACGCGATCTTTTCTTGAAAACGGCGTGTTATCCCCGCGGTCTTTCGACGAAATCGGCATTTTTTCCGTGATCTTTTGATGAAAGCGGCCTTTTTTTTCAATGATCTTTTGACAAAATATTTTTAAGCAATCTTTTATCGAAAACGGCGGTTTTCCCCCGATTTTTAATGAAATCGTCATTATATCAGAAATTTTTAGACGAAATCGACGTTTTCCCCGCGGTCTTCAGACGAAATCTGCGTTTTATCTGCGATATTTGGTGAAATTGCCGTTTTCTCCGCGATCCGCACAGGAAATTCGCGTTTTTCGGCGATCTTTTGACAAAGTTCGTTGACAAAAACATTGACGAAATTGTCGTTTTTTCACAAAATATTAACGAAATGTGTGCTTTTTCGGCGATCCTTTCATGAAATTTGCATTTTTCCGCGATTGTTTTATCTGCGCGCAAAACCGTACAAGTTGGCAACTGTGAGAATCGTCTTCTGAAAGATCTTATCAGAATGAAGAACATTTCTCAGTTACATAGCTTTTTAATCATGATATCTACTTGCCTGAATCTAGGAAAAAGAGTTATCGGAAAAAAGTAACAAAATACAAAAGCGGAAAAAAATGACATGGAAAAAAAGTTACCAGAGAAAAGGGACAAGATAAAAATGTTACCGGAAAAAAAGTGACAAGGAATTGATTTTGGGGATTTATTGACTAAGTATGAAAGGGGGGGGGAAGGTCGGGGGTCGGCTTTTAATTTAAGTGAGTGTTTTTTTCATGGTGAATTAACTGCTTTGATTCAATTTTTGGATATACGTTCATACTGAAAAAATGCTTGCCTGATTAGTTTTGGGAATGGACGATTACCCATTCCCCTCCTCCCTAAATAAGATAAATGTTTTTAAGCAGAATTATCCAACGTGTTATTTCAAACAATATTGGATATAGGTTCTTTCTAACGAGGCTTATATATAGTATTGTGGTGTCGCGCCCTGAGTTTCTCTTTACTAAGTTGGTTTATTTGTTAAGTTCATCAATAACACATTTTTAATTCCTCAAGTTCTTTATTAGAACCATAGACCAATTATTAAAAAAATAAATAAAACGACAGTAGAACTACATAGGAGCCTCACTCCAATATTACATTTCGCTTAGCACGTCTAAGCCATCTTACATCAATGTACTTTCTTGTACATTGCCAGCACATGTCTCTCTTCCAACTACTTTCCTTCCCTCTCGATGCGCAATAATCCCAGTGTCCCCCTCAGCTCATTGCCACTAGACCAGTGCAATTATTTTCTAGGCATATCCCTTGAGGTCAATAGAACCTGTTCTTAACAGCTTTTGAATGAAGATACTTTCAACTATGCATACTTTTTCAGAATAAGACTTCGCTATCTATCTTCTGCCACGATTAAAGTTGTCAGTACGTCGTCACAGTATATAATGCCTGAAGAATTTTTTGAGTTTAATGGTTAAGTATAGAGGGTGCATGGGGGATAACCTCTCTTAAATTAAATAAATAGCTTTTTACGCAGAATTATCCGATTTGCTTCAAATTTTGAATGTTGGTTCATTAAGATAAAGGGTATCCCTGATTAGTTATGGGGTTCTTTTCTTAATTAAAAAGGGGGGCCACGATTATTCCCTCCCCCTTAAATTAGATAAATTATTTTTTATGCACAATTATCCGATGTATTTCAAATTTTGGCTATAGGTTCTTTCTCATAAAGTGAATCCCTGAATAGTTTTAAGTGTTTGTTTATATATCCTCAATAGCTGTTTGCAAGCATTTAAAATTGTGATTTATGTTGCTGCATAGCATTTTTCAGTATTCTATAAATATCGTAACAAAGAAAAAAATATCCTGTTTTTCTTAAAATCGTTTTTTCCCCTTTAATTTAAATCCGTTTTTATTTTTTTAAGCGTTCAAAAACCTACGTATTAAGAACTACAGGTTTTTAAGCAATTAACTTTCTAATTACTAACATAAGCTAGTAATAAAAAAAACTATTTTTATTACTACAAATTAATGAATTCACTAGTTCATTCGTTCGTGACATACAATATAGTTTGTACATTAAAGTTTTCTAACATATATTTTTTTATGTTTTATATTATATTTTGTGATGCGTAATATGGGACATTAATTAGTAAAAATCCTGTTTTAAATGATAAATATTTGGCGTAAATTAAAATGACAATTACAACAAATTATTTAGTATATTACTTTTTTCACAAACAAAAATAAATAAACCAGTTTTAAATGCAAAATGAATGGAAATTAATCATTATAAGAAAAAAGGTAAAATGTGTTATAATGTTTTCTGACATAATAGTTTTCAATCATTAAATTAAAAAATAAAGAAAAATTGCTTTTATTTGTTATTTGCGTTCAATTGCATTCAACTCGCTTTTTTATTTTACTTGAATATTTTTGCGTCAAACCTTTACCGAGAAATCCCCTGATCGACAAATTTCCTAAGAGACTAGCCGCCCGCGATATCTACCGGACATCCCCATTCGACGGAGGGGGATGTCAAGCAAGCAAGAAAAAGCAAGCTTCTTTCCCCGAAAGAGTTTCCTGAAGGGACTGCTGCATCCCTCCCTATTTTAACTACATTCATTAGCTTATACGCCTTACCATAAGGAAACTACATCCAAAATTTGAAGCAAATCGGATAATTCTGCATAAAAAGCCATTTATGTAATTTAAGTGGGGTTATCCCCAGTTCCCCCCTATATAATTAGCCATTAAGCCCTTAAAACTATTTAGGGATCCACTTTATGAGAAAAAATCTATATCAAAAATTTGAAATACATCGGATAATTATGCATAAAGAACAATTTATCTAATTTAAGGGGGGGGGATAATCGTCCGTTTTCCTATTTATAATAAGCAAAAGAACCTCATAACTAATCCGGAATATGCTTGATCATAAAGAAGCTACATCCAAAATTTGAAGCAAATCGGATAATTCTGCATAAAAACTATTTATTTAATTTAAGGGAAGTTATCCTCGTTTTTGCCTTTATACTTAGCCATTAAACCCTTAAAACTATTCAGGGATTCACCTTATCAGAAAGAACCTATATTTAAAATTTGAAATACATCGGTTAAAACAACGATTTGCAAAAAACTGATTTATCTAATTTGAGGGGGAAATAATTGCTTACCCCCCCTTTATAATAAGGAAAATAACCCCGTAACTAATCAAAAATACGTTTTATCATAATGAACCTATGTCCAAAATTCGAAGCAAATCGGATAATTCTGCGTGAAAAACCATTTATTTAATTTAAGAGGGATTATCCCCCGTCCACTCTCCTCTTTATACTTACTCATTAAACTCTTAAAATTATTCAGGGATTCACCTTATCAGAAAGAATCTATCTAAAATTTGAAATACATCGGATAATTTTGCATAAAAACCGATCTATCTAATTTGTGGGGGGAGGGGGTTAATTGACCATCCTCCCTTTATAATAAGCAAAAGAACCCTATAACTAATCAGAGATACGTCTTATCATAATGAACCTATGTCCGAAATTCCAAGTGAATCGGATAAGCGTAAAAAACTATTGATTTAATTTGAGATGTTACGGATGGGGCGGGGTATCATATGTCCAAAAACTGAATCAAAACAGTTAATTCAGCACGAAAAAAACCATTTACCTAATTTAAGAGCCTCCCCCTGATCCCTTCTAAATACTTAACCAATGAATCCTCAAAATCAATAATGAATTCCCAAAATCAATAATAATTTTCCAAAATCAATTCTATGTCCTTTTTTTTTTTTCCGGTAACACTTTTTTTCGCTTTTGTAGTCATGTCACCTTTTTTCCAATAACTGTTTTTCAGGTAACTTTTTTTCCGCTTACCCATTTGCCTATTTCGGGCGTTTTTTAAATAAGAATCAATATTAATAAAAAAATTGTCTGAAAGTAGCCCCTTTAAAGTAGTAATAAGTAGAAAGTAGTTAGAAATTTGGCACCCCCTAAATCTCTGCGCCCTGGGCGACCGCCCTCCCCTCCCCCTTTCGCACGACGTTGTTAATATCTTTCCAGAAACATAAATATAAACGAATTATTACTTTCCAAACATACCTGGATTTCAAGAATGCTTGAAGGAATTCGAAAGATTAAAAAAAAATGATCTCTTATATCCATCTTTTTCATAATTTTCTTCTCTGAAGAGGATTTAATATCCTCCATAGCAAAACGCACAATAAAAAAAAACCCTTAGCACTACAGCAACTAACAACACAATGTTTGTGGAATTAAGTCTATCCTTCAAAGCATGCGAGCATGTGTTTTTGGGTTTTTCCTGGAATTCGAGAGTCCAGTCCCGTTTCCAAAAAAAAAAGAGCAAGAAACAGATACAACTAATTTAGACCCCCCCCCCCCCCAGCGGTGCAGTATTGAAAAACCCGAGACGGCATTGGCAGCGACAGGAAATGACCATTCCTTTTAGCCTTCGGCTGATTTCCAATAGTATAAATGAATGCCGGCCTTTTCCGAAATTGAGTGACCAGTTTTCGATACTGATACTGTTGCTATGTGCTTTCCCTATTTTTCAAAGAAAATACATTACTGCCGCTTAAACGAGTCAAATTTTTAAATAAAATTTGATTCAATAAAGCGGCAGATTTCGAAAACAAAACAAAAAAAATTCCAACTTTAGTCTTTTTTTTATGATTCGGTTCATAAAAGTGGAAATTTTTGTATTTTTGTCATGGCTCTGGGGGGGGTTTTAACCCCCAAAACCCCCCCCTCGCTGCGCCACTGTATTAAATATCCTATACATATTACAGGAAACACTTGATCCTAATAAAGACGTTTATTACTAATAAGTGTCGTGTTAATTTTACTAATTTAAAATCATAACAAAGTTAGGTAAGCCTAATTTTGTCACGAACGTGAATATTGTTAAAACTTCCGCATCTTTCGGGAATTCTAATTTTATTCTTGTTTACTTTTGAAAGCATGGATTCCGTGTCGAATACAAATTTATAAATGTCGTTTGCAATTTTTATAAAGTATTCCTGATTTCGAGTAGGTTTGTAAACAGTTCGGTACTACTAAATATCCCATACATGTTACACACAAAATACTCGATCCTTATAAAGATGTTTTATTAGCATCAAGTGTCACGCTAACTTTACGAATTTACATTCAAAACAAAGTTAGAAAGTTCATTTTTTATTACGAACGTGAATCGAGTTAAAACTTCCGTACCTTCCGGCAATTCTAATTTTATTCTTGTTCACTTCTGAAAATATGGATTCAGTTTCGGATACAAATGTATAAATATTGTATGTAATTTTTACTGAAAATTTCATATCTAGAGCTGGTTTATAAACAGTTCGGTTCTATTAAATGTACACTGTGTAACATTTGTAGAAACACATGTTACACAGGAAACATCTGATTTTAATAAAGACGTTTATTACTATTAAGTGTCGGGTTAGTTTTACTGATTTACATTCATAACAGATTTAGAAAACTTTAAATTTTTTACGAATGTGAATAGAGATAAAACTTCCGTATCTCACGTGATACTATTGTATGCTTTTGAAAACATGGATTCTGTGTCAGGTATAAATATAAAAATACCGCGTGTGATTTTTTAACCGACTTCAAAGGAGGAGGTTATGAATTCGACCTGTATTTATTACTTCTTAACTCATAAATTTTTTAAATATGAACCAATTTTGATAATCCTTTTTTTGTTTGAAAGTATAAGATAACCATATGGTCCCATTTTAATTTCATTAAATTCTAATGATTAGAATTTTTTTTAAATAAAAACTTCAAAAATTTAAATTCTTTTTGAAGCAATCTTCCAATTAAAACCGTTCATTTTTCATGCAATTACTCTTACACAGATACGAGATCTTTTTTCTTCAAAGTGCGAAAGTCCTAAAATAGATAGTCCTAACGTTCAAAGTCCGAATCTGGTTTGAATAAAGGGTGAGAACTAGATAGATTTTGTGAAGTTAGCGAGAGCAGATTGATCAATTAGAAAATTTACACTGTTAGAAATTTAGAGCTATAACCGCATAATCACTTTACCGTTTGTATAGGATAAAGAAGTCGGTTAGTATTTTTTTAAAGCATATTTTATAGAGAATTTCAGATCTCGAATAGATTTATAAACTGTTAGATACTGTTAAATATCTTAGACATGTTTACACACAAAACACCCGTTTCTAATAAAGACGTTTCTTACTGTCTTGTTTCTGGTTAGCTGTAATAATATACATTCCTAACAGACTTAGGAAATTCTAATTTTATTACGAAGTGAATAGACATCAAACTTCCGTAGCTTTCGGTATGTTCTTGTTCTCTTCTTAAGACATTGCTTTCTTTTTTAATATAAATATATAAATTGGGATTTTCACAGATAATTTCAGGTCTCGAATAGATTTGCAAAAAGGTACACAGTTATAAATATCACAGACAAACACACAAAACTCCCAATCCTAATAAAGACGTTTATTGCTATAAAGTGTCTGGTTAGCATTACGAACTTACATTCATAACAGCATTAGGAAGTTATAATTTTGTTACGATCATGAATAAAGTTAAAACTTCCGTATGTTTCTGTAACTGTAATTTTATTCTTGCTCATGTTTTAAAACATAAATTATGTGTCGAAGACAGACATTTAAATAACTTGCTCGATTTTCACAGAGAATTTCAAATCTCGTGTAGGTTTGCAAAAACAGATGGCACTAAATATTCCACACATGTTACACACAAACTCCCGATTCTAATTAAGATGTTTTATTACTATCAAGTGTCACGTTAGCTTTACTAATTTAAATTCATAGCAGAGTTAGAAAGTATTATTTTTATTACGAATGTCAAATGAGTTAAAACTTCCGGTAATTCTAATTGTATTCTTCTTCATTTTTGAAAATATGTATTCAGTTTCAAATATAAAAGTTTAAATATTGTGTGCGATTTTTGCTGAAAATTTCAGATCTCGAATATTTTTGCGTAAGCAGTTGGATACTATTAAATAACCCACGCATGTTGCACACAAAATACCCAGTCCTATTAAAAATGTTTTATTAATATTAAGTGTCGAGTTTTACGAATTTACATGCATAACAAAGTTATGAAATTATATTTTATTACAAACGTGAATAGCGTTAAAACTTCCGTATCTTTCGGCAATTCTAATGTTATTCTTGTTCACTTTTGAAAATAAGAATTCCATTTCGAATATAAATACCGTGTGCGATTTTTTACAGGGAATTTCAGATCTCGAGTTAGTTTGTAAACAGTCAACTATGACATTAAATATCCTACACAAGTTGCACACAAAACACCTGATTCTAATAAAGATATTTATTACAATCAAGTGTCACGTTAGCCTTATGAGTTTACATTCATGACAGAATTAGGGAACTCTAATTTTCTTAAGAACGTAAATATAATAAAATCTTCCGTATCTTTCGGCAATTCGAATTTTATTTTTGGTCACTTTTGCAAACATGAATTCCATTTCGAATACAAATATATAAATATAGTTTGCAATTTTTAGGTTCAATTCAGTGGTGTAGTCTTACCATTTGTGATATTGCTGTGAAAATTTTGTAATGTAAACAATTCTCAGAAGCCATACGTTTGGTCACTTTTGCAAACATGAATTCCATTTCGAATACAATATATAAATATGGTGTGCATTTTTTAGGTTCAATTCAGTGGTGTAATCGTACCATTTGTGATATTGCTTTGAAAATTTTATAATGTAAACATTCTTCAAAAGCCATACGTTTGCTCATTTTATATAAATGTATGTTTGCCAGAAACAAATTTATCGTTTCTATAAAAGTGACGTCATAAATAAAGAAAAAAAAATGAAATTAGATATTTAGAGCCAAAAATTAGACATTTGAAAAGTTACGTGCGTGAAAAAAAATTAATTCGCAATTTACATTTTAAATTTTGTTTACAGTCAAGTACTGATTTAAGAAGGTTAAATGTAGCTGTAACATCGGGTTTACATTACGATAGTTAAGTCAATCGACTGGAATTCATTTGAAGTGGGGGTTCCGGAATCAAAATTCTCGACTTGAGCAATTTTCCGAAGCGTTCTTATATCTTTAATGAATATTTTTCAGAAAATATATTTGAGCTTTTTTTGTTAATTCTTTTTAGACAAATAATGAGAAATTTTATCGTGTTTACAGTGCATAATGACAACTATACTTGAAAATATAATTAATTTTTACACTGCTTTTAATAGTTTGAAGAATTAATAATGACTACCTTATAAAGAGAGAGCAAAAACGTCAGTCGAGCACATTGCAAGCATTATCAACAAAAGATGGTATAACCCGTAATAAGAAATCAGAACAGAAACAGATTTCGCGACTTTAAGAGGCTACTTCACTCAAATGAAAAGACCCGTTCGCTAATGCTAATCCTATGGGAGAAATTTATAAAAATATCTCGGTTGCATTTCAATATTTTTAGATGATTCTTTTTGCATTGGATAACTCAGATTGATCTGAATGGAGGTCGTTTTTTAGTTTTTCGATTTTGGTTGCAGATATTTTTTATGGGGTTGCTTTCGCTTTCCAAACCGGTTCCAAAAATGAAAGCGTCCTTGTAAAAAATAACTGTAAACAAAATGAAAAAAGTAACTAATGTCATGCATACAGATCGATCTCAGATATCCAAAGCCAAAAAATCATTTAAAAATATTGAAATGCAACCGAGATATCTGTATAAATTTCTTCCATACGATTAGCATTAGTGAATGGGTCTTTTCATTTGACTGAAGTAGCCCCTTAAATGCATTTTATCGCATACATATAAGTAACACATAATAGTTCACTAAAAGATCAATAGAAAGCGTCAAATGGGAAGAAATAATCATGGTAACTCCTATGTTACACTATGCGTTTGAGGTAACCATGAGTTGACTTTTACTCTGCTTTCTGAACTGTTTTTCTTATTTTAATTGCTTTTAAATTTCGGGTTGACTTTCAAAAATAATTAATCAACCTTTTTTCAAACGATACTTTCATTTTTTTACTGAAATAGGATGCAAAGAATGAAAACAAAAACTATCTGTAGTCGAGAATTCCAGTTACAAATAAAAAATTTAACAGCTTACAGGTATGCGCATACATCTGTTTGGTTAAGTTAAGTTTATTTAAATTGTTTGGTAATGAACGGGTAAAGCCTAATTCCGGGTTGTCCGATGCAAAAAAGTTTGAACACAATATAACTGTTCTTCGATCGAAAAACCCGTTCAAGAACAAAACAAACTTGTTCGAGAACGGCCTTGGCAAGAATGTGCTCCAGTGCGCTAGGTAATGAAGTTCTTCCAATGTTGGGTCATTCTGCTACAGTCTTGGACCAGTGGAGATGGAAGGATAACCCGAAGTAGTATTTTGGCAATACATATGTCACGCTGCTATGATTTGATTAGACATAAGTACTGTGGCATCAGCTGTATGCCTAATAAGATGTCGAAGATGATGTGAATAATAAATCGATAATTAGTAATTATTAATATATACGATGTAGAATGACTGATGGAGAATGGAGAATGACTAGTTTCTATGCAATATTACAACATAATCCGGTGCAAATGATCTTAATCCTTTCAAGATGCAAGCAACAATGTCTACAATGTAATATTATATTCTCACTGGACTAACCCAAAAATTTATTTTAAAATAAAGAAAGGCGGTTTTTCAACAATCTGCCCCCCTAAGTTAAAAGTATAAAATTTCGTTAAAAGTTTATGGTACGAATGTTGTTTAAATTAGGTAGGCTAAAATATATCCCACAGCTCCTCAAGGGGTTAAAAGGATATAAAATTTTTAAATGATTGTAAAATTATTCCATTGACTCGAATGGAGACGTTGAACACAAAATTGAGCTACACAACATTTTTATGAAAAATGAGTTTCAAGTATCATGTCTAAGTAAAGGGCAAAATTAGCACTAGCCACCGGCCGCATGGCCAGTACATGAGAAAAAGTGGCCAGGGAAAAATTATCTATCAGTGGCCACCTTGTGGCCACTTTTTTACAAGGAGATAATACAATTTACTTATATTTCATCAGAGATTCTACTTTTTTAGGTTTCAATATATTTATATTATCATATTTATTTGGGTTGTTCAGTTTTAGATTAATACTTATAGAAATTTTACTGCTTAATATTTTTAAATAAAAAAGTGGCCACTTGAAAAACTAGTCTTACTGGCCAGTGGCCGGTAACGAAATTTCCCAATTTTGCCCTATATGTCTAAGCATTGTATGTCGTGACATCTATTAGCTGCATCAGGACCAAAATCAGCCTTTTTTACACCCAGCACAGACACGGACTGTGGCTCCCCACACTGCGCTTCTTCAAAGTAGCTTTTTCTAAGTTTATATAAACTGATTTATTTTAAAATTTCTGATATACAATCGTAAAATACATTATACTGAACCACATAATCAGTTTTGTAAAATATTGATTCAATAAAACCTTCAAAATATGATCGAAAGGAACCTGTAAATAGTCTTCTCAATAAAGACCGAAATAGCCTTCGAGAACAGTTTTTTAGGGTTTCATTCATCTGCCAAAACCCTATTCGTGTCATTCGAATAGGGTTCATTCATTTATTATTTTGATTAGCTTATTCTTTTTCAATGTCATTCGTTCATTTTTGTGATTTAAATTTTAAAAGGGAACTTTAATTTCAACGTTTCTCGCGCAGACATCATAACTTCGAGGTAAAGCATCTCGCTAGTAAACGAAAGGTTTTTACTTCAAACCTCGGTGATGGAAGTTGAAATTTTCATGTTAAGATGGAAATTAATTAAAAGAAGTTTTGTATTGTTTGCTAATTTTTGGGTTTATGTTATTTTTACTTTTATTATTATGCTGTGACAAATAATCACTGTGCATTTTAATGTGTTTTAGAATTTAATTGTCTTCCTTTTTTAAAAACAATTGCGATTTATTAATGAATCATCATTTTAAATTTTGTTTAAACTTTTTTTTTTTCATTTTTAGAAATTTAAAATTTTATTTATAACTCCGCTATTATTTTTTTTAATTTCGTATTTTGAATTTTATTTAAATAATTTAATTTGAACATTTTTAATTTGATTAAGATAAATAACTTCTTTTTATGATTATTTTAAAATTAAGTTTATTGGTGCTACCATATATATAAGAATTAAACTATAAATTAACAATTTAGATTTATTAATTAAAAGATAAGTTTTTTTAAAAGAAATTTCAAGCGAAGTGAGAATAATATCTACTTAATTTTGATATATATTAGAATCTTGAGATGTTTCTTGTGTATTGTGTTATTCATAGAAAAACAATGTAGTCTCCAAATCTTTTTCACCTATGAATTTATAAAACAGTTATAACATGTGCTAATGTTACAAATTTTAATGTTAAATTTAAGTCTTTCTTCAACATGTTTGTGATTTTTAACATTGAAATAAGTTGGAAAAGTAGAACCAGAACACTTTTTGGCGCAATCGTAAAGATTTATAACTCCATTACGTTTATAAAATTATACTAGAAACACATTGGGGCAGAAGATTCACCATTTCGATTAGTTAAAAATGTGAAATGAATATTTATTATTAAAGCTTTGTAGTACCCTTCCTTTCCAACGTATCAATAGAGTTCTCTTTTTAAATAATACGAGAGAAAAATTACAGATCAGAAGAAAAAGGGGGGGGGGGGTCATTGTGAATTTTCAAATGCTTTGGTGGGGTATGTGCTATAAAAGGTTGGAAATTACTGTTCTAGGATATCACATGAAGAATTGCGACAAAGACTGTAACACAAGTAGACAAGCTTTAAAACAGAAAATAAAATATTACACGGAAACATTTTTGTGTTCTTAAATTCAACCCGAACCCGACAAAAATTTTTTTTTACCTGAAAGCCGAAACATTTCAACCAGAATCCAATGTAAAAGAATCCACATTTTAATACAATTACAGAAAAACAATTTACAATTTTAACTTTAATTTCGATTTCCTCTTTTTTGTATAAAAACGCACATATATATACTGATTAATATTGAAATACATTTTTTGTTTCATTTGTAAAATATTTAGAACTTTAATTTGAAAAATTGAGCCAACCCGAACCTGACCAGGAAAAATTCGGGACATTACACAGTTCTGCGGGGGGGGGGGGGGGGGGAATTGCATTTTTTGACCATTGAAAAAAGAAAATCTCAAATTTCCAGAGAGAGACAGTCCCCTTTCGGGCAACCGTCTGAAATTAGCACTGCTTAGAATAATTGTTTCAAAATTAATGAAATATAATTACATATTTGATATTTTCTTGGAGTTCTATTACCTGCGATTTATTCTATTGATCTGATTCACATACCAAACTAGATATCATAATCACCAAGGTTCTCTGGGAGAATTGTATACGTCAGATTTCTTCAGGATATTTCAGTTGGAAGAGCATTGATAACTTAGGTCAAAAGCTCCCTTGTTCGAATTTTGCCCTGGACAATTTTTTCACTCAATTTTAAAATTACAACTAATGTAATAGAGTAATATTTTGGCGCAAGGGTTAAATAACTTCATCACTCAACTTAAGCTCGCATACATAAATAAATAATTTAATTAGACCAGTAATTTTAGTACAAGAGCCACTGTGTCACATTTCTATTTAAGGGTGTATTTCGATTCAAACTGCTTATTTTCCGATTTATTTTTGAATTCATTATTGCTCTCAAATACACCAAACTTTCAAAATCTCTCATTTGAAAAGTACACAAGGTGCCGTGATGGTCAGTTTTTTCATAAAATGCAGAAAATATTGGAAAAAAAGTAATCAAAAACGGCTTTTCGAACCGATTTTTCACAAGCGAGAGATCTGGGAACGAAAAAAAAGGATCATACTGATAAGGTAATTGTTTACAATTCAAATTCTAATGAATTGAGCGTAAAAAGACATCACACGGCACCTCATACGTCCCTTCAAGAATCCCCTCAGCAAGTTTCATGTTTCTACTTTTAAAAATGTGTCTGAAATTGTATCGGAAAATTTCGAGCTGTTGAAGGTGGAAAAGCGTTTTTTCGAATACACCCTTAAAGTTTTTTTTTTTTTTTTTTCAAGACTTTTAAATCATGCTATTACCTTCGACCCGGATGCTTTTTTCATGATCAAGTCTATCGCTTCGTGAATGAAGGACTCGTAAATCTGTCACGTTTATTTTAGATACACCCTCAGTGACATATTTCGATTTCCTTTACTGAATGAAACGATATGCACAAGCTGTCCCGGTTCTAAGTTGATTGACATTTAAATGTTTCGTGTAGTAATTTGGGTTTTTAATGTGGAATTCTAAAACGCTTTGTTGTGTTTTTACCAGTAGCTGCAGGATGTGACATCTTAATCAACCAACTGTGGTGAGCTTTCGTGAGTTTTTATCATTTTTTAGTAGATGTTTTTGAAGGATTTTACGTTTTATTTGATTTCAAGTTTATATGCATTTATCGGTTGCCATTTTAACCTCTTCGTTCCTGAGTATTGATCTAACATTATTCATTGTGATTGAATTTTTTCTTCTTCGATTTGACTTCAGATGAAGTATTTGAATCTACATTCGACTCTCGTTAATTCGAAATCGGATAATTCGAATCTTCCCTTAATTCGAACTAAACATGAAGTCTCGAAATTTTCAATGGCAGAATAAAGTTAAAAACTTTCATTAATTCGAACTCATTTTCTCTTGACATCGTTTAATTCGAACTAACGAGAATTCCGATTTTTCATTTTTCTTTTATTTCTCACGGATTTCAGATCCTTTGAATAACTTTCTTTCTTTGATTTTTGTGAAAATTGTTCCGAACGAGTATACATATAATTCAATGCATTTGATATCCACTTTCTTAGTGTTTCGTCTGTCCATCAGTGACACCTCAAATTTTTCTTCCTTTGTGCTCGTTTATAATCATTTAATTAGTTTATGTATTTATACATTCTAATTTATTATTAAGTCATACTCTAATGATAACAGACGAAATATATTTTAGAAACACTATAATATTGATTCATTTGTAATAGTACCATATTAAGCATGTTTTCCATAATTCGAACTTCGGATAATTCGAACATTTCTTGTGGTCCCGACGAGTTCGAATTAACGAAAGCCGACTGTATTTCGTTATTTAGGAGCATATCATTCTCAGTTTGAGATAGCAAGTATTGTCGAGTGTTATTAATTGCACAAGAAAGAAGACACATCCACGTACAGTCGGTTCTCGTTAATTCAAAATCGGATAAATTGAATCTTCGCTTAATTCGAACCAAACATGAAGTCCCGAAATTTTTAATAATGGAATAACATTAAAAAATTTCACTTTTTCGAGCTCATTTTCTCTTGGTTTCGTTTAATTTAAACAACGAGATTCCGATTTTTCCCTTTTCCTTACTTTCTCGGGAACTTCATTTCATTAAAATAACTTTTTTTTCTTTCATTTTTGTCAGAATTGTTCTGAACAAGTATTACATATAGTCCCCTTGCATTTGAAATCCTCTTTTTTTTAGTACCACGTCTGTCCATCAATGAATTCTGCACCAGGGCCGTAGCTAGAAGTGATCTATAGGGGGGGGGGGGTGTCATAATTTTTTTTCTCTTTCTCTGCTACAGAAAGATAAATTAGTGCATATTTACACTGTAGGTATAATGTTTCTTATTAAATTGTTGTAATAACTTCATTTTATACTAAGAAAAGTATGTGATGATGAAAATTTTGAGTGTATAACTGGTGCAAAATGAAATATCATGTTAGCTTCATATGTACAAATAGGATGAAGGAGTGCTAAACGCTTATTTTAGATACTGTTTAGTAACTCTGCAAAACTGTGAAAGGATCTCTAAACTAAATTAGATTTTTGAACAGCATTTCATTTGAATTTTCGGAACAGAAATTCATTTAGTGACCTTGGAATCTTTTCCGGGGGGAGAGGCGGGGCTCAACGTATTTTAGGGGGGGGGCTGAGCCGCCCATAGCGCCCCCTTAGCTACGGCCCTGTTCTGCACCCCATCTTCGTTTGTGCTTGTTCCTAATCCCTTAACTAGTTTATGTATTTATATGATTTAATTTAATATTAAGTCATGTTCTAAAGATAATAGCCGAAAAATGTTTAAAAAATGCTATAAAATTATTATTATTATTATTGGTAATAGTATCCTTTTAAAAATGGTTTCCTCTCGCACTTTCCATAATTCGTACGTTTCTTGTGGCCCTGACGAGTTGGAATTAACGAGAGCCGACTGAAAAAGACTGAAATGAGAGGGCATGCTGGGAGAAAATATTTAAAGAAAATATTGTTTTTAAAAAAAGAATTTCTCTGTATATATTATAATAAAGGATCGACCTAAACTAAATTTTAAAACCTTCCTATTTTCGACCGAAAATGGAAACAAAAAGGTCCGAAATTTCTTTTAAAGTAATTAAAATCTTTAATACATTTATAAACATACATAATTGCTAATTAATTAAATGTACTTATTAAATATGCATAATGACAAGACATCGCGGTGCTTAAGGAGTGCCAACACAATGTGGGTCCATTGCGCGTAACCTCCAACTAAATATGGAAAGTTGAACATAAAAAGAGGAATTTCGAAACAAAGTACGGTCAAAAAGTATAATTTAGAGTCTCTGGTGGAAATCCTAAGATTATTCCAGAGCTTGAAGCACGAGGTTAAATATAACCTCCGAAAAAAGGGCGCATGCAGCATCCAAACGAGTTTGGTTGCTGCATACTTCGATGATGCATAATTATTAATAAATTATACGTGTGTCTCAAATTGGCTCACTGTGCTTTAGACCCAAAACTTTTTATTTTCATATAAAATAAAACGCAATTAATACGCAGACAAATTTCCTAATTATATAAATTAAATTAATTAAAAAATGTTTCATTTTTATGTATACGCACTTCAATTTATCTTTTATAATGATTTTTGTAAGTGATCGTAGCATAACTTGGAAATCCTGAAAATTATCATCGATATAATAAGCTGAAAATCCGTTATTCCCAAAATAATGTAAAAACATGAAATGCTGTATCCATATATACATTTATTAGTGTCAATATAGCATACACAATATAGCACGTACTACTATATTTGAATACAGCCCCTTATCTTTTTGCTTCTTTTTGGGAACAATGGATTTTGCCCTTACTCCGTCGATGATAATTTTCAGAATTTGCAAATTATGTTTATGAGACTTTCAAAAAAGTTGCTTTTTACATTTTGCTAACATATTATGTAAATTATATTTAGATTGCTTTCAAGCATGCGCACTGACATTATTTAGTAAATCCCGCTCATTTTTTATACAACTATTATTATTATTTAATTCTGATTACAGGGTATTGCGTACAATATTGTTTATCATATTTTCTGAAAAGAACACTTTTTTATATTAAGAACTCTGCAAATTATAAAAGCAAAAAAGTGGCCAAAATTTGAGACTGTTTTTATAAAAGCCTTAATTTCTCTACTAATATACATGCTATCCTTATAAAAATGAATACAGTTTATTTCAATAAGCTACTTAATCATAATCTGCAGTTTGATCGATTTTGTTTCTTCAGTTTTGACAGAGTCATCCAAAATATTTTCGTTCTTTTCAAGTTGATTGACGAACCCTTGTGGGATTTAAGGCAAAAAAAATCTTCCCGGAAATATATAATCGGTACTATTCTGTTCCCACACCTAACGTTTCAGAATAATTCTTCATGTTTTGTTTTTTATATTTAAAAAACCGTCTAAAATTGCAAGTTACCAGTCACCTTTGGTCACATAATGTATTATCCTAGACAGGGTTGGCAAGTTTTTGACAGTGTATGGTATTATCCGGTTTAAACCATGGTTTAAACCGTCATGTCAAAAACCTCTTGTCGAAAATCCCTTCAGAAACCTCAAACACTACACTGATCTTTAAAATTTCACATTAAATATCTGTTGCACATATGCAACATTAGATGTAATATTAAAAATTCACTATTACTGTATTATATATTATCATTTCCGGGAAAAAAAATCTCTTTATAAATCTGAAAATTTGGCCTGCCTCCAAACTTGCTCAACTATCAATGCTTCTGCTGTCAAGCCCTGCTAGCTCAGCATCAATTGAGAGAATATTTTCTAACTTTGGCTTCATATATTCTAAACTCAGAAATCGATTGGGTATAAATAAATGTGCTAAATTGGTTATGTGCTATAGGATGCTGCGGGATAAAATTGATCCAGATTATTAACTGTACAAAATCATTTTCTTCTGTTTGAACATTCTAAAAAACAAAAATGTTTTATTTCAATTAAAATAATTTAACTTTTTTGTAATTACTAAATTACAGTAATTAATGTTAAATAAAAAATTACTTAAATCATTAAGACTTCAATGTTTCCCTGCTGCTCTTAAAATGTTTTAAAGTGTATTGCATATTTTTGACGGTTTAAGCCAGTTTTTGACGGTTTAAATCAGTTTTTTACACTTGTCATGTCAAAAACCAGTTTCTGACGTCAAAAACCCAACCCTGATCTTAGATCAAGAAATATTTGTATTTTTTAACAGTGTTACCGCGAATTAAAAACACCATTAAAAACCGCGAATTTACGTCTGCTTTAAGAGAGTGTAGGAATTATATACGTTTTAATTTAACTTAATTTTTTTCAATGTAATGATTTATGTTTAACCCTTTGATGTATAATTTTTTATTTTGTTCAGAAAAGATTACATCTGAATATACTTTTGTTAATTATCCACTAGAAAAATAGTGAAAAATTTATAAAAAATAGTTTTTATATTTAATAATATCTGCCTTATAAAGAAAGAGAAAAAACGCCAGTCGAGCACATAAGAAGCAATTATATTAATGAAAGATGTTATAACCTCCCAACGAATGAAATCGGAATAAAAACAGGCTTCACGACCTTAAATGCATGTTATCACTCATAAGTAACACATAATAGTTCACCAAAAGATCATTAGAAAGCGTCAAATATAAATAAGTTGGAAACTTTACATCAAACGTGGCAAACAAGGTGCATTCGTACTATAACTCGTTTTATAAATATTCAGATCTTGGTGTAATAGCTATTGCTCTGTTATTAAAAAATGCATGAATGCATAATTTATTACGATTAGATGGAAATAATAAGGCTCTACCTTAAATAGGACATCATCGTAAAATAATTAATTAAACTCGTGTGATATAATAATACAAAAATAACTTCTTAAAAATAGCATAAAAAGTTTAATAAATGCACAAGGGATTTCGGAAGTAATATCCTTTCTCCATCAGTCGCGGAGAACACGTCTTGCTGCTGTTTTCAGAGTATTAGAACGTGTTCTCTGGGCTTGGTGAAGAAAGGATAATTCTTCCGAAAGGCATTGCGCATTTATTAAACTTCTTACGGTGTTTTTTAAGTTCTTTCTGTAATATCTCAGAACGCCATCACCATGGCAAACTATAATTAGTATCTCTATCATGGTATAGCATTGAATTAATTACGTATGATAGGATTTAACAGAATGATGAAAACTTTTGTTAATATATTTTTATGTTATGATTCGATTTTCTTAAAATTTGAAATAACTCAACAAAATTCAGCAACGGTTATGTACATTAAATTGTAAACCATTCATTTGGATTGTTTTTGTTTTGTTATATACGGATGGACAGACTATAGGTGTACGTGTTTATATAATTACGAACTCACCAAAATTAGATCATGTAACTCTTTATACAATGCATTTAGTTTATACAATGCATTTAAGGGTGTATTTCGATTCAAACTGCTTGTTTTCCGATTTATTTTTGAATTCACTTTTTCTCTCAAACACATAAAACTCACAGATTCTCTTATTTAGAAAGTGCACAAGGTGCCGTAAAGGTCAATTCTTTAATAAGTGTACAAAATATTGTAAAAAAAAAAAAAAAAAAAAAAAAAAAAAAAAAAAAAAAAAAAAAAACAATCAAAAACGGCAATTTGAACCGATTTTTCCGAAGTGGGAGATAAGGGAACAAAAAAAGGGTCTTCCAGAGAAGTTAATTGCTTATAAATCAAATTCTAATGAATTGAGCGTAAAAAGACTTTACTCGGCACCTCATACGTCCCTTCAAGAATCCCCTCAGCAAGTTTCATGATTCTACTTTTAAAAATATGTCTGAAATTGTATCGGAAAATTTCGAGCTGCTGAAAGTGGAAAAGCGTTTTTTCGAATACACCCTTAATTCTGTTCTCAATTGCTCTGCTCAACCAGCACAAAACGTTTTGATGTATCTACAAATGCATTTTTTAACAGAAAGTTTGCAAAGCCTAACTATGGAAGCGATTTCGAATCGAACTTTGTTTTCCATTTTATGCTAATTAAATTACCTATCGAGTTGTAAGTGATTTCGATTGGTAGTGTCTGAACACCTGCTAGTTTCACACATCATTTACGAACAAAAATAAATTAAAACTTATGTCACAAATCTGCCCCTTTTTGATTTAAGACACTCTTAAGGGTTAATCCCCCTCTCAAAACACATTCTCATTTTTCAGCCATTTTCTTTTTCCCTTTTTAAAAGAAGGCTATATGACTGACATGTTTTAGTGCACTTATTAAACTGGGAAAAAGAGACAAATTATTCTGGTTTCTCCGGCTGCTCCAGGTAAAACAGTCCGTGTAATGCAATTTTGTTTTTGAATTTGAAATACAAAATTGATTTATTGTGCTTTTAAATTGACAAGAGAGCATCGATAACCATTCAACTGTGTAAAGATTGTTCTAAAAGATTTACCTGTTATGTTTTATAATGGATTGTGTTGTGTTCATTAACCTAATATAATTTTTTTTTTAAAGAATGAAATAGTTTTTAGATTCCTCTAATCACGTCCTGATTTATGCGCATGTTGAGCATTTTTCCGGGCTCTTCATAGTCTTGGAGTTTGTAAATTTAGTAATACTATTAGTTTTAGGGAAATTTTGGCTTGCAAAATTATTCGGAAACATCCAGATTTTCATAATAATAGGTGCTTTTATATTAGCCGGACGTAAGCGATAAATCACCAAATATTGTTTCCATCGTTATAATTTCCATTGTATAGATTTTATTTTAAATGTAATACATTGGCTTAATTCTCTTAAACTTACCGGAAAATGGGGTGAATAGGAACAGCGGGGTGAATAGGAACGAAACTTCCCGGTCATACAAATAAATTCATTATAAATATATGAAATGCTATTTTTAGTTGCCAATTTTTTTACAAGAAGGTAATAACATTAAGACTTAGGAAATTCAGTTTTGACTTGTTGACATTACTACTGGGGTACATAAAAAAACTTCAAGAGTATCCTCAAAAACCTCATTTTTTCAACGTCTTCAAAACTTTGTATGTAGTTATAGTCTTTTTCGTATTCTAAACCTAATAGAGGGGATTTTTAATTAATTATAGACCTGTAAACGATATGCTGTAATAAATTCTATTTATTTTTAAACTGCATAATGAAAAAATGAAAAATGGCTTGTAACATCAGAGGTTTAAGATTTACGGGGACAATCGGAACACGTTTTCTCCCATGGTTTATTTTTCTATACAGTAATAGTTTCATGTAATATATGAAAATATAAGTATGAATATGTATTGTAACAATATTTTGTTTGTTCTAATTACTTGAAGAGTTTAAAGGTGCCAAGAAATTACTTGGTTAAAGAAAAAAGTCAACGCCTAATCGAACAAACATGGAACACACAATAAAAGAACTAAAAAATAGCTAATTAGTTAAAAAAAAAAACCGCACAGAATTATTCTCTGACATCCACAATATTACACAAACATCCCAAAATGAAAAATCACTTAAAAATGAGAGGGATACTAGCAGTATTAAGAGCTGGGGGATGAAGATGTAATAGTAGATCGTATTAATACATGCAGCGATTGGGGCTACTCAATATATTCACTTACCCATTGACTGCTAGTAAAGGATAACACAGAACAGGGCTGAATTTGTATTAAATTCTACTTCTGCAATTCAAATATAATTTCTTAAAATATATTTTAATTTTTATTGATTTCAAATTTGTTTTCTAAGTTTTAATAGGGCATATCTTTACTTGTATATAAAATAAAGGCTTGGTTTCACAATAACTACGTGTTCCTATTCTTCCCTTATCATTATTACCTGTTTTTATTAGTCCTATTAAAGTTTGAATCGCAATAAATAAAGATTATAACATTTGTTCCGATTCACCCCTATCTGCGGGGTGAATTGGAACATCATTAAAAATCTAAATAATTTATATATAAACAGTAAAAATGTTTCGTTTTTGCTTAAAATGTAAAGAACAAAACAAGACCGAAGTTTCTAGTACAAAAATAAAAAATTAATATATCAGTTGTTGCTTTTTTTTAACGTTGAAATTGAAAAGTGTTCCGATTCACCACATTTTACGGTATATAACTTTCATTTAGATTTTTTTCCTCTCTAGTAACGTTCCATCTCTTTATGGGCATGTGGGCCTTTCATGTGGGCCCCAGGCCTTTCATAATCTTGAGGCTTCTAAATTTAGTTGTAGCAGTAGTTTAAA
This sequence comes from Maratus speculifer, assembly GCA_964019185.1. NCBI lineage: Eukaryota > Metazoa > Arthropoda > Arachnida > Araneae > Salticidae > Maratus > Maratus speculifer. Next base: position 247,566,807 of record OZ025301.1, on the reverse strand, counting down.
AGAATTTTTGTCTTTCAAGATTATTCAGATAGCATTTATAATTTTATTATAATAGGTAGTTTTATATTAGCCAAGTAAAAGTGATAAATCATCAAATATTGTTCTTATTAGAGATGGAAATGCTCGGGAAAAAAAAAAACTGAAAATTTGGGGGGAAAAGCGGTTTTTCTCAGTTTTTTTTTTTTTTTTTTTTTTCCCCGAAGGCTTATTTTTCAATTTTTCTAAACTGGAAAAATTGAAATTTCATTTATAAAATAATATATTGAAAATTTTGTAATAGCTACATTCTCATACTTTTTATTTTATTTATTTTTATGTTGAGTGCCCCACATGAAAACTTTAATGTGGATAATCTGATCTCTCAGCAGAAATATGCTTGAGAAGACTTGAAAGTATCCTTCACATTTTTTACTTGTTTGAAACACAAGACCTTTCGCAAAATTTCTCTTGAAAATAGACATTTCAGAAAAAAGTTTAATCTCTAAATTGAATCTTTCACAAATGCAGTGATTGAAGAAAAAAAAAAATCTAATATCATATAGCAGCTAAATCTTATCAAGTTGTATATATGTATGAATAACCATATTAAAAATGTCTAAATAGGAATCTAAATATAGTAATAATTTCTAATTCACAAATTCTGATTATATTTTGTACAAGTATGTACAAGAAGTTCACGATTTCACAAAAACATGATTACATGAAAAAAAATCTAGATATATAATTAAATGCAACTTATCTTTTTAAAAATTAATTCATGTGCAAAATTATTTCAATAATATGCCGATTAATGGAAATGGTAAAATTAAAAATTTAACATAAAATTTGAAGAATGCATATTTATTACTTTTTTCTATCTTTACAAGAAGTAAGTATTGAATTCGTGAAAATTTTGACTTCCAGTTTTTGGTGTATTTAAACGTTTTAGAAGGTCCTGAACACGATTTGATAGTTTTTCGAAAATATCTGTCACTCTGTGAGTCTGTATGTGACAAAAATTTTATGGGCACTCTATCTCAAGAACTCATGCACATAATTTCACAAAACTTTAGATTCAGTTACACCTTGATATGAACTCGAGATATTTAGTTATTATTATATATTGCCCAACCGATGGCGCTGCTATGTTGCATTATTCATGATTTCCACAATAGTTCTATCTCAAGAACTAATGTATGGATTTTTTATAAAACTTCAGATTAAATTAATCCTTGATATAATTTTGTGCTCATCACTTTTTGGTGTCATTTGCTCAACAGATGACGCTGCTATGCTGAATTATTCATGATTATCGCAATGGCTCTATCTCAAGAGCTAAAGCACACATTTTCGTCAAACTGCAACTTTAGCCAGTTCCTGATACATTAATTTAGTCCCTATATATATATTTGTTTAGTTTTTTGTGTAAATTGCCCTATAAGTGACACTACTATGCTGAATTTTTTCAGTATTTCGTTATAGTTGATTAATTAAATGCTTTTTCAAGGTGTTGAATTTAAAATTGACCTCTATTTTACCTCCATAATATACAGTAATGTTGTAAAACATGGGCAGTTTGCATAGAAAAGTACAACTGCGATTAAAAAAAAAAAAATCCATATTTTATTACGAGAAACTATTTTCCAAATTATATTTTCCTTCTTGATTAAACTTTGAATTTTAGTAGTTTTCTAAAGCACAGTAGAAGTTTATCTGTGTGTTTAACTGCTTTTGTTAATTCCTCAAATAGCGAGCATTTTCTATTTGCAGTGTTCTGTTTTCACAACTTTTGAGTTCCACTCTTAGAAATATGAAATTACCATATGGAAACATTATTGAATATGCTTTCTTACTCAAGAATGGAATACCAAATTTCAGGATAAAAAGAAAAAAATACGTTTAATTAAATTTTTAAAAAAATATTTCCCTGGTTTCAGTAAGTAAAAATTTAACAGTCAATAAATCCTATGCTGTTTTTAAGTTGCAGACCTGAGTAAGCCAAACTAAAATTTAATTTTGTTTGAATTTAGATTATAAAACTAAATCAAAACTTTTTTGAGTTAAGATTGGAAAGCTATACCAAAACTAAACATATTTTTTAAGGGAAATAAAATTATAATTGTAAGAAAAAAATGTAATATTGTAAAAATAAACATTTTTTAAACAAACAATGGGATTTTTTTAATACTGATATTCATAAAAATGACAAAATTGCAATAATTTATTTCTTTAAACTAATATCATTTACTTAAAAACTATACTTATGTAAATGGGATGCATAGTTTATTTCATTCCAAACTGCAGACATATTGGCTCAGGTTTTTACATTAGGTCAATTGGTAGTTAAGCATGTAATTGAAAAATCATTTCAATAGAGATATTATATAACAAACAATAGCATTATAAAAATGATTGCACTGTGAAAAAGAAACTAAACTTTTAAAAGCAGGCTTTGTTACTTTCTTTTTATTTTGTAATATAAAGTGAAAATAATTTTCTTTTAATACAAATAAATAGGAAATTTTTTTTATTATTTAATATTCTCTAAGAAAATATAATTTATTTGGGAGAAACAATCATGAAAAGTCAACTTTTCCACCTTTTGCGTTTTTTTCCGGAAAAAAAACCCAGTAAAAAAACCAGTTTTTTTCCGGCACTTATATTTTTCGAGAAAATTTACATCTCTAGTTCTTATCGTTAGTACTTACCCCTATTGCATTGATTTCATTTTAAATCTAATCCATTCTGTCAATTTTGTTAAATTTTAATTTAAAATACATATATTATATACATTTAATACAGATTTTTTTCACCCACTTCATTTGAAATATGGAAAAATAGTAAATAAGAAATGAGAAATAGTATCATAAGGCATTTTTTCATATAATTCCTTAAGGCATTTATTTCTTCAACGAAGTATTGTTTCTTATTTGCACATTTGAAATACATAACTTCTATTTAACATACATATATATATATACACATTTATAATCTATATGTCTTTCACTCATTTAAATTAAAATACGCAAAAATAGAAAATAAGAATTAATGAGATAAGAGATGATGAAAATCATTTTATTACATCAATAAGGTATTACTTCATATCACTACACTTAAAGTACACAGCTATAATTTAAAATACTTATATTATATGGAACACATGCCTTTCACTCATTTCAATTAAAACACAGAAAAAAAAAAAATAGCAAATAAGAATTAATACCGTAAAGCGAAATATTTTATTTCATCACCAAAATACTGTTTCTCATTTGTACTTAAAATATACAACTTTTATTTAAATACATATAAAGTACATGCCTTTAACTCATTTTAATTAAAATACAGGGAAAAATGGCCAAGTAAGAAATAATACCATAAAGCAAAACATTCTGTTCCATCGTCAAATAATTACTTCTCACTTGCACTTTTAAAATACATAACTTTAATTTAAAATACATATATTATATAAAACACAAGCCTTTCACCCATTTCAAATAAAAGACTAGTCATTGGGGGCCACCATAATACTTACCCATCATGGATATGCATATGAAAATAAAACATGTGAAAACTATTTATATTGTACATTGCAATTCCAAAACAAAATTTAAATATTGTTAATATACATAGAAATGCTCTATTGATGGATTGCTGATGTACCAATTTCAACAAATTATATAAAACTCCAAACTATTCCAGTAGTACCGAACTGCGAAAAGAAACATCCTTATAACTCCAAAAGTAATAATCATATTGAATAATAGTTTACTGCGTCGGATTAAGTATTTCATTTTAAATTAAAATATACCTCTGAATTGAAATTTGAATGAAATACAAGGTCATGAGAAATCGAAGACTGGGGAAAACAGGATTACAAATATCTCGGCAACTAATAATCCGATCGACTTCATTCTTTATGCAAAAATTGTGTTATTTTATTGCCTTTTATGTCCATTCCTTAAAATAAAAAAATCGAAAAATTTTATGTACCGTTCATCAGAACGAATTATTCGAGAGTCCGAAAAAAATAGTTTCGGATAATCGAGGTTACTGATATTAAATAGGCTTCGTTTTATTCTCACATACTAAGTACATACAAAATTTCAAGTCTCTATCTCAATTTGTTTGGGAGATAGAGCGTTTACTAACACACAGACGGACGGACGGCAAATTTTTTTTTTCTAAAAATATGTTTTCCGGAATCTCCAGTATCTGAAACGTGTGAATCCGTCAATTTTTTTTTTTTTTTTTTTCGATTTTCAAAACGATTGCAAGATTTACCCTATACTACGTATGATGGGTAAGTAAAAGAAAAAAAAAGCAAAGAAGAAATAGTATTACAAAACAAAATGCTTTATTTGATCCCCAAAGTACAGTTGCTCATTTGCACTCAAAATACATAAATTTCTTTTAAAATACTTATATTATATAAAACACATACCTTTCACTCATTTCAAGCAAAATAAAAGAAAGAAAGAAAAATAAAGTAAAGAAAAATATACTATGAAGCAAAACATTTTCTTTTTTCATCATCAAAGTATTGTTTCTCTTTTGCAACCTTAAAATACACAACATTCAATTAAAATGCACTATAATATTTAGAATACATGCTTTTATCACACTTTGAGTAAAATACAGTAAAAAATAAAAAATAAGAAGTGCTATATCATGAAATAAAACGTTGTTTCATTACCAAAGTAATGTTTCTCATTTTCGCACGTGAAAATTAAAAGCTTTACTTGCAAGGAAAATGTAGTTGGATAGTTTTGCACCCACAACTAATATAAAAGTTCCAAATAGTATTATCCCATTTAAAATAATATTTTAAAAGAATCAAATATTTATAGTTAATTTTGTTTTAACTATATTACTACCGCTGTTTATTATTTAGGACCGTATTTAAAAAAAATTATACCAATAGATTCAAGACGTGTTATGAGTATTAAGCAAACACAATTGGAAAATCTTTGAAAAAAAAAAAAAAAAAACTTGTGTAAACATAATGACACACTGGTTTATTTATTTAATATACTATTTTCTTATCTTGGGTAAATTTAAATAGGAAGCAAACCATTTACTCTAGAATGTAATAATGAAGAAATTTTAGATCACGAGAGCGATCAAAATCGTTAAGGGAACGAATGGTAGATATTATCACTGAAACAAGTGATTCAGAAATGGATCAGCTGTTGGTGGAACTTTCTAAGATAATGATGTTTTATTAAAGTTTAATAAGGCAATGGATGCTCATAAAAATTTCAATTGAAGCAGTTATTATTTCCGGAAACAAAAAAACACATGTGTCTTTAGAGTGATTTTACTTACCTATCATACGTCGTACAGAGTAGTTGCCGAATAGTAACTATTCGACCGAATACCGAATATTCGGATTTACAAATATGTTATATTTCAAATTTTTAAAGGTTTTAAAATGTTACTTTCTAAAACAATTTTACATAATATTTAATAAAAAAAAACTTACATTTTGATAAACAAGAGCATTAGTACTGAAAAAAATCTGTCTTGAGTTATTTACGAAGCACAAATATAAGAGATTTTTAATTAATAAAATTTTAAGTTTCATGGTTTCTTCTATGAATTAAAGCAAACATTTTAAAATCAAAGAAAAATAATGAAAAAATGGTCGAGGAAAACTTTACACTAACATAATTGCCCTTTTTAAATAACTCAAGGCAAGTTTTTTTTTTTCAATATAAAATACAAATACTTTCAACTTAATTTTGAATAAAGAAATGTCTAACTCATAGTTCTTTTCTTATGAATGGTGGCATTTTCCACTTTCCCAACATATATTTTTCAAAAATATGAGTTGAAAATATGTTGTCTTATTTGTTAATGCAACAAACGAAAACAAGTTTGACCTAGAGTGAGATGAAATACAATGTATTTAATGCACTCAATAAGTTGATTATGATTATAATTTTATGATAAAAAATTATCTGCCTTGATAGCTATTAATAATCTCAAAAGTTTTTCTTTCTTGTTTAAGGACTTTTATTTGGGAAAAGCAAGAAACAGATTATTTATTAAACAAAATTTAGGAATTTGCATCTGCACATCATTTATTCTTAAGGAGAATCCTAATAAATCACCATTTTAATCCTTCTCATAGTTAATTTTCTTAAGTTATGCTTTACAAACAGCAAATAAATAATATGAAAACATTATCTTTTATTTAAATATGGTTTTTTTTTTTTTTTCAAATTATTTTAAATATATTTACAAATCAACAGTTAAAAGAAGAAATTTTGAAAAGTTTTTAAAAATGTGTTTTAAAAGGTTTTATTAAGTAATGGATTTGGCCGGATACTTTGATATTCGGCCAAACCGAATATTTGACAGGCCGAATAATTTCATATTCAGCCAAGCCGAATATTCAGTAACACGGCCGAATACTGAATAGAGACCGAATATTCGGTGCACCCCTAGTATAGAGCAAGTCTTGCAATCGTTTTGAAAAAAAAAATTGACAGATTTTCGAAAATTGATGGAAAAAAAGTGAAAAGACGTGTTGGGAGAAGGGGGGGGGGGGGGGCTCATTCTTCTATAGAACTCTACGAGCCTAGCCTCCTATGAAGTTCGACCATCATAACTGGAGTTAGCTCTTGTAATTTAGAACCTTCATCAGGTGACGAGACTTTAACCTGACCAGGCACCTCCAGAGGTATAAGGAATTTTCTTGTTATTTCAACATTTTCTTGCTTGTGAACGTTTTTAAATTTTTAATGGTTATATCGCTCTTATTCAACTGTATTAGGAATTAGGAAAGCTTTGCACCCACAACGGACCTTACTGTACTAGGTGCCATAAACGTGCATGGCTACAAACTACTACTAAATCACTTACTTACTTTCCGTCTCAAATTTGCAAAGGAATTTTCTTGTTTTTCCAACATTTTCTCGCTTTTGAATATTCTTAAATTTTTAATACCCTTGGTTATATCGCTCTTATTCAACTGTATTTTAGTTGACGCGATGTAACGAAAAGCCACTGTATATATTTACCCACAAAAATAAATAAATAAATAAAATAAAAAATTAAACTAAATAAAGAAATTAAATAAAAAGAAAAGAAAAATATATGTAAAGAAAGAACGAAAATCAATCAATTTAATATTTCGTGTAGACACGCACACACATACACAAAAGAAAAAGAAAAACATTGGTTTATTTTTTTTTTATATTCCGATTGTTTATCTGAACAACATGTTTGTTTATCTCGCCGCACATTTAATGGGAAGCAAAGCGTTTACTCCAGAATGCAGTAATGAAGGAATTTTGCATCACGAGAACGATCAAAATCCTGATCAAAATTGTTCAGAGAACGAACGGTAGGTATTTCCAACGAAATAAATAATTCAAAAAATGGTGCTACGGTTCATGGAACACTTCTGATTTTAGTTAGGGGTAAGAAAATTATTTTCCCGGCGTTTCCGCCATAGGGTCAATCAGTCAGGTGGAGTTGGAAACCGGTCTAGTGAAAACCTATCCACTTCCTACAACGTCTATCGTCTGCGTCAAAAAATAACTTTTTTGAAAATAATTCCAGGTTAGCACGGAGTTCGAGAATAATTGAATTCTTTATTCAATATGCCAAAAAATAAATCTAATAAGTTTTTTGTTGATTAGCTTGTAGCGTATGGGTGTTACTTTTATAATGAAATCGGTTCCGCATCAGAAACGTTATGATTTATGCGAAATTAGATCGCTACCCTCTAATCTTTTAATTAACTCGGACGAGTTTAATTGCAAGATATTAATAGTTTTTGTTTACAAAATATAAAAAAAAGAAGTTACTTAAATAAATGTTGAAAATTTAGTATCAATCAAACTTAATAAAATTCTTTTTTCTTCTTTCTTCTCTTAGAGAATGAAAAACAATGAACTTTCAGAGTTTTTAATTTGCAAATAGTAAGTCGTTATAGCTTTAAATTCGTCTGCGTCAAAAAATAACTTTTTTGAAAATAATTCCAGGTTAGCACGGAGTTCGAGAATAATTGAATTCTTTGTTCAATATGCGAAAAATTAATCTAATAAGTTTTTTGTTGATTAGCTTGTAATGCATGGGTGTTACTTATGAAATCGGTTCCGCATCCGAAACATAATGAATTATGCGAAATTAGTTCGTCACCTTTTAACTTTTAATTAACTCAGACGAGTTTAATTGGAAGATGTTAATAGTTTTTGTTTAGTTTTATCAAATATTAATGAAATAAATGTTGAAATTTTAATATTTGTAAATTTTAATAACATTATTTTTTCTTCTTTGAAAAATAATGAGTTTTTTTAGTGTTTTCTATTCGTAAATACTAGGTCGTTTTGATTTTTAGGAAATATTCGTTTATGATAAAAACCTATCCACTTCCTACAATATCTGTCGTCTGTGCCAGAAAATAACTCTTGAAAATGAATCCAGGTTAGCTCGCAGTCCGAGAATAATTAAATTCTTTCTCCAAAGTGCGAAAAATAAATCTAATAATTTTTTTGTTGATTAGCTTATAATGCATAGGTGTTACTTTATATACATTAAAAATTTTATATGCATTATTTATTTTATACTTTATTTTATACATTAAAAAAAATCTCCTAGAAGCTTGATGTTACTCTTTGACGTCACGATATTAAAGGTTCCTTGAAACTTTAAGAGCTTATAGAAGCTTCATTACGCCTTGAAACACTTCAATTTCATTAAAAGACATTAGAAGCTTTTTTACTCCTCGAAACTTCCTTACTCCTAGAAGCTTAATTTTTACAACTCATTGATATTAAAAGCTCGCAGAAAGTTTATTACCCCTAGAAGCTTAATTTTTACACTTCGTTGATATTAAAAGCTCTGAGAAGCTTCACTATTCCTAAAAAATTAATCTTACTCCTCGATGTTATAAAATTCCTCTTTTAAAACCAGATTAAAGAAAGAGACTGAAATCGGAAAATTTTGAAAAATAAAGTCATTTCAAGTTTTTGAGCATTATGTTAGAAGTTCCTTATGTTAGAGGTATATGTTCCTTAGAGGAAACAAGAAACTTCTAGAAGTTTAATCTTATACATTTGTTGATAAAAAATAAAAAAGACATTCAAGATCGTTTAAAGTAGATTATGACGGTAATCCTTTACATTCTCAAAAGGCGTGCTCCTAAACGATTATATAAAAACGAGCATACCAAGAAAAAAAATCCCACAATAAGATTACTAGAGATATTGTAATATTAGTTTTTGCTTCAAATTACGCTTATTATACTAATTTTCAACTGCTGCATTTTTGAAGTATACTGAATAATAATAAATATTTGATGATATTACGAACTTCTCAAATCTTCATTATACCTTGAATCTTAATCTTACACTTGAATATCATTCAAAACTTTTAGAAGTTTTATGTTAGACTTACTCTTCCATGTTATTGAAAAACAATTAAAATATACTGAAGATAGTCTAAAAATATTGCAAAACGAAATCATTTACAAAGCATAAAAATTCTTGAGTAGTTTATACACTATATTGCCATTGATTATGGGACACTTGCGATTTTAGACATTTTACTAAATATCTAGAAAAATACATGAGGAATCATCTCGAAACTCTTAGTGTATAAATATAATAGTATACGTCATACATCTCCGTGAAGATTTTTTACCGAAACTCCATAGGGGACCGTCAACAAATTAAAAAAGAATGAATATCTTTTGAATAACCCTGTCAAAACTAATGTAGCAAAAGCGCTCAAACTCTAGATTATGATTGAATGCCTTATTGTAATACACTGTGTTCATTTTTATGCAAATAGCATGCACACTCGCAGAGTAATTAAGGTTTTTATAAAAATGGTCCCAAATTTTTCCAAGTTTTTCCATTATAATTTTCAGAGTTCTTAATATAAAATAATATTTTTTTCAGAAAATATGACAAACAACATTGCACACAGTACCCTGCAATCAGAATTAAAAAATAATAAAAATTGTATGAAAAATGAAAAGGTTTACTATATAATGTTTTACTGCGCATGCGTCAAAGATATCAAAATTTCATTTGCATATTATGTTAGCTAAATGTATAGAGCAACTTTTGTAAAAGTCTCAAAATCATAGCTTGAAAATTCTGAAAGTAATCGTCTATAGAAAAAGGACAATTTCCGTTGTTTCCAAAATGAAGCAAAAAAATGAGGGATTTTATCCAAATGCAGTAGTACATCCCATATTGTGTATTCTATATTGACACTAATCAATGAATATATGGATACAATCCCTCTTGTTTTTGCTTCATTTTGAGAATAACGGATTTTCGACTTATTCAATTGACGATTATTGTCAGAATTTTCAAGTTATGATTTTGTGACTTTCACAAAAGTTGCTCTATACATTTAGCTAACATAATATGCAAATGAAATTTTGATATCGTTGACGCATGCGCAGTAAAAAATTATTTAGTAAACCAACTAATTTTTTATACAATTTTCATTATTTTTTAATTCTGATTACAGGGTACTGTGTGCAATGCTGTTTGTCATATTTTCTGAAAAAAATAATATTTTATATTAAGAACTCTGAAAATTATAAGGAAAAAATTTGGGATCATTTTTATAAAAACCTTAATTACTCTGCGAGTATGCATGCTATTTGCATAAAAATGAACAAGTCTTATTACAATAAGGCATTCAATCACAATCTAGAGTTTGAGCGCTTTTGCTACATTAATTTTGACAGGGTTATTCAAAAGATATTCATTCTTTTTTAATTTGTTGACGGTCTCCTTTGTAGTTTCGGGAAAAAATCTTCACGGAGATGTATGACTTATACTATTATATTTATACACTAAGAGTTTCGAGATGATTCCTCATGTATTTTTCTAGATATTTAGTAAAATGTCTAAAATCGCAAGTGTCCCATAATCAATGGCAATATAGTGTATACATTGAAACAAAACAAAATAAACAAATCTCCTAGAAGCTTTGTGTTACACTTTGAGGTTACGATATTAAAAGTTCCTTGAAACTTTATTACTCGACTGGAAATCATTAAAAGCTTATAGAAGCTTGAAACACTTCGATTTCATTAAAAGAAATTAGAGGCTTTTTACTCCTAGAAGCTTAATTTTTACACCTCATTGATATTAAAAGCTCGTAGAAACTTCATTACTCCTAGAAACTTAATTTTTACACTTCGTTGATATTAAAAGCTCTTAGATGCTTCACTACTCCTAAAAACTTAATCTTACTCCTCGATGTTATAAAATTCCACTTTTGAAACTACATTAAAGAATGATAACTGAAATCGGAAAATTCTGAAAAATAAAGTCATTTCAAGTTGTTGAGCATTATGTTACTCCTTAGAGGAAACAAAAAACTCCTTGAAGCTTAATCTTACACAATATTTGATAATAATAAAAAAAGACATTCAAGATCGTTTAAAGTAGATTATGACAGTAATCCTTTGCATTCAAAAGGCGTTCTCCTAAACGATTATATAAAAACGAGCATACCAAGAAAAAAAAAATCCCACAATAAGATTACTAGAGATATTGTAATACTAGTTTTTGTTTCAAACTACGCTTATTATACTAATTTTCAACTGCTGCATTTCTTCTTGTGAGATGATACGTCTGAGTGATTCCAGTTTGAAAATATTCATTACTACAGGAAATAATCACAACGCAAAGACTGTGAAACAGTATATGATACGTTGTAAATGTGTATCTTTTACCTTTTCTCGTTCAACTGTTCAATATCATTTGTTATTTTAAATCCGAAAGAATTGCAATAATTTGATAAGTATGTCTTAACCTTACCGTTACATTGCCATGAAAGTAATGTGTGTTAATCTACTTTGAAATTTACTGTTTGTTAGGTATTATTAGTAATTATTACAATAATATTTAATATGGGTACGAAATAAAAAATGACTTTAAGCTTATGAAACAACATCATCGCAAATGACTCTGTGATATTATGTAATATATGATACTTTATGAGAAATATGTATCTTTTACGCGTCGTATTCAGGCTTTTATGTATTATTATTGTTTGAAATCCGCAGAAATTTCTCTTAAGTTGATAACTACACTATAACATTAACAATACATTAACTTTACATTAGCATAAGCATAATGTGTATTAATCTACTGTGAAATTTATAATTTTGTTGGTCATTATTATTTATTATTAAGGTAATTTTTAAAATGAGTACGAAAAAAAAAGCACTTTCTTTAAAAAAGCTTTGTATTATTACATTATTTATAAATTTAAAAGAAACTTGTTATCCTGTATTGTTCGTATTTAAAAAAAAAAGATTTAAAGATTTTTTCCTTCTAAAATGGTTATTTAATTCATTTTAGGATTTAAATTAAGGTCAATAACCTGTTACGTCTGTGAAAGTTCTGATGAATGCTGTAATAAAGTTCAATGATTGCTGCGCGTTTTAAACTTCGAAAAAAATTTGATCGCTCTTGAATTGCCCTAAATGTAATGAATAAGGAAGCAGTTTTTGACCTTATTACAATCTGAACCCTTAATTGAGATTTTTTTGGGCGACATTGTTACAGATATCTTTGTTCCTTCTTTTTCGCTGTCAATCTTAATAAAGAGACTTCGCATCTGATATTACTGTATTTATTTTCCTAATTTACTCCCCCGCAAATTTTTCGAAAAAAAAAATTAAGAGGAGAGAATAATCTAAATGATAGATTTTTTATTTGATCGTATTGGAGATTATTAAATGGGTCAGAAAATGAATTTAAAATTAAAAAGATATAAAGATTAAATTCTATGCATGTTTGGTTATGGGGTTTATGGAGGGGGGAGATGGGGACATTAATTTCGGGAGGGGATTTAGCCGAACTGATTATTAATTTTTGCAATAAAATAATAAATAAATAAATCTAAAAAAAGAAAGATTTTCAAATTATTATTATTATTATTATTATTATTATTATTATTATTATTATTATTATTATTATTATTTTGTACTGGGGACGGTAGAGAAGTTACGGAAGATTTAAAGAATTGTATTTTTTTTTTCTTCTTTTGAAAAAAAAAGGAGGGAGGGATTTAAAATCGTGATTACATGGTAATTACGTTTGAAAAAAAATGCGATTTTCATTTGAAACAGGGTTAAAAATATTCACATCAAACACTTTTTTTAAAGTATAGCTGCAAATTGTTAAAAAAAAAAAAAAAAAAAAAAAAAAAAAAAAAACGAACCAGAAGAACGTTAACCATATTAACGTGGTCAGAATTTCAATTTTCTCTAATCGATATATATATTCCAAATTTAGCTCAGTTGGGCATTATGAAGAAATTTTGTTACAAATTGTCTGACATATTTTTTTGTTACACTTGTTTCAATAAATTTGTTCGCTTTTATTTTTCTGAACCACAACGAAAAGTTTGCGTAAGTATTTTACATTTAGTAAATAAAGTCGAAAACTTTAAATTGTATGATTGTCGAAATGGCCTGAATTTAACTAGTTAGGGGGGCTATTACATGGCAATTGTGTGACAAATTTTGATTTTCGCGAATAATTCTAATGTATGAATGAAGAAGTAGTTATTAACTTTCTTGAATGTAAACTATAGAAGAGGCTATTATTATTATTAGTTAATTTAGTTTTTATTTATTTAGTTATTGTCTTTTGACTTAATAGGTTTGTTTATTTTTACTTGATACTCAAAGTAGGTAATAGGATTTACACCTAAAGTTGCTTTTTAAATAATGATAAAAAAAAACAAGGCAGATGACTGTCGCTCTTTATCCTAAATTTGAAACTTGTTATCTATTTTACACATTGATATATTTACTTATTTTCCTTTATTTAGTTATTGTCCTTTAATTCGATAGGTCTGTTTACTTTTTATTTGTTTTTAAGTACAGAAAAAAAAAAAAAAAAAAAAAAAAAAAAAAGATTTTTATCAGCGTTGTTTTTAAGGATGTATTCGAAAAAATATTTTCCAACCTCAACAGCTCGAAATTTTCTGATACATTTTCAGACTCATTTTTAAAAGTAAAAACATGAAATTTGCTGAGGTGATTTTTGAATAGATATATAAGATGCCGATGACTTTATTTTTCACTTAATTTATTAGAATTTGTTTTACAAATAATTATTTTCTCAGTATGACCATTTTTTTCATTCCCAGATCTTCCACTTCAGAAAATTCGTTTCAAAACGTCTACTATTACAACTTTTTATGCAATATTTCCTGCATTTATCAAAACGCCGACAATCACGGCACATTGTGACATTGTGTAGTTTCTAAATAAGAGAATTTCCCATTTTGATGCGTTTGCGAGCAAAAATGAATTTAAAAGTAAATCAGAAAATAAGCAGTTTGGATTAGAATACACCCTTAAATACCTATACAACCAAAATTGTCCTTCCTACGCCCTACACTGTTCCTACAAATCAGATAGTTGTCATATCTCATAAGAACTGCCTACTAGATGGCTAGTGCAATTCTGTCCAACCTTTCAGAAAGCGCGGGCGCACCTCATTTAGCTAAAAACATTAAAGGGCGCCATTGCTCACGCTCACATGTCTGGAATAGAACACTAGTTATCTCACTATAGTAGGAGGCAGTGTTGTCAATTTGGACTTCCTTATTATTTGGAAATTTCAAATTTATCTAGGAAATTCCTCAAGAACTTTCACTTTAAAAAATCTCAAAATCCCTGCACTGTAAAAATAAATTCGTTAAATTTACGGTAAAAACTGCTGGCAGCAATGTTCCTAGCAGTTTTTGCTGTAAAAATTGCACTAAAATTAGATGTAATTTTTTAAAATTATATACATATATCTAATTTTATTGCAATGTTTATGGCAAAAACTGCTTGCAACATTACTGCTAGCAGCTTTTGACATAGATATATAGAGATCGAATTATCGATTTTCATTCGCCTTAGAAAATTGACTGTATTCTATTATCTTATGCACTGTACTTCTTTTCTCGTTTATTTTTTTTCACCCTTAATTCTATCATCTAGTAAAATATTGCAGTAAAAAGCTTTCATGTAAAATTTATAGATTTGACATTTTGACAGTCTTCCAATCTTCCAGAGAATACTGGTTATCTTGAATATTATACCTTCTTGTTAATTTTATTACGTTTGAAAGGCTGTAACAATCATTAAAATGCACTTGAAATTATTTTTCCCCCATTGAGCTTAATCTAACTGAATACTTTTGATTGTCCCTGTAATTAAATTATGAATCCGATTTTCATAAAATTTGAAATGACGTGACAAAATTTTGAAACATTTGTATGTTTTAAGTTTCAAATAATTCGTTTGGGTAGTTTTTGCGTTGTTATATGCAGACAGACGGACGTATTGAACGACGACTACTGATTGACGACTTATTAACTGTAAGTGCTACGTATTTACATAATTACGAACGCACTTAATTATTTGCATATCATTTGTCCATTCACAAGCCAAAACTTCTAAATTTTACTATTTTCGAATGCTTTATGGAAAGAAAATTTAAATTTCGTATTATTTGAGAAAAATACTTCAATGCAGTGGAAAAACTACCATGAAAATGCAAAAAAGATGATTCATTTATAGGGTTTGATCACCGGGTATTATTCTTCTTCTGTGTGTAAACATCTGTCGGAAATATTAGAGGATAATCTAATAACAATAACTGCTCCAGTTACCAGGAGCAGAGTTATTGGAACGTACACTAACTTCCTGCTTAATCCTTAGATTCGAGTTTTATGATACATATTTTTAACTATGTTGTAGTTTCTAAAAAATATATGCGTTTTTTTTTCTTCCCATGTAGTTTTGTTCCTGCTAACTCCCAGAATGGTTATCGCCGAGAATACGCCTCTATGGAGTCCTTTGCAGCTAGTATAATTAAAGTTATAACTCTTAGAAGGCGGGGAAATGCCCCTCTTGGATTTTCCATTCGTGGAGGTAAGAAGTTTTGTTCCAAATGTGTTTTTAGTACATACACAGGTGCAGACTTGCATAAAACCAAAAACTTTCTGCGCATGTAAATATTGGGTCACAAACTTTCTGCAGATTAATTTAATGTCTAATAAAAGTATTTATTACAATATTTTTGCATGCGCTAAATTCGCATTTTTTACGCGATTCATGGTCGAAATTCGCGTGGTCCTTTGTTGAAATGTGCATTTTTTATGCGATAATTTGTCGAAATGGGCGTTTTTTTTATGTGATTCTTTGTTGAAATGCACGTACGTTTTTTACACAATTCTTTGTTAAAATTCATGTTTTTTAATATTTCGTCAAAATTTTCTGATTTGGCCAAGAACATTTTATCTAACTCGCCAAGTTCCCTATACTGGAAAAGTATCCTTGCAACAAATAGCTAATTTTTTATGGGACTCCAACTTATGACAATTATTGACTGTAAAGAGTATTTTGCAGATGTTTTAGATGCTCTCAGCCATTGAAGATTAAAAGAATTTTGAAAGTCATCCACCATCAAATTCTGATAAAATTCACAGGTGATAAAACAGGACACTATTCTCCGAACCATTAACAGTTACAAAAAATCTTTAAATTTAAAGCCTATATCAAAATTACTGGTGAGCACACAGTAAGCAAGATGTCAGAAGAAATAAAGTATTAATCGTAAGAAAACAATGAAAAAGAAAAGAAAAAAAAAGGATTTGTATATTTTTGACATGGAAGAAAGTTATCATGGGCAAATGCGACCTCTCCAGTAATGAATTTATACAACTGTGAAAATCATAGTACACTGGTACAGTTGACATGTGTAATGAACACAATCAGTTATTTAATTTTTAGTATCTAATCCGTATCTTAATAGAATTTGTTTAGGAATTATCAATCAGATGTTTCAATAACTAACACTGTATTCAAACAAATGAACAAAAATACCATGCGCGTAGCCAGGGGGGGGGGGTGCCCTGGGTGCCCGGGCACCCCCCCGCTCGCGCAGATTCAAGATTGATTTTTTTTTAAAATCAAAATTTATAAAAGAAAAAAGAAGAAAAATGTAAGCAAAGTTAGTTCAATTAGTTAATCAAAACTAACAGTCTATGTTTTGAAATTTGATAAAAGAAGAGACCTTGATTCTTTCTTTTTTTTCTTTTTAAGAAAATTATTTTATTCATTTTTCTTAAAACTAGAATATTTACTACAATCTGTATTAATTACAGTAAATAAAAAAAATTGGTTTTATAATCCCAATTTGATGTCGTTTCTTTATGGAGTTTTTCTAACACATTTCTATTGCATGCATATTTCCATAAAAAAATAGAGTAAATTCTCGACAAGGATAGAAACTACTATTTATATCTTTGCTTTTGTTATCTAAAGTCTAGATAGGAGCAAAAAAAAAAAAAAAAAATTGAAAGGAAATACAGATGAGAAACGATAATTCCACCATGTGATTAGCCTGGAGAACGGAGGGAGTGGAAGGTTGTACAAATTAGAGATGAGAAAGGCTCAGCCCCAGCACGAAAGCCCGAGCCCAAACCCGGGTCCGAAATGGGCACGGGCTCTATTTTCATTTTAGTATTCGGGCCCGGAGGGGGGGGGGGTTCGGGTTCATTCTCTCTGAGAATTAAAAACATTTATGTGTAGAAGAGATTGCAAGAACTACTATTTTCCTTTTAAAATTATTTATTCTTTTTCAAGTCATTTCAGTGTTATTTTGATCAAAACGAAAGAAAAATAAAAATATTTTCTTTTATATTTCAATAGTTGATTGTTGCTTCAAAAGAAAATTTGTGATGTATGGAGATTTATGTCTACTGCATTTCCGTCGACGATTAATTGATAAAGCGCCTATCAAAATAATCATAAATAATAAATTAGCTTCTGGTTGGATTTTCGTTTAAGGCAGAAGATATTTTTTAATTCGATCGTTTATTTATTTATTTTGTTAGAGAATGATTTCTTCGTTTTTGATGCAGACTAGATGCTTGAGGTTTGCAAATTATTTGACTGTGCACGAATCATAATCTTTCTTCATATGACAACAGCATTGTGATTTTTTTTCTGTTTGTCATCATGAATTTTGCTTATGCTGAGGATTTCCCTTCGAAGGTAAACATATTTTACATGTTATTCCTATAGAAAACATTCGATTAATGTTTCTTTTTTTTCCCCTAAAAAACAACGGAACTTTAAGATAACTGTATCAATGTTTTAATTTGCGTTGATTTTAAGGTTCCCGTCAGTCATGGAGAATTGTTAAGAGAAATGAATTGATTATAGATAAATGTACAGGGGATGTAGTGAAGGGTATACTGGGGTATACCTTCTGGTTTTTTTTAAGGAACACCGTATAACCCTCTGTTTCTCATGAAACCCATAGGATGTACTCTCTAGAATATACTCTGTGCCTTGAGCATATACCCTCTGCGTCGATCGTGTAACCTGTGGTTTTTTTACGACTGCACCCCTGAAGATGTACACTTTTTATAGGAAATTGAAAACATTTTTTGATTCTTCAGCATACAAATAGTAATTTCTATAAACTTTATCCATTTATTCATTACACTTCTTTAATATGTCCATCAAATTTTCTTCTTAAAGGACAAGAAATATGGGAATCATTTTAAGTATGAAGGATATTTTTATTTGATAGCAAATTGCTCTTTTCATAAGCTTGAATTAAAATTTTTATTTAACAGTAAATTTTATAAGAAAATTTAAAAAATGGGATATCACATAGTAAACAGTTTTAAAATATCATTAAATCTTTTATTTATTTATTTTTGTTTATTTTTTGTATCGGGCTCGGATCAATGGCGGATCTGAAGAAAAGGGGGAGGGGGAGCGATGGGATAAAGGTTTTCAAACCAACATGAGAGATCTTCATGAAATAGGACTAGGCTGAAGGCCAATATCGGCACGGCGCGGCCCGGCCCGGGCCGCTCCAATTCATGAATCAGGCAGTGGCGGATCTAAGGTGGGGGGGGGGGGAGATGGCGAAGGGGCGATCACACATCCTAGGGTTGGGCTGGGTCAGGTTTTCTGACTTTTAGAGCCGGGCATTATCCTGATCTTTATTTTTTCTGATGATATGGGTCGGGCCAGATTTGTTTTTCTTCCATGTCGAGCCCTGCCTGGAGTCATTCTTCCTAAATGTCTGTATTAGAGAAGAGACAGTTTTCGGACCCGGACTCATTTTTTTTCTGAAACCTATAAATTTTATTTATCAATGAATAGAAAATATTAAAAGAACTTGCCTCCCCCCCCCCCCCCGCTTAAACGTTACTTGTTCCTTTTCAAATTGACATTTTGTTTTCAATGAAAGGGAAGCAGAAATTGTGTTTTTTTCTATTGTGGCTTTAGGATGCTATTTTAAAAGTAAATTATTAGTCACTTCTACAAACCTATTTTAGCCATTTCCGACGATGTTCTGGCGCCAACAAAAAAGCGGGAATAATGAATTTGTCTGTAGTTTGGTTTTTGTCTGTAGCAGAGGTTATTTTGTAATAGTTTGGCATAGGTAATAGGTTTGTTTATTATAATTATTATTTAGACATTTAATGCGAAGAGGATATTTTCTTCCAATTTTAGTTTGCTTTTGGCGCATAATTTAGATTACTATTGTTCAAAGCGTACACAGGTCGTAATCGCTTTTCATATGGAAATAATTTTAGTGATTGTAGCTTTTTTGTGAATTCTGATGATGCTGAAGCTGTTACTCTGCAATTTACGAAGTCACTTTTGGTCGTAAGTAAATTTAATTTCCATATTATTCCGATAGAAAGCAATTGAGCAGTGTTTCCTTTATTCCTGTAAAAGCATCATAATTTAAAACTTTTAATTTAATGTTATTGTCTGGGTCACGCCTACCCAAAAGATTGTTATGAGGAATGAAACGGTTATAGTTAAAAATGTGCGCTTTTTATAAAAAATTGATAAATGTTCAATTTGACAAATAATCGATAATAATTTCTACAAGTTCCATGCATTTATTCATGAAACATACTTCATTAACATGTCCATAATATTTTCTTATTAAAGGAGACAAAATATGAGACTTTTTTTATGTATAAAGTACAATTTTATTTTATACCAAACTTTATTTTATATACTATTTTTTACCAAACGTTTCGTGCAATTCTTCATTCCGAGCCCAATTCGGGCTGGCATCTTATTTATTATTCGTAAAAAATATATTTCTGTTGCACATTTGTTTAGCGAAATCTTAAGAAATGCATTTTTTAAAATTTACTTTTCTTCGTATTGTACAGCTTTACTATTATGATTTATATTATAAGTAGAAGTTAACCCGACCCACAGCAAAAAAGAAGTCATCCGGACCCAAACGCAACCCGCAGCAAAAGAGGTTAACCTGACTCACTGCAAAAAGTATAAGTCAAATGGACCCAAATGCGAACCACAGAAAAAGTATTAGTTACAGCTTGGTGCGAAAGGGTGGGGGCGGTCGCCCTGGGTCCGGAAATTTAAACGACGTCAAATTTATACTACCAACGTCATTTTTGCCTGTCACAAGAAAATTAGTCTGGGGGGGGGGGGGAAGCTGAAATTTTGTCCCGGCGCAGTTTTCTGTTCACACGCCCCTGATTAGTTAACACGACCAGCAGAAAAAAAGTCGAAATCAAATGGGCCCAAACCCGACCCGCTTGAAAAAAAAGTCGACCGGACCCAAACCCGACCCGCAGAAAATATAGAAGTTAACCGGACCCAAACCCGACACGTAGTGAAAATATTAGCCCTGACCAGCGCATAGGATGCGAGTCTCCCAATTTTTAAAATCCCCTCCCCTCTTGAGGACTCTCCAGATCCGCTCTTGGCTCGGATGGTCTCGTGCTCCAATGTACTAAAAATCTTTCGGGAGCGGGTTTCAAAAATCGAGCCCGAACTCATCTCTAGTACGCATCTCTAGTATCTCTGTGCTTCCTCTGAAAATAAGAAATGATGCTACGCAAAATTCAAATTAATATGGAGGTTGGTTCGTTGGTTTGCTAAATTTCGTTTTTGGGGATCATATTTTTACATTTGTACGGGTTCATTTTTTTAACGGGAAAATTTTATTTATTCATGAGTAGAAAATATAAGAACTATTTTTCACTTTAAATTGCGTACTACATGTTATTTCAATGCTACTTTGATCAAAATGACGGGAGGAACTAAAGTCGTGCTTATTTATTTTAGTATTTTATTGCTGTTTGAAATGAAAACTTGTGATAATTACAGATTTATGTTTACGGATATCTTATTTTTATATCTATCATGTTTTATTTATGTTTAGATATCTTTTTCTTATCCATTAGCAGCGTCGTGCGAAAGGGGGAGCGTATGAGGCAGCTGCCCCGGCGTGGAATTTTATGGGGCGCAAAATTTATACTACCAACGTCTTTTTGGCTGTTACAAGAAAAAGTTGGGTGGAGGGGGCGCCAAATTGTAACTTTGCCCCGGGAGCAGTTTTTTCTTCGCACGCCTCTGTCCATTAGATTTAGTTTTAAGCAATTTCTCTTCCTTCTTCACGCAATGAAAAATTGCGTTTGGGTCCCTTTTAAAAGAAGTTCTACACAATTATACCTTCCGCAAAAAACCTGTCTAAAACGGAAATTTGATAGGTTTTATGGGGCTCCGTTTTATTAGGTTTTATTAAATAAGATATTGTTTGTATCCAACATGTTCAGGTTAAAAAATTTGGGCACCCCCCCCCCCCCCCGTTCAAGAGGCTGGCTATGCCTATGAATACTATGAATCAAAACAAAAATAAATGGCTCAGCATTTTATTAATTTTTTCCGACATTTTACTAGTGCATGGTTTGGTATTTTATTAGTTCATCGTTTAACATTTTGTTTGTTTCTGGTTCAACATGCTGGTCTTTACTGACAATTTTAAATATAAAAATCGAGTTAAAAATATTTTGTATTTATCGTACATTCCTACAAGTATTTCTTCAATTAGCTTAAGTATTAGCAGAATTATCAAGAAAGGGTACTACATTAATAAAAGTTTGTGCTGAGTTGAGCTAACTTATGGTATATTATCACCGTAAGTTTCAGTCATAACATAGTAAAACCCTACATTTTTTGCTGCTATTGAACTATAAACTCCACCGTTAAAAATCTACAGTAAACTGCTGAGTCATTTAAGCCTTTTTTTTCTTTTAATTAACGGCTATTAACTAGCGGTCGATGCAGGGTTTTTTTCTTGGGCTCGATTTTACGAAAAATAAAAATTATTATTATTATTATTATTACTATTATTATTATTATTATTATTTTTATTTTAAAATCCATTATATTTTTGTGAAAAGTAACATTTGTAAATGAAAGATGAAATCCAATTACTCAAATTCAAACCAAGCATTTATTAATAATAAGTTATTTAAGTTTTTCTACTAAAGTTTTCTTTTCGGATGAATTTTTTCTGTTGCAAATTGCGCATTTTAAAACATGAAAAAAAAAATGAAATTGATTAATGGAGAGTATATTTTTATAGAATGAAATGCTGTGAAGAAGCCCATTTTAATGAAAGAAATTTTTTTGAAGAAATTTGCTTTTTGAAAAGGAGTTTTCTGAAAGGTGTAATTTTAATTAACAGACATTTTGCGAAAAGGCCTGCTTCATTAAATGGATTTTATGAAGAGGCTTTAAATTTTGCCGGAATCGATCCCTGCTTAATTGTAATTTTAATAGATTCTGATCAATGAGAACGTTTTATAACGTAGTCGCAGTTAACCATTATTTACAAAAATAGTTGAATGATTGGATAGTTTTTCAAAAATATACATTAAAATATTTAGTTGCTATAAAGGACGTCAAATACTAATAAAAACATTAAAAGATCTTAATAATTTTTACATATTTCGATTGAATTTTCTCAATCATCATCAGAAAAACAAAATACAAATAAACACAAAGATGGAAAATGACAATAAATGACAATGGTTTATTGTCATTTTCCATCTTTGTGTTTATTTGTATTTTGTTTTTCTGATGATGATTGAGTAAATTCAATCGAAACATGTAAAAATTATTCAGATCTTTTAATGTTTTTATTAGTATTTGACGTCCTTTAATGCAATTAAATATTTTAATGTATATTTTTGAAATGTTTTTAATGGACGCGTAAGAAAACTTCTATTTACAATTAATGGATAGTTTTTGTTAAACAATGAACCATCGAAAGGTTAAAATTGCGTACAAGTAAAATGTTCAACCCATGAACTCTTAAAATGTATATCCGTGAACGAGTAATGTATTGGACTGATATTTGGTACATTTTTATCACCAATTATATCAGTAATTTTTTTCACAACTACATTTATTTATTTATTTTATAAGTACTTGAAATAATATTTCTCCTAAGAAAGTAAGTTGTCTCTCAAATTGAATTTGGTGCTATATCAAACATTAAATTGGTTGAAAAATTGAAAAAATGTTGCCTGATAGCAAATAATCACATTCAAACCTGAAAGATATTTGTTTAAATTGTTACCTCTATTGACACAGTTATAAACAAATAAACTTTTGTGAGACGAGTGCTAGTGCGGGAGATAAATTTTTGTCAACAATTGTTTCAATAATTTTTTTCTCAACTACATTTATTTATTTTATAAATATTTGAAATAATATTTCTCTAACGAATGTAAGTTATTTCTCAAATTGATGTTGATGTTATATAAAAGATTAAATTGGTTGAAAAATAAAGAAAACAGTTGTCTAATAGCAAATGATAATTATATTCAAAATTGAAAGGTACTTGTTTAAACTGTTAACTCTATTGACACAGTTTCTAATAAATAAATGAACTTCTGTAAAACGAGTGCCAATGCTGGAAATAACTTTGTTAGAGAATGGCAAATAGCGCTTTTTATTTTTTCGTTTCCTATATCTTAATGTAATGGCAAATACCTTTGTAGAAATAACAAAAAGACAACAGTTCATTCTGAATCTTACACTAATAGAATAGTTTTTATAATAATACTTACATCTGAAACAAAAACAAAGGTAGTCATTTTAAACTCGTTTCTTCCAGCAAAGTGTATGATGCTTAATTAGAGTAATTGAATAACAATGCATTCTAAGTCACTTAAATCTTGTAATAATAATAATAAAACACAATGCGAAGAAGCGATTTATAATATTATTTCTGTTATCAACATCTCTTTTTCTATGTATTTAGAAAAGACAGAACCATTACTGAGGTATGGTTTGAAAGTCACATTCAAAGCTAAAAGATACTTGTTTAAACTGTTAACTCTAATGACACAGTTCCTAATAATAATAATAATAATAATAATAATAATAATAATAATAAAAACTTTCTGAGACGACTGCCAATGGTGGAGATAAAATTTTGACTCTAAAGACATCTATAATTTTTTCACAACTGCATTTATTTGTTTATTTTATAAATACTTGAAATAATATTTCTCTTATTATTAGTAAGTTGTCTCTCAAATTGGAGTTGGTACTACATCAAAGATTAAATTGGTTGAAGAATAAAAAGTATTGAACCGGCATCCGACACAGTACACTATTATTTTGTTAAAATAGTTTTTGATGAAAAATCGCAGTTAGTTAAAAATTAAATCAGATATATATATTTTTTTTCAGATGTTAAATTAGAAGTTTTTCTCAAACCAATGTTGCCAAGAAATTAAATACCGCATTACATCATGCTCAGCTATTATTAGGGGGAAAAAATAAATAACACAAAAAAAGATGAAGTGTGACGTCTTCGGAACGTTTTATTTTCTATTAATGATTAAAAAGCCAAATTGAAATGGAAAGGTTTAGAAGAATAGATATTAGCGATCGACCGAAGCAGTGGTATTCCAAGTATAGTTTAAATTTCGATCTCGTGTTGGTAGAATTATTGCGATCGACATGTTTTGCCGCGGTAATCGGAAACTGGTGGCTTTAAAATTTGAATGTTTAAAAGCAGAATTTCTATAAAGTTATGTTTTTGTTTTTAATTCGATGCCAGATTTTTTTTCTTGGACCAAGTGTTTTATTGATTAATTAATTAATTATTTTGTCATTATTGCGTTTTTAGAAACTGACAGCTGGAATGGATTTTATTTCTGCAATTTTATTTAACAAAAAATAAATAAATAAATAAATAAATAAATAAATAAATAAATAAATAAATAAATAAATAAATAAATAAAAATAAATAAATAAATAAATAAATAATCGGACCGAATCCAAGGACCTTCGTTCTGTACATTCTTTTTCAAAATCAATTTTGAAACCACAAATTTTGTTCAGTATTATTTTACCACAATTAACTAGTCAGAATCTGAGGTTACTTGCTCTGTACATTGCTTTTGAAATGAAATTTTAGCACAACATCTTTTATTACACAGTTTTTCACGATTAAACGAACAGAATCTAAGGGCAACTGTTTTGTACATAGATTTTCAAAAACAGTTTTTATACAAAACCTTTTATTGAGTGTTATACATCGAATTTTTTCACAATTAATCGAACAGAATATGGGGATACTTGTTTGTACAATGCTTTTCAAAAGAAATTTTGGTACATCTTTTATTGAGTATTACCCATAGAGTTTTTCAAGATTAACCGGACAGAATATAAAGCACTTGTTTGCATATTTTTCTTCAAAAAGAATTTTAGTACAACTTATTTTATTGAGTATCATACATCGAAGTTTTTCACAATTAATCGGGCAGAATATGGGGATACTTGTTTTGTACTTTGCTTTTCAAAAACAATTTTGGTACAACATCTTTCATTAAGTATTACCCATAGAGTCTTTCACGATTAACCAGACAGAATATAAGGCACTTGTTTGTGCACTGTTCTTCAAATAGAATATCTTTTGGATAAGCATGTCAAAACTAATGTAGCAAAAGCGTCCAAAATTGACGTTTTCGGTTTCCGATTAACCGCTGAAATTAAGCCAAGTGTAATATCACTTTGGGGTTTTCTTTCATTTGGGGGCATTTTTTTAAAAATTCTACATACAGGGAAACTGCTCAATTCTAAAAATAACATTTTCAGGAGTCCTTTAGTATGTTCACATACATTTATTAAAGTGCTTTTCTTTATGTTCTCTCAGTGTTCTCGCTGACATTTGACCAACGTTAGTAATTTGGCGAATTAAAAATAACATACATTCGCCAAGTGAAAAAAGTATTAGCCAAATAGATTCGCCGTGTAGCCCCCCCCCCCCAAAAAAAAAAAAAAAAAATCTTTACATTTTTAATGTACCCCCTTTTTTTCAATATGTTCTAGAATAATCTAAGTTTTTATAACTGTGACAGCGATTGTTATTAATCTAATTTCAACTATGCGCTACAAATATAAAAAATGTGTATACATTAACTAAATATATATATATATATGCATATGTATAAAAAACAAAAAAGAAAAAGCAAAAATTGAGCACTAGCAATTTGACGAATCTAATCGCTTGTTTACTCGCCAAATGAAGAATTTAGTCGCAATTTGGCGCATTGGCGAGCGACAGCGAGAATACTGTGTTCTCTGTATATGCTACAGCTAGAGTACATTTGTAGTATTTATGTTTATTGAATATCCGGGTGGTACATAACCAGCACATCAGGATACTATAGGATTCGTTAAAGAACAGCCTATTAATCATACTCAGATAAGCCAATTTTACAAGCTTTCTGAAGTTGTGTGGATATTCTTAAATCAAAAAAGACAATTTTGTTACAATTGTGTACAATTTGTGTACAATTTTGTTACAAAGTTTTAATTTATTTTTGTTCGGAAATGCATGAAACTAGCAGATGTCGTTATTTAGAAGTTATCTAATAATGCTCATTTTACTATTTTTTTGCAAACTCAATAGATTTTTCTGTTCAAGCCGTCAAAATTAGCGTTTTGAACCTCATTTCCAGACGAAAGTAGAAAAATCAGTCTTACAAAGGAAAAAAAATGAGCGATCACGTGGTCGAAATCGCTTATAACTGGATAGGTAGTTTAATTATCATAAAATGGAAAACAAAGCTCGATTCGAAATCGCTTTCATATCGCTTTGCAATTTTACATATTTCTGTTAAAAATGAATTTGTTAAGTGTCAAAACATTTTGCGCTTGTTGAACGGAGCAATTCGGAACAGTCTTAACAAACATTTTTCTTCGAAAATTTTTTTTAAATACAATGGGCATTAGGAACCTTCATAAATTTTACAGTTTTGGGTGCAATTTAATTTTAAATGGGATGATCGTGCTTCACGTGCCTTTTGGATAAATCAGCTTAGGGCATTTTTACTAAAAATACTGAATTAAAAGAATGTTGCTTCTTTTAAAGCTGTTTCAACTGCTTTGCTCAACAAGCGCAAAGCGTTTTGATACATTTACAAATTTAACTTTTAACATAAAGATATAAAATTGGAAGACAAGACTATGGAAGCAATTTGGAATCGAACTTTATTTTCCATTTTATGATATTTAATTTACCTATCGCGTTATAAATGATTTTGATCATGTGATCACGCATTTTTCTCCCTTTGTAAGACTGATTTTCGTACTTTCGTCGGGAAATTTGGTTCAAAACGTCAACTTTGACGGCTTCTTCCAAAAAATGTATTGCGTTTGCCAAAAATAAATAAATAAATAAAAATAAAAGAGTGCAATTACATAGTTTCTGAACAATAAAACCCGCTAGTTTCATGTATTTCTGAACAAAAATAAATTAAAGATTACGTCGCAAAGTTGCTCTTTTTGATTTAAGAACACCCTTAATTTCTATTAAGGGTGTTCTTAAATTAATGTTAGTTGGCTGTTTAGTTTCTTTCCAAAATGCCTTTCAATTAATTGAATGAAAGGAATTATTTTTACATCACTCAAATATTTACATCGTTTGGGGTCTTCTGTTAGTGCGGGCGGAAAATGGTCTCCTTCGGAAAACCGCACTAATGGTAGCTCACTGTATTATCTTATTCTAAAATATTGGTTCGTGTAATTTTTTTTTTTTTTTAATTTACGTATGAGAGTTTGATAACCATTACTGAATGATTTAAATTCTGTTTCAGGATGGGAGCATGGAACAGGAGTGTTTGTGTCGGAAGTCATTCCGGGATCCATTGCACAGAAACAAGGTTTGAGAGTAAGTTCGTTTTTACATTCGTTTCTTTAACTCAACTTTGTGTTACTATACAAACATCGAATTTTGCAATAGAATTTTTATTCACTTCTTGACTTGTTAGAATATATAAAAGCAATTATGTAAATAGGTATGTTTCCGATAACAGTACAACATTTTAATATTTTTAGAACTTAATTAGAAATTAATAAATCAATTTTAATCTTCTCAGTAAATATTGAGAATAACGAATATTTCGAGAGACCACAACTGGTTTAAAATTACTCTACAATATCTCCAAAGATGTATCAGTCTACATATCGTTTCTTAGGCTATGCACGCATTTAATAAAAATGTCTAGAGGTAATTTTAATAATTCTAAAAGCTTTTAAATTAATTTAAAGTTTGTTACTTAGTGTCTCCTACAGGCAACATAAGGACTGAGGAGGTTAAAAAGAGTCTTCACTCACTTGGAAACTCCCGCTCCGTAATGTTAAACCAATGGGCAGGTTAATTTCGAATTTCTCGTTTAAATTTAAATACTTTTAAACAATTTTTTTTTCATAGAATAGCTGAGTTGGATTTTTAGTATGGCTATTTTTTACTTTTACGATTTTGATCACAGATTTTTTTTTTTTAAATTCTTTTACATTCGGAACCGGTTTTGAAACCGAAAGTACCTTTTTAAAAAAATTCAGCAACCAAAATTGAAAAAATAAAACACAATCATACTATGGATCAAGCTCAGCTATCCTATGCAAAAAAAGTCGTTTAAAAATATTTAAATTTAAAGGAGTAATTCGAAATTACCCTGCCTATTGGTTTAACAATACGGAGCGGAAGATTTTGAGTAAAGACTTCGCTTAAAGCCATTCTTCCATTCACTGGACGCAGGGATGCAATCACCAATTATTCTTTCAGTTGTATTGCATTTATTTACTTTAAAACATAGATATTTCATTTATTTCATTTATAATACATAGGGGGAAGTAGGATACATTGATACAGTTTTTTTCTAAAAATTTTTTTGGTGACTAGAAAGCAGAAATGTCAAGTTATTTTTCTATGTGATGTCAGAAAAACCTGTGTAGTGTGTTATAAAAATGTACAATCTTTATTTTATATATTATTTTTGCATGTAATTTTAAAAAAATCAAAAAAAGTAATTTGTATCAATGTGCCTCATCCCCAGGGCAGATTGATACACTTTGATACGTCTGTGAAAAATGGAGACAAAATGACACCAATGCATATTTTTCATAAAAAATAGTTAGCAAACCATTTTATATTATTTTTAAAAATTCAAATCACCCACACTTTATTTGTAAGCAATATTAAAGCAATCAAAATGAAATGTTTAATGACCTGATGCTCTGGCTGTCCTTGTCTGATTGTTGGCAGTAGTAACTTGGTCATATCTTATACTTCAACCCCAGCATTATCTTCTTTCTTAGGAAAGATAAAAAATTACCAAGTTTTCTCTTTTTAAATCGGTTTATATACAGAAAATAAAGGATAATTATATTAAAAATTCTGTTTTTAATATAATTATCCTGTGCTGTTCTGCAGCTTGTTTCGCTTACGTAACACTTTTCATGTAGAAAATACTTTTTTCTCTGGAGAATTGATATAAATTTGTGATTTTTCATGCTGCCATTTTTTTCTTTAATTAGTTCTACTAGCACTATATGTTGGGTAAGTTCGTACGTCTTCTCTTTGCAAAAATACTATAAAATGTTCTAATATAAAGGAATTAAAGTTATTTCACTTCAATAAAAACTAATATTAAAAATTTTTAGCGAAAAATGGTTGGATTAAGGAGTGCATTGTAAAAAAAAAATAATAAAAGGTAATGAAAAAATGAACTAGAAAAAGATTTAGGTTGTATCAATGTGCCCCGACAAAGACTGTATCAATGTGCCCCATAAGCCATTTTGAATAAAATGAGTCTCAAATCTAATACTTCATAATTTATCTAACAAAAAAGAATCAGAAACTGATAAAGAGTAGTTTTACTTGCCAGAGAGTGTATTTTTTTTCGGTTGAAAATACTGTAACAGTTGAAAATACCATTTCAATTGTACAACTCAAATTTACTTTTGACCTATAAAAACAATTAATCACTCGTCCCATTTCAACAAACAACTGAATCATTCCAAAACTTTCTGTATATAGTTGAGTGCACTAGTGTCACCTTTTGGAACTGTTATGAAACTTCCTGTGATGACCCTGTGTGCAGTACAGGGGGTGTATCAATGTGCCCCATGTATCAATGTCACCCACTTCCCCCTATCTTTTGTTTAAAATGCACTGCCCTCCAAAAGTTAAGGTGCAACCTGTTTTTTATGTCTAATTTTAAAATGAATGAACAGAAAAACAAAGAAATTTAGAGGAAATGTATGCTAAACAGTTCTTTATTAAATACAATAAAGAAATTTATTAATTTACATGAGTTACACCAAAAAAAGCATTCTTGACAGAAAACTCCATACTTGCAGAAAACTCCATACTTGCAGAAAACTATACTAAACATTTTTAGGTAGGGAAATGTTATGGATTTTTTTTTTTCTTTGTAAGTTTCTTATAAAAAAATGTCTACCCCTAGCTTCAATGCATTGTCGACACCAACATTCCATGTTGTCAATTAAGTTGTCACACATTGAAGTGTGAAGCAAATCAGACCAGACATGAAGTAAACCTTATTCCAGCGCATTTAAGAGGACTTAAAAAAAGTGTGTCTGCCAAGATAGTCATAAACATGCTCTATCGGATTCAGATAAGGAGATCGAGCTAGCCATTCCTTATGTTCCCAATTGTGACTCTCAAAATACTACTCAATAAACGAAGCTCAGTGAGGTCTTGCATTATAACACACTAGCTGTCCTGCCCGGCGTTGCCCGGGCCCGTGATGTTATTTAGTTTTCAAATGTGTTATTTGCTTTCTAAATGACCCTTAAATTAAACTCAAATTTCTATTATTTTATATCTTTAAGTCCATTTTGTCAAAATTTATATTTTTAAAACGGAAAAATCGCGAAAAGATATTGAATTGAAAGCACATACTGTTTGTTATTTTGTTTTCTATGTAATTTGATTTTTTTGAAACTATGCGAACCGAGAGCAAACGAAACCGCGACGAAACATTCAGGTTTTTACTGAATTCGTAAAAATTTTCACACATTTTATTTTGTAAAAAAAGAATTCTATCCATACGAAAGTTCCAAATTTTTTTAAAGTAATGTAAATCTGGTTTATTGAAAGGCTCTAAAAAGATTGTGCTAAAATATGGGCATCTAGTTACTTTTAGCCGGGATGTAATTCGTGTTTGTCGGTGTATTTGAACGGTTTAAATCTCATATTTTTTTTAAACAAATTGCAACATAAATTATGAGAATGTTTTAGCTTTAAGAAAATATTTTTGGTTTGTCAGGACGTATATAGAATTGCGCCCTGCAAAGGCGAAACCGCAATTAAACGATCTGGTTTTTATTGATTTCCTCAAATTTTTCGCACTTTTTATTTTGTAAAAATTATTTCTACTCGTCCGGACGTTTTAAAATTTTTTAAGAAGGTGTAAATTTGATCTATTTAGATGCTTTTAAAAGTTTGGGCTGAAATATGTATGCTTAGATATTTTTAGCGTAGAAAAAAATATTCTATTTGTGAGTCGCAAAGTGCCTGCTCTTGCCGGTGTATTTGAAAGGGTTAAATCTTATATTTTAAAAACCGATTGCATCATAGATTATAAAAATGTTTTTAAGCTTAAAGAATATGTTTTTTGTTTACCGGTACCTTTAGGATTGCGTTTTGCTAAGTCAAAACCGCAATGAAAACGATCTGTTTTTTATTGATTTCATCAAATTTTTCGCACATTTTATTTTGTAAAAAATATTTCTTCCGTCCGAACGTGTCGAATTTTTTGTAGGGAGTATAAATTTGGTCTATTGAGAAGATTTTAAAAGATTGAGTTGAAATATGCACGTTAAGATAATTTTAGCATGGAAAAATTACCCTCTCTGCGAGTCGCAAAATGACCTTCTTTGCCAGTGTATTTGAAAGGGTTAAAATCCAAATATTTTAAAACCAATTACACCATCAGTCAGAAGAAAGTTTCAACTTTACGATCTTCTTTTTAGTTTGTTTATATCTTAAAAATTACGCCCTGGAGGGGCATTGACAAAAGGGAGAAAAATAGTTTTGGAAAAAACGACCATTTTTGAATATTTGTTTTCAAAGGGCTTACTGCAACATTTTTTCGAATTGATTATTGCATTTGAGACCTAAAAATATGATCTTTCGAAATATGTCTCTTAAGTTTAACTACGTCGAGCAGTTTGGTTGATTCGGATTTAAACAAAATGATCCAAAAACAGAAATAAACGGGGGGAAAGGTTCTTCCTCGGATTAGATGTGTAATTGAGTTTCTGCGCATGTGCAAACGTTTTCTTTCCCAGAACATTTAAAAAATGACTTTTTGATGAGAGTGAGTTCCACTTCATAATTAATATCTATGAAACTAATCAAAAAATTTATCTGAGCCTCAGGTGCATCAGGAGAGGTATTGGGCTACTCTCAAAAAAATTGTGAGCTTCGTACGTCCCATAGATTTTGCTAGCCATCGCACACACACACACACACGCAGACAGAGCGATTTGTTATTTTATTAATATAGATAGATAACATTAGCTGACCCGCCCGGCGTTGCCGGGTCCATAATAATAATGTTAAACGAACTTGAAATTTTTATGATTTTATCTTTAACTCGAAATATGTGTAAATACACTGTTAAAAATTTGACCCTTTTGCTGCATCGTCACTCCACCGCTTTTATAGAAAATGATTACTTCAGCCTATTATGGAGCATTCTCATAGGTCAAAAGAGATATATTCTATAAAAGCGGGGGAGTGACGATGCAGCAAAAGGGTCAATTTTTTTACAGTGTACATTATATTAAATACGTGCCCCCTGACTGTGTCAAAAATTGGTTAAAAAAACTAATATTTAGCTGCAAAAATACCTAAAATGACTGCAATGGGAAACGCAGGAGGGAATATATGTCCAACGATTGCGTGATTTTCGTGCTAAAGTGTTGATATTTATCCTTAACATTACTGTTAAGTGACTTAACTAAATACTTTTTTCACATAGATATCCCAAGTGAAATATTTTGAATTTCAAACTAATTATATCACTCTTAAATCTGACTATACCGTGAATGAAATCGATTCTCGATGATTAGCTAAAAGGTTAGTATATAGTATTATAATTTCAGAGCCATTTTACAAATATAGGTGTATATTTTTTATCAAACATGCATAATCTTCATTTTGTGAACAAAATCCTAACCGTAACCTAATTGTATCAGAATCATAACTTGTCTGTAACCTTAACGTATCTTAACAGTAACCTAACTGTAACTTAAATATACCATAAATATAACCTGGCCGTCACCTAATCATAACCTACTATAATCTAACCACAACTTAACTTTAACATAACTGTAACTTAACTATGACCTAACTGTAACCTAACCGGAAAATAAATATAACAAAAGGGTCACTGGAACATAATTGCAACCTTACTGTTACCTAACCGTAACCAAGATCTAATTTAACACTAACTATAAACGAAATATCTTAACCATCTCGCGCTAATTACTTAGTTTCACATTCCACCGCTACGGAGCACATTATGTTTTGTAGAACATCCGAATTTTAGGTTCGGATTGGATTATTTATTTTATGGAAATTATTTTGTCTTCTTCGGATACGGTTATGGTTGTTTGGAATATTTTTGTTCAGTTTAGATTCGGTTCAATTCAGATTTCGTGGGTTTTTTTTCCTTCAAATGGGATTTTTAAGTTCGGGTTGGGGTGTACTAATATGGAAATTATTTTAATTAGTTCCAATGAGGTTATACTTCACTGAAATATTCTTCTTAGGTTCAAATTTCCGGAATTTTTTTTTTTTTTTTTTTTTTACAAATTTTTTGGTTTGGATTGGGTTTATGTCCATGGAAATTATATTGTCTTGTTCGTATCTGGTTATAGTTATTTGGAATATTTTCGTCGGATTCAGATTTGGTTCGATTCAGATTTCAGGTATTTTTTTAAATTGATTTTTAAGGTTCTGGTCGAATTCATGGCCAGGGAAATTATTTTGTCTTGCTCGGATCCGGTTTTGGGTCTTTGGAATATTTTTTTCGTTGTTCAGATGTCGTTCAATTCAGATTTCTGATTTTTTAATGGAATTTTTAGGTTCAGGTTAGGTTGCCATCAATGGAAATTATTCTGCATTGTTCGAATAAGGATATGCTTCTCTGGAATATTTTTTACAGATTCAGAATTAGTTCATTTTTTAGGTTCGGATTGGGTTCATGTTCATGGAAATTTTTTTGTCTTGTTCAGATCCGGGTATGGTTCTGTGGAATGTTTTTGTCAGGTTCATATTTGGTTCGATTCAAATTTCAGGTATTTTTTTTTCAAATGGAATTTTCGGTTCGGATCGGGTTCATGTCCACGGAAATTATTTTCTCTTATTCGAATCCGGTTATGGTTCTTTCGAATATTTTGATCGGATTCAGATGTAGTTTGCATAAAATGTCAGGTCTTTTTTCAAATGGAATTTTTTAGGTTCGAGTCAGGTTTATGTTCACGGAAATTATTTTGTCTTGCTCTTATCGTGTTATAGTTCTTTGGAATATTTTTTCAGGTTTCGTTCTGGTCATTTTTCGGGTTTTTTCAGAGAAAAATTTTAGGTTCGGG
The DNA here is from genome assembly GCA_964019185.1 of Maratus speculifer. Lineage (NCBI taxonomy): Eukaryota > Metazoa > Arthropoda > Arachnida > Araneae > Salticidae > Maratus > Maratus speculifer. Next base: position 247,532,033 of record OZ025301.1, on the reverse strand, counting down.
TCGGGTTGCATATACACGAACATTATTTTTCCTTGATCGGATTGGGGTATGCTTCATTTGAATATTTTTGTGAGATTTATTTTGTGGGGTCAGATTACAAATCCATAGTTATTTTTCAAATGGAATTTTTAGGTTCGGGTCGGGTTTATGCTCATGGAATTTTTGTCTTGCTTGGATCGGAGTATAGCCTGTTTTTTTTTTCTGGTTGGGATCGGGTTATGTGTTAATACGCCTAAACATTGTTTTGCTACTATTCTTTTAGTGACTATTTTTGATATATAATTTATTTTGCTATTTGATAATTTATTACTGTGTATGAATTGTCTGCCTATTCGAACAATTGTACGTCAAAGAGCCATTTCATTTTTGTTTTAAACACAAATTAAAGTCTTAATAAAATTTTAACTTAAATAAATGAATTCAAATTTAATCAATGATTTAAGAAAAACTGCTAAAGAAGCCTCATATATACATATACATATATTAACTGCAACATAGCCAACCACAAATACATTCTAATGTACGAAGTACACACGGTCTGACGTAACAGCTATGCTAAAAAATCCTAAGTTAAACTGACATTTTGCCATTCTATGAATTTTAAAGGTCTTTGGGAAAAAAAACAGTAACTTTCGAAATGTCAAAATCTCAAATTGGTTTTTTTATACAGTAAAAAGAAATTAATAGAGTGGAAGTATTATCTCTGGAAATTATGCTTAAAATGTAACCCTACATTAAGTCAATTAAGTACCAACAAAAGCACATGCTTTGACACGCCTATCAATTGAAACAGGTTTAAACCCGTATTTTTTTTCTCTCGTTTTAAAAAAAAAATAATAATAATTTAGCGCTTCACCGGTAAAAATTTATTAATCATTTTATCATATGTGTTTTAAATATCAATATAGAAAATTATTTTAACGTTTTGCTTGAAAATATAACATTATTTTGTTAGTACATTAAAATCGTCTGCAGTCAGAAATTTATATTTTAGATTAATATTTATTACTTAAGTTTTCATACATGATTTTAAAAGAATGTTTTCGTCATTATATTTTAAATATTTATTTACATGCAATTATTAAGTCATAAACATTTTTCATCTACGTTATAAAGTATTTAAAATTACATTAATGTAGGAAACTTTTAGTTATACAATTTTTAGTTCGTATCAAATGTTTTTAATATCTTATTTAATTTTTATTTGATATTTAATTATTGCTAATTTTCCAATTTCCTTCATTTTAAAAGCGAATATTTATTCTAATAAATAATAATAGAACAAAGACCAGTTTAAAAATTTGCTATTTCCTCTTGAAATATGCTTCAATTGTAATTCATTTCTTTCAATTCGTCTTAAAATACAAAATCCCTTCCACGTCCTTTTGTTTGCCACATTAAATTTGAGCGATAAATGGTTTCATATCGCAAACCTTTTTTTAGGCTTACTTCACCTCTACTTATCTTATTCCTCCATGGGTTTCTTTAATTCTGTCTCAGCTTTCTGATTACTTCTGCGAAAATTTTTACACAACCAACCAACCGTAAACAAACGAAAGAGAAAGAAATTGGGGAAAAGATGATTTTTTATGAGAGTGACCTCTTGATTTTAATTAACTACTCAGTTAATAATTGGAATTTTGAAATTCTGAAGCTCAGGTGCATCAGGAGAGATATTGGGCTACTCTCAAAAAAATTTTGAGCTTTGTACGTGCTGTAGATTTTGCTAGCCATCGCAGACACACAGACACACACAGACACACACACAGACAGACAGAGCGTTTTGTTCTTTTATTAGTATAGATTACAAGAAAACCATTACCAATAGCAGTGGCATATTCAGCAAGGGTTTCGTCCCAAATCTCATAGTCAGAGTTTTTCTGTGTAATACATGTACGTCTGGTATGGTAATCTTGATTTTGATCACCATGAGAGATTTCTGCCCAAACTATTATTCCGTCATCTCTGGAACTGTGTTTTACAGTAATGTTGGGTTGGTGTTAATGTTGCGTTATTCCCTCCGGTTTAGTAGACGTCCTGAATCGCTCTTTGGTGTGAACTCATGGATGTATAATTAATATTGAGAAATAATTTAATAATACATCCATGTGTGAATCTGGACTCATCTATGAACAGTTCATAATTCCATTGATGCTTGATACAAGAAGCGTGTTCTCTTGCCCAACATTAACGGACGCTTTTCTATTTTCGGTTCAGTTGCATATACAAAAAATAAGATGTTTATAACTTTATAGGCATTACAATGATGTTAGTTAACTACGCGTCAAAATACTTTCTCTAAAATATATCAACTAGTTGCACTTCAACTGGTTCAACTGATATCAACTGTTTGTGCGTTTTCGTTTTCGACCCAAAACCCCCATAAAACTAAAATATTTTTTGATTAAATGAAATTTATGTAATTAGAAAAATCTTTCTGTGTCGTTGATGAATTAATTACATTTTATTTTACGTAAATATAAAAAGGTTTGGGTCTAAGGCACAGAAAGCTAACTTAGGTTGTACGTATAATTCATTGATAATTATATATACAGTAAACTCCCGATTATCCGCGAGAAAGTTATTCGCTTTGTGGCTTATCCGCGAGAATAAATTTCAATTTTGGAAAAATGTAGCAAAAATGGAAAAGAGTTGTATTAACAATTCAGGGTAAATTAGACTTATTCATGCTGGATTAGATCCAGGATTCGAGTATGTAACTGATGAAAAAATTGTAGAAGAAGCATTAGGTGTGAATTTTGAAGAGAGCTATGAAAAAAATGTTAAGAAAAAAAAGTGAGCCACAACTTAACTTTAGCTTATGTTGAAGGGCTCATACTGTATTTAGAGGAAGAAAATGATGCGTCACTTTGTGATAAAATAGTTCTAAAAAGCTTCAATCCCAAATAAAGAAGAAGGCTTATTTATGTTGATTTGTTCCTTTTTTTCATAACTTTGTGGATTATCCGTGAAATGAGCATATAGCTGATAGCCGCGCCAGTCAGTTCCGCGAATAATATTACTGTATTTAATAAATATGCACGTTTAATTAATTATTATGCATATTTAATAAATATGAATAATTAATTAATAATTATGCATGTTTAATAAATACGTATAATTAATTAATAATTATGCATATTTATGTATGCATTAATAACTTTAATACATACAATTTAATTACATTAAAACAGTTGGACATTTTCGTTTTCGTTTATGGCCGAAAATAGGAAAATCAATGAAATTCTGTTTCTGTTTCGGCCCTTAAAAACCTGTTTTGGTCGATCCTTAATTTTTGGTAGCTAAATTTGCTCATTATGTAATTTTGTAAAATATGTCGTGTTTGTTGTAGATATTTCATTGTCTTATGTTGCTATGTTTTTTACCTGTATTTTTAATCTGCTATTAACTATTTTTATTATTATTATTTAGGTTGGCGATCAAATTATTCGTATAAATGGATTCAGCATACATCGAGCAATTCACATGGAAGTGCTTAGCCTGCTTAAAACGTGTCCAGGCATCATTCTAAAGATCAAAAGTAAGAACTAAAGAATTTCTACAATATCTTAGTTTACATTGTTTGCGAAGATTCGCCAAAAACTATTTTTCTTTCCTTGACAAAGAGTTATGTCATGTAATGTACTTTTTAAAATTTCAGTTATAGACTGGGAGGCGGCAGGACAGGTAATCACCTCATCGAGTTCACGGATGAAAATCTAGGACTGGTTAAATCTCAATTCGCCTGTTACAATGCAATCGGTCTGCCAAGTCATATCTTGGTGGAAAACATCTAAAAACCTGATTTTAGCGGTTGACTCTTAGGTTTACCATTGTGTTTTCCTGCTTCCAATCCTCCATGTTTTCATATTTTTGGGTGCAGGAAAGCACAGTGGTAAACTTATGAGTAAACCGTTAAAATCGGGTTTTTAGATGTTTTCCACTAAGATATGACTTACCAGACCGATTGCATTGTAACAGGCGAACTGATAAAATTAATCCGAGATTTTCATTCGTGAACTCGATGAGGTGATTGTCTGTGCTCCTGCCTTCCAGTCTATTAGTGATTTATATGAACAAACTGATAATAAAAAAAATTAAACAGCGACAAAAAAATTTTTTTGTACATAAAATTTGATGATATGCGAGGACTCAAAACGTACATTTTTTTTTTTTTTTTTTTTTTTTGGTAATTTCTTAGGATTTTTTTATTTTTTTTTTTTGCATTGCAAAAATGTTGAAAAAATAAAATAAATATGTATGTAATATTTTTTTTTATCACTAATGGTGTCTATAAATGGTATCATAAAGCGCAGTAAAATTATTTACATTTACATTTTTTAACACATTTCGTACATTTCTGCTTCAAGCCGTTTTTACGTTCCACGTAGCTTGCCGCCCTTTCCCCCCCCCCCCCCCAAAAAAAAGTCTTAAAAAACAAATTGCTATTTCGTTTAGTTCTGCTACCTGTTAGGCTCCATTCACACCATTTTCTCTTTTTTTAACATTATTTGTATACGTGAAAAAAAAAAAATTTAAAGTTGAGTATCCTATAGAATACATCAGGTCGGAAAAGATTATTGGAACTATTTGTATTCGATTTTTTTAATATATAATGGAATTATTATTGATGTTATGCGATTGTTGTCTTAGAACGATTTGTTTTTTCTTTTTCGTGCTGTTTCGTTCGGAAATAAGGTTCAAAATGTTAATTTGAAAGCAAAGCTGTTCGATTACCCAGTTTATGAATAAGAGCAGATTTACAAATGTCTTTTGAAGGAATAAACCACACTCATGATAATATATTAAATAGTTTTATATTTACACTGGTATAAATGACAAATTTGAGACTAATTTTGTGAATTTTTCATTACATTAGTACTTTAAATGCCATACCATTTAAGATAGAGATGTAATTATAATGTATGCAGTCTAAGTTCTAGAGAAAGTTATTCCGTTTATTATGCAATGTACAAAATGTCAATATATTGTCTTATTTTTGAGTTATCACGTTTTGCGAAATTTTCGAATTTTGACAAAATTTTGACTATTTTTCTCTTAAAAAATTATTTCTGAGTAATTGCTAATTTTTTTTTTCATATTTTTTCAAAGTTTTAAGATAAATGTCATTATAAAAAATGGATAACAAGAGAAATTTTCAAAAATTTCAAAAAAATCACCTTCGAAGTTGTGCGGATACCTTAATTGTTCCGTAATCGCACAGTTAACATGTTTTTTGTAAAATAAAGTTTGACTAATGATGTTATAAATTTTTATGTAACATTTTTCCATTTGTATTTTTCAGGAGTGGGAATTCTTCCTGTTAGGGAGTAAGTAATGATTTATTTTATACTTATTTACATGTCTATTTGTTTGTCTGTTGTAAAAATACTTATGATAGCTGTTAATAATAAATAAATAAGTACTTATGAATTATGAGTTTATAAAATAAAATAGAATTTTATTATTTTGTTTTAACATGCAAATAGAAAATCAGATAAAAATTTTTATTACCGATACAATCAATATATGATTTGTAATCTTATGTTATTCCTTGAATTAATAGGCGTGATAAAGATCCTGTAACTTGGAAAATAGTTGAACCTCAGTCTGCTCTTATTTGCCCAGAACAAGTAACTGTAAGTTGTTTTTTATATATTACTTTTTAACGAAACAAAATTGTCTTAAAAGAATATCTGAACTTTAAGATTCTTAAATTTAACTGTAATAAACATAAAGATTAAATAGATGACATGATAAAAAGGTAACTAATAAATTTTGTATACACTAATTAAAAAAAAAAAAATCGCATTTTTGTCAGTATTTACTATGCTGCTTCAGACTGAAAGAATTTTCAAATTAAAATTGTTTTAAGAGTCCTAATTATTAGACAGGCCTTGACTATCACATGAGTACCCAGGGCCCATACCCTGGACACGAAATTTCTGAGAGACACAAAAGTTTTCATAATTTTATCTAAATTTTAATTTTAAAAGATCATAATTGTGAAGAAAATGAGATATTTGATATATTAATATGATGAAATAACAACAATGTATCTCAATGTATGGTAACATTTCGATAAACAATTAAAAAATACATATATTCCTGGAACTGTTTGTCTGTTTTCCAGAAAACTTTTTTTTTTTTTTTTTAGTAGACACTTTTTGCATAAGTATGTAACATTTGGAAAATATATGCATCGATAAATCAACCAATCTAAGGAGGCGCGAAAAATTAAGTGTCTTCGGCACAAAAACTTGCTAGTCGAGCCCTGTTAATAGAGATGAGTTCGAGCTCTTTTTTTCCGAAAAGCTAGCCCAATATGGAAATTATCAGTTTGAAAATTTTAATGTTTAATTTTCTCATTTAAAAAAATCTTATGACTAAAAGTATGTATTAATAATTATATATGCACCCTTTTATGTCAACATTTCGAGAATTTCATGTCCCTGAAAATCTGTTTAAAATACTAAATTGCCAACTTATACCCAGTTATTGGCAGAAATCTTAAAACGTATAGTAGCAAAAGTAAAAGTGATTGCAATCGGGATTTTACGATAATTATCAGTTTAAAAATTTTATTTTCTTACGATTTTACTGAGATCTATCTCCATTCAAAGCATCATATGCATAGCTGTTTTACAGATGAAGCCACCATTGCAAGTTTGGAAAAAATGAAAGAGAAAAATTTGGAAAGTTTATTAACGCAATACTTTTTGTATTGACAATGTGCGAAAAATACTGTTTTAAACCGCTCAGTAAAATATAGCATAACATTATTGGATTTTAGAAAACATTAAAGTTATTTGAATTACAATTGAACGTAAACGAGCTTGTTGACAGATATTTTTGCGGAAGCTTTGATGTAAAATCAAATGTTGTATGACGAAAAGCCTTCTATTTCAGGAATATATATGTATGTATGTCTGTATATATATATATATATATAATGGAGCTGACATTATTTCTCATGAAGTAATAGATTCAGGAACAGAATCACAGAATGATTTTTGGGGTACTTTTGTTTTGTTCATATCTGCCCCAACTAGTTAACAAGTACACCTCATGGTTACTAAAGTTAAATGGTCAAATTAATATACTTCTTAATTTTAAAAGAATTTTTCTTTATAAAAAATATTTATTAGTATTCATAGAATGTGTTAAAAGATTAAAATTCCAATAAATGAATAAATAAATAAAGTTATTAGATTAGGAAGTTGGAACTGAGATTTTTTACTTTTGAGATTTTTATAAACAACTTTTTGGTTATTGAGGTCAAGCAAAATGTTAAAAAGCTTAAATTCTTTTGTACCATATGTCCGTAGGTGCTGTCAGCGTTGGTATTTTTTTTTCAAATATAAAAGCATATAACTAGTGAAAAACTGTGACGTTTCTTCGAGAATTTGTATTTTCTGAGAAAATTTTGAAAATAGAATTCTCATAATAAAAGCACCCATAAAGGGATTTTATTTCTTTGAAATAAAATTGAATCGTTTGGTGTGTTATATATGACGGCCGATTATCTGCATTATGGATATTGGTCCGAGGGGAAGTGCCCACCGTGGAAGGTCGTTCTAAGGGATCCTACCCGTATTTACGAAAAGTTACGCAAGTTTCGAAGAAAACCCTGGAAAACTTCTAATAGTAAGGCCGACTGGGTTCGAAACCAGCACCTCTCACTGGTGGGGCTGAATTGTTTGGAATAACTATAATTGTAATTAGAGATGTAAATTTTCCGGAAAAATATAAGTGGTGGAAAAAAACTGGTTTTTTACCGGTTTTTTTCGGAAAAAAACGGAAAAATTGGAAAAATTGATTTTTTATGACTGTTTTTCCCGAATAAATTATATTTTCTTAGAGAATATTAAATAATAAACATTTTTTCCCATTTATTTGTATTAAATGAAAATTATTTTCACTTTATATTACAAAATAAAAAGAAAGTAGCAAAGCCTGCTTTTAAAAGTTCAGTTTTTTTCTTTTTTTTTTTTTTTTTTTTTTTTTTTTTCCCACAGCCTAAGAATTTTTAAGACACTATTGTTTGTTATATCATATCTCTGTTGAAATGATTTTTCAGTTACATGTTTAACTACTAATTGACCTAATGTAAGAACTTGAGCCAATATGCCTGCAATTTGGAAGGATAAATTATGCATTCCATTTACATAAGTATACTTTTTAAGTAAATGATACTAATTTAAAGAAATTGCTGCAGTTTTGTCATTATTATCAATATCAGTATTCAAAAAATTCCATTGTTTGTTTAAAAAAATGTATATTTTTACATTATTATACTTTTTTCATACAATTCTAATTTTATTTACTTTAAAAAATATGTTTAGTTTTGGTATAGCTTTCCAATCTGAACTCAAAGTTTTGATTTAGTTTTATAATCTAAATTCAAATAAAACTAAGTTTTAGTTTGGCTTACTCAGGTCTGCAACTAAAAAATAGCATAGGATTTATTGACTGTTAGATTTTTACTCACTGAAATCAGAAAAATATTTTTTTTTAAAAGTTTAATGAAATGTAATTTTTTTCTTTTTATCCTGAAATCTGGTATTCTATTCTTGAGTAAGAAACCATATTCAATAAGGTTTCCATATGATAATTTCACATTTCTAAGAATGGAATTTAAAGGTTATGAAAACAGAACACTACAAACAGAAAATGCTCCCTATTTGAGGAATTAACAAAAGCAGTTACATACAGAGATAAACTTCTAGTGTGCTTTAAAAAACTACAAAAATTCAAAGTTTAATCAAAAGGGAATGTATAATTTGGAACATAGTTATTTGTTATAAAATATGGTTTTTTTTTATCACAGTTGTACTTTTTTAATGCAAACTGCCCATGTTTTTGCAACATTACTGTACATTATGGAGGTAAAATGGAGGTCAATTTTAGATTCAATACCTTGAAAAAACATTCAATTAATCAGCTATAACGAAATCTTGAAAAATGCAGTATAGTAGTGCCACTTATAGGGCAATTTACACCAAAAACTAAACAACACTAATATATATCAGGAACTGTCTGAATCTGTAGTTTGATAAAAAATCGTTCTTTAGTCCTTGAGATAGAGCTATTGCGATAACCATGAATAATGCAGCATAGCAGCGTCATCTGTTGAGCGATTTCCACCAAAAAATAATGTGCATAAAGTTATATCAAAGATTAACTTAATCTGAAGTTTTATGAAAATACATACATTAATTCTTGAGATAGAACTATTGTGGAAATTATGAATAATGCAGCATAGCAGCGCCATGAGTTGGGTGGTAGGTGGTATACACCAATAACTAAACATCTCGAGTTTATATCAAGCTGTAACCGAATCTAAAATTTTGTGAAATTATGTGCATGCATCAGTTCTTGAGGTCAAGCGCCCATAAAATTTTTGTCCCATACAGACTCACAGAGTGACAGATATTTTCCAAAAACTATCAAATCGTGTTCTCTTCTAAAACGTTTATATACACCAAAAACTGGAAGTCAAAATTTTCACGATTTCAATACTTACTTCTTGAAAAGATAGAAAAAAGTAATAAATGCATGCTTCAAATTTTATGTTAAATTTTTAATTTTACCATTTCTATTAATCGGCATATTATTGAAATAATTTTGCACATGAATTAATTTTTAAAAAGAGAAGTTGCATTTAATTATATACCTAGATTTTTTTCATGTAATCCTGTTTTTGTGAAATTGTGAATTTCTTGTATATATACTTATACAAAATATATTCAGAATTTGTGAATAAGAAATTATTACTATTTTTAGAGTCCTATTTAGACATTTTTAATAAGGATATTTATGCATATATACAACTTGATAAGATTCATCTGCTATATGGCATGAGATTTTTTTTTCTTCAATAACTGCATTTGCGAAAGATTCAATTTGTAGATTAAACTTTTTTCTGAAATGTCTATTTTCAAGAGAAATTTTGCGAAGTATTTCAAACAAGAAAAAAATGTGAAGGATCCTTTCAAGTCTTCTCAAACCGATTTCTGCTCAGAGATCAGATTACCCACATTAAAGTTTTCATGTGGGACACTCAACATAAAAATAAATAAAATAAAAAGTATGAGAATGAAGCTATTACAAGATTTTCATTATATTTTATAAATGAAATTTCAATTTTTCCAGTTCGGAAAAATTGAAAAATAAGCCTTCGGAAAAAAACCGAAAAAAAACCGTTTTTTTTCCCAATTTTTCCGGGTTTTTTCCGAGCATTCCCATCTCTAATTGTAATATTTGAAGACAAATTAATATTTATTTCTTTACATACATACATATATATTCAAGAAACTATATGGATTTTTTAAATTATAATTTTTAATTACAAAAAATTTATTATTTTTTTAATTAAAAAAGGAAGAAAAGAATTTTTTTAAGGGAGAGAAGAATTTGTTAAAGAATTTTAAAGGGAATTTTTTCATAAATATGCATTACAAGAAAAAAATCGACTAAACCAAATTTATTTTTAAAAAATGTATACCAGACCATTTTAGATGTCATTTAATTAAATAGAGTTATGCTCTATATTAAATTGTATTTAAAATTCATAAGTCTAACTTGGGATAACATTTATTCGAATTAAGTGCGAATTATGGTCTGCATTAAAATGTATTTTAAGTATATAAGTCTAGAGTGAGATAAATTTTATTTAAATTAAATGCGAATGCTGGTTTGCATTAAAATGTATTTTAACATTTTAAATATATAAGTCTGGCTTGATATAACTTATATTTGAATTAAATACGAATTCTATCTGTATTAAAATTTATTTTAAGTATATAAGTCTAGTTTGAGATATTGTATTTGAATTAAATACGAATTCTATCTGTATTAAAATGTATGTTAAATAATATAAATCTAGCTTGATATAACTTTTATTTGAATTAAACGCGAATTGTGCTCGGGATTAAAATTTATGTTAAGTATATAAGTCTATCTTGAGATAACTTTTATTCGAATGAAATGTGCATTATGGTCTGCATTAAAATATATTTCAAACGTATAAATCTAATTTGAGTTACATAATTTTATTCGAATTTTGCAGCATTCACGCGTGAATGGATCTACCTTGGAAAATATTATCGTAAAAGTTGAAATCAACGTACCTGGTTCCTCAAGTCTTGGTTGCAGGTAAGACTGAAAAATATATTCTAAATAGCTTACTTCTTTTGATCTACTTTATCAGCTAAATATTTACATTAATATTGTATTTTCTTATAATGCTCATAATATATTCAACCTATTGTATCAGTGATGTTCTTGCGTCACATTTTTATATTATTCTTACTCTTATAACATAATTACATTAGATTATTTTATCAGCTGTCCACATACAGTAACTTTCTTACATCCTTTTTCGTTATTTTTATAACATACTTAAATTAGTATATTGTTTTCAATTGTATGCTGTTTAACATTCTTGGATTTTTTTTTCAACATATGCTTACTTTAGTCTATTGCATCAACTTTATACTTAAAATTAAATTCTTGATTTTTTTAAAACTATAGTATATTATATTTATAATTTTATGCATCAATTGCATGCTTATAACAGCATTCTTAAAATATTTTGTTAATCTTATAATTTACTTATTTTAATCTATCCATAAAATGTACGTTTATAATAAAAGCCATAAAATTTTGAAAAGCGTGTTTTACCAAAAAGTTCAAACTATTTTTCTAATCCATTCTCATCCAAATATGCATATATATTTATATATTTAACTGATTTGAAAAAAAAAATTAAAGCATTATTTATTTGTTATCTACTGTTTTAAGGAATAATTTAATAAATTAAGACTTACATTTTTTTAATGAATCTATTCTGAGTAATTCGCCAAAATTGTACAAATTCTTATCCTGGTGGACTATTCTGTGTTATATCGTTACCTTTTGACACTTAACCCCTTTGAAACGAACGTCACGCATACCTGACGCATAAGGTACTCAGAATCCTTGATTATTCTTACTAGTTATTTTTTATTGTAAAATTGTAACATTATTTTGTTACTTTTTCATGTATAAATTCTATTATACAGTTGAAAATGTTTACTTAAAAATCGGTAGCACCGAAAAACCAACATTCACAATATAGAATATTGATTAATAAACTACAAAAACTGTTCGGAAATTTTTCTGAAAATTATAGACAACAAAAGAAACTTTTATTTCTGGAATACTTCTTTAAAATTGTGAAATTTGTTTCAGATGCTTCTAAAGATAAAGGAATGCTTTTCAGAATAGCAGATATCTGTGGAAAATCTGCATTATATTTTTGTACACCTTAAGAGACTGCTTCACTCACGCGATCAGTTCTCTAATGTTATTCCTATGAAAGAAGTTTTTAAAGATAGCTCATTTGCATTTCAATATGTTTGCATTACCTAGACGAGATCGATCTGTACAAAGGCGATTTTTTACTTTTTCGATTTTGTGTGCAGATTTTTTTATTTTATTAGTAGCATATTTTTACCTTCGCAACCGCTTTCAAAAGGGAAAATATTCTTAATTTTTAAAAACCTGCAAAAAATCGGAAAGTTAAAAAACGGTCTGTAACAGATTGACTTAATTATTCATTGAAAAAAATCATTTAAAAAGATTGAAATGCCAGCGAGTTACCTTTAAAAATTACTTCCATAGGATTAACATTGGCGAACGGGTGCTCTCGCATAAGTAAATTAACCTCATGACGTTTTTTAAATGATGAAGTGTTTTGCAGAAGAAACGTTTACAAAATTTCAGTTTACTATTTTTCTTTTTCTTTTCTTCTTCTTCTTCTTCTTCTTCTTTTTTTTTTTTTTTTTTTTTTTTTTTCGTTATTTTCTGATATTTAAAAGTAAGTTGTTAGAAGATTTCGAGATTTGTGATTGAAATTTGGAATTCACAGATCAAAAGAAACGTTCATAAAATAACTTTCCTATTGTGTTTAGAAATATCAACTTTTCTGAAATTTACTGACAGCAAGAAGACTCTTCTTTTCCCAGAAACGCTTCCGAAAACCTAAAAAGTTAATTGCTTTGTAAGATTTTTAATTGGCTCTTTTCTAAAATATTTCTGAAGATAATTGAAACGTTTTTAGAATATGATGAAACAATTAAATCTTGGTTAATATAGCTGCAACCTAATATTTTGGTTAGAATGACCAAATTGTAGTTATACTAACCAAATAATTTTGTAAATTCAACAAATGCTGTTCGAAATCATTTTAACCAAAATTTTTGGTTGGAGCTATATTAACCAAAAATTGTTTCAACAAAACGATTTTTTCAGTGTACCAAGTAATGTTGATTTTTTTAATATTGCAATTGATATGACAGGAAGCATTTACAAAAATTTTTACAATGCATTCCGAATGTTTTTACCTTTTCAAGATAAATAATGTTGTAAATAATAATACAATACAATAATAATACAATGTAATGATTATATAAATGTTGTGTCGCGCCTTTGTAATGTGTAACCTGTCTAAAATAATATATGTGTTTGAATAAATGTCATGCAAGTTATTTCGCTGTATTAATGCATCGGAGCCTTCAATGGTACACTACAACATTAACATACATTAATAATAATAAGTATAGTGCATGGTATAGTATTATTATGAACACTTTTTCAATATTTATTCAACGAAACTAATTGTTATTATTACTTTAATTTTTTTCAGCATTGCCAAAGGTCCTCCCGAGATGCCCGGCATCTTCATGTGTACAGTGAAAGAAGGTGGCATCGCACATCAGGCTGGTCTCCACGTCGGAGATCAGATACTGGAAATGAACGGCACCAGTTTCCACGACCTTAAGTTGAATGAGGTTCGACTCTCTTTTAATATTAGTTAGGATGAATTCCGGTGATTTTATTTATTGAATTAAAATTTTGAGTTGTCTTATGATGGTTAGCTATATCATTTGCAAACAAAATCACATAAGAAAACCTCTCACTTTTTTTAAACTTTTAAATTTAAAATTTATTTAAAAAGTGGAGAAGTTTAAAACCGTTATAAATCGAAATATAATTCTGTAGAATTTTTTTTCTCCATGTAAATAAAGAGAAATATAAGTTTTCATTTTTATTCAGCATTTTTAAAGATATTAATTTAAATTTAAAAAATAAACTTTAAAAAAAATCATATTTTCAAAAGTTAGAAAAAATTGCTGAATCAAAATTAAAGAAAATTAGTTGAAAATATACTTGAAACATGTTTATTTTCCAAGTTTGAACCGTTTATCTTTAATGGTTCTTGACTTAAATATGAGAAATGGGGGGAAAAGCATTTTCACCAGAAGTCGTTTTCGTGACAACCATTGCTTGTAAGCTAGATTTTGAAAACAAACTTAAAAGAAAAAATCAATGTTTCCTTTTCCAATTAAGATAGAAACATGTTTTAAAAGTCATTTTAAGCAGAAAGAAACTGAATTTTTTTTATACAGTAAATTTTCTTTAGAAAATTTCAAGATTTTTGTGTTTTGGTCCCTCTTAAAAGGGTAAATTATAGGGTTAGGTGTCAATTCACGTACTTTAGAGGGTTTTTTTTCTTATTTTTAAATCATGAATTACAGTTGTGAAATGCAACTTTAATTTCATTTTTCAAGATATACACTGAATGTATGCATCATAAAGTAGCCTGGGGTAATAACGCCAGGCGGGGTAATAACGCCAAGAGCTTATATTTTGCATAATTATGAAATAATCAGGTAAATGACACACATATGCTCTGCGCAGAAGGGTTTTGAGTTATATAAATCGCAAAAAACAACTTCAAGTTAATTTGTTTCATTTTTAGATCTTATTGTTTTTACAAACAACTAAAATTAACGCTTGATCTAAAATTTGCGAGATACGTTTTGTATATGTGAAGACTATCTTTTTATCCGGAAATACTTTGTTAATTACATAAATTTGTAGTGCATTTCATGTACTTTTAAAATATTGTTGAAGATTTTGGATATCTTCTCGAGATAATTTGTAATTTAAAATGTACTGCGCAATAACTATACCGGGGTAATAACGCCAATCCTTGACATTAATACCCCGGTTGATTCCCTACAGTGGCCGAGCTACATCCTAAATACTGATTAAAATAAACACAGTTAAAACTGTGCAATGTTTCTCATATTTCTATTCAAACGGTCCTTTTTAAGCAAAAAGAATCTCACGGTCTGATATTCATTTGCCTCATCCCCCCCTCCCACACCACACCTTTATATTTCTTACACTTTCACAAAAATTGAACATTTTCAATAACTTAGAATGCAATTTATCAATTTCTAATTTTGTAGAGTTTGTATTTTTAGAATTGGGCTATCTACATGCAATTATTCCATCTTATTTCATAGTTTTGTTTACATGGCGTTATTACCCATATAGGTGGGTAATAACGCCAAATAGCATGGGTCAAGAAAAAACGCCATTACATTTTATGAATACATATCTGTTAAATTATTTTATTTTATATAGATAGTCAATGAGTTGCTGTATCAGATCCTATATTTGTTTGAAAAATACAATCTAAAACTAAGCCGTGAAAATTGGTAGAACCTTAACGTGGCGTTATTACCAGTGCTGTAATTGGAAAAAAATATTTGTGGGAACTCACTTTTTAATAGAGTAGATGTTGATTCTAACGAATTATTGTTAAACGAAATTCCAGTATAAAACACTTTGTTAAAAGCCGACTTTTTTTTTATCTAAACATTATAATTATGATTTTATAGATTTTATAGCACCATACTTGCTCAGCATAAATCTAAATACAACATTTAATCAATCTCATAGTAAAATTTTCTACCATGGATCAAAATTAATCGAAATAATAGAAATTAATCTATGTATGATACTAATTGGTGGCACTCAATCCCATAATTTTCTATAAAGAATGACAGTGAGAGAATTTTCTGTAGTGTTGAGCGCAACTTTTCTCCAGGAGGGATTTCTGTGACTCCCCGGGGGGGGGGGGGAGAAATGGCGCTAAATAAAACTCCTGACCATTGAAAACACAAAATCTCAAAATTTCCGAGGAGGGAGATCTTATTGCTCTGAAGGGGATAACCCTCCCCCCAGGGCCTCCCCCTGAATTCAACACTGGTTTTTTGTGCTCTCTAATTTACAACAAGCTATCTCGTCTGGTAATCTTATTCCTGATCGCGATTAACATTTCATATACAGTGTCTCACATAAGTGATGGGACACTTGTGCTTTACAAAAGGAAACCAATCAAATAAATTAAAAAAACATGTACACATTTTTTTTGTGGGTGTGTTTCATACTTAAATTTAGTAAAGATAATTACATAACATACATTTTGTCAAAATATTAATTTAATAAAAATACAAATGTTTAGAAGGGAGCAAAAAATAGCTCACATAAGTGATGGGACACCATTATATATGCAACAAAAATCGTCTGAAATAAGCAATAAAAATATTTTTGGGGGTTTTATTTTTACTTAAAAGCAATTGGCAATAATTTATAAAATCGTCTGCAATATTTCGCTCCAGTTTGTTTCGGAATTTTTGTGTTTTTTAGCTCTATGTAGCCATGAATGCTAAACGAAAAGAAACTTCGCCTGAAATTCGAAAATTAGTTATTAATTTGCATATTGAACGTGGAAAATCTATTAGAAAAACTGCTGAAACAGTTAACTTGAGTCGTTCAACAGTTTTCAATATCATTAAACGATATAAAAACAATCATATTATTCAGGATAAAAGAAGACCTGGCCGACCATCAAAGCTATCCAATGGAATAAAGCGAATTATCGTTCGAAATATTAAAAAAAAATCCAAGATATAGTGCTTCAAAAGTTGCTGCTGATTTACAAGCATTATATGGAATAATTGTTAATCCTGAGACTATTAGAAGGGTAATTCGATCTGCTGGATATCACGGTAGAGTAGCCAGGAAAAAATTCTTCGTAAGTGAAAAGAATAGAAAACTCATACTAGCTTTCGCAAAATCCAACATAAATAAAAATTCTGATTACTGGAATAAAGTTATGTTTGCTGATGAGAGTAAATTTAATATATTTGGTTCTGACGGTAGAATCTTGGCGTGGAGAAAACCCAGGGAAGAATTTCGCAAACAGAACTTGGTACCAACAGTAAAACATGGTGGAGGAGGAGTTATGGTATGGAGGTGTATGTCGTCCGCTGGAGTTGGTAATTTTGTTTTTATTGACAGTATAATGGATCAGTAGAAGTATATTGATATTTTAAAGCAAAATTTGAAATCTTCAACACGAAAATTGAACCTTCATAACGATTTTAAATTCTACCAGGACAATGACCCCAAGCACACTGCTCTGAACGTTAGACTCTGGCTACTATATAACTGTCCTGAAATAATAAAAACACCACCACAATCTCCAAACTTAAATCCCATAGAGAATATTTGGCAAGAATTGGAATCAAGAATTCGCAAACACACCATTTCTTCAAAACAACAACTAAAATCGGTGCTTCAAGAAGAATGGGGTAAAATCACTCCAGAAATCACAAAAAAATTAGTCGAATCCATCCCTAAAAGATTAAATCATATTTTAAAAGTAAAAGGAAATCCAACAAAATATTAAAACCTTTTAAAAAGTAAAATTTTTGGATAAATATTTGATGGAAAAGTAAGTGTCCCATCACTTATGTGAGCCATTTTTTGCTCCGTTCTGAACAATTGTATTTTTACTAAATTAATATTTTAATATTTTGACAAAATGTATATTATGTAATAATTGTTACTAACTTTAAATATGAAACACACCCAAAAAATTTTTGCACATGTTTGTTTATTTATTTTATTGCAGTTTCTTTTTATAAAGCACAAGTGTCCCATCACTTTTGTGAGACACTGTATATAGTTACGGAAAAAAATCTTTTAAGGGTGTTCTTAAATCAAAAAGGGCAACTTTGTGACTCTTTAATTTATTTTTGTTCGGAAATGAATGAAAATAACAGGTGTTATTATTCAGAAACTATCTAATTGCACTCAATCTTCTGTTTTTTTTTTTTTTTTTTTTTTTTTTTTTAACACAATAGATTTTTACAGAAGCCTTCAAAGTTGACAATTTTGAGCACATTTCCCGACAAAAGCAGAGAAACCGGTCGAAAAGCAGGAGAAAAACGGACAATGAAGTGATCGAAATAGCTTAGAACTAGATAGAAAATTTAATTAACATGAAATGGAAAAAAGTTCGATTTGAAATCGCTTCCATAGTCAGGCATTCCAATTTTATGTATTTCTGTTAAAAAATTAATTTGTAAATGTGTCAAAACATTTTGCGCTTGTTGAGTGGAGTAGTTAAGAACACCCTTAAGAGTGGTTCTGTAAGGTTTATGAATGTAAGTGGACTGGCTTCATCAATAAGGAGTGAATTTCTCGTGTTGGTCACGATGTTATACATTCAGTTTGGAACTTTTCATATTGAGATGTTCAAATGGATATAACTTTCACAGACTGGAGAAAAGGGATTTAACACTGTAGGCTCATCTCCAGTATCAATAAACTTGATAATTATCGTTACAATAAATAACAATAAATGTTATTTCGCTTGAAAAAATAAAAATATATATATATATATAAATTTGAGCTCGTGCGCATTTTTATTTATTTATTTATTTATTATTATTACAGTAACAAACCAAATATTTCTGGGAACTGCGTTCCCACCCGTTCCCGCCCAATTACAACACTGGTTATTACCCCAGGGTACCTTATATTGTATTAAAGCTAAGTTTTTTTTTTTCTCCTCTACTTCACCAATGAAATATGGGATTGTAAAATACTTTTGGATTAATTTATTAACATCAATCATTTTTTAAGGTTGAAAATGTAATGCCTAAACCTAATTTTATGTTTTTGTTTGTTTTCAGGCTGTAGCACTCATGAAATCAGCCAAAGACATCCGGTTGACCGTCAAGAAGGGGGCTGGTATCAGTCTTTTTTTAGACAATGGTACAACCAGCCGTCTATCAGGCTGCAATAAGAACGACGACTGCATATCTACTACCAGAAGCATCAGTGACGGGTAAATTGACTCATACTGTTCCAAAAAATCTACGATTGAGCAAACTGCTCAACTTAATTACAATGTTTTTGTATGGAAGATTTTTTAAGAGAAAGTTGCTTTTAAATATATTTCAGTTGTCATATTACCTATAGTTTCCTCAGTTATATTTAATGAATATAAGGGCGTTGAAAAGTTCCTGGTTTGGACTAGAAAGAAAATAGCTAGAGTTAAGAAATTAAATGAAACTGATGATCGTGTTAGATCGTTGTTGCAGCTTTTCTAGTCCTGCTAAATAATAGTTCATTAATTGGTCCCTAATCAAACTCTCAGCATCCTCTTTGACATCTTGAATGTCCTCAAAATGATGATCTTTAAGATCTTTCTTTAAAGTTGAGACAGAAAATAGTCTGAGAGGACTAGGTAAGTGAAATGGTTGACTGACCAAATGGAAGCCCGGTGTCTTCAATTTGGCAGCCGCAAAATTGGACATCTGTGGAGGTGCATTGTCACGTAACGAAAAAATCCTTTTGGTCAACTTTCCTAGCCGTTTATCCTTGGTGAACTTCTTCAACTGGTCCAGTATATTAGCATAATATTGTTCAGATATACTGCATCCCTGAGGTAGCTAATTCATTTACAGAATGCCGTCTTTGCCCCAGAAAACAGTCACCATCATCATTTCGGCCGATTTCTTTGGCAAAATATTTTTTGCCGTGGAGACCGACTGTGATGCCATTCTTTTGACTGCTCCTTGTTTTCCGGATCATAGATGTAAAACCAAGTTTCTTCCTCAGCCACTAACTTAGCCAAAACAGTCCTGTTTAGTTTAAAAATGTCCAAAATGGCTTTGCTGACTTTTTTCTTCATGACACCCAGGGCCGTAGCTAAGGGGGCGCTATGGGCGGCTGAGCCCCCCCCCCCTAAAATATTTTGAGCCCCCCCTGTAAAAAGTTCCAAGGTCACTAAATGTTCCGAAAATTCAAATGAAATTCTGTTTAAAAATCTAATTTAGTTTTGAGGCCCTTTCACAGTTTTGCAGAGTTATTAAATTGTATCTAAAATAAATATTTCAACATTCCCTCATCCTATCTGTATCTGTACATATGAAGCTAACATGATGTTTAATTTTGCACCAATTATACACTCAAAATTTTCATCATCATATACTTTTCTTATCATAAAATGAAGTTATTACAACAATTTAATAAGAAACATAATATTTACAGTATGAATAAAGCACTTATTTATCTTTCTGCGTTAGAGAGAGAAAAAAAATTATGAGCCCCCCCCCTACATTCTTTTGAGCCCCCCCCCCCCCCCCCTATCGTTTACATCTAGCTACGGCCCTGATGACACCTCATAACTTCAAAGACGTGAGATTTTTCTTGTGCCTCTGCCTTCCCAGCTTTCACTCGCAACAGAAAAAATTCTAATAATCAGAAATACCTAATATTATTAGAATTACATAATAAGATTTAAAACTTTCAAATGAGCCTAATTTTGCTTTTCTATTTTAACTATAAGTAATCAAAGCCAGGAAATTTTCAGCACCCCCTCGTAGATAAGAACAATTTAATTTTTAGCATGCGACTGAATTAGATATGATTTCACGAGTGAGAGAATTATTACAACATTCTGTGGTAAAACTACTTGTTGAGTTTAAATTCTACAAATTTTACTGAGTTTAAATGAAACCTGCTTGTAAATGATTGTACTCTTTGTTTTCTACATTTTATTTTGATAGACAAATTTTTATACAACCATCCCGGAAGAATTTGTAAATGATACTTATAATATACCACTGGGAACAAATTAGGAATATCTTCTATAAATTTTAATATAAATTCCTTAGAAAAATTTCCTGGTGATTTCCGCTATATTGTAAAAAGGTCATGCCCCAATGCTTCTCCCATTATAGTATTTATAAGGATTGTGCTACTTTGCACACTAAAAAAAATACATATTTATTTATTTGCATCCTAGCAATGTTACTCGCATTTGCAGTTTGGCGTATTCCAATAACATTTTAACAATAAATAAATAAAACAAAAAGAAAAAAAGGTTTTCCTTACAAATTGCATTAAAACAAATAAATATTTTTATTCACTTCTTTTTTTCATGTAATATCTCTCATACTTTTTCCCTTGAGGTTTTACGACAAAATGTTAATTTTTTACTGTTTTAATTGATGCAGCTGCTATTTTTCAGAATAGTTCTAATAGTTATTTTAATAATAGCACATCAGGTAAAAGTATAAATATTTTAAAATCTTGTTAAGCTTTTACTAATAATTATTTCAAACAAAAGGCAAGTAATAAAACTTTCCTTATAAAATAGAGTATTTTAATTTTTTTTCTGATCCCGGTGAGATTTCTGCTTTTATAAGATACCCTGGGGTAATAACGCCATGTTAAGGTTCTACCAATTTTCACGGCTCAGTTTTAGATTGTATTTTTCAAACAAATACATGATTTGATACAGCAACTCATTGACTATCTATATAAAAAAAAATAATTTAACAGATATGTATTCATAAAATGTAATGGCGTGATTTCTTGACCAATGCTATTTGGCGTTATTACCCACCTATATGGGTAATAACACCATGCAAACAAAACTATGAAATAAGATGGAATAATTGCATGTAGATTGCCCAATTCTAAAAATACAAACTCTACAAACTTAGAAATTGACAAATTGCATTCCAAGCTATTGAAAATGTTCAATTTTTTTGTGAAAGTGTAAGAAAAATAAAGGTGTGGTGTGTGTGTGTGTGTGGGGGGGGGGGGGGGGGAGGATGAGGCAAAAGAATATCAGACCGTGAGCTTCTTTTTGCTTAAAAAGGACCGCTTAAATAGAATTATTAGAAACATTGCACAGTTTTAACTGTGTTTATTTGAATCAGTATTTAGGATGTAGCTCGGCCACTGTAGGGAATCAACCGGGGTATTACTGCCAATGATTGTCGTTATTACCCCGTTATAGTTATTGCGCTGTACATTTTAAATAACAAATTATCTCGAGAAGATATCAAAATTTTCAACAACATTTTGAAAGTCCATGAAATGTACAACAAATTTATGTAATTAACAAAGTATTTCCGGATAAAAAAAATAGTCTTCACATCACAAAACGTATCTCGCAAATTTTAGATCAAGCGTTAATTTTAGTTGCTTGTAAAAACAATAAGACCTAAAAATGTAACAAATTAACTTGAAGCTGTTTTTTTTTTTTTTTTTTTTTTTTTTTTTTTTTATTTATATGACTCAAAAACCTTCTGCGCAGAGCACATGGGTGTCATTTACCAGATTATTTCATAATTATGCATAATATTAGCACTTGGCGTTATTACCCCGCCTGGTCTGGTTACTACACCAGACCACCTTATAAAGCATTTAAATTTAAATCATGTTTTGATATTTATTTAAAGGTAGTTTTATTGTTTCTATTTCTAAAGATCTTTCTTAAATATAGAATTTTACACCATATGATTAACCATATGATGATTTAATTTTCTCATAAAATATTTAGCACATAAAAATTATTTCATATAGCAAATTAAAATATAAAAATCTATGTAAAAAATATTTTCTATGTAAAGCATATTTTAAAATTAGGATATTTTGGAAAGCTATTATTATATAAATGTCTTTATACTATTAATTTAAATAAAATATCGGAAATTATTACCTTTGAAAATTAATTGTTTATATTTTTATTCTTATTGAACTTAAATGTAATGGGTGCATAAATTACACCACTAATAATTAATATTAACAAAATCTTAGTTTTCTTGTAGTTGGCACCGCATATGGTTTAGTTTGTTTGTAGCACCAAAAATGTTATATGCACCAACGTATTTTAGTAGATACTTGGAGGTTTTGTGCACTATAAAAAGTTTATTGTATTGCGTTTTACCATGTTGTAATATGACACTATGCTTTAAAAAAGCTATTTTGTTTGTTGTTTTTTATAATTTAAATGAAATAAATTTGTATTGTTTAAAAACCGTATTTGTGTTTTCTTTATTTGGAGCTTTGCATGAATTTTGCAGTTCTACTCCCCGCCTACCCGTTATGCATGTATGTTTATTTGATTATTTTACCCTACAAAATCATAAATGTAGTTTTAAACGAACATAATTCTTTTAGTAATTACATATTTTTACAATATTTATTGCACGATCCACAATAAATATATTATATTACCAAGTATTTAAATTATTGTTTTCAATTGTGGTTAATATTTGTTTACTATTGTATACTTTACATTTTTTGTTTTTTAAATGTTTTTTCACTCTTTTTTTTCTTTATATTTTTCTTTATTTTTTTTTTAATTTGGATTTATATAATATGGTTATATTACTATGTAAAAAAAATGTATTTGTTTAAAGGAAAAAAGAATAATTACAAATTTAAGCAGTTTAAGAATGCTTTTGTGATCAAAGTGTTTTTATTCAGTGTGCACGTTTACATATCGTTAAAATATTAATTAAAATTAAAAGGATGCAAGAAAACTTTAGACATTGATATTTTTTTCTCTTTTATGCATTATTATTATCATTATTACAAACTTTTTAAATAATTGTAAAAAAAATTTCAGACTTCATTTATTTTTTTATTATTATTATTAGTAGTAGTAGTAGTAATCGAATTAAATTACGTACATTATTTTAAAAAATTATTTGTTGCATGCAAAATATTAATATTGCTACTTTATTCACATAATATTGAAGTTTTATATTTTTTTTATCATTGAAAGTTTAAAGGTAGATTTAAATTACCAACAAAATATACATCTATCCCCAAATTTTATTATCGATGTTATTCCAAAAATAAAAGATTGAAATAATTTTATTGCATTTGTGTTTTCTTTAATGAAATTTAAAAGTTGTCTCTGTATTTATCACTATGAATTTCATGGGGAAAGATTAAATCAACCAGATGATAAACTAGTTGGATGTGCCAATCCCAAAACTTTCTTCTATCTCATACGTACATTTTGATATTTAAAAAAAAATAGTCACTCATTTTAATGCTTTAATAATTTTAATTCAATACCATAGCAACTTTGATTTTCATCTTAAATTTCTGCTTCAATCAATTAATCGGAGTAAAAACGAATTTCCGTCTCTGCACGAGTCGGTGAACAATAGAATGATAGGCAGATTTTTTTTTTCAAATTCAGGGAGGACCTACTTGCCTTACCAAAAAAATAATCTTATACAAAAAATTTAGTTCAGTTCTAGAACTAACTTGAAAATGGCATGAAATTCGCTATTGCAGCGCCCCCTTCCGGCGGATTTTTTTCAGATTCAGGGCGATACAACTAGCCCTAGCTATACACTTACACAAAAAATTTCGTTCAATTCCATGCATAACTTCATATACTTTTGATCGGTACAATATTGAAAATGGCACAAAAATCGCGATTGCAGCGCCCCCTTCTGGCGGAATATTTCAAAACTAAAGGCGGACCTGCTTGCCACAGCCAAAAACATTCACAAAAAATTGGTTCAATTCTATGCATAACTTCATACACTTTTTGATGGTAGAATGGCGACATACACACAGACAGACAGACATTTTGTAAAAACATGTTTTTTGGAATCTCTGACCCCTAAAACGTGTAAATCCGTCGAAAACTGGAAGTCGAAAAAAAATTTCGATTACAGTACTTTCTTCTATTGAAGATAGAAGAAAGTAAAAATTATTTACTCGATTGACTAATCAAGAATATTGGATTTAAAGTAGATTTTAATAATGGAATTAACTGAAAAACTGTTGAAAATATGAATAAATTCTACATTAAATAAATAAATAAATCATTTTCATAATTCACTGTCTTTTAATATTCTCAAATGCCATGCAAAGTAATTCTTCAATATCTAAGGTTATTTTTTAAAGTAAATTTTGAATTTTCTTAGGTAAAATCCCTTTGTAAGTATTTGAAAAATGTATCGTAATAAATGAACTATTTTTGTATTAGTTTTTTTTTTACTGGAAAAATATAAAAATGATAAATTAACATTGAATTTACTAAATATATCCACAATAACCATAAATATGCATAAGATATTTAACAAATCATTTGGAAAAAACATTTAATACCACTCAGTTAAATTTATATTTTGAAAGCCTCCTTTATGTATACAAGGTGCGGCCATTAATTTCCAGGACTGACATAACTGTACGAGAACTTGGAATCGTCAGAGTGTGGTAGTGCTTCTATTTGGAAGATCATTTACCTGCGCATGTCCAACAATATCGGTATCCTTCAGAAGTAAATGATTGATATTGAAACCTGTTTTAAAAAATGTTCTCATAGTCAGTATGGAACAGAGAATAAATATTTTCTGCTTCAGATTCGGTGAAACCACTACAGAACCTCTCTAAACATTAAAACAAATGTACAGAAAGAAAATATTATCCTGATCACGTAGGCATTTAGTCAAATTTTGGCACAAGACCTATTTGAACTTGATTTGAGGATATTGAAGCCATAAAAATAGCGGTGCTTTCGATTTGAAAAAGCATTCCGAAAGAGGGCTTTAGAATTTTTTTCCTAAACTTACACAGGCGAATACAGAAGTTCATTATGGCAAGCAAGAGTTACTTCAAAATAATATTTTCTCGAATCATTAGATCACTCTGATAATTATGGCCAAACCTTGTACATAAGTATGTACATATCTATATATAGACACACTTACAAATCAGTTAAATATATAAATATTTATGGGAATACTGCAAAATAATACTGTATCAGTTTAATATTTTAAAAAATGTTTTCATTATAAAAATAGCCAAAATATTTTTATGAAATCAATTTACATTTTCTGTAAAATCAGGGAATCCTTAAAATAAAATAATAATAATTAAATAAATAAATGTGATTTAACAAATTATAATGAACATTCGGAAAATGATATTTTCAAAGACTGAAATTTTAGACTTATAAATAAATTCTATATTTAAAAAAATAATTATAAATGTCATTTTCAGGATGATCAAAATGTGGTTTACGAAATAAGTCCTATATTACTTATGGCATGGATTAAACATTAATATTCCTGGACCAATCATAACAAATTTTAAAGGAAATTTCAGCTTCACAAGTTTCGGTACTGCGAATTTTTAAACTTCTAAACATCGCACATTTTCAATTTTTACACCGTCGAGTATAGGGATATTCGAGTATATATTCGAGTATAGGGAGAAAAACGTACTTTTAAATGCAATTTGTTTTTGAGTTATTAATTTCTGTGTCGTTTTTAATACTTTTTTTTTTTTTTGTCATCGTGGCAATTGAAGTATTCCATTTTTGCTGAAAGTAAAGGAAAATAGTAGATTATTATATTTTTTAATGACAATAAAAAAAGGTGGCTTACGTAATAACAGATTCTTATAATGTGTACGCCATAGATTAAACAAGGACCAATCAGAAAACGAATAAAATGTGGACATCGCAAGGATTCGGATATCTCTAGACCGAGAGCAACAACCATTTTCCAAATGGTAAAAATAAATAAATAAATAAATAAATAAATAAGTTTTAAAAAACATTAAACAAATAATAGTTTTCAGAGAAAAATATATATGAAGCACAAAAACAGTGAATTTATTAGAACTAGTAATATCTTTATAGAAAGCTTTGTACATTTTAAAGAAAATGATACTTTTATATTAGATTTTATTTCTTCAGGCATAGTGAAAACTAGTCACTGATCTAGAGGTATAACAAAAGGCTGTATATTACATATGCAAAAGTGGGTAGAAAAAGCCTTTTACAAGAAAAGATATTACAAAAATATATAATAAACTTTTTTTCCAAAACTACCAAACATATACAAATTCTGCGGTTTTGTATTATTTACTTTTGAAGACAAAAAGTTTCATTATACGTAATGAGAAAAATACACTCATTTTTTAAAAATGGAACTTTTACGAGAATATTCATACTTTTAAGCCAAGGAGATTCCTATGTTGGCAGTCATTGCTCCTACATATTTAAAGATGTGATTTCAATGAATTTCTTTTACAATTAGTACTGACAAAATTATTTATTTATCCTTGGACGGATGTCAGTTTAAAGTGAAACAAACTTTTTTAGTATATCTATCACTAAAACTGCATAAATCTGTAATGGAAGACGAAATGTTCAATTAACTGTAACGAGAAAATAGACATGGAATTTTTTAAAAAGGAAACTTTTATTAGTATAATATCTATCATTAAAACTATATAAATCTGTAATAAAAGACGAAATGTTCATCTAACTTTAATGAGAAAACATGCATGAGTTAAAGAAGCTTTTATTAGTATAATATTTATCACTAAAAATACATAAGTCTGCAATGGAAGACGAAATGTTTAATTAGCTATAATGAGAAAACAGACCTGGAATTTTTTCAAAAATTTTTTTATTGCAATATCTACCACTAAAACTATATAAATCTGTTATAGAAGATATACATTTTTGAAAATTAGAAATTTTACAAGAATATTCTTAGTTTTCAGCTAACAATTCCCCTTTTTGCAAACATAAATCATACACAATTAATATTAAATTTAAAAAAAAAATCGTTCAAATAATAATTACAAAATTATTTATTATTTCTCGGATGAATGTTGTGCTCAACCGGGAACAAACTCTTCCACCTCTAGTATTTACCAATAAAGCATTATAAATCTGTTTTTATTTTTTATTTATATAAATGGTTTCAGAACCTCGAAGTTGAACATCATCGTCGTGTCAAAAGCGGATTAAGGTCGCTTTTCGCTTTGAGTTTGAAACCTTGTAAGTAGAAAAATATTCCATTGCTCTCCTCTTGCACATTAGAACATAGAATAAAGTCTGCACACTGGGTAAGCACTTTGATCTGCATGTATCTCTGCTTTGGGTTTCATGTCACAGCAAGCATTACATTGCATGCTGCTTTTAATATAAATAAAAGAAAATCACAAACTGTTCTTTTTCATCACTTATTCTTACTAATAGTATTACTAATAGTTATCACATCTAACTTTTTATTTAATAAAAATAAATTGTCACTTTATTACATGTTAATTTATTACATGTCAGTTTAATATATGTTTTTTCTAATATATGCCACATATATGCATTTATGGATTTTATTCAATAAGGATTTTCAATGTCTTATCTTGATTAAAAATTTTAAGATGGTTCTAAAATTATTTCAATAGTTTTTTTTTTTTTTTTTTTTTTTTTTTACATTTAAAAAATGTATGTTTTTAAAGAAAAAATGTATATATAGAATGAACAAGCATTTTATTGACACATTTGGCTTTTTTTATTTAACATTTTGCAGTGATAATTTTTCTTGGTCAAACAATCTAGATAAGATAAATTTTTATTTATGCTATAAACTGATCACATGCTTGTAAAATTGTTTTAAAATATTATTGGATTACTGGGTGTAAAGATTCTAAGGAAAACTATTATTATTTCCTAAATATGATTTAGAAAATTTGTATGTCTGATATTTTAAAAATTAATATACATTTATGTGAGATTTATTTTAAGAAAAGAAATGGGGATCACAAGCAATTTTAATATTTAAATTATTGTTATTGCAATTTCTGTTGAAGCAATTAGTAAATTATTTATCTATCTTTATAAAGCAAAAAATAAAGGTTAAGGTTTATAAATCAATTTCCTAGTAAGACAGCATACGATGACAAAATAACTGCGAAAATTATGTCTTCTAATTGAGATATTAATAATACATATTTATATTATTAATATCTATGTATATTTGCTGAATAATAGAAAAAACAGTTCTTTAAAAGTTATTATAATACTATAAAAGTAAAATTGATGTTATCTATTTAAACAAGTGTTTTTATATAATGTTTATTTCACTGCACACTTTAATGCATGGTTTTACTTTTATGGCATACTTGAGTGCATAATTATTCTTTCATGGCACTCTTGAGTGTATAGTGATACTTTGATGCTAAATTGGAATTTATAATTATACTTTCATGGTACACTTGAGAATTTAGTTATACTTTCATAACAAACTTGAGTGTATATTTATTACTTTCATGATACACTCGAATGCATAGTTATACTTATGGACTCTTGAGTGCATAGTTACAATTTCATTTCACATTTTAGTTTATAATTATACTTTCATGACACACTTAAGAACTTAGTAATACTTTCACAGAACACTTGAGTGCATAGTTATACTTTCATGGTATACTTGACTGTATAATTATTCTTTCAAGGCATTCTTAAGTGTATAATTTCATGTTACAATTGAGTTTAAATTTTACTTTCATGACACCCTTGAAAACGTTCTTATGCTTTCATAACGCACTTGAGTGCATAGTTTATACTTTCATGACACACTTGAGAACGATCTTATACTTTCATAACGCACTTGAGTGCATGGTTATACTTCTATGACACACTTGAGAACGTTCTTATACTTTCATAACGCACTTGAGTGCATGGTTGTACTTTTATGACATACTTGAGAACGTTCTTATACTTTCATAACGCACTTGAAAGCATAGTTATATTTTTATGATACATTTTGAATGTATAGTTATACTTTTATGGCGCACTTGGATACATAGTTATACTTAGGCGGAACACTTAAATTATGATTTAAAAAAATAGGAAAAGGCATATATTTTCCCAGTTACTTTTAAACAGAACGCACCACTGAAGAAAGTAGTAACATAATAACTGTTACTTTAAATAATGATGATTTGTAAAGTTACAGATTTCTGTAGCTTTGCTAACAATTTTAGTAGATTTACATTTTTTTTCGTACAGTGTATACAGATAAAAATTTAGTAAGCATACAGATTTCGGTAATTTTTAGATGTATTAAGTTACAGATTTATTTTCTTTACAGTGCATTTTAACTTTTGCTATCTCTTTGCAGCCTTTCAACGACTCTCAAAGACCACGATTTCTCTGGAAGTTGCTCTTCAAAGTCTGAAGGTAGCTCATTCCAAAGCAGCGTATCCAGTGATTCAGAGAAAGATTATTCCATATCGGAAGAGAGTGCTTTCGAAGGCCTTCCGAAGTCCAAATGGTCTCATCACCACAAAAAGAATCCTTCTACTTCAACGACGGAAGAAGATTCCTGGATTCTGGAAGAAAAGAGGAATTTGGAAGAAGGTCGAAGACAATTGGCAGAAGAGAAACGTCGGCTCGAAGAAGAAAAGAAGAAGCTGGAGTTAGAAAAGTCTTCCTCATCATGTTCTTCACAACCAACGTCTTTGGAAGAGCATTCTTCTCATTCTTCCAGAGACAACAGCTTCTTAAATGAGCTCCAAAAAGCTGCAGCTAGGATGCATACCAAAGAAAACAAGGAAAGGATGATAGATCCTTTAAAAAATGGCGTAATTAGAGGTAATTGTCCAAATTTACTTTTATTTGTAAGGCATGCTACCTTCAATATACTAGAAAATATACCATAAACACAAATGAGAAATTTCGAACCAGGTGCAAAATAGAATTCTTGTGGCTGTATCTAAATAACTCCGACCATCTTTTGTAACTAGCGCTAAAAAAATTAGAACTTGTGTTAGGAGTATAATATAAAGTTTGAAAATTCGCAACTGACCCTTTTTTAACTAGCAGCCAGGTCCCTAACCACTAAATAAACAGCCAGACCAAAAATGACTGAGTTAAAAAATATATACAAATACATCAGAGTTTTAAATCAGGCCGCGTGTCTTCAAAAGAATTGCATATGTTCATTAAGTCTAACGTTATAATAACGTTAAGTATAATTTAAGTAATTTAGTAGACTTAATGAACATATGAAATTCTATCGAAGCCTGATTTGTAACTGTGATGTATTTGTATATATTTTTTTCACTCAATCTTTTTTGGTCTGGCTGTTTATTTAGTTGTTAGGGACCGGGCTGCTAGTTAAAAAAATGTCAGTTCCGACTGTTCAAACTTTATATTATACTCCTAGCACAAGTTCTAATCTTTCTAGCACTAGTTACAAAAGATGGTCGGAGTTATTTAGATACAGCCACAAGAATTCTATTTTGCACCTGGTTAGAAATTTATCATTTGTGTTTTAATATCGCATGTACAACAGTAGTGTACCATAAAAATATTTAAATTCAGTGATTAAATGCCAAATAAACCAGGACACATTTATTTATGGCTCCTTGAGTAGAACATAGACTTTTACAAACATAAAAACATGAAACATCTATATAAATTAAAAATTCAAGTTCAATATGACGTCGGAGCTGAGAAATGGATGTCCTGGCTCTCACACTCGCGTGCATCAAAATCCCACCGAGGTCTCAATTCCATTACATTTATCTAAGGCCGTTTTCTTTTATACCTTCCGTTCTTTGAGAGGAATGAAGAGGCAACTCAAATGTCTGTGAGTTATGATATTCAACCTGTCTAAGATTAATTTTTTGGCCTAAAATATGATTTTCCTTCTGTCAAATCGAGAGATCTGAAGTGGAATTTACTGCGAGTATAATTGGAATCCTACAGATATTCTTATGCACAAAATGTATCGGTCTTGTATCAGAGGGGCGCTATAACGCTATAACATCTATCTTCATCGACAGTGTGTTAATGATTAAACTCAGATCGTTCCAATTAGTATAGTTTTCAAACAATGAAAATTTTATAAAGCATGGTAGTAGCGATAATTGTCTGTGCTGATGACGCAATATTTCGCTTGTAGCTAGAGCCATACAATTTTTTGGTGCAGAAACCAAACAGCCATAGATGAAAAAGCTAAGTTTAGCTAAATTTTATCATGATTTTTTTAGTCGTAAAAAAACAGTTCTGACCGATATAAAATATAAATGCCCATGGCTTTAGGCTCCTTCTCTATCTCATAGATTTAGTAGCATTACTAAGTTAATTTATATAGACGATATTAAAAAGGGTGGATAAATGAATATGATTATTTAGTCTGTGATACATATATTTAAAGAATACAATTGTTTACTGAATTTCCATCACATCAAATGTATGGAAAATCGCATACTACCAAATGTATGTTATCCTGTAATAAAAAAGATGAAAGCCTCAATTCATAACTTTATAACTACTAATTTTAACTACATATAACTGTTTTTTTAAATGGAATAATATAATTTAAAAAGTGCATGGAAATTGTGGCAACAACAGTTTCGTAACTTTAGTTTAGAATAATATTTGTTTTAAGAGTCAGATCAAGCAATGTAAGATTGATTTTTTATAGTTATTATTTTTGCAAGTATTCATAAATTCGATCTAAAAGTTTTTAAACATTTTCATCCGTCAAATTCAAGGGGTTTCCAGTTCCCCACTCGTTTCTCTTTATAGCTTATCAATAACAATTCAAGTATCTTTGAAACTGATTTTTACAGGATTGCAAAACACTTTAATCTTATTCTATAATAAGAGCAAGAATTGTGTGTGTGTGTAAACTTTATCTAAAAAAGGGGCTCTAATGATTTTGACACGATTTTGTATTTTACTATTCTCGGACACGAGAAGACCATTGGCCTTGGTGGCATGTTCACTGTAAAAAAAGGACAATTTTACGGAAGTATTACTGATAATCTGGACCCCAGTACAATTTACAGTTTTTTAACTGGAAAATTTCCATAAATTCCTGAAAAAAACTCGAAAAAAAGGGAATATTTTCCGGAATTTACGGAAACTTTTCCGTTAAAGAACAGTGCATTTTACTGGCGTCCAGATTACCCCCGTTTTGGATTACGAAAAGATCACTGAGCTGAGTCGCATGTTCGAAAAAAATCAATTAGTGGGTCATTTTTGAGTCACTGTGGCTCACGTTAATTTTATCCAGAAAATGACTCGAACAATTTGACTAAATTTTATACTATATCGTTTTCGCGCACAAGAATATTATTAGGCTAGGTCGCATGTTCATAGTTTTCATATTGATAGTTTTTGTAAATAATAGGTAATAAATAACATGCTTTATGGCAATAATACAGATAGAATGGTACAGTGAGAATATTATATCGAATTGAACGCAAAGTTAATTTGACAGAGCATAGCTCGCTCACTCCCGTTAGTAAGTTTTAAAATTAAATTCCTTTCAAGTAGGGATGTTTAAACTTATTAATTAATTAAATTAAAAATGTAAATTAATTAAATTAAATTTATTGATTAGTAAAATTTTTATTTTGAGCCTGAATCTGCTAGAGTCCGAAGAAAGTCTTTTTGAATCATGCGTGAACGTTATTTAATTGCGCTTCTTTATCGTGTAAATTCAAAGTAACACTTTTACAATGATTTATTTGTTCATTTTTTTCCAGATAGCAACAAAGTTAAACGATGCAAAGAAGATGCAATTAAGAGAATGCAACATGGTAAGTTAATTTTACCTGGTATGTGAGTAGTGTGAATTTAAGAACTAAATGTATAATTGCAATTATTTGAAATGTTTACTCTACTTTTTGGGGGATTCAGAGTGTTAAAAATCTTAAGGAAATAAAATCACTGATTGTGTGTTATTAATTTTATTACTAAGCATATCTTCACTTTCGAAATTGATTCCTAAAGTGCAACTATCCCTTTTAAAAGAAAAAAACTCTGTAAATAAAATTGAAAAAGTAATAATTGCTAAGCAGTTTTAAAAACTAAAACACACGCTTTTATATCAGGTCAGACTTAAAAGTTTAAAATGTTATTTCGGTTGCATAGTTACGGTTTTCATATGTATTTCAATGATTGTCATGTGTGTAGGGGGGGGGGGGGGATCAGGTGACTGTTTATTTCTCAAGTTGCTTTTGATCCGTTTATCAAGCGTTTTTTTATTTTGATCCTTTTAAGCGGCGACTTTTCAGATTGTTGAATTGTCACCGGTTTTCAATAAGTGTGCAAAGTTTCAGTTTAATCTAATATCTTAAAGTGGGTGAAAATAACGTTCAACGATTCCGTTACATAACATACATACAGGTGAAGCTAATAAAAGCGTGTTAAAAAAGAGATCGACTACAACTATCAACTGCAAAATAAATAAATAAATAAAATTATTTAAATGCAAACGAGATATTTAAAAAAAAAATCATTCAATAAAATTAAGATTAGTGAGTGAGAGTTTTCGCGTGAGTGAAATAACTCAAAGAAAATTAAAAACATCATAACTCAATAGATTTCTAAAGAATGCTGCTAATAAAATAAAATAAAATAAAAAATATTTTTGGGGGTTTAATCGGTAACTTAAAATTTTTATTTTTTACAATTTGTTGCTTTCTTTAACTTATCTTAATTTCGATCATGTGTTTCATATGAAATTAAGATATGTTCTTAGGTATCATTTATTATCTATTGCTGGAATTATAGAGCTTGGTATTGCGTGTTTAAGGGTGTATTCGAAAAAAAGCTTTTCCACCTTCAACAGCTCGAAGTTTTCCGATACAATTTCAGACACATTTTTAAAAGTAGAATCATGAAACTTGTTGAGGGGATTTTTGAAGAGACGTACAAGGTACCGTGTGATGTCATTTTTCGCTCCATTCATTAGAATTTGATTTATGAACAATTATCTTCTCAGTATTACACTTTTTTTCTTTCCCAAATCTCCCGCTTCGGAAAAATCGGTTCAAAATGCCGTTTTTGATTGCTTTTTTTGCAATATTTTCTGCATTTATCAAAGAATCGACAGTTACGGCACCTTGTGTAGTTTCTAAATAAGAGAATCTGCGAGTTTGATGAGTTTGAGAGCAAAAGTGAATTCAAAAATAAATTGGAAAATAAGCAGTTTGAATCGAAATACATCCTTAAACATAGTGATTATAGTATGTAGTGCTGTAGTACTTATAAGACTTTATTTATAGAACTTGGTATTGGGAAAATTTATAAATGCACACAAATCGCCATTAATGTGCAATTGATTGATTTTGTTTTAGGAAACCAACTGATTAATTTATGTCTTAATATTTAAAAAATTTCATCAAAAATGAGAATTATACAGCTTTCATTGATTAATTCATTTAATTTTCAGAAATGTTGATGGAAGAATTCAGGGAAGCTCACAGAAAAATGTTTGGTTCCCAAGCTGTTCTAAATGTTGAACAAAATGTAAGTATGATGAATTTATATAAATGAATTGCAAGAAATTGTTATCAGTATTCTGTATGCAACTTTTTTTTAAATATTAACACTTTCCAACAAAGATGAAACGTATTTATGATTTCGGTTGTCTGTCAATCTGGCCGCGCTCCGTAAATACACTCCTGATTGCCCTGAAATTTTTGGACAACATTTATGTTTACACTAGCACTAACTCTATTTCAAATGAAGTTTCTAGAATGATTAGTTTATTTAAAGGGACAGTCAAAATTTTACCGTTACATTACGGCCTATGGGGAAAAATCGTTTTAAAAAGTAAACATTATGAAAATTGTATAATAAAGATTATGTAAATAAATCACATAAGTATGTATTAAAGTAAAGTTAAGAGGCTCTTTCATTCAAATTAAAAGACCCGTTTGCTAATACTAAGTCTATGGAAGAAATTTTTAAAGATATTCCGGTTGCATTTTAATATTTTTATTTTTATTTTATTTATTTATTTATTTATTTATTTATTTATTTATTTTTATTTTTTTAGCATTGGATAACTGAGATTGATTTGTATGCAGGCTGTTTTTTTATTTTTTGTTTACAGATATTTTTTGTGAGGATGCTTTCATTTTCGGAACCGGTTTGGAGAGCGAAAGCACCCTCATAAAAAACATCCGCAACCAAAATCGAAAAAATGAAAGACGTCCTGCATTCAGATCAATCTCAGCTATCTAATGCAAAATAATAATAATGTTAATAATAATTTAAAAATATTGAAATTCTAATGAAATATCTTTATAAATTTCTTCCGTGGGATTAGCATTAGCCAACGGGTCTTTTCATTTGACTGAAGTAGCCTCATAAGTAAGTTGAGGGCATTTAAGTGTGAAGACAGTTTAAAAATTAAAAATGTACAATAGAACCCCGCAAATTTGGACCCCGATAATCCGGATCTCCGGATAATCCGGATCGGTTTGGTCAATTTCTTTTTCAAGTTTGAGAAGCGATTGGTTAACGCAATTTCTTAACATTAACTTTTTAATCGTCGTATTCTGAATAAAAAAAGCTTTTTTTTAAATCTTTTCGGAAAAATACTTTAAGCTTTCTTAATTAAAATCTTTGATGTTATCTTTCAAAGAAACAACAATGTATCACTAAGTTTGGCAATTCCAATTTTCCCAATTTTCTATTTAAACCACATAGAAATGTCATAAAAAATCACTGCACAATATACTTTTACTTAGAGCATTGCAAGGAAGCAAGGTAAACAAGTCCCTATAAGACCTATTGCTATAATGAAGGAACATCTCATTTAGAACAATTAATGGTTTATTTTGAATGTCAGGTAGAGACCCTACGAACTACTTATGCTCAGGCGGATGCGTGATCGTACGGCTTGCAAAAGGTATGGAAAGCTCTCACTGCAGAAAATTACAAACCTTTTTATTGCAAAGTAAACATTTTTACTGTCTGTAAATATTAAATAAGTTTAACATAAATGGGATTTTCTGTAAGTATGTTTTATTTTATTTCATTTTTTTCTAATTCTCCGGATAATCCGGCTTTTCGATAATCCGGATTGGGTGGATTTTCGATAATCCGGATTGGGTCTGGTCCCAATTAATCCAAATTATCGGGGTTTTACTGTATTTGTTAAACTTAACACTATTCCAGCGCATAAGTAAAGTATGTTAATAAAACTGTTTTTCTTTTGTTTTTTATGATTCATTTTATAATAAAATCCTGTTTTTTTATTATTATTTCTACATACAATTAAAACATTATTAATTGTTTTTTTCTTTTCAGGGTGAACAAAAGTCTTCGTCCGAGTCTTCGCCCACTCCTCCCAACACAGAGTTTTCAAAGCTTACTATTCGAACTAAAAAGCCGCCGCCCCCTCCGCCCAAAAGCGGAGACGCTAACAAAGAGTGCCAAAAGGTTAGTACACCACTTTATTTATTTAAAAAATGCCTGATGCACGATAAGTCTTTCTAACAATGGTTACTGAGGCTTATATTTAATAACTTGTTTCTGTCAATGTAACAGTCTGGTTGTCTATCGTTTTAAAATGCAGATTTCTGTAACGTTCGTTTCAGAGCTGTTTGCGAAAAAGTACTTTTAGTTATGTAAAAGTATTAAGGGTGTATTCGAAAAAACGCTTTTTTACCTTCAACAGCTCGAAATTTTCCGATACAATTTCAGACACATTTTTAAAAGTAGAAACATGAAACTTGCTGAGGGGATTCTTGAAGAGGCGTATAAAGTGCCGTGTGATGTTTTTTTACGCTCAGTTCATTAGAATTTGATTTATAAACATTTACCTTCTCGGCATGACCCTTTTTTTCGTTCTCAGATCTCTCGCTTCGGGAAAATCTGTTCAAAATGCCGTTTTTAATCGCTTTTTTTACAATGTTTTTTACATTTATCAAAGAATTGACAATCACGGCACTTTGTGCACTTTCTAAATAAAAGAAACTGCAAGTTTGATGCGTTTGAGAGCAAAAGTGCATTCAAAAATAAATCTGAAAATAAGCAGTTTGAATCGAAATACACCCTTAAGATAGAATGTAAAATGAATGATGTAAAAGGAATGAAATTTTTCTATATACCAGTTGTTTTTATAATAAATTTTTAAAGAAATTCCAAAATAATTATAATATCTAAAAGAAAGTTGGGTAATATTTGATTTAAACTGTTACTTAAAAAGATTTTTTTTAATGACGAATATTTTTTATAAATGAAAATCTGCTTTAAAAGACGATTTTAAGTTATTGCTCTTCTCTCCCAACACCGAATTTAATATCAAATGTTCATAGAATTTTTAACCTCTTCAGACCTGAGGTACACAAATGTGTACCTCCATTCTTTTACTCATAAAAACTACATTGTTCGAATTTTTTGCATTTTTACTTTACTTCTATACAGCTGAATTTTTTTTCTTTAAAACAAAACTAATAAATGTCAGCACTGATGAATATTATCTCATAAAATAAATATTATTTTCATCCGAGATTCGAAAATATCTTCAAGACATTGTGGCCAAGAAAGTAAGAAATATTCATGATTATTTAATTTAAATGCTTTACAGTAAAAAATTTAGAGGATTTGCTGACCATTTACTTGTTTAAAGATCTTAATTTTGTTACTGCGTAAATTTATATTAATGATAGTTAAACTGATGTTTTAAGGTGATTAATATTTTTATATCCATATTTGTAAACCTAAATTACAAGTCCCCTAAAGTACTGATTTCATAAAAATGATTCTTTCTGTCATCTATGGTGTCCTTTCGATTATGTAAAAGCAATAAATATATATTTGTAGAGTTATTTTATGCTCAGGTCTGAAGAGGTTAAGAGACGGAGATACGAAGTTAATGTTAGATGACTTTAGATAATTTCATATACTTTTTGAACAGTTTCACATCGTTATTGCTAAACTGAATTTTCTCAATTCTGTAAAATTAAAAAGGCTGAACGCGTCCAAAAATATTTTTTTTTTACAAAGGTAAGTTCGTATACTTTTCGTCAAAAAAGTTCTATTTTGTCATTTTTTAATGGCCTAATTGTTTTATTGTTGTTTCTATGCTTAAAATGATGTATTTTAACATCTAAGTAAATATTTTTCACATCGAAGTAGTTGTCTTATAAAAAGTTGATCTAGGAAAACGTAGCCCTATAACCAGTACGAAAATGTACAAAAACCATTTAGGAGTTAATAATAACGATTTCTGAAAAGCGCCCTTTATTTTTAGAAAGCAAAAAAACTAGAATAATTTCGAAATTTAAAAAAGCACAGAGAAAAAATTCTCCAAAACAATCCTTTGGGACGAGCGATTGGTATACGTTCCCCATAAGGTGATCAGAATCCTTGATTATAATCACCAGTAAAATTTTATTGCAAGTTTTGCTTTATTTATTCCGCTGCTTTATTTATTTCTTTTAATGAAATTTTTAATGCATTTTATATATGTTGGATTCATATCGATAAAAAAAAAAAAAAAAATAATAGCATAACCCTTCAATTGTGTTCAATTGTTTCCTCACAGTGATACATTTAAAAGAGCATGTTTTGGTGCCTCCAGTTCATCCACCATGGGGTAGAGTGGTGATAGTACCAAAATTAGTGCATATTTTATTTAACACATTCGCTGCCGATAACTCCGCCCTCTGTGTTAAATGAATGGGAACTTCACGCACTAGCAGTTAAATAAAAATATGTAAATATTGTTTTTTTTTTTTTTTTTTTTTTTTTTTTTAAATAAGAATATGCTAAAATAAATGTATTTTAATTATATTTAAAGACACAAACACACACGCAAAATATTTTTTTACATATAATTTGATAAAAGAAATAATGTCCATGACTATTAAAATTAGGTTCCCTTAACATGCAGCGTATATTGCTAAAGTCAACATAAACTTCATCATCAATAGCAAGAAAAGCGTAATAATTTTCTAATAGTGACATAGTCAAATATTTTGTGATAGAATGTATTAATTTTTATCGCTTGCAATGAATTTAGCTGATATATTTTTTGACCAGTACTCAACCTCTATTAAAGAATCTTGCTTTATTTCTTTAAAGTTAACTTTTATTTTATCAGTTTCATTTCTTTTACTTTTTATAATTACTTTGTTTTTTTTTTGGATGTTCTTCCTCTTTTAGCACTTTCCAACAAAGTTGAAAATTGTTCATGCATTCGGTTTGTCTGTCCGTCTGTCCGCGCTCTAACTCTCGTAAATATACTCGGATTGCCATGAAATTTTTGGAAATTATTGACGTTTACCCTAGCACAAACCTGTTGCAAATGAAGTTTCTAGCATGATTAGTTTATTTACAAGTACAGTCGAAAGTTTATCGTTACATTAAAGTCTATGGGAAAAAAATCGTTTCAAATGAATTTTAAAGATGTTGCACCTGTCAAACATATTAAAATTTATATGCATTTACGAAGTGCACTAAAATATGCGGTGAAAAGAATAGTTATTATTCATTTATAGGGTCACACAAAAGAATTCAATTACATAATGGTAAAGGGGGAATTGTTTGCGACATATTTTAATTATATTAAACTGTTTTATGTATAATAAAAATGATATACCTCGCTGAGGCTTAATATAAGTATTTCACGCATAATGCGAAGTGTATAGCATTTATAGGGACACGCAAAAGATTTCAAATAATATATTCTATCCGAAGTACTGTATATTATTCACAATGGCTGATGGATGGATGGAATGCATTTGAAATTATGATATGAACTTTTAAGTTTCACTAAATATATGGATATTATATGATGTTTATAAATACTATAGTTGGTATACCGGGCTACACAAAAGAGCTCGTAAAGGTTATACTGCATATGAGTATAATTTACTTAAAGTGTGTTTTGAAATAAGGTATGAATTTTTACGCTGAATTGCAGTCAGTTTACTTAGAAATATTTGTAGAATATAAATTAAATGATACACAGGGTCACGCAAAGAATTTGATACATGGTCGCCTATGGATGACAATATCTGGAAATGTGTCTGGAAATAATTTAAGTAGTTTTGAGAATTTTTTAATTTGAACTAGATTTTAGTTAAATACTGGTGTCTAATAAAGTTAAACTTACAAGGTTGAACAAAAGTGTTCAAATATGTTTCCATGTATTAGTATAAATCGCTGAAAGAGAAATTTCAATCTGTTATGCGCTATTTTGCTAGACTAAATTTCCTCACTATATAGTAGATACGTTTATCAGCCGACAGATCAAAAACAAGGTTGCTCAAAAGTATTAAAATACATATTTTGTTATGGACAGTAATATCTTACTTTTCTAAATAACAAAGATTTGTTAAACATTTCAGGAAATGTTGGAAAGTGTTTCATAATTCATGCGTAATGCATGATTTTTCTTACTTGTTTTTTCTTGATTTTTTTTTTTCTTAGGTTTAATTTCTTCTCCATTTTTACATCCTTTTCACGACTGAATTTTTACTTATGGTCACTTTCTACACCAGCCAACCTTTCTAAAACAGTTTCTGACCATTCTTGCTCGACAATTATTTTATTATATGTCTGTAGTCATTTATTATACAATATAGATCGGCAGAAATTTTTAAAAATAATACAGAATTAAAAAATCATCCTTATCATAGAACACTTAGCTAAACCTAACCATGCCCCCAAATTACCATATCTCAGAGAACAACTCATAGTAAATCGAATTATAAAATTTATTCTTAATTTTCTATGTAATTCTGTTCCTTAGATGTCTATCTACGAGTCCAAACCAAAATTAATAGTTTTTGACAGTTAATAATGATTTTAGAAATAGGTTCATCAGAAACTTAGACTAATATACCATGTATAGAATGAGCATGAACTAGATAATTTATAAACATTAAAATTATTTTCAGTTTCTAAAACTGGTGTAAAAATGTTTTCCATAATCTCAATTTATGTCTCTAATAAAGAATTATCTAAATATCTTAATTTAAAAAGATAAAATAGGTGTTTTTTAATGTACCACCATTTTACCCATGGGGTAAAGTGGGGGTATACCCACTTTCCCCCATCGGATGCTATGTCATAAGGTTGCCTTTTCTGATTTAAGAACAGCCTTAAGTTAATTTTTTAATAGTAACATTGATTAAGCCTTGCACTAAAATTAAAATTAAGTTCCTTTTTATATTTACTTTAGAAATCTAGCATAACCAAATAAATATCCGGTTTACAAATTACCTAGCGCAGTACAATATAAATAAATGAAAAAAAAAAATTAAACCACCAAAACATTTTATTTCTTGTTGCAAACTAGTTTCGGTAGCCATAGCTTACCGTCATCAGTGCAAAATAGGATAACTTATTATAATATTACAAATATAAAATATATGATATGAATGATATCATATTTTGCACTGATGACTGTAAGCTACCGCTACCGAAACTAGTTTACAACAAGAAATAAAATGTTTTGGTGATTTAAACATTGTTTTTATTTATTTAAAAACATAAGATTTACTTACATAAACCTAATTCCAAATGTGCAACATATTTTCTTTCTTTTTAAAAGATTTTCTTATGTTTTTGTTAATTTTTTTTTTTTTTTTCAGGTAACTGTGAACGGGCAAGTTCCAGGTACCCAAAGTCAAACCATAATATTACAAGAGAAAACAACACCAAGTGTAAAAGAGATTATCAAGGAAAAAGAGAAAACCCTGGCGGCGCCTGTGCCTCCTACAAACGGTTTTAAAGTCACCGTCACCGACAAAAGCCGGAACTCAGAAAAGAGTTTTGTAAGTGCCACATCTAAAGGCAAAACTGGAGCTTTAGTTGAGGTGACCCCATGGACAACGAGACTATAGTCAAGCTCAATACAAAACATCGTGCAATAGCTCCACCAAATAATTAGTTGACATCCATCAAGTCCTAGTTTTAAAATTCAGTCGCAAATCCTACTTTTTATTCTTGAGAAATTGTGGAACTTGCGTTTTGCTATTTGAAGAATGAGGAACTTAGTATCTGCATTTGTATAAACTTCTAATTGATGATGAATTTATGCTGACACTCTATTAGTTTTGTTCATGAATAATTCAAATTGTTCAGTTTTTAATAAACGAATAATTTGCAGCAGGTTTTTACATTAAATTTTGCACTAAGACTAAATTTTGAATAATCGAAATTGTTCAGCTTTTAATGAACGAATAATTTACTGCGGACTTTTAGATTAATTTAACAGTACGACTATTTTTTGGAGAAACTTTGAAATGCGAGTAATTTATGGCTGTCAATTTGGTTTACCTTTAAAGTGCGATTGGCATTTTGATTTACTTTTAAAGT
The DNA here is from genome assembly GCA_964019185.1 of Maratus speculifer. NCBI lineage: Eukaryota > Metazoa > Arthropoda > Arachnida > Araneae > Salticidae > Maratus > Maratus speculifer. The sequence goes on along the minus strand of OZ025301.1, from coordinate 247,489,123 downwards.
GCAATTAACTTACAACCATCTTTTCGATAATCTTTAGAAGTGCGATTAACTTGATAACTCAAATTTCGATTAATTTTTAAGGCTGTCTATAAATGAAGAAGCCAAATTTTTTTTGAAATGCTTTGAATCTATTTTAGTTTAAATTTTCTTAAAGATTTGCATAAGAAATAAATATTATTTAACTTTAAATATACTTATGATTAAAAAAAAAAAAAAAAATTGTAATTTTAAGACAGCTCAAAAATTAGAGGCGATGAAATTAGTGCTGCATTATATCTACACAAATAACTGTGAATTAAATCCTGTATGCATAAAAGATGAATCAAGTGCTGTTCTTTAAAGAAGAAGAATAACTAGTGATAGCTTTATCTAACAATTGCGGTACAGTTATAATGAAATGAACAAATGTCTAGTAAATTCATTATTGATTATTTAAATATTTGAAGGAACAATGTCTGGCTGTCGTATTTTGTACCTTATTTTGACTTGTGCCAAAAGAAAAGAAAAACATCCAGTTTTGAGTTTAAAGAACCGCAAAAATAGTAGTTGCATGCTGTAATTTTTTTTTTTTTTTTTTTTTTTTTTTTTTTTTTTAAGTTTGAAATTTAGTTATAAATTGATTTTGTAAATTCAAGATTAAAACATCATTCAAAAATAAATAAATAAATAAATAAATAAAATAAAAATACAGTTCCTATAATGATTTAATAAAGTATATGAACATCGTAACGGTTTAGTACATGTAATTTTCACTTTATTATAATTTTTCATTTAATAAATAACTTTTTTAAAGAATTCATACATTCCAAACACTGTTAAATAGTGATGGAGGTCTTTGTTCCGTTTATGCAAAGCGAATAATACCATTGCACTTGTTAATATTCTCTAAAAATGCTCGTGGGATTTTGCGACTGCATTTATGTAACCATAATAACTAATAATAGTTCATTGAAGCTTTTTGATCGGAACAGTGTGTAGATTATAAAATCTACTAAAAAACTGCTGATGGTCTGTAAGGGACGTTTGTATTTTTACAAGGTTCTTTAGTGTTTATTCCATGAAAACTTACATCCAGATTCTTCTGTGTGTGAGATTGTGGTTCAAGCAGCTTTTCAAGTAACCCACATGTAGGAATACATTTTGCTTCATAGAAACCAAAGACAGTGACTTCAATATCTTCTGTCGAAGATTTTACTTGCTGATTTCAGTGTTTCCGCTTCGTTGATGAACATTGATGAAGTCAAAAACATCACAAGTGATAACTAATATCAAAATAATAAAAACTGTTTACCTATTACTTAGTTGCAAATGACTAAAAACAGTAAAAAGTGTCATTTAAGACTAATGATATCGAACTAATGTAGTGATTTCCTTATGTTCAGTTGGAGACTCTAATGAAGTAAAAAGCTAGTGATTAATAATTGAAAACAAATTGAAGGTTTTTAACTCTTACTGACATATCACAGTTGATATTTTACGAATTTATGAAATAACAAGTAATTTCCATGCATAAATTTGCCAAGTCTTCGGCTTTTTGAACTTTAGTTTCATTTAAGAAAAAATGTTGTTCCTTTAAATTACTGAAATGTTCTAATTAAATAAAACAATAATTTTGTATTAAAATACTGGTGTCCCTAAACTGGAGGCTTGGCTTGGCAGCTCTGCATCCACTGTCAGTGTTTTGTGTAATTTACCAATTTGAACTCATGTATAATATTTTTTTTGGCATGTAATAATAAAAAATGTAATAACACATCTACTTATGACAGTTATGAAATTTCTAAAACTGTACTACATTGTTATTTTTCCGGTGTTGTTATGGGAAAAACCTTTGTATATATAAATATGTTTATCCAGAAAATATAATTTTCAGGGTAACCGGTTTTCTGGATGTAAGAATTTTAGGTTGGTGTTCTGGTGTGTTCAAAAGACTTAATTCTTTAAAATCAATCATAAATCATGGTTTCTATGTTAGGATGCAAGATTTATATTTGTGGGTGTGAGAATTTGGGACTGATATATTCGTTAATTTAAAAAGCAGCTCATTTTCATAGTTTCAGTACCCATTCATATGCCATTTTTCTATTTCATTTCATGAAACTCATAATGTAATTATAAAAAACTACATAAAACATTCCATTTTATAACGTGTGTAAAATTGCAATTGTTCTTTACGATTTTTAGTTGTAGTGGACTGGAATATATACATATGAAGAGCTTAAATCAGTGACAATAACTTTACTGGTTTTTATTATTATTATTATTATTATTATTATTATTTATACAAAGACTGTATACAGTTACAAAAAATGTAGAAAAAAATTCATATTAACTTTATGGATGTAAAATGATTTGTGGTTAAAAACAAATGATTTCATACAAAAGATACAATTACGTAGAGAAACCAAATCGCGATAAATTACCGAGCTGTTATTTCTACATCGAATGCATTGCAGTAAAATAATTTATAATTCCTTATTTCAAGTATTTTTTGGATTACAACGAAATTATTGTTCGAGTTAAATAAATTATTATTTTCGATAATGTGCCTTTGCTATTTTTTGGTATTTAGACATGACAGTAATTATGAAAGACATATATTGCTGTTTAGTTTACATAAATTCATATGAATATCCAAATTTTAGATAATTAAATTATGAACGAAAGTCGCCATTCTTTTTTTAATGATATGTGTATTTAATGTACATATACACATGCATCCTTATTGTTTTTTTTTCTTTCTTTGATGATAAAATTATCAGGCGGTTCTCAAAAAAATATTTTGCCTGCTCAAAAACGCAAAATTTTCTGACACATTATCTGATCATTTTTAAACATAAAGACAACATACTTGCAAGGATTACTGCTGAATATGTGAATTGTTATTGAACAGGTATTTTTTTCCATTGTTCGATAAATGAACTACATCTTGAGCGACTGTTATGCAAGAACTACAGTTTTTTTAACTTCTTGCGTCTGTCGCATTTGTAAATTAAGTTCAAAGTGCCCATTTTGATAGCTTTCTTTGAAAAATCTTTTGCCTTTATCAAAATACAACACAAAACAAAACAATTCGATTACAAAGTTTTCGAGATTTGAAACACCTGCAAATTTGATACGTTTGCGAGAAAAAATGAATGAAAAAAATGTGCCAGAAAATACTCATTTTCGATTTGGGAACAGTCTTAAATTCTACTCTACTTATAATTCATGTAATATCTATGTTGTGAGTATGCAAACATATAACCGCCTAGCTTTATTTTCATAACTAATGAAAATCTTTTTAATAAAGAAAGCTTATATCATATTCAAGTTCTTTTCCATTAAAAAATATTTCCCCACATTCCAATGTATGTGGATATTCTCATTTTCTAAAAATATTGTAAAGAATCATTCTTAGCTCATATACATATCATTTTCATTATTTTGTTTTGTGTAAAACCTTTTGTATAGTTTTAAACATATGGTATTTAATCGGGTGAAAACATATGGAATGAAACATGTAATGAAAAGGAAATTAACTTTTGATAATTTTCTTCTATAACTGTACTTTTTTTGGTGTTATCGTCTTTTATGTTTTATTAATTTGTATGTGATGATTTGTAATAAAGAATTTCAAAATAAATTGCGAAGTAACTTTATTATGACTGTCCTTTTTTTTTCTTAGCAAAAACTGCTGCTTTATGCAGTGGTTGTTGGACTATGTCGTGTTGTATTAGTGCCTATTCACATTTGGAATTATTATATTGTTAAGGCTATTAGATAGTCAACTTCGGAATTTCCCTTCTATAATGTTAAGTCTATGGGACTGTGTGATGTGAATTCCTACACATAAAATTTCTCTATTAATAACTGGAATTTTTGATATTTTTTTGCGTGTACTCTTCTTAAAACATATCTTTTTTATGTACTTTCGTAATTATATAAATACGTAGCACTAATAGTCGTTGTCTGGTCTGTCCGTCTGTCGGAATGTCATGACGCAAAAATTTTCCAACCAAATAGTTTGAAATTTAATATACGTAATCATTGCATAATTTTGACACGTCATTTCAAATTTTAAGAAAATTGAATCAAAACTAAAAAGCTATTAATTAAAGTCTTCTTCATTCTATTAAAACCTATCATATATGTGGGATCTATCGACAAAGATACCTAGCAACAAGGATTGAAGTCTGCACGGCAAAATAAGCGCATTCTATAATGTGGCTTATTCTGTTTAATGTGGATTAAACCCGAGAACAACGGAAATTTTGATGAACTAAGTGATTTTTAGGAGAATTGAGGCAGATGCTAACGGGAGTTCGGCTATAGACAGACGGTCTGAAAAAAGCTTCCCGAACATCTCGGAGTGAAAAACCAGGTCAGACGGACCTGCATAATCGGAATATGTCCGGCAAGCTACTTCGGAATCTAACAAACTTCAATAGGCAGACGGCCTGTTTTTTGTATGTTTCACATAAATCTAAAATGTAAATAATTGTGCTGCAGTTTATATATATGTGTGTACATTTAGTAAGAAAGTTGAAACATTAAAATAGTCAAGATTTTCGTTAAAAAATAGCCTGGACCGTATTTGTTCCCTAGACACACCAAAGTAGTTTAATAATCCTTCCTACATATATAATTAATTCAATGATATCACATGATAGGTCATGTTACTTATCCATCATACGTAGTATAGGGTAAGTCTTGCAATCGTTTTGAAAATCGTAAATTTTTTTTGACGGATTTACACGTTTCAGATAACATATTTTTAGAAAAAAATAATTCGTCCGCCTGCTTATAGACCGTGTCTGTCTATAAGCATGTCTGTGTGTCTGTAAACGCTCTATCTCCCGAACGAATTGAGATAGAGACTTGAAATTTGGTATGTACTTAGTATGTAATAATGGAAAGAAGCCCCTTTAATATTAGTAATTTTGTTTTTCCTGAACTATTTTTTTTTTTCGGACTCTCGAAATATTTGTTCTGATGAAAGGGTAAATAAAAATTTTCGAATTTTTTTTTTTTTTTTTTTTAAGGCATGGATGTAAAAGACAATAAAATAACATAAATTTTGCATAACAAATGCTGCCAATCGGATAATTTGTTGCCGAGATATTTGTAATCCTATTTTCCACACTCTTCAAATTTTCATGACCCTGAATTTTATTCAAATTTCAATTCAAAGATATTAGCGCCAAAATTCTTGATTTACGACTCGAATGCCTTAGAGCCTTAGACTCTAAATAGGAAAGGAAAAATAATGAGAGATATTGAAACCGGATAAATTTAAAAGAAAAAATAGACAAATTAAAGACACTGAAAAACGGTTAGTGAATAGGTGGGGCGATGAAACTAGCGATCGCCCCAATCTACAACCCGAATATATTTGTCTCAACTCCGCGTTGAGCGGCTTATCTTCGTCGGCGACCACTACCGTAAAATTAGGTGAATAGGAACAGCGGGGTGAATAGGAACGAAACTTCCCAGTCATACAAATAATGATTTACAATGATTTACGCCAGATTTATAACAACTTAAATAAATATTATTCTTTTATCAAGTATCAATTCTAACAGTATAAGCTTATCTTTTTGATTCTAATATACCTTAAATTTCTTTTTAATGGTTAATTTTAATTGACTATTTAATGAGTTCATTATGAATATCACAGGATTTTATCTTAATTATATGGATGTGGATTGAATTCTGCTGGTTGTATGAGTAATTTGGAACTTATTTCTGATTCAAGTCATACAAATAAATTCTTTATAAATATATGTGATGATATTTTTAGTTCCCAATTTTTTTTATAAGAAGGTAATAACATTAAGAGTTGGGAAAGTCAGTTTTGACATGTTGGCACCACTACTGGGGTATATTAAAAAAACTTCAAGAGGATCCTCTAAAACCTCATTTTTGCAACGTCTTCAGAACTTTGCATGTAACTACAGTATTTTTCGTATTCTAAACCTAAGAGAGGGGATTTTTAAATAATGATAGTCTTGTAAATTATATGCTGTATTAAATTGTACTTATTTCTAAACTACATAATGAAAAAATAAAAAATGGCTTGTAACATCAGAGGTTTAAGATTTATGGGGTGAATCGGAACACGTTTTCTCTCATAGTTTATTTTTCTATACAGTAATAGTTTCATGTAATATATGAAAATATATGTGTGGATATGTATTGTAACAATATTTTGTTTGTTATAATTACTTGAAGAGTTTAAAGGTTCCAAGAAATTACTTGGTTAAACAAGAAAGTCAACGCCTAATCCAACAAACATAAACACACAATGAAAGAATTAAAAAATAGCAAATTAGTTAGAAAAACTGCTCAGAATTATTCTCTGACATCCACAACATTACACAAACATTATTAGTAGATCGTATTAATACATGCAATGATTGGGGCTATTCAATAGATTCACTTACCCAATGACTACTAGTAAAGGATAAGACAGAACAGGGCTGAATTTGTATTAAATTCTACTTCTGCAAATCAAATATAATTTCTTAAAATAAATTTTAATTGTTCTTGATTTCAAAGTTGTTTTCTAATTTTTAAAAAGGCATATCTTTACTTGTATATAAAATAAAGGCTTGGTTTCACAATAACTACGTGTTCCTTTTTCTCTCTTATCATTATTACCTGTTTTTATTAACCCTATTAAAGTTTGAATCGGAATAAATAAAGATTAAAACATGTGTTCCGATTCCCCCTATCTGCGGGGTAAATCGGAACACCATTAAAATAATAAATAATACATATATAAACAGTAAAAATGTTTCGTTTTTGCTTAAAAAGTAAAGAACAAAACAAGACCGAAATTTCTAGTAGAAAAATAAAAAAATTAAAAAATCAGTTGTTGCTTTTTTTTAACGTTAAAGTTGAAAATTGTTCCGATTCACCCCATTTTACGGTATGCGGCAAAAAAAATCACGATTATTTGTTAATTGTTTAATGCTCAGCATATGAATAAAAAAAATAATCGGTTATTGTGTAAATGTAATTTAGAAGAATTTAGACAAAGGTAAATCTGGTTTATTTACATTTTTCTCTTTCGCTACAATTATGGAGTTTTAAAATATTACTATTTTTAGTTTTCTGTTACTTAAAACAGCAAGAGCAACAACAAAAATACAAGTCATGAATTTTAAACGTTTCAGTTTAAATTTAATGTTATGCATTATAAATGAAATGAGTGTGCACTAGCCGGTATTGTGCTATTTCTATTTACAGCATATCAAGTAATTAATTAAAATCATTCTATTTTACATAATATCAAAAATTAATTAAAATCATTCTATTTTACATAATATCAAAAATTAATTAAAATCATTCTATTTTACATAATATCAAAAATTAATTAAAATCATTTTACGATATTAAGTTATTTGTAAAATAAAAATAAATAGAACGCTTTCTGCATTTTAAAACAATAAACACAAAAAATTATTCTTTTCAATAACAAAAATATCGTTTGCCTTTTCGTTGTCAAAACAATAAAATTAATTTTGACAAGTTTAAGAAGGCTACAAGTGAAAAGCTTATATTTTAAATGAAATTAATGAAATAGGGAAAAATGCCACGGGAAGATAGTTTGGCGAATTACCACTTGTGCCCGTTCATTATAAATATACCGAGTTTTTGAATTTTCTAGTAGAATTTTCTGATTTGGCACACAATTGATTTGGCAGGTAAAATTAAATTATGAATAAAAATATTATGATGCAGTGTTTAGCATAAATTTAAAGGAGACCAAACTGGTCGTCAAGAGCGGCTAGTTGATAAAAATTTCTATCAGCTCCCCACCACCACCACCTCTCCTTCGTTCGGTGCAAATGCAACAGGTTTTCGTTACACTTGTATGCATTATGTAACAAACAAAAAGCTACTATAAAATCATTTTAATTAGTAATTATTTCTTGTAATTGTCATTTGATATAAAGTTTTTTTCATATGCCATGATATTTTGTTGACTTCTCTTCATTTTAATCATAAAAGTATACGAAAAATAAATGTATAAATGTAGCTAATTTTGTGTATCAATCGAAAAAAAAAAAAAAAAAATCTATTTTTTTTTTTTTTTTTTTTTTTTTTTAACACTTTGATAACGATATCATTAACGGGGAGGAGTGGTTGGGTTCGAGAGATGATAACATATGATATCGGAAGGGGGGGAGGGGAATCCAAAACTAGCTAAACGTTGATAACGTTATATTTTCACAGCCTTAAATCATATATTGAGGAAAGATCATTGTTCTTCTGCATTAGGCGAACATGACACTTAATTAACATAATACTTTCTTTCCGACTCGTTTGCAAATACTTCGGGAAAAAAAAAAAAAAAAAACAGATACAATGCAGTTTAATTGTGAACCGTGTTTATCATCTATGGTACAGTGAAAAAAAAAATGTTTTTAATTGATTCTACTGTCTTAAAGTGTATTTCCTACAAGCAAACAAATTTTTCTTTCTTACTAAATATCGATCGAAACAGGTTTTTAAGACTGAAACAGAATTTCGGTAATCGTCATATTTTCGGCCGATAACAAAACGGAAAATATCCAAAAATATTTTTAAATTATTACTATATACATAAAAACACATATTTATTAATTAATTGTACATGTATAAAAACACATTTCTAACGAACATACTTATGTATGAATGCATGTGTATAAGTTTAAAAACAAAACAAAACATATGTACCACCCCCCCTCCCCACCTCCCTTAGAAAGTTTGTAATAGCGCTCCTGTTTGGAAATTTTATCGCCAGGGCCCAAGTTTGCTTCCTGTGTCTCTGACAAAATCTTTTTATTTTCATGTAGAATAAAATGATATTAACTTATCCACAACGCAGAAAAGTTCAAAAGCGGTTCAGGTAATTCCAAAAAAATCGTAATTTAAATAAATAATTGAAATAAGTCGTAATTTATTAAAGATTTTTTAAACTTTTACGCTCATTTCACGCTCTTAGATTCTAAAATTTTTAGAAAGCATTCACAGTCAGCATTTACATCGTAAAGTAACGCACCGCCATGCCAAATTATAAGTTTCTATAGTTCCAACAATGTCACAGAAATCGATATTTTAGAACATTTCGTACACCCTATAACCTTTTAAATTTTGAATTTTTAAATAATTGTTCTGTGTGAGCATTTACGCTTTAAAATAAAAGTCATGTTAAATTTCTATTCCTAACAATTCCAAATAAATCTAATTTAGAATTATTCTAGAACGTTTTACGCTCATTTTACAAATTTTAAACTTTGAATTTCTAAGAAACCGCTTTTAGCGAGAATTTACATCTTTAAAGTAACCGCCATGTAAATTTTAAGTTTCTAGCCACAACAATGTCACAGAGATAACAATTTTAGAATATTTTTGGCTCCTGTAGTCTTTAAAATTTCGAATTTTTTAAGACGTGCTCTGTGCGAGCATTTACGTTTTAAAGTAAAAGCTATGCCAAATTTCAAGTTTCTATCCCTAACAATTCTAAATAAATTTAATTTAGAACGTTTTTCGCTCATTTAAACGTTGAATTTCTAAAAAACCGTTCTTACCGAGCATTTATATCTTAAGGGTGCTAGTCATTTAGCGGGCAAATTTCCCTTTATAATGTTAAGTCTAGTCTATGGGCGTTTGATGCATTTTTATATCCAAAATATCTCCTCAGGGAATTAATATTTTTAACTTCTTTTTTTCAGTGTTCTCTTTTTAAAGGATGCATCTTTTTTTTCTTAGTTGTCAAAAAATGTCTAAAATTTACGCTCAATTTAATATTTTATGTGTTAAAAACTGACGAACTTTAAGTAAAATTTTGAACACTTCATTTAAAAATATGCATCGATTTTAGAAATCTTTTCAAAATTAAGAAAAAAAGAGACAGCTTTAAAGGAGAGAACACTGAAAAAAGAAATTAAAAATGTTAATTTCCCGAAGAGATATTTTAAATATAAAAATGCATCAAACACTCATAGACTGAACATTACCGAAGGGAAATTCGCCGCTGAAGGACTAGTGCCCTTAAAAGTAACCGCCATGCCAAATTTTAAGTTTCTAGCTTCAACAATGTCACGAGAATAGCAATTTTAGAATAATTTTGGCTCCTGTAGCTTTTCAAATTTGAAATTTTTTTATAACTGCTTTGTACGAGCAGTTACGTTTCAAAGAAAAAACTATGCCAAATTTCAAATTTTTATCCCTAACAATTCCAAGTAAATCTAATTTGGAGCTGTTTTAGAACTTTTCAGCTTATTTCACACTTTTAAACTTTAATTTTTTAAGAAAATGTTCTAAGCGAGTATTAACATGTAACCGCCATGCCACATTTTAAGTTTCTAGCCCAACAATTTATAGAAATTGCAACTTTAGATTGTTTTTGGCTCCTATAGTCTTTTAAACTTCGCTTTTTTTAATAGGTGAACTGTGCGAGCATTTACGTTTTAAAGTAAAAGCCATTTAAAATTTCAAGTTTACATCCTTGACAATTCCAAATAAATATAATTTAGAACTGTTTTTGATTATTTACCTTTCATTTCATCCTCTTAAAAATTGAATATCTGAAACTGTTCTTAGCGTGCCTTTACATATTAAAAGTAACCGCCATGCCTAATTTTAAGTTTCTAGTCCACAATAGTGTCATAGGAATTACAATTTTAGAATGTTTTTGACTCCAGTAGCCTTTTAATTTTCGATTTTTTTTAATATTTGTTCTGTGCGAGCATTTAAGTTTTAAAAGCAAAAACCATGCCAAATTTAAAGTTTCTATGCCTAACAATTCCAAATAAATCTCATTTAGAACTGTTTTAGTACTTTTTTGCTTATTTCAAGCGTTTAAAGTTTAATTTTTAAGATACCATTTATAGCTAGCATTTACATCTTAAAAATAGCCACCATACCACGTTTTCAGACTCTTCAATATTAGAAAAACGAGGTGAAACGTCAAAATTCTACAAAAAAAAAAAAAAAAAAAAAATCTTTAAGAAAGAATTGTTTTATTGGTGTATAATAAATCTAGAAAATTAATTACAGTCAGGGTTCGATTTAAGCGGTATCGCATCGCAGTTTGCGATTCAATTTTAACTAAAATGCGATCCAAGAAATGCATTAAATCGCAATCATTGCGATGCATATTTCCCACACCCTTTGTTATGTCATGTACACTTAAAGTTAAAATTTACACGACATACGTTGTGTTTTCACTCTCCCCAAGTGTTTATTTAGAATGGAAGTACATCGAGACGCCATTGCTGGGCGCAGTTTTCCCAGTGAACACATGATTTGTTCTCACCCTGACGCTGTGATTGATTACTGAATCACTCTTAGTCGCTAATCACGGCATTTGCTCATAGAAGTTAGTGGTTCTAAAACGAACACTCACTGTTACAATCCTTTTACTTTATATTGCTTTAAAAAAATTGTAAATTTTCAAGATTTAAAAGTTACGTTAGCTATTTTTTACTTGCTATACAAAAGTGTCTAAATGCTATTCAAAACTGACTTTGTATAGCAGGTACTGCTATGCAACTTTCTTTTTCTAAATCGACCCCTGGTTACAGTAAAAAATGCATCTTATATTGGTCAATCTAAACCTCAAACAAATATTATTTTAAGCTAAAATTAACAAAATACTATAAAACCCGATTATCAAAATTATTAAATGAAAGAAAACCGAAATTCACCGGATTTTATAACAGACGATAGTTTTAAAATAGTATACGCATTTTAATTTCTGTTTTTTAATTTTAATAGAAAATTGAGTGATTCTGTTGCCGCAATTACAAAATTGGTACTAAAAACTATAAAAAAAAATTATATCTCAAAAATAAACTGAGATTTTGAAACAAATTGCATGTAAAAGTACAATTTTTTCTTTATAGGATGGTATAAAAATTAAAAATGTACGATGTTTAGAAGTATAAAATTTGCAGTAGCGAAAGTTTCAAGACCAAAATTGCGTGGAAATAAATGTGTTGCGCATTTTAATTTCTTCTTTTTTTTTTCTTTTTTCAATTTTAAGAGAAAATGGAGTGATTATGTTGCCACACTTACAAAATTGATAAGAAAAACTATTAAAAATTTAATATCTCGAAAATAAATTGAGATTCAGCTTTGTACAGGTTGCATTTTAAATTACAGCGGTGTAAAAATTTAAAAAGTCAGATGTTTAGAAGTGTAAAATTTCTTGCAGCAAAAATTGCAAAAACGAAATTGCAGGGGAAAGCGTTGCCATTCGTAAAATGACATATGCATTACGCACAGATGCTTTTGGCTGTATTATATAGATTGCAAAGTTTTTTTGCTCTGTAAGGTTATGGAGATAATAGTACCAACATAAAGTACAGCTTAAAGTAGATAATGTCACTATTATTTTATCACCATTACTTTTGAAATTGGTTCGGTAATTCCAGAGAATATCCATTAATAAACGCTTCTTCTTTATATTATAAGTAAAGCTTATTATTTTTATTAAACATGCGTATTACGATATGCCTAAATGATGTTTTATCTTCTTTCATAGTGTTGTTGTTATCAAGCAAATAACCCTTATTCAGTACTATTTGATACTTTTGTTAAATAATCGTAATCCTGTCCTGGGAGGAGCATGAAAGAATTTTTTCCCAATAGTCCTCGTGGCCTTATAGAATTAATTTCAAAGATTGATTCAGAGCTTTCCGAGGTCCTTCCCTGTCTGCCCGAAATTTGCATGTTAAAATTATAAGACCTCGCCCCAATCTCTTCTTCGCAGAGTGTATCTGAAGAAGAAATCAGTTTTTAGAAAGTTTGTGCTCCGATAAGACGTGTAAAATTCATGATGTAATAATCAATCGGATTGCTCTGATGTTAAAAGAGAACAGGTACTTTAATCATATTATTGTTACTTTATAATAATTATTTTGGTAGGGAACATGTACCCAGTGGTTGATGATGGGAGAGTTAAAACTGTATGATATAAGAAGTAATTGATTTAATACTTCAAAGATTGGAGTAACTAATTCACGAACTAATTATAATGTCTGACATTTTTAATTTGTATATATTCATGTATAATATATAAATAAATTTAATTAATTTTAATTTTCTTCTATTTTCTTCTGGATTATGAGTTGTATTCAATTTAGGTAATTTAATAATTAAACTACAATAAATATTAAGAGGGGGTCCTATAGGCTGGATTAACTACTAAACAATCACAACGCCGTGGCGGTAATTATACTAAATACCGTTCTTCTAGGTCTAGATATCGACCTTTAATCTATCTAGGGACAGGATTACGATCATGTCACGATTGTTTAATCAAAAGTATCAAATAGTACTGAATAAGGGTTGTTTGCTTGAGAACAACAACACTATGAAAGAAGATTAATCAAGATATTTAATTATAATTAATGTTTTCCTTCTTTGACTCAAATAAAACTATTAGATGTTTGAAAGAAGAAAGACTAATTGTGTTAAAGTGCTATTACACGTGTCGTGTTGCAGGCGTCAAATTGCAGGCGTCTCCATGTTATCCTATGGGAGTATAGGGGAGTCGCTTGGTAGCGCGCGATTCTCTTTTGTCGGAGCGTCTTTGACGCCTGGAACGAAACGAGTCGCTAGTAAGAGCCAATCAAATGCTTGGAAATCCAAATGATGGAAGAGCCTCTTCTCGAACAGCCAATGAAATGCTTAGAAAACGAAAAAACGCAGGCGATTTTTGTCGCTTGCAATTTTTACGTGTAATAGCACTTTTAAAGGAATATTTCACTCCAACAATATATTCCGAAGTATGACGCACACTTTGAAATTAAAAAAAAAAAAAAAAAAAAAAAAAAAAAAAAAAAAAAAGGTGGGTTTACTGGTGCATGTTATATGCCAGGTACAAAAATTAAAATTTAAAAATAAGTAAAATATTATAAATAAACCCAAAATTTAACAGATTTATAATCGAACTTCGAGAATAAAAATATAACTTGCAAAGGTGACTTTAAGACTTCTGGATAAACACATTTTTTACATAAGGAGTAAGCGATATACTCCAGCGATATAACGAGCACTTTCAAATCAAGAAAATTGTTGAAAGTATACTAGAGCACGTTATATGATGGGTACAAAAAAAAAGAAAGCTTTAAAATAAATGAAATTTTATAAATAAGCTTAAAATTTAGCAAATACATAATCGAACTACGGGAATAAACACTTGCAAAGGTGATTTTAAGGGTGTATTCGAAAAAACGCTTTTCCATCTCCAACAGCTCGAAATTTTCCGATACAATTTCAGACACATTTTTTAACGTAGAAACATGAAATTTGCTGAGAGGGTTCTTGAAGGGATGTGTGAGGTGCCGTATGATGTCTTTTTACGCTCAATTCAATAGAATTTGAGTTATAAACAATTATCTTTTCAGTATGACCCCTTCTTTCGTTCTGAGATCTCCCGCTAGGGAAAAATCGGTTCGAAATGCCGTTTTTGATTGCTTTTTTTTGCAATATTTTCTGCATTTATCTAAGAACCGACAATTACGGCACCTTGTGTACTTTCCAAATAAGAGATTTTGAAAGTTTGGTGTATTTGAGAGCAATAATGAGTTCAAAAATAAATCGGAAAATAGGCAGTTTGAATCGAAATACACCCTTAAGACTGCTGTATGAACAAATTTTATATATAAGGAGTAAGCTATATATTCCAGCGTATAACTGCACTTTTGAAAAAAGAAAATTTGCTAAAGTTCACTGGTACGTTGCTGGTATGACGGCCGATTATCTGCACGAAAAATATAAGCCTAAGGGGGGGGGGGGGGGTCTTTCTAATGGATCCTAAACCATATTTACACAAGGTTGCCCAAGGTTCGGAGAAAACCACGGGAAACTCCGAACGGTTAAACTGACGGGTGCAATTGGGTTCAAACCTAGCACCTCCCCTCTTCCAGCTTCGAGAGTTTTATACATAAGGAATACACGATACATACGGCGTATAACACACACTTTTTAAACAGGAAAATTCGTCAGCGTTATATACCGGTTTGAAAATGAAACATTTAAAATAAATAAAATATTATGAATAAACCTAAAATTTAGAAGATATATATAATCGAACAACAGGAATAAAAATGCAACTTGCAGTGGTAACTTAAAAGAAAAATAAGATTGCGGCATTGGTTATTTTTAAGAACATGGAACGATAGATAACTGAAACTGTGATCATTTTTAGTGTGAAACCATAATTATAACTGGTGATTTGGCTTATTATTATTTATCATTCATAATTTTAGCTTTTGATTTACTGTCGACATTTTTTTTAATGTTTGTTTCCTTGATAAATTTGCAACATTTTAGCATTTAGCAGCAGCTGCTATGCCCCGAATATAATTTATGCAATGTCATTACATTTCGGCTATAAGCAAACTTACGTAGAAATAACTAATGGATCAAAAAGACAAGAGTAATTTGAAGAAAATGACACATAAATAAATAAATAAATAAATAAATAAATAAATAAATAAATAAATAAATAAATAAAAAACAATTTATTATCTAAATTATTTAAAACAATCGCTGTTCATGAGAATTTCAAACGGTGCGTATTCCGTGTTTTATAAAATTGTTTGGTGCTGCCATCTATCATACAATTAACAAACTAAATTATGTTTTCAAAACAACAGTAGATGGCAGCACTATAAAATATAAGAATTTAAGGCTAGGAACCGATATTATAAGGAATACGCCATAGAATATTTTTATTCATGAGGAAATCTGACATTATGAAACACAGAATAATTCCAAAAAGTGTATTCCAACTTCTTATTTAAAGAGACAATGGTTTGAAGTGACGAAAAAAATGTGCCTATTATTATTATTATTATTTATCAGGGATGTAGAGGAGAGTATATGGGGATATACGCCGTATACCTTCTGGATTTTTTAAAGGAACACCGTATACCCCTTGTTTTTCAAGAAAGTTATAGTATATACATTCTAGGGCATACCCTCTGCCTTAAGCGTATACTCTCTGCTCACAGAGTCCCTCTGTTATATATATATATATATCCTCTGTTATATATATCCTCTATTATTTTTATGACTACATCCCTGTTTATAATTTTCAAATCTTTAACAAATATCGTACAGTTGGTGGTAAAATTCCTACGGTCATAGGAGCATATGTAATATATATGCATAGTAATATATGTAAGTATATAATAAGTACCATATTTACTCGTGTATAAGGCGCACTTTTTTTCCAAAAAAAAGGGCAAAACTCCTAGGTGCGCCTTATACATGGAATAATTTTTACTGTTGGATGCAGTCGAACTATATACATATGAAACAAGAAATTATTCAAAGAAGATATTAAAACTCGGTAAATGTTACTTAATTGAAGTATTACTGCATATTTATTTCATTCCTTGCAGCTTTTTATACAACAGAGCTAGTGACATTATCTAAACGCTAATTAGCAATTTTCTTTACTGTTACTCATTACTATTTCCCCTCATTCTATTACATCCCGGAGTCTAAAAATGCATTTTCGTCTTATTTTCTGGTCTAGTGTAATGTTTGTTTCGACTTTTTTTTTTTTTTTTTTTTTTTTTTTTTTTACTGAAATTCATTTGGTCATTCTTCATTAGCGTATCAAATTTATGGTGCGCCTTATATACGAGATTTTAAGAAATCGCCATTTTTACTTGTAAAATAGGGGTGCGCCTTATACACGCGTGCGCCCTATACACGAGTAAATACGGTATATATGTATAGTAATTCTCCAATGTTTGACTTCTTTTAATTTGAAACTTCTGAGGCAAAATTTCAATATGTATACATACAATTTGTATTATTTAAAAAAAAAGTATAGTTTTGTATAAAAAAGGATAGTCTCGGTTTTCTCTGTAACTACACATACACAATTTTGGTTTATATTAGATTATGTGAACGGCATTATCACAAGATATATTATATTTTCAGGATTAAAATATTTGAAATTATGTCCTATTCTTATAACGATAAAGATTTTGCTCATTAATGAATTTTCCTCCAGACATACCTTTCACTTCACCCCTGTTGTAGTACAATCCCTACATTGTGATCTCTTGCCCATCTTCTGATTAGTTCAACTCCTCACTTGGAAATGGAAGAAGCTGCAACAATCGAAGAAAATGTTGCGGAATTGCAAAACATCCATCGCCTTGTTGGTTTAACTCCTCATTTGGAAATACTTGGAAATATCGGCAGTGTAAGGAAAAAGATGCAGAGCTGCAAAACACTGAAGGGTTTAATACATTTTGATATCATTGCTATTTTATACATTTTTTATAATTATTTTTAATGAACAGAAAGCTATTTCAGTGTGGGTATTTTAAATTATGCTTCTTTTCTAATAATGATAAAAATTTTGTTTATGCAAGTAAATGTTAAGGCATTTTTCTTTCATCCACAAATGACCGGTTTACCCCTGTCATAGTAATCCCTTTTACATCGTTATCTCTTGACAATCCCCCGGTTATTTAAACTATGTACTTGGAAATATGGGTGCTGCAACAGTCTAAGAAAACAATTGTTGAGCTGCAAAACACCCGAGAATTTAATACATTTTGATATTGTTGTTGTTGTTGTCGTGTCCATGGTTATGCAAACAACAGCGAAAGAAAGTCTTAGATATTGTCAAGTGTCCGGAGGACCGCATTCGCCAGTTTTGGAGCTTCAGAGAGTGCCTTCTGGTGTGATCGAGAAAATATCGCCAAGAGATTAAGCGAAGAGCTATTCAGGACTGTAAAAAATCTCCTAGAGTGGATCCATCAGCGGTAACCAGCCAAGCTTTAAGATGTCTGGATACTCGAAGATGTATCTCGGCGTTAGCTATGCTTCCGAGCAGTTCTTGCAAAAAATATAGGTTCTGGCCCCCATCAGGAAGAATCTTCATTCCTTTAAAGTGATTTGTTCTCAATCTAGCCAATGTAGTCGTTATATGGCTAGGAAAATCAAAATGAGTGATTAAAAGTTTCCTATAGAGGGCCGATTTGTAAGTCTGCATTAAACATGACTAGCAGTCTTCGTACGCTACTCTGGTCGGTTTCTCTAAAGGAAATTTGAATCAAACGAAGTACACCCAGTAAAGATTTAGAGGAAAAAAAACTTAATATCTAATTAAACATCCATAATTGTTGTATTATTCATATAGTCTTACATTATCTGTTCAAAGTCGATGTTGACGACTTAAAAGACAAAAATAATTCTAAAATTACTGACGCACCTATGTTTAACTATTTTTAGTAGGTGTGTAATCTTGAATTTTCCGCTTCTATCTAAACCTGCAGCTGAGATGTGACAAAGTATCTCAAAGGCACTGTAAGTGTATGATTTGAAATAATGATCAGACAGCTTTCTAATGATATATCACATGAGGGGTGTGGGCAAAATTTAGAAAGTAGCCCCCTCCCCCCAAAGTCTCCCCTGGGACTCTGAGGCGCGAACTATCGCGTCCCCTCGCAAAAAAAATAATTAAAAAAAAAATATAAAAAAAACCTTCCCCTCTTTTTGAGATTTTCAAATATTATAACTAATATTTATCAGAAGGCCCAGTAAAAAAAAAAAAAAAAAAAAAAAAAAAAAAAGATCTGTAATGATGAAACGTTACAATTTCAAAAAAATTTGAAAACTGCCATCCCCGGGTGGGGAGGGGGGGATTGGGGTATGGGAAAAAGTTCATAATATGAGAGAGCGGTCCGAATGCTTTCCGATGATATGTCACATGGCGGATCCAAAAAAAGTTTGGAATTTTCGACCCCCACTGCAACCCCCTCGGAGGGGTAGGGTGGATTTTAAAATCACTGACACATCTTTAATTTTTTTAAAAATAGATTTATTTTCTGCAGTTTCATGTTTCTTCTTAAAACGACTGCTGATATGTGCCAAATGCTCTAAATTGTTCGAGCCCTCTTTTAACCCTCTCAAAGGTGGGGGACAATTTCTAAAATCGCTGAAATATGTGTTTAATTATTTTTTAGTAGATTCATATTCTAAAATTTTACGCTGCTACCTTAAACGGCTGCTGAGATATAGAAAGATGTTCCAGAATTTTCGACCCCCTGTTTCCCCCCATTTGAGGGGGAATTTTCAAAAATCGCGTCTTAGTGCACGCTTACATCATAAGAAGTATATTTTTCCCAATATTCATGCTCCTTCGTGTAGTAGTTTGGGCAGTGCATTGATTATCAGTCAATCAGGACAAACTATTTTATATATATATATTGATTTATTAGTCTGTATCTGCAAGGATATTATTGTTGTCTTATAATTTTTCTAAAGTTTTTTTTTTTTTAATTAACACAAATATAATTTAATGTGGGTATTTCAAAATATGCTCTGTTCAAATAAAGATGAAGATTTTGTTCATAAATGTTAAACCAATTTTCCTCCACCTATACCTTTCAGTTCACCCTGTCATAATGCAATCATTACATCGTTACCTTCTGTCCATCTCCTCCTTTGAAAAAATCCTCATGTGAAAATACTTGGAAATATGACCGATGATAACAGTTTAACGAATAAGTTGCGGAGCTGCAAAATACTAAAGGTTTGATATATTTCAACATTATTGTTATTTTATAGATTTTTTAAATTTTTTTAATTAACAAAAATATATTTCAACTAGCATATAACCCTCGTCAAAAATGACGGAATGTTAATTTGTGCTTCATTTTCATAAGATTGCATAAAAAAGAAGATATTGTTATTGAAGAGATTGTATTGTAGAAAAGTACATTTTAAAAATGACAAAAGAGTTCTATAAATTCAAATAATGGGGATATATATATTTTTTAAGTAATTGGTTAATTTATGAAATAGTTCAACAAAGAGATAAGTGTATTGTTTGCTTGGTGAATAAAATTTATATTTTTTACAAAATGTAATTAAAATGTAAGGATTATATAACACCATTTACTATATATATTAATTATATCAATGCAGATAAAATTTCGATTTTTAACGTCGTAACATTCAAACATAACTTTGGAGAGAAAATAAAATTGTAATTTAATGTAAGACAATATTAAAAAAAATAATTTTCAGTCATACAAATGCAATCACATAACTCAATTACATCTAGGGGAAAAAAAAACTTTTTATTTATAATGCAAGCAAAATAGTAATAATAATAATAACAAGTGGGTAAGTGTAAGGTCTTAAAAGTTAATAAGACTTAATTTAAATTATAATATTAATTTTATTTATATTGAACAAAATTCGAAAATTATGTAACGGAAGTTTAAAAAATAGATAATATATTGATTGTAATTCTATTTATTTGATTGTGAATAAATGGCGCCTCTAAATTAGCGCTGGTTTTTTTATATTTTGTTATCCGTTGCTCATAATAGCTTGTTATTCATTATTTTTAACTTAGAATTTAAAACATTATAATTGGATAGTTTTTGAAGATTGTGGAGAAAAAGAAAGAAAATAGATGTGATACAATGCAGATTATATGTGTATTTTCATATGTTGAACAATCGGTACACTTATGGCACCTAAATATTTATACCTAACGTGGCTGCGGTAAGTTGCTTTTCTAGAAGATGAGGGTATACCTGTAATCGTCACATTAGCGTATTATATAAATCGATGGGAGTATTTCAAATTATGTTCTTTTTTAATAATGATAAACATTTTGCTCATAAATATTAAGGGTGTTTTTAAATGAAAAATAACAGCATTGTGACATAAATGTAATTTATTTTTATTTGGAAATGCATGAAACTTGCAGGTGTTATTGTTCAGAATCGTGAAAAATAAGGCAAAATTTACATTAAAAGTTTTTTGTTGAAAATAATCGAGGATTCTGAGCACTTTATGCGGCTCGTATACCGATCGCTTGTCCCCAAGTATTTAAAAACCCTCATTGCCAGACTCAAAGGACGTCACGTTAATTTGACTCTAGGAATTAGAGCTTCTATAACTATTATAGAAGCCTTACTAGGAATATTCTTATCTTAGAGCATGTATTGGCATATATTTATCTTTACTCTGCGACTTTTATCCTTGGTTCTAAAGCGGATTAAAGAAAAAAGAGGTATTTTTTCCAACACAGTAATGGGGAAACTTTCTGACAGGAATGATTATTGCAGCAATTTATATCCGAAGAAACTTTGTACTTTTTCTTTAAAATAAATTCATTTTGTGTTCGAAGTTCACATTGTGTCACAGTTGTCATTGTGACGTCACAAAGTGGTCACAATGTGACGTCACAAAAAAGCTCTAAAACGGCCATAACGACTTCACATTTTAGTCACTGTGACTTCACATCGACGTCACGTGACGTCACATCGACAATCGTTGGTCACAAAGTCACAATGTGACTTCACAACGACGTTGCCACCATGTCTTACGGGCACTGTATACGAAACTTTCATGCAATAAACAAAATTTCTTTAGAATTTTTGTTCAATTTAACATGTTTTGATTTTTATACATTTCACTGAACTTTAACTACAAATAGATTTTTTTATGTAATAGTTTTTTTTTTTCCTTTTTTTTTTTTTTAAGAAACGGAGAAAAAATAACCATTGTAATACTAAAGCTAGCGAAACACGTAAATGTTATTTTAGAAAAAAAACTTGTTTCTTATTTGATGAATTGTGTGTTGCACCCTGCTGAGTCGCTTTTTTACTCTGCCTAAAGCTGCAAAAGCACTCCGACAGTTCTACGTTAGCGATGTTATTGCTCAAGTTTCACGTTCTATTATCCTGTCATATGCTTAGCAAGTGGAAGATTGAAAGCAACTCGGCACTCTTTAGCTTAAGAAAAAAAAAAAAATCACGAAATGATTTTTCTTTCACGAAATGGATAAGTATTCGGGTTCCAGATGAAGTTCTTGTATTTTCGAGAATATAAGAGGGCATTATATATTTACATAAACAGTCGAGCCGCCTCTATATAACGAAATCCATCGTTCCAGTAAAAAATTCGTTATATAGAGAAATTCGATGTATAGAGTATGATGTTAAAAATAGTATTTAATGTGTAAATTTTGAACAAATATTATTTTTGATCTTTTTAATTAAGAATTTGAAATGTTTAAAAGTATATATTAACCTAGCATTTCATTTCCTACTTATTTAAGCAGTTTCAAAAAAGAGAAAAGACATTTATTTGAAAGCTTAATGAAAATCAAATAAGGAAGACTTACATAAATTTCAGAGGAAGAAATCTGTAATTTTTTGTTGTTTTGATTTTAAAATTACAATTGTTACGCTCTCAAAAAAAATTCTCAAATTTTAGCAAGGAATGAAAAATTGTAGTTGATATTTTCCTCCATTTGAAGGTCTCTCTTATGTGCTCTCATTGATTCCTCTCTTATATGTGTAACAATTCAATTGAATGTGTTTTGAGAAGGATGTTGAAAGGTGTGTGGGAAGTGGGATGAACTTGTTAGATTTAAAGAATAAGGAGAGAAGTAATATTTATTTAAAAAAAAAAAAAACTCTCCACTGAACGATAAATCAAAAATAAGTGATGGAAAATTGATTCCATATGATTTCGAAGCTTTTTTAAAACTGAATAAATTAAGATCAATTTATGAAAAAATTCGTTATATGGAGATAGATATTTCGCTATATAGAGTCTGTTTTTAATGTAATCATGCGAAAAGGGTACCGTTCTTACTAAAAATTCGTTATATGGAGAAATTCGATGTATGGAGTTTCGTTATATAGAGGTTCGACTGTAATTGTTATATTATAGATTAGTTGAAAGTGATTTTTAATTAAAAGAAAAGCTGGAATCTGTTCCAGCTTTAAAAATCCCTGTGGGATTGGTCTAACAGACATAGGTAGATTTCGAAGTTAAATTTCAAATACAAGTAATAAAATATGATTAGAGCAGCGGTTCCCAAACTATGGGTCTCGGAACAATCGAGGTTTGTCACAAAATACATATTTTATTTCAACTGTTTCAAAAATATAACAATTTGAGCAGCAAGGAAAATCCTTAATTTCCATCTGTATGAATGTATGAGTAGAACATCCATAAATATATAAATCAGATTTGAATTCATTAATGTGGTTTAACACGACATACTTTTGTGAACATGCTTTTCTTTACATTGCTGTTTTAAAAAGGAAATAATAATAATAATAATAATAATAATAATAATAATAATAATAATAATAATAATAATAATAATAATAATAATAATAATAATAATAAACAGAAACAACTGCATGTAGAAAGTAACTTAAGGTTAAAATTATCTAGTTTTTATCGTTATATAAATGTCCTCATCGGTAAACATCATTGCCAGAAATCTCTCTAGTTATAAAGTTATATTTTGGTAATAATCAAACGATTTTAAAATATCTTTGTGTGTTGTTCTAATTAGTATTCCATTTACACACACTTTGATTACCAATACTTGTTTTTATTGATAGTGTGTTCTTCGTACGAAAATTGAGCTTTTTCGTTGGAAAATGTCCGATAATTTATAGTGGTCAAACAATTTCCATACCGATATAAACCCTTATATTAGGTGGGTCACGAAAAACTATTATACTTGATAGTGGGTCGCGTAAAAATAAAGATTGGGAACCACTGGATTAGAGAAAAACCCAGTTTAACAACTTTACTTGGCCACTCTTGGAGAATTTTTAATTTCATTTTTTTTGTAAGAATCGGCTTTATCAGAATCATCGAAATTCGGTTCAAAGTGTCCACTTTGGCAGCATTTTTTAAAATATATTCTGACTTAATGAAAAAAATGACCAATACAGCACGTAATATAGTTCTTCGTTGCCAACTGATTAAGTTTGAGAACAAAATTTAATTTAATAATAAGTCAGAAAATAAGCAATTTCTTATTTGAATACTTCCTCAATTTTTTCAATCACGATCGCTTCGTGAAATTCTGTTCAAAATGCCCAGTTTGACAGCATTTTTAAAAATTTATTCTACTTTTATCAATAAACTGACCGATACGACATATTATACAGGTCCTAAATAAGAGAACATGTCAATTGGACGCGTATAATAGCAAAAATGGATTTAAAAATGAGTCAGAAGATTAAGTTAGTCTTTGATATAATTTGGCGCTGATTACCTTTTGGTGCAAATCGTTCAAAAGGTGGCGTTGCTGTGGTGCATTATTCATAATTATTGCAATAGCTCTATCTCAAGAACTAATACATAAATTTTCACCATGAATTTTAGATCCTGATATAGATTAGCGTTGTTTAGTTTTTGGTGTAAATCATAGTAGGTGATGATATGCAACAGTTTTCACGACTTGGCAATAGTTGTATCTCAAGACTAATGCATCGATTTTCATCAAACTTCAGATTCAGTTAGTATTAGATAAAAATTGACTTTGATTAGTTTTTGGTGTACATCATCCAATAATTGACGCATTTAAGCAGAATTTTTTAAAGATTTTGAAATAGCTATATTTCAGAAATGAGTGTACAGATATTCATCAAACTACAGATTCAGTTAGAAGTTGACATAAGTTCTTGCTGATTAGATTTTGGTGTCAAATCCCTAACCGGTGGCGCTGTTAAGTTGCATGTTTTGAGGAATTGCTAACATGGATAAGACAGAAGAAAGTTTTGGGATTGCCACGTCTGATTAGTTGCTTATTTCTAATGCTGCCTAAATAAAAAAAAGGGGGGGTTCAGTTTAGCTTCGGACGTCACGGGGACATACAGATCTTACGATATTCATTTATAGCGATATTTGCGATATAAGCGCATTTTAAAAGCAAGATATTTGAATAGATTTCGCGGATCTAAAGCAACAAAAACCTCATATATAGCAACAATGGGACATCAGCAACCATTTTGTCACCCGAGTGAGTGATTTCTCGCACAAAAGCGTGCTGGAACAAAAGATCGCGTATTCAAACAAAAGAACTTTTTGATGGGCTTCGATGCCGTTGTCATGGCGACGCGATGACAGCCTAACAAGTAGAGCAATACAATTCGCATGCGAAAATCGCATTGACGACAAGTTATATCATATTGCCATTTTGTTTCTTAGATTAATAAGATGAATCACGAATTTCGAAATCGGGGTAAATATTAAAATATTGCTGCAAAACAGGCAGTTGTCCTGAATCTAATATCTTAAGGCTAGTGCTAAATTCACCTTGAGTTAAATAATTAAAATTCATATAAAAGCACAAATGAATGTACTAAAATTATTTTCAGGTGCATGCATGTGATAAATAGTGTCCACTCTCATCGGTGGTCAATGGCTAATTCCTAAACAGTTAGTCGTAGACATGAAGTTCCAATTACAAAAAAATTTTAAATGAGAAAAAAAAAAAAAAAAAAAATTTAAAAGCGATTTGGATCAATAAAAACACTTCTTTAAAGGTTACGAAATTTAAATTTTTATACAGTCCCCTGTCCTATAAGTTATATTTAGTAATTTTTTTCCTATTACACTTACAAGTAAGACGAAAAAAGTTCCGTTCATATAGTACTAAAATTGACCGAGTTATGAAACTTTAAAAATGCATGACTTATCTTGCATTAAAAACAAATGAGTTCGACCCTGATTTGAGGGATCATATATCAAACACTTAGTTATTCGAAAGACTATTTCATGTGTACCTTTGCTTTGAAATAAGTCTTACAAATATTACGATTGAATTAATTTTTATTAATTTTTAGGTTGTCCAAAACAATTGTATTTTAACATATGTTTTATTTTGAAAAGATTTGCGGCTGTTTCTTTTCATGATAACTTTTAACAAAAAAAAAAAAAAAAAAAAAAAAAAAAAAAAAGTTATTTTTGTTTAACTTCAACAATCGTACGTATGCTTTTTCAGTTCAAAATTTGTACTCGAACTTTAACACATTTACTAATATGCGATGGAAATTAAATTTTACATACTGACGTAAATTCGATGACAAGCAAATATTATTACGATTTTGGTGGTTACATACTTTTCAGGATAATACAAAAGATTCCGTATAGATTACCGCCAAGAAGTTTAAGAAAAAAAAATTAGATTAGATAACAAAAGACGACGACTTTTTGTTTTTTAATTTTTTGTATTTTTTATCACTGAAACCGGAAATTACATTAAATTTTAAGCATCATTTTAGGATTATTCGAAAATCGTACATTTTCCAAGTTAAAAAAAATAACAAAAATCGGATAGTATGAAATAGAGGAGATGGCTGTGTTTTTTAACTTTTGATATTTGATTTTTGTATATTTTTTATCCCTGAATCTCAATATGACCTTCAGTTTTAAGTCTTCACATCATTTTTTCCCCCTTTTTTCCCTTTTTCTTTTTCTTTTCCTTTTTCTTTTCTTTTCTTTTTTTTCCTTTATTTTTTTTCTTTTTTTTTATTTTGTTTTATTTTTTTTTTTTGTAAATTGTATAAGTCAAAGTTAAAATATAGCGGAAATTTATTACTATTAAAAAGACGTAGAACTTTTTTTATTAAATTAAATTTTATTTAATGCAATAATTTATTCAATTTTTTGACTTATACTAAGATTCTGACAGCTAAGTAGCTAAGATGTCAGAAGAGGTGCGAGAGGAAGTTCAATTTTAACTTTGAGTTTTTTTACTTTGAAATTTAACAAGTTAAAGTTTCATAACTCGATCATTTTTAATGTTACATGAACAAAGCTTTTTTTTCTTTTTTTCTTTTTCTTTTTTTTTCTTTTCTTTTTTTTTTTTTTTTTTTTTGTTTTATTTGTTAGTGGAATAGGAAAATGTTACTAAATATAACTTATAGTACCAGAGAACAGTATAAAAATTTAAAGTTCGTAAATTTTTAAGAATTTTTTTTAATGACTCAAATCGCTTTTAAGTTATATTTCTTTACCTCAATTAAAACATGTTTGTAATTGGAACTGAATGTCTATGACTAACGGTTTAGGAATGAGCCATTGGCCACCGTTGATAGCGGAGACCTTGTATGTATACATACAGATAAACGATAATGATAACGCTGAAGAGAATAGGAACATTCCACTACCAAAACCGCGAGAGGTCCAAAAAATCCCTGCCGGCTAGGCCTACAGGCATAAATAGACTTCAAAGTTTTTTCTTCTACAATCTGCCCTCCACCTCCCCTTTTTTATTTATTTTTTATTTATTTATTTATTTATTTATTTTTTTTTTGTACTATAAGACTTAATTCTATTTAAAACTTCTCAATACAAAAGTTGTATGCACAATTAAGAAAATTTATAACAAATTTAAACAGATTGGCGAAGATCTTGCGAATTGAAGAAGTTGTGTTTTTTTCCCGTTCAACCCCCTTCCCTCCTTTTTATTTATTATTTATTTGTAAGAGTTGGTTTGACAATATTGAGAAAATTCATAAATAAATAAATAATAATAATAATAATAAATAAGTGGATTTGATATGTTGTGAATTGTTGAACTTATGATTTTTTTTCCTTAAGACCAAATTTTTTGTTCTTCTTGAGCCTGATATCAAAAATCTACCAAATATAAATTTTTGAGCCTTTTCTAGGAGTAAAAATAACTTTAAATTAATTTGATACATTTATCATAATCAAAAAGTTATATATATATATATTTTTTTTCACAAAAGTCCCCCCTGCCTATTTACACCCTCCTTCGTCCGATTTTGCCTATTAACGATCTTGACCGAAATTTTATTCTCTTTGATTTTATGCATCAGTTTCGAAGAGATTTGTACAAAATTATGGAAGTTATCGTGTTCATAAAAAAGTGATACATTATATATATATAAAGTTTTAAACTGGGGTTAAATTAGGTTCTAAGGGTTATGATAATGATGGCGTAGATCTGAAATTTTTTCAAAAATTCTTACATGGGGGAGAAGGTAAAAGTAATATTCCTTACGAAATCTACCTAAAATTCATAACGGTTGTTTGCGTTTATTACCAATCTAAATGTGATGCAACAGACCAGTCCAATTTCCCTCTGTTGACAAAACTAGAAAATGATGTCGTAGAAAAGATCATTTATTCAAACCCTAATCGCGAGCTCTTGAGTGATGCGGGGATCAAAACTGGAATCGCGTTGGTTTAAGGCCAAAACAGACCTGACCGCTTCTTTCGGTTACTCGTGTTTATTGTGGCCAGGAGGTTTTTTTTTTTTTTTTTTTTTTTTTTTTTTAATTTTTAATGAGTTTTGCAGGAAACGGTCGGTTGTCCGGCAAAAGAGGAATCTTTCCGTCAAGTAGGATGAATCTGCTTACCTCCTGATTCTCTTGTTCACTCCTCTTCGTTCTATTATGAAAAAACCACAAATGGGTCCTATACAAAAGCCATATAGCACCTCTTCCAATAATTATGTTGACGGGGAGAGTATTTCAACGTGCATGCAGCCTTACCCGTAAAGCTCACTTTCCAATTCCCTTCCGTGTTTTCTTTTCTGTATCTTCCCTTTAATAGAAACAAAATGGCGGCATATGAGTTTGTTAAATGAATTAAAAGCTTTAGACACAAATTTACGCCCCAGGGCTTTTGATTGCGAATGCGTTTCAACCGCTATTGTCGGGGTCGAGGTCGGGTCCATTATTGTCCGCCCTGGACACCCTTGTTCTTTTTTATCCTTGTTTTTTTTTTCTTTTGTAGTTGTATAATTGTTCTTTTAGAAAGTAATGTCCTCAATTGGTCGTCTTCTTTTGTGCAAGAGATTCTCTTATTCTAAATGAATGCCTGCATTCGATCAAGGACGCCAAAATATGGCATACCCCGTCAAAGTTCTAATGAAGAACGTGATCGGTCAGAGGTTGTTTGTATTAGTAAGATTAAGGTGTCGCCATCCTTTAAAATATTTTTAAAACAAGATGGAACAAATGTTTTGATTGTTTTTCTGAATGACACACAAGCTGTAAAAATATTTATTCTGATGAAGCAAAAAGAAAAGGTTGTTTTTATGTGTAAATTGTAGCGTAATTTCCCACATTATGAATGTAAATATTAAATTACATATTTGACATTTATTTATGAGAAACCTTATTTTATAGCTACAAATAGCTTGACTTCAATATTAAACGACATTTAATGTTGGTATGAACAAATTCAACTACACTGATAAAACATACACACACATCTTGCACATTTGCAAATAAAACTAAAACATATTGTATTCGTGGCATTTTTTGTATTTTATTAATTCCATTTAAAATATATTTAATGATATAATCCTGTCACTCATTTCATTTATAATAACATAACTTTAATTTGAAACTGAAACGTTTAAAATTCATGGTTTTTATTTATTTTTTAAGCGAATAGAATAAAGAAACAAAACAAAAATAATGATATTTTGAGGCTCCATAATTGCTGAAAAAGAAAAAACGCAAATAAACCTAATTTACCACGGTCTAGATGCGTTTCATTTGGGCGTTGCCATTAAACAATTAACAAATAACCGTGATTTTTGTGGCACATAGGTTACGTAATATATATATAGATTTTTTGCGTCTATTTTGCATTTATCCGAGAGTATTTTCTGAAAAAAAATATTCTGCTGTAACACGGAAACGGATAAAAAGTTCAATTACATAAATTCCTTGATAAGAGCACTTGTCAATATGATACGTTTGCAAATAAAAATAAATTAAAAAATGGGTCATAAAGTAGTCAGTTTTTTTATTTTGAGAGCAGCTTTAAGGGCTTATTTAAATCCAAACTGCTTACTTTCTGATTTATTTTTTAATTCATTTTTTATCTCAAACGCATCAAATTGACAAATTCTCTTATTTAGAAACTACACAATTTGCCGTGATTTTCGAGTTTTTGATAAATGTAGAAAATATTGCCAAAGACGGCGTTTTGAACCGAATTTCTGAAGCGGGAGGTGTGGGAACGAAAGAAATGGTCATGCTGAGAAAGTAATTGTTTATAAATAAAATTCTAATGAATTGAGGGGAAAATGAAATCGCACGGCTTCTTATACGTCTCTTCAAAAATCTCCTCAGCATGTTTTTCCTTTTACAAAATGAGTCAAAAAATGTATATAAAAAATATCGAGCTGTTGAGGGTGAAAAAATATTTTTTCAAATACAACCTTAATATTAAAAATTCTTTTTAGATAATATATGTATTTTAATATTTGTGTAGCATTTATTAAATGTTTCTTGTTAGTAAAAATATTTTATAAAGTAAAATAGATTTGAAATTTTTCCTCTCACATTTTACGCAATATATTTTTCTTTTTATCCTTGTTATATGAACTGATTTCCATTTCACCGATATTTTGCTAAACATATAATACAGTTGAACCTCGTTAGCATGACCCTCAAGGGGAATCAAATTTTGTTCATGTTAAGGGTACACTGTAAAAAAAAAAAAGGTCGATCTACTAAAAAAACTTTAGTGATCCTTGTAATTACTAAAAAATTTTTAGTAATCTTAGTCGGTTACTAGAAAATCTGTAAGAATTACTAGAAAAAAGTTAGCAACGAATAGAGTTAATAGTTTAATATTTTTAATAGCTCTTACTAAAACTCAGTTGGTGTGGCCTTGATAGCATAGTGGTTATAGTAACGGACTCCAGGCTAAAAGGTCCCGAGTTCGAAGCTTGCCACCGCCAAATACACCCCGAATGTCTGTAGTGTCTGGTTAATAAAGGGATTATGAAAATCCTGTCGGAGCAATTAAGAATGTTTAGTGCTGCCATCTATTGTGTTTTTGCCGAAAATCTTCCGCTTCAGAAATCTGGATGCAGCTCGAAGGAAGTTCCTCCGCTTCGGTTGCACGTAATGGTTATTAAAAGTAATTTTGGAGCTATTACTAAAATTTGCTTTGTGGCTCATACTAAAAATTTTTAAGTTAGTTATACAAAAAATTCTTTTGTTCAGTTTACAAAAGAAATGCTTGTTTCATTTGCAAAAAAAAAGTTTGTAATGGTTACTAAAAAATTCTGTGGAATACAAATTTACTAAGAAATTTTTAGTAACCTCTTGAATTTTTTTTTACAGTGTATATTCGAAAAAAAAGCTTTTCCACCTTCAACAGCTCGAAATTTTCCAATACAATTTCAGACGCATTTTTAAAAGTAGAGACATGAAACTTGTTGAGGGAATTTTTGAAGAGATGTGTAAGGTGCCGTGCGATGTCATTTTGAGCTCCAGTCATTAGAGTTTGATTGATAAACAATTACCTTCTCAGTAGGATCTTTTTTTATTCGTTCCCAGATCTCCCGCTTCGGAAAAATCGGTTCAAAATGCCGTTTTTGATTGCTTTTTTTGCAATATTTTCTGCATTTATCAAAGAATGGACCCACACGGCACCTTGTGTACTTTCTAAATAAGACAACTTGCCAGTTTGATGCGTTTGAGAGCAAAAATAAATTTAAAAATAAATCGGAAAATAAGCACTTTGAATCGAAATACACCCTTAACAGTAATTCACGTTATCAGTATCAAATATTTGTATTCGTTTGTATAGGGAACTGTGAAAACGATTCATGCTAAAAGTAATTCATGTTAAGCGTGTTCATGTTAACGAGGTTTGACTGTACAAGGAAGTTACAGCCACAGACGAAAAATTCCAAATTTTCCGTTATTTATGTAACTACTATTTTGAGTAACAAAGCTTTACAACTTTTCTTTTTGTCGTGTTAACGGGATTAGTTAGCTACCTGTATTTAAAAATACTCCTTTAAAGAATTTAAAGCTGAATTATGAAGGTAAATGTATTGAAGTGTTAAATACCTTTTTTTTTCGATCTTACTAATTACGTCACTGTGGGATCTAGGCTTACTCTCTTCACTTGACTTCAACAACATCATTCCATAATGAGTGACAACGGATTGTGGTCGTGTAATTCTTTGCGAACACTACTAAGTCATGCATGCTAGGACCAAGAAGCCAAGCGGTTCGATGCTCACGTGACTTGTTAGCAGCACCCCCACCTGTGTTATGAACCAGAAATATTTTATGCTCTAAATCCATGCCATTTGTAAAAATTAGCTCTGTGAGGATATTGTGGGAGTTTGTTTCTGTTTTAAAATTTTCTTTTTTTTTCCATGGAAAAAGCATAAAAATAATTACAAGTTATTAAAATTTTTAAAACTCATTAAAGAATGTTTTTGTCGTTAATTAGCTCAAGGAAGAGAATACCTTATGTTAAAGTCTTAAATAAACTTGTTAATTGTAAGTCCTTTTTTTATTTAAAGAAATAAAGGACATCCAAGTTTTTAAAAAATATGTGTATATTGTTTTTATTTCATGTAGGGGGAACTGGGGTACATTGATACAGTTTTTTTCTAAGATTTTTTTTGGTGTCAAGAAAGTAGAAAATTCAAGTTTTTTTTCCATGAGGTGACAGCAAAACTTGTGTAGTATGTTATAAAAATGTACAATCATTGTTTTATATAGAATTTTTGCATGTAATTTTAAAAAAATCAAAAAAAGTCATTTGTATCAATGTGCCCCATCCCCGGGGCAGATTGATACGTTTAAGAAAAATGACGACAAAATAATACCAATGCATATTTTTTCATAAAAAATGAGTTAGAAAACCATTTTATATTTATTTATAAAAATTCAAATCAACCACAATTTATTTTTAAGCAATATTAAAGCAATCAAAATTAAATATGTTATGACTTGATGTTCTATCTCTTTCTTGTCTGATTGTTGGCTGTGGTAACTTTGTCATATCTAGCACTTCAACCCCAGCATTACCTTCTTTCTTATGAAAGATGAAAAAATTACCAGGTTTTCTGTTTATAAATAGGTTCATAAACAGAAAATAAAGGATAATTATATTAAAAATTCTGTTTATAATATAAGTCTCATTTTCTGTTCTGCAGTTTGTTTCTCTTACTTAACATTTCTCATGTCGAAAATACTTTTTTCTCTGGAGATTCGATATAAATTCGAGATTTGCCAGAATGCCGTCCTTTTCTTTTATTACTTCTACTAGCACTATATGCTGGGTAAGTTCCTACGTCTTCTGTTTTCAAAAATACTATAAAATGCTCTAATATAAAGAAATTAGAGCTATTTCACTTCAATAAAAACTAATATTAGAAATTTTTCGTGAAAAAAAGGTTGGATTAAGGAGTGTATGGTAAAAAAAATAATAAAAGATAATGAAAATATGAACTATTAAAGGATTTAGGCTGTATCAATGTGCCCCGTCATAAACTGTATCAATGTGCCCCATACAGCGATTTTGAATAAAATGAGTCTCAAATCCAACACTTCACAATATATCTAACAATAAATAATGAGGAACTGATAAAGAGTAGCAGTACTTACCAGGGAGAGTATTCATTTTGGTTGAAAATGCTGGAACAGTTGTAAAATAGCATTTCAATTGTACAACTCAAATTTACTTTTGAACAACAAAAACAATAAATCACCCGTCCCATTTCA
This sequence comes from Maratus speculifer, assembly GCA_964019185.1. Taxonomy (NCBI): domain Eukaryota; kingdom Metazoa; phylum Arthropoda; class Arachnida; order Araneae; family Salticidae; genus Maratus; species Maratus speculifer. The sequence continues at coordinate 247,455,800 of OZ025301.1, read as the reverse complement.
TCAAACTGCTGAATCATTCCAAGATTTTCTGTATGTAGTTGAATACACTAGCAACACCTTTTGGAGCTGTTGTGAAACTTCCTGTAATGACCCTGTGAGCGGTAGAGGGGGTGTATCAATGTGCCCCATGTATCAATGTACCCCAGTTCCCCCTAATTGGCAGAATGTAAAATTATAACCTTAAAAAGAAAAAAAAAAAAAAATCAATCCCTGCATATAGTGTAGCCGAAGTGTGAGAAAATGATCCGCATAGCTTCTTTGCCGAGGGGGGGGGGGGGGGGGAAGGGGTCATTCGTATTTAAAGGCCCACACATAAGCATTAAGCACACGCATATATAGTAAATACACATACAAAATAATCGTTTTTTTCTTGAAAAAATCTTATGATTTGTCATTATTCGCTATTCGTTTCCGCTGTAACAAAATCAGCCAAACCTCATTAGAAAATATATTCTTCCTATTATTAAAAAACAAACATTATTACTATTCTACAGAGTAACAAAAAATAACTCCGATACAAGTTATAGATTACAGTTCCTCAACCCTTGGAAATGAGCGTTTTTTATTAAATTTTTAATACTTTTTCACCAATTTTTCATGACATAAATTTTGGTGTAATTAAATCGAGAATCTGTCCTCTTTAAGGCAAAATTTACAATAAAAAATAACTGATGAGAATAATCAAGGATTCTGAGCACCTAATGCGGCACGTATGCATGCAGGTATCTCGTTCCGAAGGGGTTAATAATCACAGAAATCCAAATCAGATAGCTAATACAATGTGCAGATCTGTAACTTATAGAAAACTGTAAGTTTACGAGATGGCAGCCTTTTGTTTTTATGCAGAATCCTTGAACTGAATTTAAGTGTTGATCCGATTAAAGCCCAGTTCTACTTCAAAATTTTTAATAAACGTTTCTGCTTTTGATCAGGTACGACCAGTTACTATTCATTTTTACCTTTCTGTTGTCTTTCGTAAGTTTCTGGTTCTTGTAAGGTTAGCATATTAGCATAAAGTCCTTCATAATTTTTGGAATTCCTGGCCATATCGTTAAAATTAGAGGATTTTATTTTCGAAGTATTAGGGATTATTACAAACATTAAATAGCCAAACTATGAGGTCTCGCGTATGTTTGACTTGTAAAAGTGGTAAAATTTTTGAAATGAAGTTTCGTTTTATATATTATAACTTTACCATGGTTACTTCATCGTATCTTGTAATTCAAATCGGTTGCGAAGCGTTAGTTAACGCTGATAAAAGACAGACACGGTTACTGCATCTCTAAATTATTAACTTCTATCGTTAATCTTAAAAGTTTTTCAAAATTTACATAAGACAGAGAAAGCATTTGTTTTTCTTCAAAAAATTTTGTAACTCTAGCAAATAATATTTTGTATGTTTTTACCAGTAATGAATGAGAGACACGACATTTTATTCATGATTGCTATTGCTATCGTCTCTCTATTACTAATAACGATGTGATACTGGATATAATGATGATTGAGTAAAAAGAAAGAATAGAGATGAAGTATAGTGGTTGGGGGTGACGTCATATATAATACTAAGAAAATATAATCCTAAGATCCGCTACATTAAACCCAAACACAACCACGTGCTTTCACGAAAAAGGGAGAAAACTTTTAATAATACAGTTTTTAATTCGTGATACTATGAAACGCTACTTTGGAATGCTTAATTATAAGGAAATAATTTTCATTCAGGAAAAAAAAAATCACAACTGAGGTCAAAGAATTCGGTTTCTGTTCCACATTTTGTCTGAGCCGAATGAGGGTATTTAAAATTGAGCGATAACACGTATCTTATTGAAAACCCATTTTATAGTCCAAGAGCCGACAGCACAAAAAGCTAAGGTATCGAGAACAAGGGAAAAAAACTGTAATAGTAATAGGGGAATCTTATGATCCATGTCTGGCGGAAATGAAGTGGTGCATAATCCAAAAACTAATACCACTAGTGTTACTTTACTCGTAGGTCTATCATTGTGTTTGTCCTACAATCAAAGGTTTGAAATGATTGTAGGACAAGTACAATAATAAACCTACGAGTAAACCACTAGTGGTATTAATTTTTGGCATATGTACACTTCACTTCCGGCAGACATGCATCATTAGATTCTCCCACTGCTATACTCTTCTTTAAAATAAAGGTTTTTTTCTTGTGCTCGATACCTCAGGTTGATGTGCTGTCGGCTCTTTGACTATTACGGCATACTGCACCTCCATCTTTCTCTTTCCTCCATGGGATGTAATAATACTATATTACGTTATTCGAGGATAAGATTGTAATTTTTAAAACAGTGGCAGATGATATGCACTAAAATAAAAGTATTGGTCAGATATTTAAATTCGAACTATTTTATGTTAATAACATAAAATTAAGTTAGTAATGACAATAATTTGTGATAACACTTGCAATTTAGCCATCGTAGAATACATTTTCTAAGAAATAGAGTTGAAGAGAGTGCTATTTCGAAGAATGATTTTCTATGATTTTAAAATAGGAATCAATCAAAAAGAATTCCATCAACGTCTACAATTAGTATATAAAAATAAAGCTAACATCTTGGGTCATAATATTCAGATACTTTTGTTTAGATAGAATTTTAAAGAGATCGAAACTTTTTCCAGAATAAAAAACACGTAGGATTTTTTTTTTTTTTTTTTTTTTTTGTCATCTCTATGAATAATCTAAGAGAATGTGTCAACCTTACGAAAAATGTTAATCGATATACCTGCCAAATGATACAGTAGGAAATTAACATTAGCAGGTATATATAAAAATATTCATTAAGAACTGGAAATTCATAAAGAATATTATTCATGAAGAATTAATTATCCCTCATAATTAAAACACCAAAGAGCGGAGAGTCTCGGAATTATTTTTACTACATTATTTTTAAAATCATAACGGGTTATGATACATACATATACACTTTTTTGACGTTCCAAAAATCACTTTCATGAGCCAAGAAAGTGATGTATGGGTCTTTGAATAACCCCAAGAAACGATAGCGTGCAATGAAGAAAGTAATGTACGCTGTGTTCTTCAGAAGTATTAGTGTTACTCAAAGACATAAAGCTAGAGAAACAGAAAACAGTTACACTTTAACTGGTACACCACAAAGTGTCTTCTAGAAATTCTTGAAGAGATGAATGATAGGGGATTCATGTTTCACCATGATTATGCATCTTCTTATTTAGCAAAAATTATATTCTAATTTCCTAAACAGGCAAAGTTAACGTGGTAAAACATTCATTCTATTCTTCTGATCTTGCTATATGTAATTTTTTACTATTTCTAACCTATACAATTATACGTGGGTGTTGTTCTAATTCCGAAGATGAAATTGATGAAGCTGTAAAAGCATGCTTTCCATCTGTACAAGAAATGGGTAGCTTGAACCATTTATGTTCGTATTCTCCATCTTACTTCAACTTACGAAACCTTGATTGAATGTTCAAATAAAATTCTCGATTAAGCTTATTGGACCTGATCTCGGCCGAAGTCCATTGTTCAGTCAGATTAATGATGAGTACCATTTGAGTGTTCAATCCAGGATTTTTAAGTTTAGGCAAATAATGAATGCAAGCATTAATCTTTGGAAAACTCACCTTTAAATGTACATTGATTTTGGAAAGAAGTATTTTGAATTAGTGTGCCTAGGTATGAGTGTGATGATATATGATACTCAGACAGACGCGTTTGTCCAAACTAGACAAACCTAGTCATTTTTTATTCCAAAACTTTGTGATACTTGCATGAAAAAGTTTAATTACACCACTGAGAGCATTAACTAAGCGATACGATAATTCTGCCAAGACATTTGCAGGGGTGTAGTCGTACAAATAACAGAGGATATACGCTCTAAGCAGAGGATATACTCTCAAGGCAGAGGGTAAACCGTAGAGTGTGTATACTATAGTTTCTTGAGAAACAGAGTGCATACGGTGCTCTCCAGAGGGTATAAGGTGTATACCCCAGTATACTCCCCACTACATCCCTGGAAATTTGGCGCCAAGACATTCGCGCTTGTCCAGAGTCGTCTCAAACAATTAAATCTTATAATTTTATAGCCCGTAATGTAGTCGCTTTCGTATCGAGATATGCTACACTGAACACTACTAAAATTTGGTAAATTTTATTTGTACCATGGAAAGTTTTAAAATATTTTATTAGAACTCTGTAAATTAAAACACCATAAAAAAAAAAGAAAAAAAATGGCTTTAACAATTGAAGCGACCACTTTCGCATCAGAAAGTAACATTTTGGTAGTGAAATACACTTTGCTCGACCTCTGATGACAAACTAATGTGATCCAAAACAAAAATTCGTAATTATTGCCACTAATTATCACCAGATTCATTATTAAAAATCCTAATTTATAAGCAGAGTTAATAGTATATTGGGGGAACATGCTATAAAATCAAGCAATGGCGAAATATGTGTAACATACTTAAATCTGAGAAAAACAAAAGTTACAAATTGTTCTTAAAGAAAACTCGTGAAACAACAAATATTTTTAAAATATAAATAGATAGATAGCAAAACAAACTGAAACATTTTAATCAGATAAAATTGAAGGAAGAAAACTAGATTCCTAGCGATAATAGGTGAAGCGATCAATTTCACATAAAAAATAACATTTTGGTAACGAAATACATTTTGCCTAACCCAATATGACAAACTAATGTCATCAAAAACAAAGATTCACAATTATCATTAACAATTATAACCGGATTTATTATTAAAATTCTTAATTTTTAAGCAACATTAATGGTATTGAGAAGGCCAAAATGATCAAGCACTAGAATGTATGCTAACATAATTTAATCTGAGAAGATTGAAAGTTGAAAATTGCTCATATAGAAAACTTTTGGAGCAACAAATAGATTTAAATCATTGTTTATTAGAACTATAAAAATTAGAACACCATTAGATACCAAACGAAACTAAGCAAATTTTTACCAGATAAAAATGAAATGGAAAAACTATTTCTAGCGATAACTGAAGAAACGGCCAATTTTGCATCAGTAAGTAATACTTCGGTATCGAAATACACTTTGTTTAGCTTTATATAACAAACAAATGTCATCATCATCATCAAAAAAAAAAAAAAAAATAAAAAAAAAAAAAAAAAAAAAAGATTCATAAATATTCCCGACCATTATAACCTGATTCATTATTAAAACTCTTAATTTATGAGCAACATTGAGAAACTGGCCATAAGGATCAAGCGTTGCCAAAAATAACCTAACATAATCAGGAAAACACTTTGTTAATGAAATACATTTTGCCTAACCCTATATGAAAAACTAATGTTATGAAAAACTAATGTTATGAAAAACAAAGATGCATAGCTATCACCAACAATTATAACCTGATTCATTATTAAAACTCTTTTAATGTATAAGCAACGTGAATAGCATTGAGAAACAGGCCACAATGATCAAGCGTTGCCAAAATATGCAAACATATTTTTATCTGATAAGAATGAAAGTTGAAAATTGTTCCTATAAAAAATCTGCGAATCAACAAATAGTTTCAAAATATTGTTCATTAGAACTATGTAAATCAGAACACCATTAGATGTGAAAGGAAATTAAACGCACTTTAACCAGATAAAAACGAAAGAAGAAAACTATTCCTAGCGATAACAGGTGAAGCGACCAATTTCGCATCAGAAAGTAACACTTTGGTAACGAGATACGCTTTGAGTGACCCCAGATGACAAAGTAATGTTCTCGTTTCTACGCACGCTTAGATTTTAGAATCTGATCTTTGTTTATCACCACGCAAACATTTACAATAATGAACTACTAAATCAGAAATGGAGTGGGTGAAACACAGCGAAGGATGGAAGGTCACACATTTTTTCTGTCCAGTAACTTTCAGCATTTTACATCATGTAATGTGATATTGCATGTGGTGTCACATACTTATTAGCTTCGAAGAAGTGACAGTTAATACAATTATCGATGGAATGTTTGTTATTCATTCGTTCCTAGATAAATAGATAAAAAAAAAAGCAAGGAAAAAAAAATCTGCGTTAAGCTCAGATTATGAGGCACTATTTAACACATTCAGAATAATGTAACAAAACTGCACCGTTTAAAAAATTAAATATTATATCTCATTGCACCATATGGCAATGTATAACGCGTTTTACATCCGAATTCCAGCTGTTGCCATCTACAGTCGGAATATTATCCGATTTTCTTTTAGCGAAATTTATATTAATTTCGATACATTTGAAATAGCGTAATGTCATTGAATTTTTCTCCAAACGATTCTTCCCCATATACCATAATGTAATCGAATTCTTTTGAATGTCCTTGTAAATGAACCATTAGTCGTACATGCTTCATATGCAATACCAATCATGCTTTTATGACCCTAAATAAGCTTTATCAATTGTATAAAAAGCCGAGTATATTTACGAAAATTAGTGCGTTGAGAGTAGGACAAACGGACAGACAAACTGAATGCATAAGCAGTTTTTAACTTTGTTGGAAGGTGCCAATGATACAAGATGCTTTTATAACAATCGTTTTAACCTCTTCAGACCTGGTGTATCCTTTAGGATACATATAGACCGAAAGGCGACAGCACAGACAATCTCACCTCATCGAGTTCACGGATAAAAATCTGGGATAAGTTAAATTTCGATTCTCACATTAAAACGCAATCGGTCTGCCAAGTCATATCTTGGTGGAAAGCACTTAAAAACCCCATTTAAGCGGTTTAAGAGGCTACTTCACTCAAATGAAAAGATCCGTTCGCTAATGCTAATCCTATGGGAGAAATTTATAAAAATATCTCGGTTGCATTTCAATATTTTTAGATGATTCTTTTTGCATTGGATAACTCAGATTGATCTGAATGGAGGTCGTTTTTTAGTTTTTCGATTTTGGGTGCAGATATTTTTTATGAGGTTGCTTTCGCTTTCCAAACCGGTTCCAAAAATGAAAGCGTCCTTGTAAAAAATAACTGTAAACAAAATGATAAAAGCAACTAACGTCATGCATATACATCGATCTCAGATAGCCAAAGCCAAAAAATCACTTAAAAATATTTAAATGCGACCGAGATATCGCTATAAATTTCTTCCATAGGATTAGCATTAGTGAATGGGTCTTTTCATTTGACTGAAGTAGCCCCTTAAGCGGTTTAACCATACGTTTATCATTGTGCTTTCCTGCACATGGCGGTTTGGGAGCAGGAAAACACATTAGTAAACCTATAAGTCAACCGCTAAAAATCGGATATTTAGGCATTTTCCACCAATATATTACTTGGCAGACTGGTTACGTTTTAATGTGCGAATCGAGATTTAACTAATCTTAGATTTTCATCCGAGAACTAGATGGGGTGATTGTCTGTGCTGCCGCTTCCCAGTCTAATATTTTTATACTTTTTTCTCTCTTTTTTTCGCGCGTATAAATAATGTTAAAAAAAATAGAAATTGGTATGAATGAATCTTAACAGACACTAGAAGTAAATAAAATTGCAGTTTGTTTCTTTTAGATTTTTTTTTTAATGCGAGAAAAGCATCATATAAAAATGGCTTGCAACAGAAATGTACAGAAATGAAATCGTAAATACTTTTACTGTGCGTTAAGATGCTGTCAGGTTCCTAGAAGACATCTGCCCTGAATTAGAAAGGAATAACATTTCCTTATCTGAATATTTTATGTATTGTGGGTTGTGTATCCGTGAAGCTCGAAATACCTTTCTTTCTTTTCTATAATAACGAATGACAGATGTTGACACAGGTGTGCAGATGACGCACTCGTTGATGAATGAAAGTGATGGCCGCGGGGCGTGCCTCAGCTGTCATCTAGCTATTGGAGTGATGTGTAAACAGTAGATGTCATGACTCAAGGTTGGTATGCGGAATTGAACCAATGGAGGAACTCTAAGAGGCCCTACTGGGGGAAGGAAGATCTCTGACAAGGTCAACTCTGGACGGAGAGGTTAGACAGTTCTCGCTTGGTGTTGAGACCGATAGGTCGCTCAGGATTTGTGGTCCTGTTGGATAGGGTATATTTTGAGCGTGGGACAAGGCGTCCCGGTGGATAGTGTTATAGGCCGAGAAGTGAGGCCTAGTACCCTTGTGTATTGAGATTCTGCAGTAATCTCTGATAAAGCGTATCTAACGTGCGTTGAGTGTGAGGAAGAAAGTGTAAGTTGAACGGTACACAACCAACGTTTATTGTAGTTAATTTAATGTTGAACCGGATCATCTATATCCGAGTTGTAATTGTAGATAGTTGTAAATATTGTTTCTTGTGTACATATCTATATCTTAAATAAACTGTTAGTTCAGTTCATTAACAGCGTCAGTGTTATTTTACCCAATCCTCACAGCAGGTGACCGATATCACCCATTAATATCGGTGGTGGCAGCTAAAACTACCTAGGACATTCTTCAAAGTTTTGTGGACTGAGAGGAGCGTCCGACAGATGCCATTTATAGAATCCATTGGTAATTAAAAATTATTAAATATATATTTATTTTATGTTTTTTAATGTTTTTTTCAAAGAATAAAAAAGAATAAAAAAAATCCTAAGAAATTGTGAAAAAACGTACTTTTTGAGTCATTGTCAAATTTTATGTACAAAAAATCAATGATTAATATTACTTAGTTATTATTTTGTTAATATAAATACATAACAGAAATTAAACAAATCGGAAATTGCAAGCCAAGCGAACCAAATGAGGTGCGTTCATACTATAATGAAGTTTTAAAAATATTCAGATCTTGGTGTAATAATATAGAGGACTTCAAATACAGTATAGCAGCCGATATTTTTTGTGTGTTCCTTTTAAGTAGGCGCAGCTGTGAAGCTTTTGAAGCTGTTAAATCACCGTTAGTTAAACTACCGCTAGATATTCCGCAATTCGGGCAAACTAATATTATTCATCAGGAAGTACTTTGCGCAGTAACTGATAATATTAATGAGCAAGTAATTTTACATTCCGAGGTGATTAATGAGTTGTCAGGTGTCAATCTTGAGGAGCCATTGATAGAGTCCGAAGAATTAAAAAGTTCCGAAATTATTATTGATAACCCGAATGAAAAGGAAGATGTAAGTAACGATAGCTGTAATGTTTACGTAATAGACGCGAGATCGCAAAATGTACAAAGTCAGGATCCAGAGAAAACTGAAACGGAGGAAAATAATGAGTCTATTGTTAGTAACTCAGATATGTTTAAGAAATCCCAGTTGGAATGTAAAGAATTAGAGAAAGCCTGGGAATTAGCTAAAAAGGAAAAAGGGGATTATTATATTGTAAACGGATTATTGTATCATAAAGAGAAATTGTTAGGCGAAACTATAGCACAATTAGTAGTACCCAAGGTAAGAAGGGAAGAAATCTTAAAATTAGCGCATTCATCGGTATTTGGAGGGCATCATGTAGCCAAGAAAACGTTGCAAAGAATAAGGTATTCTTTTTATTGGGAGGGAATGGCAAAAGAAGCAAAACAGTTTTGTGAATCATGTGTAGAGTGCCAATTGACTAGAGGGGTTAAAGTAAATGATAGAGCTCCTATTTCCCCAGTGTCGCGGCCGGAACTTCCATTTCAGGTTGTTAATGTTGATTTAATTGGGCCTATTGATCCTAAAAGTTCACAAGGGCATCGGTATATACTGACTTTAATTGATCAGCATACCAGATGGGCGGATGCGATCCCTCTAAAAAGTTTAACTGCTAAAACCGCGTGTGAGGCGTTACTTCAAATATTTATGAGAACAGGAATTCCTAATGTAATTGCCTGCGACAATGGAACCAATTTTACTGCCGACTTAACGAAAGAATTTGAGAAAAGGTTAGGTGCTAGTCCAAGATTTTCGACTCCACAGTATCCACAGTCCAACGGACTTGTGGAACGATTTAATCAGACTCTTAAACGTATGCTACATCATACGATTAGGGAAGAAGGAAAAAAATGGCATGAACAAATACCATTCATATTATGGGCGTATAGGGAAGTCCCAAATTCTACGACGGGAATCGCACCTTTCCAGTTATTATATGGTAGAGCGCCGGAGGATCCGTTATCGATTCTTAAGTCGTCATGGGCAGGAGAAAATAAGGGAGCGCAGTTAGATACTACGCCGATTCATGAGTACTTGGATAAACTTAAGAACCGCTTAGAAAGAGCCGCAAATGAGGCAAAATTGTCGTCTGAGGTTCAACAAAATAGAATGGCGGACCAGTATAATTTAAGGTCAAAAGAAAAAACGTTTGAGGTAGGCGATAAAGTTATACTGTTAATCCCCGATTCGACTAATAAGTTATATTCTAGGTGGCAAGGGCCGGCAACTATTGTAGAAAAACGAAACCAGTATTCGTTTATTGTTGAGTTAGCCGACGGGAGTAGGAAGCATGTGCACCAAAATAAGATAAGAGAATTTATCGCTAAATGTAATATAGTTAATATTGTTTTCGAAGGTGATGAGGAATTTGGAGAAGTTGGGGAAATTCCTATTTTGAACCGGGATCAAGAGATAGAACGGGATATTGAGAGGTTTGAAATAAAAGGGCTATCTAATAGTCAAGTCAAAGATTTAAAGTCCATTTTGAGGGAAAATAAAGAAGTGTTTATGGGTCCTGTACGACCAGCGGAAGTAGGGGAACATCGTATTGATCTGAAACCGGGTGTAGAAAGGAAAAAACCAAAGTTATATAGCGTGCCGGTAGCTTATAAAGAGGAAGTGGATAGGCAGATTCAGGAGTTATTAGAATTAAATCTAATCGAATCGTCGAATGCTGAAATTAGCCATCCAATTGTTTGTGTTGCGAGAAAAGATGCAACTGTCAGAATGTGTATTGATTACAGAGCTTTAAATTCTATAACGCAGGTTCCCACCTTCCCGATGAAAGATTCCCAAGAAATTATGTATACCGCAGGGGCGGCTAAATATTTATCTTCAATAGATTTATTGAGGGGTTATTGGCAAATTAAAATGGCTGAGGATTGTAAACCTCTGACCTCTGACAGCTTTTACGACGCATAACGGAACTTATCAGTGGCGTACAATGCCTTTTGGATTATCAGGGGCTGCTGCTACGTTTCAAAAAGACATGAATGAGGTTCTCCAAGGTCATCGGAGGTATGCAGAAGCATATATTGATGATGTCATCATTTTCTCCGATACCTGGGAAGAGCATTGTGAGCATGTCAGGGCTGTCATTGAAGAGTTGAAAAATAGAAATTTTACGATTAGACTAGACAAATGTAAATTTGGAGAGAAATTGACTAAGTTTTTAGGTCATGTTATTGGGGGGGGGGGGGGAACTCATGCACCTGATGAGGAGAAAATCGGAGCAATAAGGGACTTAGAGACCAAAGACTAAAAAGGAAGTTAGATCAGTTTTGGGATTAATGGGATTCTACCGATCTTATATTCCAAATTATGCTGAGATAGCTATACCTTTGACCGAATTAACCAAAGGAAATGTCAAAAATACTGTACCATGGGATGAAAGGGCAGAAAAAGCATTTAATACTCTTAAAGATGAGTTGTGTAAAGTGACGAGTTTGGCTACACCTATCGTAGGCCGGGAATATCAGCTCCACGCCGATGCTTCCGACCTTGCAGTAGGATGTTGTCTTACTCAAAAAGATGAAAAAGGTCAGTTTAAACCTATAGCTTTTGCCAGTCAGAAATTGTCAGGGGCTCAGCGTGCTTGGACGAGTATAGAGAAAGAGGCTTGGAGTGTTCTCTTCGGGTTGCGGAAGTTTGAAAAGTGGACTTATGGATCTCAAATTGAGGTCATTACCGACCATAATCCATTAAAATTTCTCACGGAAACAACCCCAAGGTCGCCCAAACTCACTAGGTGGGCTCTAGCCTTGCAACGCTGGAACCTGAGCATTTCTCATCGTCCCGGAGTTCAACATTTGAATGCTGATGCAATTTCGAGGCTACAGAGAAAGAGCTGGGAAGAACAACCAGTTACTAGCCCATCAGTATCAATGTCAAAATAGTAGACAACCTTAAAGGATGTCATCACATGTCTAATTTTTTTTTGTGTGTGTGTAAATATTTTTTTTTAAGTTTTGTGTTTATAATAGTAAATTAGCATGTGTATGGTTTATGCAATAGTAGTATTAGTATAAGGTTCAGTAGAGATGTCAGTAGAGAATGTTCAGACACCTGAAAATGCCTATGTAATATTTAGAATGAAGAAATCTGCAAAGAGACTATTGAACTCTTCCGTAATATTATTATATGTTTGGGGAAAATTAGCCCCTAAGAGGCATATTTTCCGCTAAGGTGGGGGGTGTCAGGTTCCTAGAAGACATCTGCCCTGAATTAGAAAGGAATAACATTTCCTTATCTGAATATTTTATGTATTGTGGGTTGTGTATCCGTGAAGCTCGAAATACCTTTCTTTCTTTTCTATAATAACGAATGACAGATGTTGACACAGGTGTGCAGATGACGCACTCGTTGATGAATGAAAGTGATGGCCGCGGGGCGTGCCTCAGCTGTCATCTAGCTATTGGAGTGATGTGTAAACAGTAGATGCCATGACTCAAGGTTGGTATGCGGAATTGAACCAATGGAGGAACTGTAAGAGGCCGTACTGGGGGAAGGAAGATCTCTGACAAGGTCAACTCTGGACGGAGAGGTTAGACAGTTCTCGCTTGGCGTTGAGACCGATAGGTCGCTCAGGATTTGTGGTCCTGTTGGATAGGGTATATTTTGAGCGTGGGACAAGGCTTCCCGGTGGATAGTGTTATAGGCCGAGAAGTGAGGCCTAGTACCCTTGTGTATTGAGATTCTGCAGTAATCTCTGATAAAGCGTATCTAACGTGCGTTGAGTGTGAGGAAGAAAGTGTAAGTTGAACGGTACACAACCAACGTTTATTGTAGTTAATTTAATGTTGAACCGGATCATCTATATCCGAGTTGTAATTGTAGATAGTTGTAAATATTGTTTCTTGTGTACATATCTATATCTTAAATAAACTGTTAGTTCAGTTCATTAACAGCGTCAGTGTTATTTTACCCAATCCTCACAGCAGGTGACCGATATCACCCATTAATATCGGTGGTGGCAGCTAAAACTACCTAGGACATTCTTCAAAGTTTTGTGGACTGAGAGGAGCGTCCGACAGATGCCATTTATAGAATCCATTGGTAATTAAAAATTATTAAATATATATTTATTTTATGTTTTTTAATGTTTTTTTCAAAGAATAAAAAAGAATAAAAAAAATCCTAAGAAATTGTGAAAAAACGTACTTTTTGAGTCATTGTCAAATTTTATGTACAAAAAATCAATGATTAATATTACTTAGTTATTATTTTGTTAATATAAATACATAACAGAAATTAAACAAATCGGAAATTGCAAGCCAAGCGAACCAAATGAGGTGCGTTCATACTATAACGAAGTTTTAAAAATATTCAGATCTTGGTGTAATAATATAGAGGACTTCAAATACAGTATAGCAGCCGATATTTTTTGTGTGTTCTTTTTAAGTAGGCGCCCTAAACAGTGCTCCCCCCCCCCCCATACCATTATGCAATGAAATACTTTTCAGTGGCCCTGTAAATTAATAACAAATATACTTTGCACCACAGATTGCACAGAATATACATTTTAGTTTATACTTCATAGATGCATATCAATTTTATTATGTTCTAAAGAGTATAACAGCATTAAAATGCACTTGAAACTATTTTTCCCCGTTGACCGTAATGCATCGGAACGATTTTGATTGTCCCTGCAATTAAACTATACATGAGATTTTCATGGAATTTGAAATGATTCGACAAAGTTATGCAATAATGATATATTTTAAATTTCAGACGATTCGGTTGGGAAGTTTTTTGCACTTTTATATGCGGACAGAAGGACGGACTGAACGACGACCTAGGTATTTATATACTTAAGAACGCACCTGAAAACCCTTCCAAAATACTTATAAAAATCAGATGGTATATGCTTTCGAGTCCATATTTTTCTGAATTTTTATCCTGCTGTTTTATCTCTCTCTTTCTCTCAAAAAAAGAAAAGAAAATTATTGCCGAAACGTCAGTGAAGGCTTACTTTGGAGACACGAAATTTTTTGGTTTCCGTCTGTCAGTCAGTCAGTCTGTCCGTTCCGCGATAACTAACGCAAAAAACATCCGATTGGCTTGAAATTAAGTGGGTATATTAGTGAGGCACTGGGATGAAGCTGTATAGTTTTTTGTTAGATTTGATTCAATCGTTCCGAAAATATAGAATATTTTATTTTGCGCAATAATGCTTTTCTATGGCAAATCCAATGATTTTCAATTTTTTTTTTCCTTGAGAGAAAATGACACATTTCATTAATGGAATTCAATGATAAATGGATACTGAAATTAACCAGTTAAATTATTCCAATTGTTTTGAAATTTCGTCTATGCATTTGTCAGATTTTTAAAGTTATAACTGCAAATTTTGGAGATTTTTTATAAATGTGTTCCAATAATATAAACTAATTTTGTTTAGAGATTTACTTATTTAAAATGTATTTAATTTTCTTTATTTTCTCTTAATGGTTGCTAAGCAACCATTCATCCTAATCACTATTATATTTTAATGCTATAAATTTGAAAGCGTGGACGAAAATTTAAATGAAGTCAACGTCAAAACTGATGAATTAATTAATGTCTTTTTATCGATAAATATAACATAGCCCAGAAAAGAATATAGGCTATGTTTTATTAATTTTATTCAAATATTTTCCTTAATAATTCAAAATTTCCTTCTTTTTCATACAGAATCAAGAGCGATTTTTTAGATAAAATTTAACCAATTTTACCAGAAATCTACTATGTTATAATAAAAAAACAAAAATAATAAATCATGAAAATTTCAGAATATCCTAACGTAACTAAATTTTTAATTTACCGCTTTTGAAGGCTGAAAACTTCTAATTCTTATTTTATTCTAATAAATGATTACGTACTATGAAAATTTTAAATTAAAGTTTCCAAGAAGTTGAATAATACCCAAAGTGTGTTAAAAAAAAAATATAGATATGTGCAAAGCTGACGTTGAGGCTCCTGATCTGCAGATTTACTAGTTGCCGAAACTTCAGTGAAGGCTTACTTTGGAGACACGAAATGTTTTGGTTTCTGTCTGTCTCTTCCGCGATAACTGCCGCAAAAAACACCCGATTAACTTGAAATTAAGTGTATATGCTCTTGAGATACCTGGATTTAGCTGTATAGTTTTTTGT
Source organism: Maratus speculifer (assembly GCA_964019185.1). Lineage (NCBI taxonomy): Eukaryota > Metazoa > Arthropoda > Arachnida > Araneae > Salticidae > Maratus > Maratus speculifer. The sequence continues at coordinate 247,440,542 of OZ025301.1, read as the reverse complement.
TATCTTTGATTTATTTGTTCGAAAAATACAGGACATTTAATTTTGCACCATAATGTTTTTCTATGGCAATTCAGGCATTTTGAAATTTTTCAGTTGTTGAAAGAAACTGGCTCACTTGCTCAGTGGCATTAAATAACAAATTGGATACTGAAATTTATAAATACGAGGCTGACATTATTCAAATTATTTTGAAATTTTGCCTGTGTATTTGTCAGATTTTTAAAATTATTACTGTAATTTTTGGATAATTATTATAAATGTGTTCCAATAATATAAAACAATTTGTTTTAGAGATTTACTTATTTCAAATGTATTTATTCCATTTTTTCTTTTACTTTTTATAGTTGCCTAGCAACCCTTTATCATAATAATATTAAAAGCATGTATAGTGCGTCAGTGTAATATTTGAATTTTCATGTAAATAAAGATAAATGAAAATATATATATATGAATTAAAAGAAAATTAATATAACTTCATATTGAAAAGAAAATGGAAATTTTCAAGTATCTTTTAATAATAAAAGATATAGGAAGATTGATTTTACGGCACGAAAACAAGCGATTATGACATCATATACCGAAAATAAAACTAATCACTTTGGCGCTTAAATTAAATGGTCTTGGATTATCATATTAATTATTATTTATTTACAGAAATTTATTATCAAAATTTTAAAATTTGTCGTATGCGCGTTAAAATAAAGATTTATTTTTAATATTTAAAATAATAATAATAATAAAGTTGTTAAGCAAGTGGTCGGATAGTAAATTTTAATATGTCCCATATAGATATAAATGCCATTAATTTGCATCGCATAGATATCGATGTCAAAATGACGTCAAGATTATGGGGAAATATAGCACTTATAGTCGTGTCTGGCCTGTTCGTATGTCTGTCTGTATCCGCCTATCTGTCTGTCCGCACATAACTGTGAAAGTAGTATCCAACCAAATGGTTTGAAATTGAAAATATATAATTGTTGCATAATTTTGTCGTGTCATTGCAAATTTTATGAGCATCGGATATGTAGTTTTTTAATTATAAGGACAGTCAAAAGTATTCCGTTACATAACGCCAATGGGAAGAATACCTTCAAATGTATTTTAAACATGTTACACTTTTCGTACATTTTGAAATTGATATGTATCTATGAAGTACATTAAAATAAATATTTTGTACAATGTGCGGTGCAAAGGATATTTGTACTTAAATTACAGGGCCACACAAAAGTATTTCATTGCATAATGGTATACGAGGAAACGTTGTTTGGGGAGTATTTTAATTATATTGAATTATTTAACATTTTATTAAATTACTATACGTTGATGAAGGCAACTACAAGTTACTTTCTGTATAACAGAAAACACATAGTATTTACAAGGACACTCAAAAGATTTCAGATCCGATACTGTGATGCAGTAGTGTATATAATCGATGACTGCTGATGGTTCAATTTTGTTTTGGTATGAGCTTTTAACTAAAATTTTGCATTTAACATTTTATGTATAAATGTTATAATTCATATACAGGGTTACACAAAAGAATTTCTAAGGGATATTGAGTATAAACGGAAATAGCTTAAAAGTTTTTTTTTCTTTTAATTATGCATTTTCGCGTTGAATTACATTTAGTACACTAAGATAGCTTTTTGCAATGTATATAAAATAATACACAAGGCCACGCAAAGAATTGGATACAAGGCCTTCTATGGATGATAATCTCTGGAACAATGATTTCAGTAGATTTAAGTGTGTATAAGTCTTAATTAAGTTACAGATTATAATTAAATAACAGCCAATTAGTTCGTGTGAATGAAAAGTAGGTAAAATACAGGGTTGTATAAAGAGTACTCAAGTACGATTCCATTTATAATTTCTTGAAAGTGAAATTTAAATCTGTCATGCGTTTTTAAAGCATTACAAGAAGTTAAAATTAGTTTGTGAATTATGTTTGTCTGTCCATTTGGTTGTCTGTCTGTCTTTCCGAATTTGCTTTAATATCGTTGGATTGATCTGTAATTGATAAGTTTCATTGAGATTTACTATCCCTGTTCGTTATTGAAAATAAAGTGCGCAAACCTTGTAGTTTATTTTCTGAGACACTTAAAACAGTTTCATTACATTATTGTTCATGGGAAAATATCATAATTTTTCAACTTTGTAGCACCTGTAGTCGTTACCTGGTCCATCCATCTGTTTGTCGGTCTGTTCACATATAATAGCGCAAAAACTATCAAGCTGAATGATTTGAAATTAAATATATAAAATCGTTGTAAAATTTTGTTGTATCATTTCAAAATTTATGAAAATCCAGTCACAACTTAATAAAATTTTTCTCCAATCTATCAAATGCTATCATTTTTAAATAATTCAATCCCATGGTAGATATTGATTCCAGGTTGCTATGGTGATTATACCCCAATTAAGAAGTAGAAATATTATCCGTATAACGTATATCATAACTGTATAACTGAATTTAATATATAAAATCGTTATAAATTTTGTATCCATACATTTTTGCATAGGAGTGCAGCAACTCTTACACCTAGATCTGAATATATTTTAAACTTCGTTATAGTAAAGAACGAACCTTATTTTATAGGTTTGACGCGCAATTTTTGACTTGCTTATTCATTTATAAATTTATGTAATTTGAATACTTTCGATTGCTGTTTGTATAAAGTTAAATTATACTCAAAGTGTGGTAAAAAGCACACTGAAAAAAAAAATTCAATTGGTTACTAAAATTTTTTTAGTAAATTTGTATTCCACAGAATTTTTTAGTAATATTACAAACTTTTTTTTTGCAAGTGAAATAAACATTTCTTTTGTAAACTGAACAAAAGAATTTTTTGTATAACTAACTTAAAAATTTTTAGTATGAGCCACTAAGCAAATTTTAGTAATAGCTCCAAAATTATTTTTAATAACCATTACGTGCACCCGAAGGGCAGGAGGTTCCTTCGAGCTGCATCCAGACTTCTGAAGCGGAAGATTTTCGGCAAAACTGCAACAGATGGCAGCACCAAACACTGCTAACTGCTCCGACAGGATTTTCATAATCCCTTTACTAACGAGTACTCACACTACATACATTCGGGGCGTACTTGGAGGCGACCAGAATCGAACCCGGGACCTTTTAGTCTGGAGCCCGTTACTATAACAACTATGCTATCAAGGCCACAGCAAGTGTGTTTTAGTAATAGTTATTAAAAATATAAAACTATTAACTCTCTTCGTTGCTAACTTTTTTCTAGTAATTCTTACAGATTTTCTTGTAACCGACTAAGAATACTAAAAATTTTTTAGTAATTACAAGGATCACTAAAGTTTTTTTAGTAGATCGACCCTTTTTTTTTTACAGTGCAGTCATTAGAAGATCTGACGTTGAAGCTCCTGATCTACAGATTTACTAGTAAATTTGAAATGGTAAATTTGTGGGTTGATAAATCTTTGCATCTTTTGTCTTGTTACTCCCCTTCCCTTCCTACTAAATTATTTGATGAAACATTTATTTACATGCTTTTGCAAATTTCTTAAGGGGACAGTGGACCTTTATTTGCGCAAAATCATCTATAGCAAAATCGTCAGAAAAAAGGTCTATTTCTGAGGTATAATAGTACCTAAACAGTTTTTCTTATTAAAATATCATTTATGAAGGTTTTAAGGAGTAAATAAAAAATGATAAATGTATTTATATACTTTAAATCTGTTTTTCTCAAAACTAATTTTTCAGCGTTTTTAGTTTTTTGAATTGCTCCTTGCGTCTTAATTTTTGATCAATATTTATAAAATTGATAAGGAAGTATCCTGATAGTATTTAAAAAGAAATTATGTAAGCTTTTTAAAATTCGTCTTCATTAAGATAGTCAAATTTTATTTTTTACTTATTAAAAGGCAAAATTTTGATGAAAATCGATAAGGAATTTAGAAAAAAATCTGTAAATTATTAACTATTTAAGAGATTTAAAAAATCTTACACAAATTTGTTTATAATAGAGTTTTAAGTGATAAAAATGCAAAAGCAAGAAAATATTTAAAAAATTAAGACACGGGGAGCATTTTGAAATTTCGTTTAAAAATTTAAATTTTTGCAAAAAAATTACAAATTTTAATAAGGTTGGAAAATTTTTGAAGGTATTCTATATGTTGTTGGTGAAATGTATATATGCACAAAATTTCATATTGCTATGATAAAAATGAATAAAATAAAATTTTAACGTCCACCGTCCCCTTAAATGCTTTACCACGATCTTTAGGACTTCACAAACACATGCAAAAATAAGATTGAGATGCAAAAACTTTGATTAGCTCAATTTTTTTCACTAATGATCAGTTCGCGTGATTCTCGTTTGGACAGTATTCGGTCCACTTATCAAACTGCTATGTGTGAACAACGAAGTCAACTTCTTGGACAATGTTCATAACACATAAACCTGTTATTTCACTGTTTTATTTTATGATTTACAGTACCTATTCGTGTAATTACTCCTTGTGCTCATCCACCGCTGAAAATGAACTTATTTTGACGAGTATCATGATATAAAACTAGTCTTTTGTGGGCACCTTAATACTTACCCTTCATGGATATACATAATAGAAAATAAAAAAATAAAACATGCAAACTATTTCTAAAAAATGCAAACTATTTGTAAAATGCATTGCAATTCCAAAATAAAAATCAAACTAATATTTAAACATTTTTTAGAGCAGAGTGAAGCTTGGTGAAGCAGAGCTACACTGAAACGCAAGCCCAGAGGCCGATTAACAATTAACCGGAATCGCTAAATTGTTCCACATTACTGGTATCTTGGGTCCAAATGGACTCTTTAATTAAAATCCAAGTTACTTTCTAATATATATGAAACTACCCCTTAGATGGGTTATAAGTGCATTGAAAAAAGTTTCACGTACTATATAAAGTACGAAATTAAATGGTTTTTTTGTCGTTGTCCGGTCAAAATGGACCCATGATTCCGGTTAAGGGTTAAGGTTGTAAGGGGCCCAATGCTCAGCACCTTTCTAGGCGCCCCCTCGCATCAAAATATTAGATACACATTACACCCCCCCCCCCCCATATTGGAATGGTATCATTACATTACCATATGCTGGCAGTGGCGTAGGAACTTTGTACAAACAGGGGGAGCCGGGGCCAGTGATGTAGTCTTAAAAAAACCAAAGAGGATACTCTTTAAGCAGAAGATATACTCTCAAGATACAGGGTATATCTTAGAGTGTATATACTGTAGCCTTCATGTGACACAGCGGGTATATGATGTTCTTTAAAAATTCCAGAAGGTATACAGCGTATACCCCGTATACCCTCCACCACACCCCTGGCTAGTGCATATAGACGCTATTCTCCCTTTTGGTTCGAGGCCATAAAAACCTCCATTTTACCCTGTGGCGTATATAGACCTATCATTTCAGAGGGAACTGAGATTTAGTAAAAATTTCAAAGAGGGAATCACAAGAAATGGTAAAAATTCCTCTTTAAACAACTTTTTATAAAAGCAGATAACACATATCATAACATGTAACACATTATACAATCAAACCTGCTAAGATGGAATAGAATGCGCCTGCGAAATTTTCGGTTTAGGCAAATTTCCATCTTAACAAATATAATTCCATGGTTATACCACATTTTTAAAATGGGATACTGGAAATTACTCAAATGTACCTCAATAAATATTAAATAAAACCAAAGTAAACAGCAAATTTAAAATTATTTAAGAACGTTCTCACTGTACGCCCCCCCCCCTCCTGTTTACACACACACACCTCCTTCAACACATTCCAGAGGACTCATTTTGGTGTATACCTTCACGACATTTTGTAGTACTTGAGTACTGAATAACGTTTTTAAATAGATTTCGTATGAAATACTACCTATTGCGGTCGCTCCTATGTTAGAATTTATGAAAATGTTTCGCAGATCTATACCGATCATAACCCCTAGATCCCAAAACTACCATCAGTAAAAAAGTTTATCTATCTGTCAATATCACTTTTTTTATGGACTCGACAACTTCTATAATTCTGCTCAAATATCTTCCAAACTGATATATACATTCAAGGGGCATAAAATCTCAGTAAAGTTCGTTTTCTGGCAGCATCGGACCAAGGGTCAGAAATAGGGAGGGGTTTTGTAAAAAAAGAAAAAACCCACAACTTCTTAGTTATAATAGATATCAAATCAGTTTAAAGTTTATATTACTAATAAAAATGGGCCAAAAGTTTATGCATGACAGATTTTTGATAAAATTAAAATTGGGCTCAAAGGGAGAAAAAATCGGGTTTTTGAGAGAGAAAAATTCATAACTTCGTCAAATTTCAAGATATCAAATCCATTTAAATTTACTATATTTTTTTTAATATTATCTAAAACTTTTGTATTTACAAGTTTCTGATAGAAGCAACTCTTATTGCACAAAAAAAAAAAAAAAAAAAATTAATTAAAATAAGAACGAAAACAAAAAGAGGGGTGAAAGAAGAAAAAAATCCATAACGTTCTCAATTCTTAAGTTATCAAATCCAATTAAATGTACTATACATTTCTCAATAATATCTACAACTTTTATACTGAAAAGTTTTTGATACGACCAATTTCTATAGAAAAAATAAATTAAGCAAAATAAAAGTTGAAGGAGAAATCTCAAATCCAGACTGCTTATATTCTGATTCATTTTACTCTCAAACCCATCCAATTAGCAGGTTCTCTTATAGTAACTATATAGTGTGACGTATTGGTCAGTTTTTTAATAAAGGCAGAATATATTTTTTAAAATGCTGTCAAATTGGACATTTTGGACAGAATTTCCCGAAGCGATCGTGAATGAAGAATTGAGGATATATTGAAATAACAAATTGCTTATTTTCTAACTCATTTGTAAATTCATTTTTGCTCTCAAACGCATTCAATTGACAGTTTCGGCTGTGTAGAAACTATATAATATGCCGTATTGGTCGATTTTTTCATAAAGTCAGAATATATTTTTAAAAATGCTGCCAAAGTGGGCATTTGAGTCTTATTTCGCTTAAGATGATTCTGATAAAACCAATACCTGCAGAAAAATGAAATTAACAACTCTTCAAAAGCGGACAAATAAAATTGTTTAACTGGGTTTATCTGTAATGATATTTTATTTTTTATTGTTGAAAGGAGCTCTTAACCTCGAAATCTACCTCCGCCTATAGGTCAAGCCGACAGGGATGTTTATTTTCTCATAAATGGGATACATTTGGAATCCTCGATGATGACTTTTCCGAGGCATACCAATCAACTGACTGACAAATTTAATAGGATTTTCTAAATTCTTCTTTATGATAAATTTCTGGTTGACTTAAAACTTTTTGTATATCCGAGATTCAGAATCACTCAATTAGACTTATAATTCATTTTTAATCTAAAGGAAGTGTATTTCTAATCAAAACGTCATACAGCCATGGAATAATCTTTTTGTCAATATTTTGTAATACTATGGAAATAATATAACTGTACTATAACTGTACTACAGCAAGCTGAATAACAACTTTATAACGTATTAAGATTTACCTAAAAAAATAATAAAAATAAAGGTTCAAGGCTTCATATTTTATACTGAGAAGATGTCTCGTACATAAATAGTTTCGCATTTGCTTCCAGTTAATAATCCATAAACAAATAAACCCTATTGTCTCTTTCGGTTCGAAATTTTAACAATTGTGATATCTCAGGAATACAGTCTAAGGTGGAAACGGGTATTATTTCGTTCATAATTTCATTCATTTCGGAGGATTATTTCATACTGCTGCACTTTTCACAAACAGCAGTATAAAATAAAGCATATCAAAATATCACTAACTCTTTAATCCAATTAAGATAATTTTTATTAGATACACTTGATGTACAAAAACTTAATTTATAGATGTGATTCCGAATAAAATATTCAAATTTAAGGCTTCACCCACTCCCATTTACCAAAAGTTAAAGTTCTTTCGGTTATTTTGCTTGCAAATTCTTTACAATTATCTTCTATTAATAAATTTTAAAGACCTCCTCATTATAAAATATGCAGTAGCATCAAATGGAATTTCTGTTGACAATTGTACTTCAGAGGTTTGTTTGAAGCCGCTGATGAGCACTGAAAGATCTCTCACAAGGAAGGTCTCCATACGGGCATACTCAGAAAAATCTGAAAAAATTACAGAATGTTTGTCAGGTTCCTAGAAGACATCTGCCCTGAATTAGAAAGGAATAACATTTCCTTATCTGAATATTTTATGTATTGTGGGTTGTGTATCCGTGAAGCTCGAAATACCTTTCTTTCTTTTCTATAATAACGAATGACAGATGTTGACACAGGTGTGCAGATGACGCACTCGTTGATGAATGAAAGTGATGGCCGCGGGGCGTGCCTCAGCTGTCATCTAGCTATTGGAGTGATGTGTAAACAGGAGATGTCATGACTCAAGGTTGGAGTGCGGGATTGAACCAATGGATGAGCTCTAAGGAGTCCTGCATGGGGGAAGGAAGATCTCTGAAGGTCAACTCTGGACTGAGAGGTTGGAGAGAGTTCTCGCTTGGCGTTGAGACCGATAGGTCGCTCAGGATTTGTGGTCCTGTTGGATAGTGTATATTTTGAGTGTGGGACAAGGCGTCCCGGTGGATAGTGTTATAGGCCGAGAAGTGAGGCCTAGTACCCTTGTGTATTGAGATTCTGCAGTAATCTCTGATAAAGCGTATCCAACGTGCGTTGAGTGTGAGGAAGAAAGTGTAAGTTGAACGGTACACAACCAACGTTTATTGTAGTTAATTTAATGTCGAACCGGATCATCTATATCCGAGTTGTAATTGTAAATAGTTGTAAATATTATTTCTTGTGTACATATCTATATCTTAAATAAACTGTTAGTTCAGTTCATTAACAGTGTCAGTGTTAGTTTACCCAATCCTCACAGCAGGTGACCGATATCACCCATTAATATCGGTGGTGGCAGCTAAAACTACCTAGGACATTCTTCAAAGTTTTGTGGACTGAGAGGAGCGTCCGACAAATTGTTGGCAGCGTCGGGATAGAATCGCCTGAAACCAGTGACCAGCGAGCCGTGTTGCAGTCTGTTAATGCCAGAGTATCCAGTGGAATTCTTGTGTGGTCGTGCCATATCGTCGAGTATGTGCTAAAGCATCGTGCCGGATCGTCGATTGTATGCTAAAGTGTCGTGCCGTATCGTCGAATGTGTGTAAAGTGTCGTGCCGTAGCGTCGAATGTGTGTAAAGTGTTGTGCCGTATCGTCGAGTATGTGCTAAAGTATCGTGCCGGATCGTCGAGTGTGTGATAAAGTATCGTGCCATATCGTCTAGTGTAGACTAAAGTGTTGTGCGTATCTTTATTAGAAAGAACTAAACTGAACTGTGTTGTGCCTGATTATCGCTACATCGTGGAGCTATCTGTGAATAGAAGAGTACCCCACCAAATAAAGTATAAGGTAAGGTGTTTTGATCATTCATTTCTTCTGATATCTCGAACCAAATTGTATTGTTGTATAATTAATAGTAATTTAAGTAAATTGTCTATGTAATTTATGTGCAATGAAATAATTGTGTTCAGATAGGTGTAAAGAATTAGTAACCATATTGCTATTGTTTTAAAGAAAGGTCATAATAATTTGAGATGATAATGATATGCTATTTATAATGATATTAGTGAACTAAATTAATGCATTAAATCTAAATTATTGTTAAAGTAATTGTTAAATGAAGCAATACTGTTTAAATTTTAAGAGTTGCATTATCAAAATTCTAAGCAAATGAAAATTTTAATTGGCCAATACTAGTGAGGAAAAAAAAAAAAAAAAAAAGACTCAAAAGAGAGCCATAGTGAAAAAAAAAAGGCTCAAAAGAGAGCCATAGTGAGTAAAAATAAAAGTAAAGATTTTCGGTATATTTGTTTTAAGTGTGAGAACCAATATTGAATTCGGAAATATTTTAGTGAGGATAATTGTAGAAATTTATGTATGCATGTGTTTCAATTTTTCTTTATGTGGATTTTTTGATTGACATCAATACTTCTATTCAATTTCAACGTATCAATATTATTATATAAATTGTATGTTGTTATCTAAGTGTATATATTGGAATCTATATTGCATAGCAGTCAAATCGAATTATTGTTTTACTTTTTTGTTTTATTGGAAGTAAATTGTGTGATATCAATGGTTGAGAAAAATTAGAGTATTCAGTAGGTTAATTAGAAATGAAATGCATGGATTATCGGAAATGGTATTAATTAGTATAATAAGTGGAGAAATATCTGTACTAAGTTAGAAATTTAGGAAATATTAATTTGGTAGGTTTAACTATTCTTGTGGGGTGGTTATAACAATCGGTGAAGGTATGGCTTTCTTATTGAAACTAAAAAAGGTTGATCTTCAGGTGATAGCTGAAGAATTGGGTGTTGAATTCGCGGAAGATGATACCAGAATTCAGCTTAAGAAAAAGATAATGGACAGTGATGAGTATGACGAGGGGGTTATTAAGGAATTATCTGACGCTATTGTTGCAGAACGATTAGAACAAGAAAAATTAGAGCGCGAAAGGTTAGAAAAACAGGAAAAGTTAGAACGCGAAAAGTTAGAAAAACAGGAAAGGTTAGAGCGTGAAGAAAAACAGGAAAAATTAGAACGGGAAAAGTTAGAACTCGAAAAGTTAGAAAAACAGGAAAAGTTAGAAATGGAGAAATTGAGGATGGGACATGAATTAGAAATGGAAAGGCTCAGAGTTCAAGGTTCAGCAAATAACTCTAATGGATCTAGGGAATCTAGTAATGAAAGTAACATCGAAAAATTGATCAAAAGTGTTAAAACTCTATCTATCAAAGTAACAGAAGGGACTGAGGGATGGAATTTATTTTTCAACAGTTTAGAAAGGGCATTCCAAACTAAAAATGTACCGGAAAACCAGCAGGCCGAAATTCTACTAAATATGTTAGGAGATAAGGCGGATAATTTGTTAATTTATACCACTAAGGAACAAATGGAGAATTATGAGGAATTAAAGGAGTTAGTCCTAAGGGAACATGAGCCAACCCCGAAGGCATGTTTAGAAAATTTCCGGAAAGCTAGGAGAAATCCGAACGAAACCCATGTATTATTTGTATCGCGTTTAATAGCTACGTGGGAAAATTATTGTAAAATTAGAGGTGCGGACACTTATGAAAAGGTCAACCAGCTAATAGTTACTGATAAGCTAATGAGTACGCTAGATGAGGATACTGCAGCATATATTAGTTTAACTCACCAGGGTAAATGGTTAGAAGCTCCTAAAATTGCTAGAGAATGTGACCATTATTTTGACCATAAAAATAAATCTTATGCAGTTACGTATAAAAGTTTTAAAGGTAAAGATAAGTACGTAAACAATGAAAAAATGAGACTGAGGGAGGATAATAAATTTAGGGGTAGTTGGAGGCAAAATGGTAGTAATGAGTGTAATTCTTTTCCGGATAGGAAAACAGAGTTTAAGAAGACGAATGATCCTTCAGGGCCTAAATGTTTTAAGTGTGGTTTGAGAGGTCTTTACCAACGTTTTTGTAATAAAGTGGGTAATGAGGGAACTAATAATGGCAATAAAGGGCGAGACCAGAAAGCAGGTGTTCATAAGATTATGGTGAAAGAAAATCAAGAGTTACCTAATGGGGCTATTGTGGCTAGAATATCGGCAAAGGCCGAGCAGAAAACTAATGTTATTGGTGAGAAATTAAATAAACTTGAGAAAATTGAAGTTAGTGTTAATGGGCAAAAAGCAAAGGGATTGGTTGATTCTGGATGTGAGATTAGTGTTGTTCATAAAGATTTAGTACCGGAAGAGAAATTAAAGGGAGCGGGTAGTATTTATTTACAAGGGTTATTTGGTGAAGCTGTTAAATCACCGTTAGTTAAACTACCGCTAGCTATTCCGCAATTCGGGCAAACTAATATTATTCATCAGGAAGTACTTTGCGCAGTAACTGATAATATTAATGAGCAAGTAATTTTACATCCCGAGGTGATTAATGAGTTGTCAGGTGTCAATCTTGAGGAGCCATTGATAGAGTCCGAAGAATTAAAAAGTTCCGAAATTATTATTGATAACTCGAATGAAAAGGAAGATGTAAGTAACGATAGCTGTAATGTTTACGTAATAGACGCGAGATCGCAAAATGTACAAAGTCAGGATCCAGAAAAAACTGAAACGGAGGAAAATAATGAATCTATTGTTAGTAACTCAGATATGTTTAAGAAATCCCAGTTGGAATGTAAAGAATTAGAGAAAGCTTGGGAATTAGCTAAAAAGGAAAAAGGGGATTATTACATTGTAAATGGATTATTGTATCATAAAGAGAAATTGTTAGGCGAAACTATAGCGCAATTAGTAGTACCCAAGGTAAGAAGGGAAGAAATCTTAAAATTAGCGCATTCATCGGTATTTGGAGGGCATCATGCAGCCAAGAAAACGTTGCAGAGAATAAGGTATTCTTTTTATTGGGAGGGAATGGCAAAAGAAGCTAAACAGTTTTGTGAATCATGTTTAGAGTGCCAATTGACTAGAGGGGTTAAAGTAAATGATAGAGCTCCTATTTCCCCAGTGTCGCGGCCGGAACTTCCATTTCAGGTTGTTAATGTTGATTTAATTGGGCCTATTGATCCTAAAAGTTCACAAGGGCATCGGTATATACTGACTTTAATTGATCAGCATACCAGATGGGCGGATGCGATCCCTCTAAAAAGTTTAACTGCTAAAACCGCGTGTGAGGCGTTACTTCAAATATTTATGACAACAGGAATTCCTAATGTAATTGCCTGCGACAATGGAACCAATTTTACTGCCGACTTAACGAAAGAATTTGAGAAAAGGTTAGGTGCTAGTGCAAGACATTTCGACTCCACAGTATCCACAGTCCAACGGACTTGTGGCACGATTTAATCAGACTCTTAAACGTATGCTACATCATACGATTAGGGAAGAAGGAAAAAAATGGCATGAACAAATACCATTTATATTATGGGCGTATAGGGAAGTCCCAAATTCTACGACGGGAATCGCACCTTTCCAGTTATTATATGGTAGAGCGCCGGAGGGTCCGTTATCGATTCTTAAGTCGTCATGGGCAGGAGAAAATAAGGGAGAGCAGTTAGATACTACGCCGATTCATGAGTACTTGGATAAACTTAAGAACCGCTTAGAAAGAGACGCAAATGAGGCAAAATTGTCGTCTGAGGTTCAACAAAATAGAATGGCGTATCATTATAATTTAAGGTCAAAAGAAAAAACGTTTGAGGTAGGCGATAAAGTTATACTGTTAATCCCCGATTCGACTAATAAGTTATATTCTAGGTGGCAAGGGCCGGCAACTATTGTAGAAAAACGAAACCAGCATTCGTTTATTGTTGAGTTAGCCGACGGGAGTAGGAAGCATGTGCACCAAAATAAGATAAGAGAATTTATCGCTAAATGTAATATAGTTAATATTGTTTTCGAAGGTGATGAGGAATTTGGAGAAGTTGGGGAAATTCCTATTTTGAACCGGGATCAAGAGATAGAACGGGATATTGAGAGGTTTGAAATAAAAGGGCTATCTAATAGTCAAGTCAAAGATTTAAAGTCCATTTTGAGGGAAAATAAAGAAGTGTTTATGGGTCCTGTACGACCAGCGGAAGTAGGGGAGCATCGTATTGATCTGAAACCGGGTGTAGAAAGGAAAAAACCAAAGTTATATAGCGTGCCGGTAGCTTATAAAGAGGAAGTGGATAGGCAGATTCAGGAGTTATTAGAATTAAATCTAATCGAACCGTCGAATGCTGAAATTAGCCATCCAATTGTTTGCGTTGCGAAAAAAGATGCAACTGTCAGAATGTGTATTGATTACAGAGCTTTAAATTCTGTAACGCAGGTTCCCACCTTCCCGATGAAAGATTCCCAAGAAATTATGTATACCGCAGGGGCGGCTAAATATTTATCTTCAATAGATTTATTGAGGGGTTATTGGCAAATTAAAATGGCTGAGGATTGTAAACCTTTGACAGCTTTTACGACGCATAACGGAACTTATCAGTGGCGTACAATGCCTTTTGGATTATCAGGGGCTGCTGCTACGTTTCAAAAAGACATGAATGAGGTTCTCCAAGGTCATCGGAGGTATGCAGAAGCATATATTGATGATGTCATCATTTTCTCCGATACCTGGGAAGAGCATTGTGAGCATGTCAGGACTGTCATTGAAGAGTTGAAAAATAGAAATTTTACGATTAGACTAGACAAATGTAAATTTGGAGAGAAATTGACTAAGTTTTTAGGTCATGTTATTGGGGGTGGAACTCATGCACCTGATGAGGAGAAAATCGGAGCAATAAGGGACTTAAAGAGACCAAAGACTAAAAAGGAAGTTAGATCAGTTTTGGGATTAATGGGATTCTACCGATCTTATATTCCAAATTATGCTGAGATAGCTATACCTTTAACCGAATTAACCAAAGGAAATGTCAAAAATACTGTACCATGGGATGAAAGGGCAGAAAAAGCATTTAATACTCTTAAAGGTGAGTTGTGTAAAGTGACGAGTTTGGCTACACCTATCGTAGGCCGGGAATATCAGCTTCACGCCGATGCTTCCGACCTTGCAGTAGGATGTTGTCTTACTCAAAAAGATGAAAAAGGTCAGTTTAAACCTATAGCTTTTGCCAGTCAGAAATTGTCAGGGGCTCAGCGTGTTTGGCCGAGTATAGAGAAAGAGGCTTGGAGTGTTCTCTTCGGGTTGCGGAAGTTTGAAAAGTGGACTTATGGATCTCAAATTGAGGTCATTACCGATCATAATCCATTAAAATTTCTCACGGAAACAACCCCAAGGTCGCCCAAACTCACTAGGTGGGCTCTAGCCTTGCAACGCTGGAACCTGAGCATTTCTCATCGTCCCGGAGTTCAACATTTGAATGCTGATGCAATTTCGAGGCTACAGAGAAAGAGCTGGGAAGAACAACCAGTTACTAGCCCATCAGTGTCAATGTCAAAATAGTAGACAACCTTAAAGGATGTCATCACATGTCTAATTTTTTTTTGTGTGTGTGTAAATATTTTTTTTTAAGTTTTGTGTTTATAATAGTAAATTAGCATGTGTATTGTTTATGCAATAGTAGTATCAGTATAAGGTTCAGTAGAGATGTCAGTAGAGAATGTTCAGACACCTGAAAATGCCTATGTAATATTTAGAATGAAGAAATCTGCAAAGAGACTATTGAACTCTTCCGTAATATTATTATATGTTTGGGGAAAATTAGCCCCTAAGAGGCATATTTTCCGCTAAGGTGGGGGGTGTCAGGTTCCTAGAAGACATCTGCCCTGAATTAGAAAGGAATAACATTTCCTTATCTGAATATTTTATGTATTGTGGGTTGTGTATTCGTGAAGCTCGAAATACCTTTCTTTCTTTTCTATAATAACGAATGACAGATGTTGACACAGGTGTGCAGATGACGCACTCGTTGATGAATGAAAGTGATGGCCGCGGGGCGTGCCTCAGCTGTCATCTAGCTATTGGAGTGATGTGTAAACAGGAGATGTCATGACTCAAGGTTGGAGTGCGGGATTGAACAAATGGTTGAGCTCTAAGGAGTCCTGCATGGGGGAAGGAAGATCTCTGACAAGGTCAACTCTGGACGGAGAGGTTAGACAGTTCTCGCTTGGCGTTGAGACCGATAGGTCGCTCAGGATTTGTGGTCCTGTTGGATAGGGTATATTTTGAGCGTGGGACAAGGCTTCCCGGTGGATAGTGTTATAGGCCGAGAAGTGAGGCCTAGTACCCTTGTGTATTGAGATTCTGCAGTAATCTCTGATAAAGCGCATCTAACGTGCGTTGAGTGTGAGGAAGAAAGTGTAAGTTGAACGGTACACAACCAACGTTTATTGTAGTTAATTTAATGTTGAACCGGATCATCTATATCCGAGTTGTAATTGTAGATAGTTGTAAATATTGTTTCTTGTGTACATATCTATATCTTAAATAAACTGTTAGTTCAGTTCATTAACAGTGTCAGTGTTAGTTTACCCAATCCTCACAGCAGGTGACCGATATCACCCATTAATAGCGGTGGTGGCAGCTAAAACTACCTAGGACATTCTTCAAAGTTTTGTGGACTGAGAGGAGCGTCCGACAATGTTCTTCTCATGTAGTTATATATGTTTATAAAAAAAAAATTCGACGGAACCTCCTTATAACGTCCGTAAAAAAATAATTAAAATTTCGTTTATTTGGCGATTTATCTCCGGTTGGCGAAAAAACGAAATTTTGAAAAAATACGGTTTTACGCTTCGAATACTTTTTAAAGAAAAAACTTTCTATGTTCAATTTATTTAAATAAGTTTAGTTTAAGTAATTTTAGTTTTGCATTTTTACTTTACTTTAAGTGTAATTTTGTCATATACGTTTATATGTACTTATAACAAAATGAAATTAATATATTTTATCATTTAAAACACAATTTAAATTGATTAAAATTGTTCCAAATTGAAAAATACACTGTTACAAATTTGCTGCATTTTGTTGCAACGCACTCCCTTGCTTGTATAGAAAACGGTTACTTGGCCGTGAAATGGAACTATCTCATTGGTTGGAATAGAGATATTATATACAAGCGGTGGAGTGCGTTGCAACGAAATGCAGCAGATTTTTAACAGTGTATGACATGGTCAATTCACCGTGCTATGGAGCATTCTCATTGGTCAGAAGAGAGATATTCTATAAAAGTAGTGGAGTGACGTTGCAGTAAATGCTGCAGATTTCTAACAGTGAAGTCAATTAAAATCAATTTTCAGATTTATTAAAATCGTCTGCTTTTGGCGAGGAAATTCACTGTTCGCCAAATCCCGCGTCGCTTTCAGCTTTTCACGCCAATTATTCCAAAATCTTTTATTTTTTTTACATATCTAATAATGTAATTTCGCCGCTAATTTTCACTGATCCTTTATTACCTACATGAGTAGTTTAATTCGTATTTTTTTCAAAAAATTCTGAGTATGCCCCCAATGGAGACCTTCCTTGTCAGTTGTTGCTACTGAACAGGGTCTGGCTAAAGCAGGGACATACGGGGCAATTGCCCCGGGCTTCCAGCTTGAGCCCCCAGCCCCAAGGACAGATATAAGTTTTCTGTTAAAGCAGTTTCAAATGATAAAAAAGGACCAAAAAAGACGAAAATTCTTTTTTTTTTTTTAATTTTTAAAGAGCTCACTTATTTTGCCTCCTCTGTTTCCGTACCCCATGCCCTCTTACAGCCTCACATTTATCCTTACATTCCTGTAACCGGAAAAAAAAAATTGAATTATACAGTTTCTTAAAGTTATCTTTCTTCTGCTACTTTGTTTGTAGATGTGAATAGTACTTGGTACGAAATTTATGTACGCATACAATAGGTATGAATTTCAGTTTTAATCACTTCAGTATAATTTACAAAAAATTTTAAGATAGAAGGGGAGCCCCCTAAAGATGTTTGCCCCACAAGATGGGGGGGGGGCAACTTGTGGGGTAACTCCAATCCCCGATTCACACAGTGAGGGCCCCCACTGTTTAAGTCGAGCCCTGCTACTGATGTTGGAATCGGCAAAATAAATTCTGCCAAAAGGTAAACTTCATAAAATAATTAATTCACTGATTCCTCTGATGACATCATTTTAATTCTGATCACTATGCATTTCTCTCAGTTCCGTCCGGGATTTGTATTAGAAAAAGTAGACATTTTTAATTCAACAATATATCGTTAATAGATGGTGCAAGAATTTTTCCCGGGGGAGCTGAGCCCATCTGAAATATTCCAGGGGGAGCCGCAGCTCCCCCAGCTCCCCCGGTTCCTACGCCTATGTATGCTGGCCAATAGTTAACCAAAATCATTTTTGTTTTTTGAGAGAATTATTGCAGAAAATGCAATATTAATAATTTTTTTCTGAATCATTTTATTAAATGTGGGCCTTTTTCAGCAGTGGGCCCAAGGCCACGGCCTAGTTGGCTTGTGCAGTAATCAGGACCTTTCTAGTCTAAAGAATATCGCTCGTCAGACATCACCAAGAAGTTTCCTTCACAGAGAGTGGAGAACTATGGTTGGTGACGTCCTCTTGCACGGACGTAAAAAGAAGCATCTCACCGGAAGCGATCGAGCTAGCCTTTTGATCGGAGCTGTAGTTAAAGAGGTAACGTGGGAAAATCAGGAAACATAACAAATGTTTGCCTTTCTGCTGTTTTTCTGTCCGTATTGATTATTTTCTCTTTTATTCTTAGTCTATCTGGCAACAGATAAGCGTTCCAACGCTATGTGTCTTTTCGGTAGCAAGATCACACTGCGATAAAAAGCAGTAGGTGTTGCTATTTGAAATTTTTGAAATATTGCAACTTTAATCGTTAATATTAGAATTTAATTGTTGCTTTTCGGACAATTATTGAATGCATACATCAAAATACTTTAAACCAAAATTTTCATTCAGTTCCTGTGAATGGTATTATAGCTAGGGGCTTATACTTATATTATATAGGGCTTATACCTATATTATATAGGGGCTTATACGGTTGTTCTTTATAATCACGTGTGTAAAAAGTTCACGTACTTTTAGAAGCATTATCAGGTTTTTAATTTTTATTTAAACAGAATAAACGAATTTTAGTGCGAATTTGAATTATTAGCATAGTAAGAAAACTGATCTAGTAAATCTAATTCACAGCCATGTTACTGTACTTACACCATCTTGCCCGGGCACGAGCTTCTCGCAGGAAGCAATTGAGCTAGCTTTTACTTGGTGCTATAGATCTCGCCTGCTGCCCTTGAGTTGTCCGGTTCAATTTCTTGTCGGTACACAGATCTCCTGCATTTTTTCTGCTTTTGTTAGGTAGGGTTTGTTGAGCTTGAGTCAATTGGTAGGCCTCCACGTCTAGTTGAACTTGTTCCTGCTTTTGGACAAACAAAAACTCATCTTCACTATTACCTTCACCTTCACCAACATCATCATTTCTTCTCGAGACCAACAGATGGCAGCTCTGAAAACACCCCAGAACTAAAGGCCTCTTAAATACTTACAGTCACGGAACTAAAAAAGATAAGGAAAGAGTACCGGTCAACGGATCAGCTCTGAAGAAGGCCGATAATTCTGGGATACGTGTGACCCTGAAAGTGCCAGAAACCCAGTTGGTACTGGCGAGTGGCCATAACTTGGCATGTGTTTCACCTCTCGCTGTAGCAGCAACCGTCACTTCACTTTGCTATAATAAGCGATAAAGCACGCCAAACTATTGGCATGCTCACGAAATGCTGGGATATAAGTGAACCTCACAGAAATCCCGTGGCATCGACTCCCTCCCTGCTTCTAATGGAAAACAGGCTTCGTTTTACTTCCCTATCTTTCTTAGTTCCATGCTGACAGCACGGATGCCTATTACAACTCTCATAGCACAAAATCTGTCAAGCAATATATATAGCAATTCCAGAACCACACATGCGCATGCCAACGCGACAGCCTCACTCTGACAATTTAATGCAACACCATAGAACACGGCTAGTCCGATGTCAACGAGACATTCTCCTCACTGGGAGTTTTGTATTGTGGAGACGCCATTTTGAACAGCAGATAAAAGGAGTTTCTCGCCAGAGTTATTTTGCCTTCTCTGGTTCGAACCTCGTCGACATACACATCAACCTGCATTACGTTTCCTGCTTCCATGATCCTTTAGTTTATCCATAGCAGGATAACTTCTTAAATTCTTAATACAGATTAATGCAATGCAACTGTTTATTCAGTGATTAAAGAGGTAAAGTGGTGCTTGTAAATGAACTTCATTGAATATGCACTACTGTTAAAATTTATATCTAAAGCTACATCATAAATTAATTCAAATAATGCAGCGACACTCAAAGTCGGGATACACAGTCCAGAGAGTTTTAACCTTTGAGTATTTCGCTAATTACTGCCAGGGGATGGTGATTTTCATTCCACTATTTTACAACACAAGAGTTAAAAATGTCATAGACAAAGATTGAGTAAAATGTGACTTTCATATTCTTTGAAACATAATGATTCTCAAGGAAACTTCGTTTAATAACTCTGATGGGAAAAGTCTCAATTATTTTTTAATCATTTGCAACCTATCACGAAATGGGACATACGGACGTCAGTGGTCACAGTGAGCTGCAACTAGGGATTACAATCCCGGGATCCCGCATCCCGGGATTCCGGGATCCCGGTGTATTTTTAATCCCGAAAATCCCGGGATGTGTCAGAAAAAAATCCCGGGATTTACGGGATTGTCCGGCTTTTTTACTGGAATAATATTCAGCTGAAATTAAAAAAGATTTTTATAAAATTTCGCTTTTGGTGGGGAAAAAATCAATTTTCATGAAATTTATGCATGATTGAAAAAGAATATATACCTTAAATATTTTTACATACATTTCTAAGCGATTAAATCATTTACAGTGGAAATCTTTTGACTTGCAAATAGATGTAACACACACAGTTACTAGGCAGAAAAAATTAAATCGTTTGTTTATTTCGATTTCACTGCGTATGTAGAAATTTTATTCACTTTGTAGGTCATTTTTGAATTAGATTTTACTGATAAGCGTCGCATTTGTGTATGATTGTCATTATGTGCTAACTTTTTAGCTTTTCGTGTATTCATATTTATTTTGCTTTAAAGATGTCAAATGAAAAGGATTCGGAAAGCTCATCGGAAAGGCAATGATACATCTTCAGTATGGTATTACTATTATATGGTAGTATGGTACGTCATTTTGACATACCATTATTATGGTACGTCAAAAGATGGAAAAAGCGCTAAATGTAAAAGTGTAGCGCAGAGCCTAAAACATTAGATGGATGACTAAGAGATTGCATACACATTTATACGACACTAAATTTTAGAAAGAATTTATTACATCCTCTTTTCCTTCCAAAAGTCAAGACACACAGAAGATAAATTGCCTTCTAAAAATTGAAAATAGAAGACTTATAATGATTTGCCAAAATCTGTAGTATCAGTTAGAAATCGTGTAGTGAATTACAGTTTCATAATAAAGGTGTTGTTAATTACAAGAGATGTACAAATTTTTTAAACTTCGGGGGAAAATAGTTTGACTTTTGACGAATGAACATCTATTGCAAACAAACGATTTATGAATATTAATGTTCATTCAAGAAGTGTAAATTTAAACAAATTCTGTAATTTAGGGTTTATGCGCATACATGGATCTTTCACTGAAAAAAAGTGTATTGAAATGCTGACAATGTGCGTCTAAAACAGCATGACATTTCAATCAAAAAAGACGTTGTTTCTAATCCTAACTGATGGACCAAATGTAATGCTGAAAGTCGGAAAAAAATTGAAGCTGATGAACAGCTTTGTTTCTTTCATTCATTTAACAGTTTGTGATGATTTATATTGTTGTAACCAACGAAATACAGAACCAGAAACTTCCTCCAGTAAAACAGTAGCTGAAACTTTCTGCGGAAGTTAAAATTTAGCCTTAGAAGAAAATGACAAAGATGAAGATATTGAAACTTCCGAAAGTTTAGAATCGGGTTTTGTTTTAATTTTTGAAGACGAAAACGGCTTTTCATACTCTGATGAGTATATCAATGAACTTATCAAAAATTTTCGAAAATAAGTAATTTATTTTAAACGATCTGCAACAAGGAATGAAATTCTTAAAAAAATATGTTAAATCTAAAAAAGAGAAAGAACTTCTCCTTCTTTTAGATTGCAAGACTAAATAGAATATCGAAGTAACTGTACTTGAACAATTTTATTTCTTCTGTCAAGTGAAAGCAATAATTGGAAGAGTAAACAGTGTTGACAATGGCAATTTTGAAGTTACAGAAATAATGCATATTGAGCCCACTGCGAAACGGCAAACGAATTACCGAACATATAAGGAAAAATTATAACAAGAAATAGAAAAAAAAACATGCGAACTGCTGAACCTGAAATACAAAAACAAAAGGATTTATCAATACAAATTAGAAATCAGATGTCGCTCTTTGAAAATGGAGGAGTTACGCGGTCATCATTTAAAATTAGCTTATCAATATTTGCTGACAATTTCCCCCGCGAGTGTAGAAGCAGAAAGAGCCTTTTTAGCAGCAGGATTTATAGCAAACAAAATTAGAAGTCGACTTGGATATGATACTTTAAATGTTTAGTTATTTCTTAGATCATATTTTCAAAGAAAAACCGATTAGTTAAGAAACACTCAGCTATTCAAACTAATCTTCTTTTTTATCTTGGTAGGTTATAATTTTTTACGTTATGCAATATTTTCAAATTTTAACAGCTATCACTAATTACAAATTTAAATAATACATTTAGTTATTTTTTTTATAGATATATGTGAGTATGTGTTAAGTACTTTTATTTCAAGGAAAAAAAGCATTCTGTAGGGGAAAATCTTGTGTTTTCGATATCCTAAATTTGTAATCTTTAGTTATTTGGTTATAAGAATAATTTAAAATTTAATTAGTAATAATAATTTATTAATTATCTTTTTATATTGTAAATATTTACCCATTCAAAGACTTTTTTTAGCATCAAATGAAAGAAATTATTTGGAAAATAAAATACAGACTTTTTTTTTTTTTTTTTTTTTTTTTTTTTTTTTTTTTGTTTCATTGTTAAACATCAACAACATATTTGTTTTAATTTTCAATTCTTATAATTTATCCTATACTTTTTTTTATTATTAAAGTAATAAATTTTGATTTGGCATATTTTCATAAATTAGGCTGTATTTTTGCTTTAATTATTTTTTTCAATATTGTGAAATTTAGCTATTGTGAGAATTGATAATATTGGGGAAATTTTAATTTTCGTAATCCCGGGATTATCTCGAGATCCCGGGATTGAATCTAATCAATCCCGAAATCCCGGGATCGGAAATTAGTTTCGGGATTGTAATCCCTAGCTGCAACTCTTCCCTCTCCTGCGTCCGCCATATTTGATTTTGATGAATAGCAGAATAGAATTTCCAGTGAATCATGCGGTTAAAACATGACAGATACAAAATGGGGGCAGGAACCAGAGACTAAAAAGAAAGAAAGAAAGAAAGTATAATAGCTGGGAGGACGCCAAAACTGTAACCCTAAAATCCACTACATCAGACCAAAACACAACCATGTGCTTGTTCAATAAATAAAAAATAGTATAGTTTATAAATCATAATGCAACGAAATCGTTCTTTAGAATGCTTAAGGGTGTATTTCGATTCAAACTGCCTATTTTCCGATTTATTTTTGAACTCATTATTGCTCTCAAATACACCAAACTTTCAAAATCTCTTATTTGGAAAGTACACAAGGTGCCGTAATTGTCGATTCTTTGATAAATGCAGAAAATATTGCAAAAAAAGCAATCAAAAACGGCATTTCGAACCGATTTTTCCCAAGCGGGAGATTTGAGAACGAAAAAAGGGGTCATACTGAGAAGATAATTGTTTATAACTCAAATTCTAATGAATTGAGAGTAAAAAGACATCACACGGCACCTCATACGTCCTTTCAAGAATCCTCTCAGCAAATTTCATGTTTCTACGTTTAAAAATGTGTCTGAAATTGCATCGGAAAATTTCGAGCTGTTGAAGATGGAAAAGCGTTTTTTCGAATATACCCTTAAATATAAGCAGACCATTTTCATTTAGTGAAAAAATACACGGCTGATGTCAAATAATTCGTTTCTTGTTCCACGTGTTTATTTTGTTTGGGGTTTAAGTCTAATGAGGACATTTAAATTCGAGCATATATTGTAAATGAATTTTACAACATATTGCACTTCCATCCATCTTTTTCCTCCATGAGTAGGAACAGTTAAAAATTACGTCTTTTACGTCTATTCCTCTCTTTTCATAGCTCTATGGATAAGATGGATCTTTCACGTCCCGCTATAAAACATGACAATAATAACAGCTGAATTTTTGTCCTGGTTCAGTCAAACTTTCGTCAGCATACAGTCAGCGAATTCTCAGATACAAGTGATAATCGATTTGCATGTGCATAAAACATACTATGGAATAATTAAATAATTCCAAATAACCGATCACAATTATTCTAGAAAATTGAAACTTCTGTTACACTAAATAACTTTGAAAGAAACTAACCAAAATGTACTTTATTGACAATTACCAAAACAATTCAGAAACCATACAACAGATCAAAACATTTTCCTCTGTCGTCTTAGTGTGTGACAGGAATTATCCGAACCAAGGTTCTTATCGGGTCCAGTTGACGCTAATTTTTTAAAAATATTTCAGATTTGCTCCAACTTTATCCAGTAAAAAAAAAAAAAAAAAAAAAAAAACTTTAGATATTTGAATATTAATAAGTGTATATACGTTCATTTTTGGAGAGAAAAAGATAAAAATTGATATTAAATATAACTGTAAGGTATTTTTCCATAATTGTGTTAAAATGTCGATTAATTTTCTTTCACTCCAGGTTCGGGACGGATTTGAATATTTCAGATTCGAGTTTAGTGTGCAATGAAGTGCAGTGGGTTCGGATCGTATTTTGGGTTGACGAAAATTATTTCTTTTTGGTTCGGCTTGACATAAGCCGAAATTTCAGGCGAAGGATCCTAGTTCGGACCTAGCATGTTTTGATTATTGAAGCGAATTGCACGTATTAATCTGTTAAATCTTGTTTCAATGATTTATTCGTAAAGTTGTACCTTAAACAATGCAACACCCAGTCTATAGGGTATTAAAATAAATTTCCTTTATTGCTTATTATAATTTAGATAAACGTCAATTTTATAATAATTTTGTTATTATATTTAAGATATGTTTTATGTGCGAATTTATTAAAGTGAATAAATATAAAAAATATTTAAATTAAAAATAATTTTTTTTTTTTTTTTTATGTTTTACAGACACTTTTCTCAATTCTTCGTATATAATTGTGCTTATATAAAAGTAAGTTTTGCAGTTAAAGTATTTAGAACTCAGAATCATAACTCTGCAAAAAATATTGTGCTACTATCATTCTTTTAAAAATTCCCATATAAAAAATAATATTAGTTTTAAATAAAATGCCGAAGCCTGCTTCTACGAATTTTACGAATTCCAAATTACAATAGACATCCCAATTCTTTCTTTAGAATTCCTACACCCACACCTGAGCATTTCAATTTACTTCCCGTGTAGGTGTATAACCCTTCTCCCCAGTTCCTTCTGCCATTATAGAGAAGTAAATGGGGGTGAACAAAAGAGTGCCGCCACAATGAAGACTAGGGGAGGCACGGGGGGTCTCCCTTTGTGCACTAGCGAGGACAACAATAGGGGTTTTCCAAAGGCATCTCACATGTCTTACCGACTCGCGGACTGCTGAAGTTTAGGTCGTTAGTGGATAGTGATAGCCTTATTTTTGTAGGCCGTTTCTATAGTTGTTAATAAATAAATAAGATAAGAAATGTAGTGATGGTAATAAAATCAGTGTAAAAGTACTTTAAATGTATTTTTAAGTTTTTATATCAGTGTATTTGTTTTAATATAGCTTTTCTTGCAAACGGTGGTTTTAATGATGTACTTTGTTACAGATCAATACATTAAATCAATCATTGAATAAATAAATAACATAAAAAGTGTAGTGTTGGTAATAAAATTAGTGTATTGGTTTTAATATATATATATCTATATTAAGTCAATCATCAAATAAATAAACAAAATAAGAAATATAGTGATGGTATTAAAATCAATGCATTTGTTTTAATTTTTTTTTTTTTTTTTTTTTTTTTTTTTTTTTTTGCTTGCAAGCAGTGATTTTAATGATGTGCTTTGTTACAGCTTGTTATGAAATAATAAAAATTACATTAAGTGAATCCTTAAATAAACAATCAACATAAAAAAAAAATATATATATAGTGATGGTAATATAATCAATGTATTAGTTTTAATACAGTTTTTGCCCTTGCTGCAAACAGTGGTTTTAATGATGTACTTTGTTATAGTTTATTATAAAATAATAGGGATCACATTAAATCAATCATTAAATAAATAAATAACATAGAAAATATAGTGTTAATAATAAAATCAGTGTTTTTGTTCGAATATATTATTAATTGTAATTTTTTTTTAAAGGTACATTTTGTTATAGTTTATTAAGATGACAGAAATATCATTAAATCAATCTTTATATCTTCAAGAAATTTCGTAATCGTAGTTTTCTGAAAATTGAATATTTTTTTCCTGTTACTGATATTTTTTGAACTCAAGAATAATTATTGCACTATTATGATACAATAGAGCATTTTTTCCCATATTATTATTATTAGAAGAATTATTCAAAAATTGAAAAGTATATTTATTTTTAAATTTTAATACATGTTAACATTTTTTTAGCGCCATTTAGTGTTTGGAAGTCAAACAATTAATATGGATTTTTTATGCATTATTATCTGAATCATTTGAGCATTTTATATATGTTTTATACAAAAATTTTGCTTTTAAAAATTTTATATTTTATTTATACCAGGGCTAAATTTTTAAAATTGCTGAATTTAAAAATGTTCGAATTTCTTAGTTTTATTTAAACAATTTTTCTTGAATATTCTTAATATCATTTAAAAATATTTTTCTAATTATTTTAAGATTAAATGTAATAGTGCTGCATTTTATGTAAAGATTTAATAATTATAAATTATCAATTTTAATTTATTAATTTAAAGATAAGTGTTTTAAAAGATATATTAAACAAATTCTTCTGCGCGATCTGTGATGACACTTGCCTACTAGTTTTTTAATAAACATTACTTATAAATATGGAATGTACGACAAAGATACTTGATGGACATACATGCAGAAACATTATAATAATGTAAATGAGTCATTAAGTCAATCATTAAATAAATAAACAACATAAGAAATATGACTATGGTAATGAAATCAGTGCATTTGTTTTCAATATTTTTTTGCTTGCAAGCAGTGAATTTAATGATGTATGTTTGTTTGTTTAGTGAATAACATACATCTGACTTGTGTGCTCGACATGAAGCCTGCTTATAAGCCATCGTCAGTATACAGGGACGAGATAGCACACAAGGAAATATTACAACACACGAGAAGTACAACCAGGAGCTCCACACAAAGAGTGTGTGCAATGGAGCCAGTGGGATTCGAACCCACAACCTCACGATTAGCGGCGTGGTGTCTTAACCACTCAGCCACGGAGGCCCATTTAATGATGTACTTTGTTAAAGTTTATTATGAAAAAACAAAGATTATATTAAATCAATCCTTAAATAAACAACCAAAATAATAAATATAGTGATGGCAATATAACCAATGCATTAGTTTTAATATTTTTTTTTCTCTACAAGCAATGGTTTTAATGATGTACTTTGTTACAGTATATTATAAAAAAAATAGGACATTAAATCAATCATTAAATAAATAAATAACATAGAAAATATAATATTAATAATAAAATCAGTGCTTTTGTTCCATTATACCTTTAATTAAAAAAGTTTTTTTTTTTTTTTTTTTTTTTTTTTTTTAAAGGTTTGTTTTGTTACAGTTTATTAAGATGACAGAAATAACATTAAATCAATTTTTATATCTTTAAAAAATCTCATAATTTTCCGAATATTGATTATTTTTGGTTGTTACTGGTATATATATTTTTTTCTATCACAAGGGCAATTATTACACTATTATGACATAATAGGGTAATTTTTATCATTAGAAGGATTATTTAGAAATTGAAAAGTGTAAATAAATAAAGGCAATGACTTATTTTTGAATTTTAATAAATATTAAGGGTTTGACTTATTTTTAAATTTTAATAAATATTAACATCCTTTTTAGCGCCATCTAGTGAATGTTTGGACAGTCAAACAATTAATATGGATTTTTTTATGCATTATTATCTGAATATTTTGAGCATTTTATATATGTTTTATACAAGTTTCTTCTTTTAAAAATTTTATGTTTTATTTATACCAGTGTTGAATTTTTAAAATTGCTTAATTTAAAAATATTCGAATTTTTTAGTTTTATTTAAATAATTTTTCTTGATTTTTTTTTTATATGATTTTAAAATATTTTTCTAATTATTTTAAGATTAAATGTAATGGTGCTATCATTTATATAAGGATTTAATAATTATAAATAATCAATTTTGATTTATTAATTTAAGGATAAAGTGTTTTAACAGAGACATTAAAAAAAAAAAATCCTTCTGTGCGATATATGATGACACTTACCTGCTTTTTTTTTAATTAACATTATTTATAAATATGGCATGTATGACAGAGATACTTGATCGACATACGTACAGAAACATTATAACAATCTAAAAATTTATAAATAAATAAATAAAAAAGATCTTACGAATTAATGTTGACGTCTCTTCATTGAAGATTAACATGAAATTAATTAATATACAGGGTAATTTAAAATTAACTTTCCCTCTTTGATGGTATTTATAAACCTCCTAAAAACTAAATCAGATGAACGGAAGGTGACTACCTTTTACTTTTAGAATTTTGCAAACATCTTTAGAAAAATTCCGTGAAATATACAAAGGATCAAAAGTTGCTGATGTGAAAAAATTTGGATCTTCATTATCAAAAACAAACAAATACAGTGAAACCCGTTTTAGGTATGTCCGCTTAATATACGATCCTGCTTAAGAGGTAAGTACCTTGAATTGGTCAAAATATTGATTTTCTTTTTCTAATATTAACTGAAAGCTTCATTAATTGTGAATATTTTGGCACCTCATTTTTGCATATACGACTATTGTATCGTGAGATACTGTAAATTTCGTTAATAGATCAAGCGCATTGACCCACAAAAATAAAAACTTTAAATTGATTTTTCTCCTTGTCCATATTTTTACAACTTGCTTGTTCGAAAAGTACTAAGGCCTTTTTTGCTAATTTAGACGGGAGCCAGTAATATTATTTGCAAATTTTTCTATATTATTTCACAGGAGTCGTGGCGAGATAAAAAATTAAATAAAATAATAAACGTAGAAACTTCATTAAATTACACATTTTCTGCTGCAAAATAGTTTATTAAAATCCATTCAGATAGAGCGGGAAATGCTCTCTCCGTCGTTACATTCCATCATAAAAATATAATTTCCGCAAGTCGTCTAAACCGAATCATCGTAAGAAGAAAAAATATTCCATCGTCTCTGGGCCTCCTCACTTAAATCAAAAATAAAAAGCTACTAGAATTTTTCATAATCTCTAACCATGATTTTTTTATGTAAACAGAATCTAATGTCTATAGCGTCGAGGTTAGATATAGCAATCTCGATTCTTTTTCAGATGATAATTTTTATATTAAAAGATTATTATTTAACTAATTTATAATCGAAATCAAAATTTGAATATTCGTCAGACGATAATTTAACGCAAAAAAGAAAAGCAGTGAATTTATTGATACGCAATAAATATCAAACGCGAAGAAAAAAGAAAAATAAATAAAAAGAATGATATTTTTGAAAAGTGTGGTTTTTGAATAAATTTAATATGACTTTCTTAAAAAAAAGTTGATAATAACAGGGAAAAAATGAGTTTTACTGTGAACTTTAAGAAATAAAGTTTAATTAAGAATATTTTTCAATTTAGAGCCATTTTTAAAATTTACGCGTATTGGAATAAATCTTTATAAAGGCGAATTAAGAATTTATATCGTTTCTATAAAGATTAATAGATTAGATCTAGTAACAGTATTTTAATTTAATAAGTTGAAATAAGTACGGAATATTGTTAAAAGGAAATTAATATAATATAAGGTTAATTTTGGCGAAAGAAAAAAAACTTAAATTTGTAATATATATATATATTAAAACATTTAAATTGAGAGTTTGTTGAATTTTCATCATTTTTTAATGTACACAAAAGAAAAAATATCATATTGAACGTAAAATATCACACATCTATAAATACATCCATACTTTTAAGTAGTATATTCTGATGAATGTGGAAAAAATTGAAGCAAAAATATTCATATTTAAAAAAGTAGTATATTTTTAAAAACTTATTTTTTTTAAATTACATTTTAGTAAAACAGGCTGTTCTACATTTTTTTTCTAATTTTATTTAATTTTTAGTATTAAATATCGTGCCATCACATACAATACTATTCAAAATTGAAGAGACGGTTTCAAAGTTACTATATCCCTTTAACCCTTTGAGCTCTGATGGTTGATTTTCTACCACTTAATTTTAATTTCGAAATGTCACATCGGCACCAGAAAATTCGATCAGATTTGTTTGAAAAAGGTTTAATGCATTTTTTCGTGTATATCCTTAACCGATTTTTTTCTTTGCAAAATACTGATGCCAGTGTGACATTTGGAATTTTGAAGAAATTTATCCACCAGAGCTCAAACGGTTAAGATGCAAATTATTTATGGTCACTTTCAAAAGAAACTTGTGCAAAATCGCCCGGAGAAGATACGATTACTGCTTAAGGGTGTTCTTAAATCAAAAAGGGCAACTTTGTGACATATGCGTTAATTTATTTTTGTTCGGAAATGCACGAAACTAGCAGGTGTTGTTATTCAGAAACTGTCTAATTGCACTCATTCTTTTGTTTTTTAAAAAACACAATAGATTTTTCATAACAAGCCTGCAAATTTGACACTTTTGAGCATATTTCCCGACGAAAGCAGAAAAACCGGTCGAAAAGGAGGAGAAAAACGGGTGATTGCGTCATAGCTTATAACTCGATAAGTAATTTAATTATCATAAAGTGGAATAATAAGTTCAATTCGAAATCGCTTTCATAGTCAGGCATTAAAATTTTATAACTTTCTGTTAAAAAATGAATTTGTAAATGTGTCAAAACGTTTTTTGCTTGTTGAGCGGATCAGTTGAGAACACCCTTAAGATACGAAATATTTTCCATTTCTTGATTCGTATTTTAAACGGGTTTCGTTGCAGTTGCATTGATTGCTTGTAAAAAAGATTAGACAAAATTTTTCGAGTGTACTTGCCATCAATTTTATTGTTTCCATCAAAATCGTTCTTTTATGTTCGGGTATAATTTGTTGAACATCAAAAAAATAAAATGTGTGTTAAAAATAAATAACACAACAATTAACTAAAAAAGATTGTTAAACTATTGTTATACAAAAACTTATTTTAAAATTCCATTTAATTCCATATAAAATAAGTGACATTGTTGATTAAATGATTAATGAACGATTTTTTTTATTTCAACAATCAAGCACTATGCCAAAATCAATAGTGATAATATGATAAAAAATTACGCATTCCTTTAAAAATTTCTTAAGAGATTATGATTACTGAAATCAAAAAGAACAACTTTTAATTTATTTTTGTTCGGAAATGAATGAAACTAGCAGGAACTATTCAGAAACTAGCTAAAAGTACACATTTTTCCTTTTTATTTGAAACACAATAGATCCTTCATAAAATAGTGTTAAAGTGGGCGTTTTGAACTGATTTTCTAGACGGAAACAGAAAAATCAGTCAACGAAGGGAAAAAAACGCCTTGTCACGTGATCAAAACGCATATAACTTGATGGGCAATTTTTAGATCAAAAAATCGAAATCACAGTTTGATTCCAAATCACTTCAATGTCATATTTTCCAATTTTATATCTTTCCGTTAAAAATGTATTTGTTAAATTACCAAAATATTTCGAGCTTGTTGACCAGAGTAGTTAAGAACTGCCTTAAAAAATTCGATTGTGGCAGAGGCGTGCATATACAGTGGCGGTCAAAAGTTTCCGGCCAGCAAAAATTTTTCGGTTAATTTGTAAGTATACCCATATGAAGAGGAATCTCAAACTGATATTTATACATTTTATTGACATAATAGTTAGAGCTTACTTGTAGAAGAACATGTAAATACAGTAAAACCTCCAAATAACGGACACCTCGGGAGCGCAGAAACTGTCCGCTATTCGGAGGTGTCCGCTATTGGGAAAAACCTTGGAGATTCAAAAATTGCTAAGAAATGCTTAAAGTTTCAATAATTGATTTTTATATGTCCTAAAATTCTAATATATCATTAATCAGAAATTAAATAATTTTTTAAGCAATAAAATTGAAATAAAATGTTACATACTTTGTACTCTGTTTATTACATTCTTACGAAAAAAATCTATTTAAAAAATTTCCTTTGGCGTTTAAAAATTACATGTAATTTTTTTTCAATGTAAAATTTTAACCTTGTGAAAAGTTTTAATTTTTCTAAACCATCTTAAAAAAAAAAAAAAAAAAAAAAAAAAAAAAAAAAAATGTAATTGTTTATTGTATTTTGCCACTTCTTAAAAGCATAAAATCTCAAATCTTACGGAGGGCAGAGGAGTGGGGCATTGTGATGCTCCGGGAGGTAATGTCCCTCCGGACCATCCCTTAAATTTAATACTGAACGTGGGAGGAAAGATTTTTCCCCCACGGACACACTCAACATTTATCTGAGATCACAAAATTTTGACACATTGCTCTGACAAATTTAGATGCTTTTTACTTTTTTTTCTTCATTAAAAAACAATTTTTCATACTTTATACCAAAAATTACTGTCCGCTATTCGGAATGTCCGTTATTCAGAGGTTAAACATACAAAAATTTAGATTTTGGGAGTGGGGATCAGTAAACTGTCCGTTAAATAGAGGTGTCCGCTATTCGGGAGTGTCCGTTATGGAGATTTTACTGTATCAATAAATTTAACTGACAAAATTAAGTATAAAGGAAAACGCATGTTCTCAAAAGTTTCCAGCCACCTTCACAAGTTTGTAAAAAAGTGGTATTGTGAAAATTACAGTGATCAACAAAATTTACAATTAGTATTTTATTGTATTACTATTTTCTTAGCTTTAGTAATAAGTACTTCGGCGCAGCAACGTGACATTCATACAATCAACGGTTAAAGATCGTCTATGGTACGTTTTTCCTACATTTCTTGTAATTTTGGCGAAATTTCGGCTGAGTTGGCATATTTATAGTTCCGCAGACTTTTGTCAACTTCTTTTCAAAGATTTTCTATTGGATTCATATTGGGCGATTGGGTTGATTATTTCAAAAACGAAATTTTTTGTGCGAAAACCATTGCTTATCGAGGTTTGCATACATCATTTATGTCGTTATCATGTTAAGAAAAATAGTTGCGACCAAATTTTTTGCTCTAATAAGGCAGAAAATAGTCTTGCAAGATATCCTTATATATTGTATCATTCACCTGGCTGTTTATTTCAAATAACGGACCGACACTTTTTGAAGAAAATATTCCCCACGGCATAATGTGTCCTCCTCCATGCTTCATTGTAGGAATTACATAGGTCGAATCATATCTTTTGTTGTTAAGTCATCGGACGTTGTGTTTGCAATCACTTACAAAACGTTTTCGAATTCGATTGATGGAAAAATAGAACTTTTTTCCAGTTTTCACTTGACCAGACTTTGTGCTTTTTGGAAAACGCCAGTCGTTCGTATTTTTTTTTTTTTTTTTTTAACTCTGAGAAAATTTTAACACCGACCCTTCCATAAAGTTATGCATCACGTCAGCATGTTGATATGGTATACGTACTTATTTCAGCAATATTTTCATTCCGTAAATCGCAGTATATAGCAGCGGAATTGTTATGTGGATTATCAATTGTTTTTCTCCTAATAATTCTGTCATAGGAATAGTAATTTTCCGGGATCTCCCGGACCTCTGAAAGTCCTGAAAGCCACGGCCATCTTTATATAATTTTTAAACATCGTTTACGGTTGATTTCACCGATCGATAACTTTGGCGCAATATCTCGAGAAGATTGGCCTTTTAGCGACAAATTAATCACTCATTTATGAACAATAATTGTTGAACTTTTCAATTTTGAATTCAGACTATGCTGTAGAGGTTGATCATTCATAAACACAACCAAAAAACAGTTTACCGATAGAAAAAAAAACTAAAGAATGATAAGTGGCCGGAAACTTTTGCACAAGCGAACTTCGAATTTTATTCCTTTGCATGAAGCATCTTCAGTATTCAATCAAAATGATCACGTGGTCAGAGGTCATTCACATAGTCCTAATTTTTGAAGCAATTGTGCTTCTTCTTTGCTGAAACCTTTTGGTAAATAAATCGAAGAAACTAACTGGCCGGAAACTTTTGACCGCCACTGTAGAACAGGGGGTTATATCGGACCCTAAGCTGCAAAGTGTAGCATGTACCCTATAAATGAAATCAGAAAATGACGTTAGGATATTCTATTGTTATATGATCAGCATTATAATCTCCCTAAATCTCATTAATACATTAAGAGGAAAAGACTGAAGCTCCGAATAGTGAAGTAACTTTATCCTTAATCTTGGATCGTTTTGAAATTATAATTTGTTAACAATATTTTATGAATTTGCATTTCCTATTTGGCAAAAATATTTGCTTTGGTGTATTAAGAACTAAAATAGCGATGTTTTAACGTTGAACAGGGACGTAGCTTTAGCGGGGGGAGGGGGGGAGCCTCCCCTCCCAATATGTTCATGTAGTAGGGCGCCAAAGAGGGTTTAAGGGCTCCGTCAGGCGCTCGGAAAAAATGCTTTGTTAGTAGTAACAAATAATTATAAAATAACTTAATTTTAAATGTAAAATTACAAAGTAAGTTACTTACAAAACATGAAACATGCACTTAATTTTAGACTTGTTACTACATCTATTCCGCCACTCCTATCCCGAAGAAAATTTATGCATTCGAAATAAAAAAAATTCTAAAACAGACTTGTAATGAATTCCAGGATAGATATGCAATTATTTCCTTCTTATAGTAGTTGTTGGTCACCCTTATAAATAGATAGAAAGGGAAAAGAAGTGTGGAAACGACTATAGTGCGTTTGAATGGTTCTATAATATGCTTTAGTAGTAGGGCGCCACAGAAGGTTTAGAGGCGCAGTCAGGCACCTAAAAAAGAGGGTTTCAAAAAGGGCGCCATGGAAAGTTTAAAGGTACCATTAAGAACCTAAAATTTTTATTATTAATGTGGCATTCTTAGATTATTTTTTACACACACGCACGAGAAAAGAAAAAATAATGAAATAACAGTAACGTTATTTGGAATTAATATTATTGTAAATTTATAAGAAAATAAATTATGGTTTCAAAAACGTATGTGAGATCCATTACATTTGAGAGATTTTAAGATTACTACCAGGCGCTATTCCCAATGCGAAAACAAGAACACATTCGGAAATGGACATTGTTCGATTACTACATGTAATTTGATCTTTCGGAGAAAAGCGCTCCCCTTATTCCAATC
The DNA here is from genome assembly GCA_964019185.1 of Maratus speculifer. Classification (NCBI taxonomy): domain Eukaryota; kingdom Metazoa; phylum Arthropoda; class Arachnida; order Araneae; family Salticidae; genus Maratus; species Maratus speculifer. The sequence goes on along the minus strand of OZ025301.1, from coordinate 247,405,284 downwards.
CAAGATTGGTGGTCCTCGACAGGGTCATCTGACCTTAATTATTTTAACTCCCCTCTTATGTCCTTCCTTGTGTGAGGTTAGCTAATTTCCGGGCATCACCTACATACATATTTGTTGTCCAGTATCTAGTGTTGTCAGATTGTACTGAAGCTAATAACGCGACTTTTCAAAACTTGCGATTTTTTTCGTTCAATTTTTAAAATAAAAATAAAAAGCTGTCTTTCGTAGTCTTCCAGAAACAAGAAATTCAGCCATGAGTTATGACTGAAATAAAACATAAAAACAAAACATCAGAATCTTACTTCAGAGAACAAAACAGAAAAAGAAGTTATGAAGCGGAGAAATGATGCAAATTTATGAAAAAGTGGATGAAAAACGATGATGCAATCGAAGGTAAAAATTGTACATATTTTCCTTTAGTTAAGCATGTTCTTAACCCTTTCCGGCGCAGACAAATTCTGTTCGTGAAATGAGAATTTGTTCACTGACACCGGAATTTACAAAAGACTTTCTTAGAAACATAGAATTCCCTGATTTAAGCTGTCATTGTAAAAGTAAAATTCTACTAAAATATTATTGGTGCCGTTTGTAAGTTTGGAATTAAAATTAGGTGTTGCCGGAGTGGTAACACTGCGCCGGAAAGGGTTAAAGTACAATGTTTATATTTCTGACGCAATTGTGAGTTCATTTATTATCATTGCTATTATTAGTGGAAAAAAATCGAATAGCATTCTTAGTTTTCCGGTAAATTTAAGTTTTTATGATTTTTATTATTTATTTCCTAAACAGATAGCTATTTCCTGATTAATGGTGATTTCTGAAACTTTTACATTATTAATAATCGGCCTAGTTTTAACCCAGGAGTGAAGTTTTCCCCAAAATTAAAAGAAATATGTGTTTAAGGGTGTACTCGAAAACATGCTTTTCCACCTTCAACACCTCGAAATTTTCAGATAGAATTTCAGACTCATGTTTAAAAATAGAAATATGAAACTTGCTGGATTGATTTTCGAAGAGATGTACAAGGTGCCGTATGATCTTATTTTTCGCTTCATTTATTAGAATTTGATTGATAAACAATCATTGCTTCGGCATTGTCCTTTTTTTCGTCTCCAGCTCTTCCGCTTCGGAAAATTCGGTTCACAACGCCCACTTTGACAGCATTTTTCACACTATTTTCTGCCTTTATCAAAATATCGACCTTTACGGCATCTTGTATAGTTTCTGAATAAGAGAATCTGTCAGTCTGATGCATTTCAGAGCAAAAATGAATTCAAAATTTAATGCGAAAATAAGGAGTTTGGATCGGAATGCACCCTTACTTATTACAAATGTTTTTCGAAAAAGCAATCAAACATAGTACGATACAATCGAATGGAACCAAACAAACATTCAGTTTTACATGATTTTTTTTTAATTTAGGTTTTTGGTATCCACATATTGCATTCTCACAGATTTTATTGTATAAAACACTGTATTTAAAATTGTAACATTATAATTAAAAATGCATTGTTACTGATCAAGTGGCACCGATTCCATTCTTGCAAGGGTTACTGATCAAGTGGTAAAAAAAAATTTTTTCAAAATGTTTTCAACTAGCAATAGATTTTTTTTTTTTTTTTGGCTCTATTTTTGTTTTATAATATAATTCCTAAATATAATTTTGTTATATTTTATCAATTGTACATATACATTTCAAATTACTGTCACTCTTCTGATGGGTCTTTTTTCTGCCTTGCGGTGGACATTACAACTTAAATTTGATTTATCTGAAAAATAAAAGTTTTCAATTAACTCTATAAACATCAGGAAATACCGACGTGCAAAGTGAACTTCTCTTTCTCTATCTGAAATTCCAAAATATATATGTATATGTCTTTATTTTAAATCGAGATTGAAATGTTCTAGTGAGTTTTTTGCGCCGCTAATTGCTATTGTGATAAATTACTTTTGACGAAATTTAGTGATATCCGGTATTCAGCATACTATTGCTAAATTGAACATATTGCTTAAGGGGTTAAATAAGTTTTTATTCTAGTGATTGGATAAAGGGATTTGGAAATAATTGATTTTTGCTTTTAAAGTAGCCATTGTCAAAAGAGAAAATAAAATTTACTTTGAACGACTTTCTTTTAATGTTAAAAAGTGATAGGAAAAAAAGTATTTGTTAATGTACTGTATAATTAATAGAATAATCGTGCGACCGATTTAAAAAATGCAAATTAGAAAAAAATAACTACTTTAAAGTTTTGTGTTATAATTGCAGTACGATACAGATTATTTTTTACTTATATGTATTTACTGGGGAGCTAACTAGGTAACTACAAGAAGTGTAAGTCACCAATTTTGACGAAAGTTGTATCTTTGGAAAGATCTCATCGAGAACAGTAAAAAACTGAATGGAACTTTTTACTGCTCTCGAATGAGCAGTAAAAAGTTCCAACTACCCGTCGCAAATGAGCCGTTTTCGAGATATCCTCAATTTATGTTACGTAATTAGTGCATACTTAGTGGGGGACCGCAAGAAAATTTAGTCCCGATTTTAACGAAAATGTTATCGTTAAAAAGATATCATCATGAGGGAGAAAAAACTCAATAGAACTACTCGTCGGAAATGGGCCGCTTTCGAGATATCCCATAATTTATGTCACGTAACTAGTGCATACTGTTCTAGTGCACATTTAATCGGGAACTGCAAAAATTGTTTGCCCGATTTTGATGAAAATGGTGTTGTTTCAAAGATATCATTGTGGGAAGTAAAAAACTCAATGGAAGTTACCATCTGAAATGAGCCGTTTTCGAAATATACAACAATTTATGTCACTTAATGCAGTTTCCCAGCACTGTGCATTAGCAATGTGACACAAATTGTCGGATATCTCGAAAACGTCTCATTTCCGACGGGTGATTCCATTGAGTTTTTAAATCCTCACGATGATATGTTTTCAACGATACCACTTTCGTTAAAATCGAGAATAAAATTTTTTGCGGTCCCCCATTACGTGTGCACTAGCTACGTGACATAAAATGTCGGATATCTCGAAAACGGCTCATTTGCGACGGGTAGTTCCATTGTGTTTTTTACTGCACTCGATGAGATCTTTCCAACGATATCACTTTCGTCAAAATCGGTGACTTACACTTCTTGCAGTTCCCTAGTAAGATAAAAAAAGAGAAAATATGTTATTCCATTTTACAGAAACTGGAATATTCAGTATATTTGGTATATGACCGCCGTTACTTCCTTGAAAAGGGATTGAATGTTCATCGACAGATTTAAGATTCCTTTTTTATATTGGTGGGAGTGATAGTAGTGAACGCGATCTCGGAGGATCTCACCAGAAAAAATTGAAGGCTAAATTCAATTATATTGACCAGCAAGTTTCGGGCGGGAGCTGCGGATTTGAAACCACTATAACTCTATTCTAATTAACTTTGCGTTCTATATTTTTATTTTTCTTCCAAATACAATTGTTCTTATCATGTCAGGAAAATGAATTTAAGGACCCAGGATTCGGATTCGCTTCAAACATTCTACATTGCCTTTTTAGACCTTGAAAAAACAAGAGCTGGGAGAGATATTTTACCAGCACATGTGCATACACGCTTAAAATGGAAATTTAACCATGGCTGCATCACTAATATTACCTAAATAGATGCCATTTCCATGAATAAATAACTAAAGATAAAAAATAGCATAACTATCCCCCCCTCTTAAAAAATGTGCAAATAATTCAAGGGCGGCAAAACATTAAAAGGCGCCAAATTCTGGTTCTCCCCCCCCCCCCCCAATAAAAATTTCAAGCTACGCCCCTGACGTTGAATCATGTAAATTACCAAAGAGAGAATATAGACATTTTCTCGTTACTTAAAAGGTGGTAGATAATAATGCTACAGATATTATAAGTTTAAGACCAGACATATATGGGATGGTAAGCCTGACTATAAGCGTTTGTACATCTATAGTTCTCCAACATAATATAGCGCTTTTACAAGACTGATATACTAACACTTACTTTTCTTATTTTATGATTTAGAAAAGCAATATCATTTTAATTTCTTTCATCATCTTAAGAGACTATTTCATTCGCGTGAAAATATCCACTCACTAATGTTAGTCCCATGGGAGAATTTTAAATGGTATATTGTTTGTATTTCAGTATTTTTTTTTTTTTTTTTTTTTTTTTTTTTTTTTTTATTGAATAACTGGAGTCGATTTCTTTAAAAGCCGTTTTTTACATTTTTGATTTTGTTTAGAGGGCTTTGCTATTAGGATATTTTCACTTTCAGCACCGTTTCCGAAAATAAAAGTATTCTCTTACAAAAAAAAAAAAAAAAAAAAAAAAGTAAAAAGCAAGTCTTTGTAAAAATCAACTTACGGTAAAAGAAAAAAAAAACATTTAAAAATATCGAAACAGAATGAGATAATTTAAAGAATTCTTTCTATGATATTAACATTAGCAAGGAGTGAAGTAACTCTTTAATAAAAATCTTTATAATTTTTTTAAATTAACCTAAAACACATGAAACAATTTAATTGCAATAAAACGCAATAAAAGAAATACAAAAGAAACAAAACACGCATCTAATATCGATAAGCTTTTCTTTTATATAGCTCTAATGAAAAGAAAAGAAAACATCAACTTGTTCTATTCCCCCCCCCCCAAAAAAAAATCGATTTAAATCTTTACCTCACGATAAATTCGTATACCCCCCACCTTATGCCTTCATTCGCTTCCGGTGTAGGTGCACAACAACTCTTTCTCTCCACTGCTGCCACCCGAACGATGTAAATAGAAGCATACAAAGGAGTCTTGGGCACAATAGGGGGAACAGAAAGGTCTTTTGTTGTCGAGTCTCCGCTAACAATGGGTCTCATTTCATTCAGCCGACTTGGAGGCCTCCGGACTGTCGGTAGCGGTGGTCTCTCTATTAAGAGACGATGATTCGCCGATATTGTTCTCGGTTCTTAGTGGAAAGAGATTACTACTACCTATTGGAGATAAACCTGAAAAATATGGGGCTTATGATAAAGGAAGAAAAGTGGAAGCTATACTCAAGATTGTGTCACAGAGAAAAAATTACTAGGTAATGCAAGTAGACTGAACATTGATAGTTAATATGAAAAATATTCGTGCAGTAGCCTAAAAGTGAATAAGGAGTTTTTTTTTTAAAGTATAGAATAAAAAAGGATAAAATCATAAATGTTTATGCAGAAGCCGTTGTTTTAATGAATCACACACATTCCTATTTAAGAATGTATTCGAAAAAAATATTTTTTCACCTTTAACAGCTCGAAATCTCTGATATATTTTCAAACTCATTCCAAAAAGTAAAAATATGATACTTGCTGAGGTAATATTTGAAGAGATCCATAAGACGCCGTGTGATTTCATTTTTCGCTCAATTTATAAGAATTTGATTTATAAACAATTATTTTCCCAGTATGGGCATTTTTTTCGTTCACAGATGTCCCGTTTAGGAAAATTTAGTTCAAAAGTCCAACTTTGACAGCATTTTTTGTAATATTTTCTGCCTTTATCAAAAAATCGACATTCACAGCACATTATGTAGATTCTGAATTTAAAAAATTGTCAGTTTGATGCGTTTCAAAGCAAAAATTAATTTCAAAGTAAATCAGAAAATAAGCAGTTTGTACTGGAATATACCCTTATAACTGTAAACCTAAAACACATGAAACATTTTAATTGCAATAAAACGTAATAAAAAAAATTAAAAGAAACAAATTATACACCTATTGTCGACAATTTTTTCTGTAATATAGCTCTAATGAAAAGAAAAGAAAACACCTACGTGCTCTATTTCTTAAATAAATAAAAAAATCGATTTAAATCTTCACCTCAAGATAAAATCGTATGCCCCACCTATGCCTTCATTCGTTTCCGGTGTAGGTACACAACAACTCTTTCTCTCCACTGCTGCCACCCGAATGATGTAAATAGAAGCATACAAAAAAGTGTTGGGCACAATAGGGGGAACAGAAAGGCCTTTTGTTGTCGAGTCTCCGCTAACAATGGGTCTCATTTCATTCAGCCGACTTGGAGGCCTACGGACTGTAGCGGTGCTCTCTCTATTAAGAGACGGCAATTCCCCGATATTGTTCTCGGTTCTTAGTAGAAAGAGATTACTACTACCTACAGAAGATAAATCTGATAAATATGGGGGCCTAAGATAAGGGAAGAAAATAGAAAAGTGGAATTTATACTCAAGATTGTGTCGCAGAGAAAAATTACTAGGCAATACAAGTAAACTGAAAATTGATAGTTAATAGAAAAAATATCTGTGTAGAATCGTAAAAGGAAATAAAAAGTTTTTTTTTTTTTTTTTTTTTTTTTTTTTAAGAAATTTTGATATTTTAGCACTCAAAATGTATCACCTTATATAATTTTACCAGATATTTGGCTAGCTGGGGTCGGCGTCTTTAAAAGTCGTTTCTTTATTTTTGTGATTTTCTTTTTCTTTGAGGGTATAATTATTAGGATTCTTTCACTTTCGGAACCGATTTTGAAAATAAAAGCATCCTGTTACAAAAGAAAATTGCAAACAAAATCAGAAAAGTGAAAAACAGTCTTTGTAGAGATCGGCTTCAGTTAAAAAAATCATTTTAAAAATATATAATTGATATGAGATATTTTATCATACAGAATTCTTTCCATAAGATTAACATTAGCGAGCTGTTGCTTCCGAGGGAGTGAAGTAACACCTTTATACAAAGTTTTGTAACTCTTAAAAAATTAACTTAAAACACATGAAACATTTTAATTGCAATATAACTCAATAAATGAAATTCAAAAGAAAAAAAAACATACACCTACTGTCGACAGGTTTTTCTTTTATATATCTCTAAGGAAAATAAAAGAAAACACCTACATGCTCTATTTCTTAAACAAAAAAAAAATCGATTTAAATCTTCACCTCATGATAAATTCGTATACCCCACCTATGCCTTCATTTGCTTCTAGTTGAGGGGCACAACAACTCTTTTTCTCCACTGCTGCCACCCGAGTGATGTAAATAGAAGCATAGAAAGGAGTCGTCCGCACAATAGGGGGAACAGAAAGGCCTTTTGTTGTCGAGTCTCCGCTAACAATGGGTCTCATTTCATTCAGCCGACTTGGAGGCCTCCGGACTGTCGGTAGCGGTGGTCTCTCTATTAAGAGACGGCAATTCCCCGATATTGTTCTCGGTTTTTAGTGGAAAGGACCTATTGGAGATAAATCTGAAAAATATGGGGCCTGAGATAAGGGAAGAAAAATGGAAGCTATACTCAAGATTGTGTCGCAGACAAAAAATTACTAGGTGATACGAGTAAACTGAAAATTGATAGTTAATAGAAAAAAATGTCTGTTTAGAATCCTAAAAGGGAATAAAAAGTTTTTCTTTCTCTCTCTCTCTCTCTTTTTTTTTTTTTTTTTTTTTTTTTTTTTTCAAGGAGCTTAGACGGATTGAGATGAGAGCAAGTCATTAAAGAAATTTTGATATTCAAGCATTGTAAATGTATCATTACACATAAGTTTACCAGATATGTTTCACAGAATTCTATTATTCCTCCAGTATGTACGAGCTAGAATTTAAAGATAAAAAATAAGTTTTGAAATTTTAACAACATTTGGATAGCTGGATTCAATATCTTTAAAAGCCGTTTTTTATTTCATGATTTTGTTTTGAGGTTATTATTATTGGGGTACTTTCACTTTCGGAACCGATTTCAAAAATAAACTCATCCTCTTACAAAATCGATCGAATGGTTCGAAAATTCCTCTTACAAAAGAAATTTGTAAAAATAATCGGAAAAATGAAAAACAACCTTTGTAGATATCGACTTCGGCCAGGAGTGCCCGGAGAGGGGTTTGCGTCATAACATGCGTCATAAAATTTAGTTTTTTTTTTGTTTGGGGGGGGGGGGAGATTTGAGAAAAAGTTCATTTTTTTGGGGGGGGGGGATTTTTAAATTCTTAATATTTCCTTTTTTCTTAATGTAAAAAAAATTCTTGATTTTTTTAATATCACTTTTAATTTTTTTCAACATTTAATTTCCAGGAAAGTTCTTGTGTTTTCTTTTTCTAAATTCTAGATAAGGGCAATAAGAACCCATTCTGCTACATTCAACTCGCTATCTTTTGTAAATCTTGATTCTTTTAATATCACTTTTAAATTTTTTCAACATTGAATTTTCAGAAATGTTCCTGTGTTTTTTTTCTCTATATTCTAGATAAAGGCAATATGAACTCATTCTGCTATGCTCAAATCGCTATCTTTTGAATGGGCAGTAGATTATAAGTATAATGTATTTTACAATTGATATTTTGTTTAGGGGGGGGGGGGTCAATGTTAAAGTATGGTTTTTGGGAGGGATTTGCGTCATTGGGTTTGGGGGGGGGGGGTGGTCACCACGGACTTCGGCTAAAAGAAATCATTTAAAATATACCGAAATCAGATGAAATATGTTATCATAAAGGATATTTTCCATAGGATTAACATTAGCAAGCTGGTGCTTCCGAAAGAGTGAAGTAACGTCTTAATTAAAACCTTTGTAATTCTTTAAAAATTAATCTAAAACACATAAAACATTTTATTTGCAATAAAACACAATAAAAGGAACACAAACAAGAAAACATACACCTACTATCGAAAAGTTTTTCTTTTATATAGCTCTAAAGAAAAAAAAAGAAAACATCTACGTGTTCTATTTCTTAAATAAATAAAAAAATCGATTTAAATCTTCACCTCACGATAAATTCGTATACTCCACCTATGCCTTCATTCGCTTCCGGTGTAAGTGCACAGTGCACAACAACTCTTTCTCCACTGCGCCACCCGAATGATGTAAATAGAAGCATACAATGGAGTCTTGGGCACAATAGAGGGAACAGAAAGGCCTTTTGTTGTCGAGTCTCCGCTAACAATGGGTCTCATTTCATTCAGCCGACTTGGAGGCCTCGGGACTGTCGGTAGCAATGGTCTCTCTATTAAGAGACGGCGATTCGCCGATATTGTTCTCGGTTCTTAGTGGAAAGAGATTACTACTACCTATTGGAGATAAACCTGAAAAATATGGGGCCTAAGATAAGGGAAAAAAAGTGGAAGCTATACTCAAGTTTGTGTCACAGAGAAAAAATTACTAGGTAATGCAAGTAGACTGAACATTGATAGTTAATATGAAAAATATTCGTGCAGTAGCCTAAAAGTGAATAAGGAGTTTTTTTAAAGGTATAGAATAAAAAAAGATAAAATCATAAATGTTTATGCAGAAGCCGTTGTTTTAATGAATCACACAAATTCCTATTTAAGAGTGTATTCTAAAAAAAATTTTTTCCACCTTTAACAGTTCGAAAGTTCGGATACTTTTTCAAACTCATTTTAAAATGTAAAAATATGAAATTTACTCAGGTGATATTTGAAGAGATTTATAAAAGGCCGTGTGATTTCATTTTCCGCTCAATTTATGAGAATTTGATTTATAAACAATTATTTTCCCAGTATGAACATTTTTTTAGTTCACAGATGTCCCGTTTAGGAAAATTTAGTTCAAAAGGCCAACTTTGACAGCATTTTTTGTATTATTTTCTCTTTTTATCAAAAAATTGACATTCGCGGCACAATATGTAGTTTCTAAATAAGAAAATTTGCCAGTTTGCTGCGTTTGAGAGCAAAAATGAATTTGAAAGTAAATCAGAAAATAATCAGTTTGGACTGGAATTACACCCTTAAAAAAGTTAACCTAAAACACATGAAACATTTTAATTGCAATAAAATGCAATAAAAGAAATGCAAAAGAAGCAAAACATACACCTACCATCGAGAAGTTTTTCTTTTATATTGCTCTAATAAAAAGAAAAGAAAACACATACGTGCTATATTTTTTAAATAAATAAAATATCGATTTAAACCTTCACCTCACGATAAATTCGTATACCCCACCTATGCCTTCATGTAAATAGAAACATACAAAGGAGTCTTGGGCACAAGGGGGAACAGAAAGGCCTTTTGTTGTCGAGTCTCCGCTAACAATGGGTCTCATTTCATCCCACACAACACATACGTTCAGATTACATCCAGTTTTCCTCTGTTAATTCCAAAATACGTCTATAGATGTATTTTGGACCTAGCCAGTGAGTTTAAATACGTCCAGAATTTGTTGAATGTTTGACATAGACGTATCTACCAAATATCTACAAAATAAGAACGTCAGTTCAAAAACGTTAATTGTATGAAAATTCGACTAATCCAATTTTCGCTAATTCTGAAACTAAATCTGAACTTATTTGTCCCATTTCTTGACATAATGTAGATGAAAACGGAACCAATCCAATTTTTGTCATTTTTGGAACAAAATCTTAACGTCCTTGTCTCCATTTTCTATATTTGGAACGTAATTTGGAGGAAAACGGAACGTCATTTGTCTGTGTAAGTACCTTCACAAAATCTGGACGAAAATTGAACCTAACAGCCGCCATTTTAAACTAGCTGTATTTGTAAAATTCTAAGTGCTTATTTATATTGCATCTCTATTTTGATTTAAAAAATATAATGCAACCAGAATGCGCTTTTATTTACATTTTTTAATTAATAAAATCACTTCGATCTGGATGTATATTAACCTTGTGCTGTGAAGTTTTCTACAGCTAGGCCTAACAGACTTAAACCTAAGTTTTACATAGTCGCTCGCAATTTTCAGGACCTGAAGGATTAATTTTTATTTTTAAAATTAATTATGTAAAATATTAATTATTTTCATCATCGATTAGAAGCGATGCAGCGGAGTACTATGCTCCACATCTGTTAATCCATCAACCGTTTGGAAGACGCGTATCTGGTGGTTTGTTTTGATCGAGGTTTTGATTGTTTTTATGATGGAAATTAGTGAAAATAGGTAAGTACATTTAAGATTTTGTTTTCTACATTTACTGTATTTTATGTATGCTTTACATAAAACATTTCTGTAATGATTTTTTATTTTGTTATTGATTTTATTTATCAATTTTTGATAGGTCGACACTGCATTTGATTATGTAAATAAGAAAGTTTGCAATGATTTTTCTTGATCATATTTCAGTTTTATAGACAGCAAACAAACGATTATTAGGTGGAAATAAATTTTAAATTAATTTTGGTGCAAGTGCAAATAAAAATAAAACTATTTGTAAATTATTTTATTACTTGTTGCTAGTAACGCAATTTCTTTAAGAAACTTGATTGCAATTTTTTATTTTATCTGATTTATCTTTATACAATATCCACCTCTTATTTGGACCTCATATTTTTTTTTACATTTTAAAAATTATTAGTGTTTACTCTAATAAAAATTCTTTATCCAAATGTTATTCATCATACTAACTATTATGTAAGCTAATTTATTTAACACTAATAATTGTAAAAGAAAATCTCAATTGTTTTACTAAACAAACAAGAATTATTATATTATTGTGTGCATGTTCTTTTTTTTAAACTATAAATGCAATAATAGTTCATACGATTTTTGCAAATTATATATACACAAACATAGATATATGTATGTATATATAATTAGTGTTTACTTTAGAATGAAGGGAACGCTGCTAGCTACTAATTAAGGCATTAAATAAAGCAGTAAACAGACGCTAGTTCAGTAAAAAAGTCCTTATTTCGAGGGGTAAGAAGATGTGTTATTGTGCTAAGTTACCAAAAAAAAAAAAAAAAATATATATATATATATATATCAATGTGATTACCTATGATTTTTGTTAAGAAAACAGGGAAGTATGTTTGTGTGCTAGTCAGGTCCAACAAAAATCATGAATGTTGTCAATCAGGTGCAGGAAAATCACAAATTCTGTTGATCAGACATGGAGAATTTCATCGATCAGATTCCAAAAAATCATGAATTTCTTTAATTTGTCACTTGAAAAAAGTGCAAGTTTTTTTTATTTGGTTCTGAAAAATCACAATTTTCATTAGTAGGACACAAAAAATTCACTAATTTTGCCGATTAATAGTGAAAAAACTCAGTTTGTTGATTGATTATGAAAAACAGCATGTTTCATCGCAAATTTCATCAGTTTGCCTTAGCAAGAAATTGCGAATTTTGTTGTTCAGGCTTGGAAAAATTGCAAACATTGATCGGATATGGAAAAACCGCTAATTTATTTGATTGAGCATCAAAAAACATGGTTTTTGTTGATTGGGCAATGAAAAATTGTGATTTTTATCGATCAGGCTGAAAAAAAATCATGAATTTCATTGACTCAACATGTAAAAATTGCAAATTTCATCAGTCGGCTGACGAAAAATCATAAACTTTATCAATCAGGTGCAGAAAAATTACAAATTACAGGCATGGAAAAATCACAAACATTGATCAGACATACAAAAATTGCAAATTTTGTTCATTGAGCAAGAAAAAAAACATTAGTCTTGTTGATTGGACACCAAAAATCTCGATTTCTGTCAACCAAGCTAATAAAAATCATGAATTTCGTTGATTTGGCATGAAAAAATTGCAAATTTCATTACTCAGACACTAAAACATTCTGAATTTTGTCAATCAACTGCAGAAAAATCACAACTTTTAACAATCAGATGCAAAAGAATCACGATTTTCATGGATCAGGCAAAGAAAAATTGCAAATTTCGTTGATTGGCTTCAGGAAACTTGCAAATTTTTGTCCGTCATTTTCATGTAGTCCTTGAAAACTTGGACATTTTTATAAAAGGCCCTTCTTTTAATAAAGTTGGGCACCCCTAACACAATACCATATTTAATGTCATATGTCAGTGCTTGAATTTCATGGTGGGATTTGTGCCCAAAATTTTGAAATCCCGTCCAAAAGAGTAAATACAAAGAGTAAGTGTGAATTTTATATTTTCGTGCGACTGATTGACACATTTTGAGAGTTTTTTACAGCGAAAGATTATTGAATTTCATGATTTTTTCCACAACTGATTGACAAATTTTGCAAATTGTTTTCCTGCAATCGATTGACAAGTTTCGTTCTATTCTTCCTGGTGAGAAAAAGGTGATTCTGTTCTAAATTTTCCCAAAAAAAAAAAAAAAAAAAAAATAGCACATTTAACTTAAAAAATTAAAAAAAAAAATCGGTTATCATACCAGAAATTCGGACATAGAAGTATCACGAATTTTGAAAAATGGTGTCAAAAAAAGCAGTTTCGCCAATCGTTCCCAGAAAATGGCCAGTTTCGTCAAAAATTCCGGGGGGGGGGGGGAGGGGATTTTATCAAAGGAATGTGAAAAAGCACAAATTTGGTCGAAGGATCGAAAATAAAACACAAACTTCTTTAAGTTATCGTAGGAAAAATGCTTAATTTGTCAAAGGGTCGCTTTAGGGCTGATTCTGAAGGAGAAAAAAAAATATAAAATTCACAGGTATTTTCTGAAAGGTTTCAGCATAGTGTGTGTGTGCAGGGAAATCCAGTTTAGACACTATGTGTTTTTTCTGCGACCCTTCGGTGTAGACTTTAGAAAATCTTTTGTCAATTTGTAGATTTTTTAAAAATATTTTAATTTTTTTCGTGGGTTTTTTTTTTTTTATTATTTGACAAAATTTTGCAATTTTTCATGATTTTTTACAAAATTTGCATTTTTTTTGTGATTGTTTGCGTTTTTCCATGATTAGTTAAAGATTTTTGCATTTTTTCTCGATCCTTTACAAAATTTTTTATTTATTTATTTTTTTTCACTATTCTTTGATGGAATTTGTGTATTTTCCTCGATTTTCTGGCGAATTTGCATTTTTTCACGATCTTCTGACACAATTTGTGTTATTTTTTCACTATTTTATGACAAAATTTTTTCAAAGTTTTTCCAGTGATCCTCTGATGAAATTTGCGATTTACGAAAAAGATTTTTTTCAACAACTATTTGTGTGAAATTTGCATTTTTTTTTGGTCTAAATATTTAGATTAACAGATTTTTTTTTTTTTTTTTTTTTTCCTGAAAATTCAAAATTTTAAATTTTGGGTTTTTTATAAAATTTGTTTTTTTATGTGCTATTTAAAGAAATACACAAATGACAAAATACCATTAAAGCATTTTTTATCTACAACTCAGAATAACCATGGAAAATGTGTTTTTTATTTTAAAAAACTCAAGATTTTATATAGTCTATTTATTTTTCAAAGGGATAAATTCCCTTCCTGTGCTAATTACTTTTGTTTCAGGTCTAATAAACTCTGTTTTTGTTCAAGTAGATTTTAGGTTGAATATAGATTGCTGCAAGTTGGGTTTGGGTTAATCCAATTGTTATTATTTCCAATTAAATTATGTTGGTATTTCCAATTAAAAATTATACCTGATAACAATAAACAGATATGTTTGTGTGTGTGTTGTTTTCCAGACGGCTGCATTTTCTGACGAAATTGACATCTTTTTTGTAATTCAGTGATGAAATTTGCATTTTTTAGCAGCCTTTTGACTAGATTTGCATTTATTCTGCAGCCTTCTGACAAAATTCACATCTTTTTTTGCGATTCTTCAATGAAATTTGCATATTTAGCAGCTTTTTGACTAAATTAGTGTTTATTAACGACACTGACGAAAATCATGTTTTTTTCTGCATTGCATTGTTGAAATTTGCATGCTTTACACGACTCTGTGACAATTCGTATTTATTATGCGTTCCTTTGACGAATTTTGCATCCATTAAGTGATCCAAAGGCAATTCTGTTCTGTATTTTTCAATATCATAGGTTTTCGGCTAAAAAAAAATGTCATAAATCCGGAAATTTAGAAACAAACATACCACAAATTTCAACAATCGTCGACCCCCTCCCCCCCCCCCCAAAAAAAAAAAAATCAATTTTGCAAATCGTTCAAAGAAAAATTGTAAATATCATAAGAGGTTTGAGGGGAAAACATGAATTTTGTTAGATAATTGTGAAAAATCTCAAATTTCGTCTGAAGATCATGAAAAAAACCATGAAATTTGTGAAACAATAGTGAAAGAAAAACACAAATTTTGGGTAGGGATCACAGAAAAAACAAAAATATCTTCAAAAAACCTGCCGGAAAAATTCACAAAAAAACCTGCAAATTTCAACAAAAAATTGCAAAAAATCCATGAATTTTGTCTAAAAAATCTAGTAAAATCCTCAAATTTCATCAAAGAACCGTTAAAAAAAACCCACAAATTTTGCCAAAAAACGGTGGAAAATCATAAATTTTATCGAAAAATCTAAAAAGTTTCATCCAAAGATTGCGAAAAAACGAAAACTTCGTCATAGGGTTGCGGAAAAACAAGTCAAAAGTAAATATCCCCTACCCCTTTCATACAATCTGTTGTAACTTTTCAGAAAATTTGCTGCAAATTTCAAAAAAGTTTTTACTCAGAATCACCCCTGAAGAACCCTTTGATAAATTTGGCATTTTCCCGCTGTCATTTAAAAAATTAGCATTTTTTTACGATCTTTTAACACTAGAACCGCGGGAAAATTCATTAAAGATTGATAAAAATATTTCTCACCGGAATTTTCATTTAGAAATGTTTAAGTCATTTATTGAAAATAATTTTGCTCAGCATATATTTAGCTTATTTTATTAAGAGTTTTCTGGTTCGAATCGATATCTTTCTGTATGATACGGGTCAAAATGACCCGTTGCCGCGGTTCTAGTGTTAATGAAATTTACATTTATTTCAAGATTCTTTCATGAAATTTGTTTTTTTTTTAAGTGGCATTTTGATAAATTTGGGTTCATATGCAGGGACGTGTAAAGAGAAAACTGCCCTCGGGGCAAAATTTCAATTTAGTGTTCTTTTTCTTTTTAACCGACTTCAAAAAGGAGAGGAGGTTATCAATTCGACGCGTATGTATTTTTTTTTTTTTTTATGTATGTACACCGATTACTCCGAAACTAGGCATCCGATTAATTTGGTTTTGGTGTTAAATTAAAGAGCTTACTCTCGGATTGGTACCACATCCATTTCATAGAAATTGGTTCAGTAGTTTTTTAGTAATTAAGCAAAAACTATTAAAATTAGCGTTTTTTCGGTAATTAAAACTATTGAATTAGTTCCTACAATTGAGTGAAGTCAGGATGGCCAAGCGGTTTAAAGCGCCTGATTTAAGCTCTGGTTCTCGAAAATGACAATGGGTTCGAACCCCACTCCTGACATACATGTGTACAATAATTTTCCGTATTATAATTTTTACATATATATTTTACAAATTAAATACTAATTATGCTATTAAGAATATTTTGTATTTACAGAGTATCAGAGATCTTTTATCAACTCAATACTTTATCAGTGAAAGAGTGCTAAAATAATTGACTTTCAAAAAGTAACATAACATTGAATAAGTTTCCGAACCTATTCAGTATTATAATTTTTACATATATATTTTACAAATTAAATACTAATTATGCTATTAAGAACATTTTAACCGACTTCAAGAAGGAGAGGAGGTTATCAATTCATCGCGTATGTATTTTTTTAATGTACGTTCACCGATTACGCCGAAACTATCCAACTTATTAATTTAGTTTTGGTGTTAAATTAAAGAACTTACTCTCGGATTGGTACCACTTCCATTTCATAGAAATTGGTTCAGTAATTTTTTAGTAAACGGGCAAAAACTATTAAAATTTGTGATTTTTTGCTAATTAAAACTGTTGAATGAGTTCCTGCCATGGAGTGCAGTCAGGATGGCCGAGCGGTCTAAGGCGCCTGATTTAAGTTCTGGTTCTCGAAAGAGAGCGTGGGTTCGAATCCCACTTCCGACATACATATATACAACAACCTATTCTGTATTATAATTTTTACACAGATATTTTGCAAATTAAATACTAATTATGCTATTAAGAATATTTTGTATTTAACCGTTAGCACAGAGTATCAGAGATATTTTACCAACTCAATACTTTATCAGTGAGAGAGTGCTAAAATAATAGACTTGCGAAAAGTAATATGACGTTGAATAAGTTCACCGACTAGATTGTAGTCAAGATAGTCGAGCGGTCTAAGGCGCCTGATTTAAGCTTTGGTTCTCGAAAGAGAGCGGGGGTTCGAACCCCACTCCTGACATGCATGCATACAATAACTTTTTTCCACATTATAATTTTTTACACATATATTTTACAAATTAAATACTAATTATGTTATTAAGAATATTTTGTATTTAACCGTTAGCACAGAGAATCAGAGATATTTTACCAACTCAATACTTTATCAGTGAGAGAGTGCTAAAATAATAGACTTGCGAAAAGTAATATGACGTTGAATAAGTTCACCGACTAGATTGTAGTCAAGATAGTCGAGCGGTCTAAGGCGCCTGATTTAAGCTTTGGTTCTCGAAAGAGAACGGGGGTTCGAACCCCACTCCTGACATGCATGTATACAATAACTTTTTTCCGCATTATAATTTTTTACACATATATTTTGCAAATTAAATACTAATTATGCTATTAAGAATATTTTGTATTTAACCGTTAGCACAGAGTATCAGAGATATTTTACCAACTCAATACTTTATCAGTGAGAGAGTGCTAAAATAATAGACTTGCGAAAAGTAATATGACGTTGAATAAGTTCACCGACTAGATTGTAGTCAAGATAGTCGAGCGGTCTAAGGCGCCTGATTTAAGCTTTGGTTCTCGAAAGAGAGCGGGGGTTCGAACCCCACTCCTGACATGCATGTATACAATAACTTTTTTCCGCATTATAATTTTTTACACATATATTTTACAAATTAAATACTAATTATGTTATTAAGAATATTTTGTATTTAACCGTTAGCACAGAGAATCAGAGATCTTTTATCTCCTCAATACTTTATCAGTAAAAGAGTGCTAAATTAATAGACTTGCGAAAAATAACATGACCTTGAATAAGTTCCCTGAGTTGATTGCAATCAGGATAGCCGAGCGGTCTAATGCGCTTAATTTAAGCTCTGGTTCTCGAAAGAGAACGTGGGCTCGAACCCCACTCCTGACATACATATATACGAAAGCCTTTTCCGTATTATTCCTTTTACAAATTAAATGCTAATTATGCTATTAAGAATATTTTGTTTTAACCGTTAGCATAGAGTATCAGAGATCTTTTACCAACTCAGTACTTTATCAGCAAAAGTGTGCTAAAATAATAGACTTGCGAAAAGTAATATGGCGTTGTTCACCGTTTAGATTGCTGTCAGGATAGTCGCGCGGTCTAAGGCGCCCGATTTAAACTCTGGTTCTCGAAAGAGATCGTGGGTTCGAACCCCATTCCTGACATCCATGTATAACATACAGTATTTTTCCGTATTATAATTTATTTAACTGACTTAAAAAAAGGAGAGAAGGTTATCATCAATTCGACCGCGTATGTACTTTTTTTATATATGTTCACCGATTACACCGCAACTATCCAACCGATTAAACTAAGTATTTCGGTATAAATAACTAAAAAGTAAGAAATAAAATAAACTTTTTCAAAAAAAAATATAACCGACTTCAATCAACGCTCTAAAAAGAGTTAAATAATTTTTTAAAATACCCTAATGATGAATTGTTATCTAATAACCACACATCAGATATCATGTACCGACAAAAAAAATGGTTATAAGTTTAATACATAGAACTTAATATCCAGCAAACATGGTTTTTCGACAGAATATTTTTTACAAGAGATTAATTTACATATTTTTGATTTAATTTATGAATATATACATATAAAAAGTAATGAATTACTTTTTGAAGTTGGTGCCAAACTATTGTAAGTATAGAAAGAATTATGGTTATATTATGCCTAATACCATAAATAAAATGGTAAAAATCATTATTGACTGTGATCGTTTGGCACCAACTTCAAAAAGTAATTCATTACTTTTTATATGTATATATTCATAAATTAAATCAAAAATATGTAAATTAATCTCTTGTAAAAAATATTCTGTCGAAAAACCATGTTTGCTGGATATTAAGTTCTATGTATTAAACTTATAACCATTTTTTTTGTCGGTACATGATATCTGATGTGTGGTTATTAGATAACAATTCATCATTAGGGTATTTTAAAAAATTATTTAACTCTTTTTAGAGCGTTGATTGAAGTCGGTTATATTTTTTTTTGAAAAAGTTTATTTTATTACCAGTTAAAAATGATGTTGGTAGTAGAAAATCGGCACCTAAGTTTCTGTGCCTGGGGCGACTCCCTTTGGCACCTTTCACACGACGCTGTTTATATGGTGATCCTTTTACAAAATTCACATTTATTCCAGGATGCTTTCACAAAATGTACGTTTATTTCGCAATCCTTTCATGAAATTTGCGTTTATTTCACGATCCTTTCTTGAAATTGTGTTTATTCTGTGATTTTTTAAAAAGAAATTCACATTTTATCGAAATATTTTAAGGAAAGTCGAGGTTTTTTTTTCCGATTTTTGTGAGAAAATTGGCATTTTTATTGTGTAATCTAACAAAATTTTCTGTGAATGATTGATGAAATTGATTATAAAAGTTCAGCTCGGTTCAAAAGCTATGAAAAATCGTTAATTAAACCGGAAATTCGGACATAACTATCCAAATTTCAGAGTTGATAAATGATGTTTCATAACTTTTGGAATCGAATGTGTTCATTTTTTGGAAAATTTGAAACGGAATTACTCCATTCTTGCTTCGGTAAACCGCACAAAACTTATCAATTGATCGTGGGGGAAAAATGTGAAATTTGACTATTGGTTGCGGAAAAATAGCATGAATTCTAACAATTTTTTGCAGCAAAATATGTCATTCAGTTGCATGAAAAGATCACAAAATTCGCACAAAAAAAAAAAAAAAAAAAAAAAAAAAAAAAAAAAAAATTGTAGTTTTAAAATGCAAAATTTTTCGTAAAATTCGTGATTTTTTTTTTTTCCAGACAGGAGTCTCTCCTCTACGATATTTTTTTGGGCGGGATTTTCAAAATTTCAGGTTCAGATCCCGCCATTCCATCCTGAAATTCAAGCCCTGCTTGGCTACTGTTGGTTACTTAGAAACTGTTTATTTACTTTTATTTTATTTTTTTTAAATAATATAGTTTGTTTTGTTCTAAACATTTTTTATTAATATTTCCTTTTTTAAATAATGGAAAATTATTTGATATATAACTAGTATTTGAAACCAAAGTTTTCACCCAATTGATGTCAGAAAAATATTGCTCCAATATGGTGCATATTATGACATCGATGCCAAATATTATGTCACCATATGATATATTATTTTATTGTCATACATGAAATATAATTTTGCGATAATTTCTGGTTGTTCGCCGATTCATTCTCAAGGAAAGGGGCACTGTTTTCAAACCAAAAGTATTAAAAAATGAAATTGAGAAAAATAGATGTTTACTTTTGAATAATTTGTTATTTTCTATTGTTCCACAATATTATTTTATGTTATGAACATTATTAGTATTTTATACAATTGAAAGAAATATTTAATACTTTTTAAGCAAAAAATCCAGAAAATTATTAATCAGTTAAAAATAAATAAAGTTCTAGTCTTGTAAAAGTGATATGTATTACTACAGATTTATGTGATAATGTATTTAGTAAAAGTGTATTTTTTGCATGATTTAAGAATATGTTACATATTTCATGGCTCAAAATTTATTCATTTATTTATTTTTTCATGTATTCAATACAATTGAAATACATAATATGCTACATATTTCATGTTTTGAAATTTAATTATTATTTTTTTTCCATGTAATCAACGGTAAAGATGAAAACAAGGAATTTTGCTTAGTGGCACTGGCCGGTAGGTTGTCTTTTTTTAGTAGCCAGTTATTGGCTAGTGAGAATAATTTCTTTAGTAGCCAGTAAGTACATTTGAATTACTGAATATTTAATTACAAGATATATACAAGCATGAGCATAGACTAAACAAATGATATATGAACTAGTTAAAAATATTTTAATTTACCATATTGTTTGGAATAAACTTGAGATACTAATTTCAAATCGATTTTAAATTAACAGCAAAATTTTATGTAACATGCATACGTAGTTAGCTACACAAGTGCAGCTATGCTTAAGTACTTGCGTAGCTAACGACATAAATAAACCCCAACCCTCTTTTTTGTAATTATTTATCTAGAATTAAGATGTACCCCCCCCCCCCCCCAAAAAAAAAAAAAAAAAAAATGTTTTTCCACCAACTAGCAGGTTTGATTTAAAAAAAAAAAAAAAAAAAAAAAATCATAGCAAATTTTCTAAAAAATAAAAGGGGGATGAAATTAACCTCTCATGAAATTAACATTATATGCTTTTTCCACAATCTTTTAACATAATGTGCGTTTTTTTCTTTTTTGCGATCTCTTGATAAAATTTGCGTTCGTTATCGCGACTTTTTTACGAAAATCGCATTTGTTTTCGAAACTTTTTAACGAAAATCGTGTTCGTTATCACGATTTTTTGACGGCATTGGCGATCGTTATCGCGACTTTTTGGACGGTATTCGCGTTCGTTATCGTGATTTTTTGCAGCTAATTCGCATTCGTTATCGCGAATTTTTGACGGTATTCGTTTGTTATCACGATTTCTTGACGGTATTTGCTTTTTGTGTTTTTTTTTTTTTTTTTTTTTTTTTTTTTTTTTTTGATAAAATTCACGTTTTTTGCGTTCGTTTTTACGCTTTTTGACGAAAATCGCGTTTGGTATCGTGATTTTTTGCCGATATTAGAGTTTGTAAACACAATTTTTTGACCATATTCGCGTTTGTTAATGTGATTTTTTGACGGTATTTGCGTTCATTATCGTGATTTTTTTCCGGCAATTCGCATTCGTTATCGCAATTTTTGACAATATTCGAGTGTTATCGTGATTTTTTGACGGTATTTGCTTTTTTTTTTTAAATAAAATTTGCGTTTTTTGCGTTCGTATTTACGTTTTTTGTCGAAAATCGCGTTTGGTATCGCGATTTTTTGCCGGTACTCGCGTTTCTTAGCGCGAATTTTTGACAGTATTCACGTTTGTTAATGCGATTTTTTGATGGTATTCACTTTTTTGAGTGTTTCTTTGATTAAATTCGCGTTTTTCCCGTTCGTTTCTACGTTTTTTGACAAAAACCGCGTTTGTTTTCGTTGATTTTTTGAAAAAATACGCAGGGGTTTTTTACAATTGATTTTTTTTTCAATTTTATAAAGATATTTACCTTTTTTTCGCGATTCTTCGACGATATTTGCATTCTTTTTGCGATCCTTAGACGATGTCTTTTCGCGATATTTACACGAAATTCATGTTTTTTTAGAGGGTTGGGTTTTAAAATCTATTGAGCCTAAAAACTCAAAAATTAGACAGCTAGATCAGAAAAAATTCACCTTTCAGAAATTCTAAAAATTATTTTCCTACTCCTATAAATAGTTGAAAAATTCATTAAAAATCTATTTATAAAATCTCATTTTATTTCCGTTTAAAGAAACAGATTTTTAAGAAATCTAATATAACAAGAGCAGTTGTTCATCGATGACAACTGGATGCTGGTGGATACTCGCATTTATAGATGACTTGCAATTTTTTTCAAAAATTAAATTCATAAGTTTAATATTTATATAGCCAGATGACAAATTTTTTGCTGATTTCAAATATGTAAATTTCTTCACAGTCACTCAGTTACAACCTTAGATATTAATTTTTAATCCGTTACTTGGAGGACTTGCTCCATTTAAAAGCGAGTTTTTTGAAACCATAAACAATTTTTATATAAGGAATCTTTGGCACCCTGTCAAATTTTTAAAAATACACTATTTGGATATTTTAAAGCTATGCATTGAGTAATATCTTTAAACACTGTTTAATAATATCTAAATTTATAAAAATCCAATTTTTTTTTTTTTTTTTTTTTTTTTTTTTTTTTTAAAGGAAAAGAAATGTGGAAACGCTAATTAAAATTCTAAAAAAAAAAAAAAAAAAAAAAAAAAAAGGATCAAATAAATTATAAGCAGGGTTGCCGGCTTTAAGCTGGGCCAAAAAAAGCCGGCCGGCTTTTTTTGGTTTTATCCACTTAAAAAAAGCCGGCTAAAATTGAAAAAAGCCGGTTTAAGTGTTAATTTGTATCAAATCCATATTAAATTTGGATTGATTTATTTTTAATACATTTTTAAATATTTACTACTAAAAAAGTTATAAATTTCTATTTAATTTTTCAAATAAGTAAGTCTTTATAACTACTAGAAGTCAACTGTGAAGGCTATGTCCAAAAAAATGTATAAATCTTGGAAAAAAGAAAATATAACAAAAAATGTGTTTTAAACTTCTATATTTCATAGTTCTACTTATATTACACATTCTTAAGAATTATATTTAATTGAATTATGACAAAATGTAACACATCAAAGCATTCATGGAAACATTTTTCAAGCAATATGGAAAGATTACGTCATAGATGAACAATGTTGAAAAACAAATAAGGAGGGATTCAGTATTTGAGGCGAGTTTATACATAATTATATATACTTAAACAACAACAAAAAATGTTAGAATAAAATTTGTTGAATTAAAACTTTGAATAGCTCTTTGTTATTTAAAAGTGCTTATATGCCGTCTTGCATGAATATATTCATGCATAAGCTAATTGAGAATACTGAAATAAATTGTGAAATATAATATATTATGAAATATGCATAATTCATAATATTATTTTCAATAGTGAGAAATTGTGATTTTTTTTTATATGTATGATTTTAAATGTTTATAAGGAATAAAACATGACATTTTAATAACTCTTAAAATTAGTTGAGTAATAAAACATGTAACTAAGTACCCATTGTCCTCTTTAATTTTATAAAGAAATAAAAATGGAAAAACAAGGTTGGATTAAAGATTAATGTAAATCGAAAAAAGCACTTAGTATGGGCATTTTATAATTTAGCTGACATATTTGCAATTCTGACTATAAATTACTAGCAATTCCATCAATATGTTGTTCTAGTATTAATGTCTTCATTTTTGAAAAATTGGGTTATAACCCAATTTCTCATAATAAATCATAATTGAAATCCCAATTTTTTATTTTAATAAATTTATTAAACTCAGAGTAAATTAAACATCATTAAAACTAGTTAAAGGACACTTAAAAAATGTGTAGCTTATAATAAAAATGCTTCTCTGTATAAAAGCCAATTTTTTCCAAAAAAGGCCAATTTTGGCCAAAAAAAGCCAGCTAAAACCAATAAAAGCCACCGGCCTGGCTTTTTTTAATTTTAGCCGGCTTTTTTGCAACCCTGATTATAACACATAGTACTTATTTTAAAGAGTAATGAGCATCAAATAAGGGGCGGGGGATCTTTTAGGAGCAGCGATCAAATACTTAAAACTGTACTGTTTTCTACAATTTCAAATGTGGACTTTTCACTAAGCTCTGGGATAAATATTACTTATTTAATATAAAATGTTCAGATAGTTTATAACATATAATATAGATTTTAAATAGTAGGGGACTTGAAATTATGGGTAGGGGCAGGCAATAATTATTTTAGGGAGGGCGTGATCAAATATTTAAATCTGTACTGTTTTAGATGCGGATTTTCAGAACCCTGGGATAAATAATACTTATTTAATACAAAATTTTAAAAGTGTACCTACCCCTATTTTCAAATAATGATTTCATCAAATATCTTCAGAAACAATTTTGTTAAGAAAAAAGTTTGCACCATGGTGGTGGAATATGAAACTAAAATATTCTAGTCTCCCCACCCCTTTTTTTGTGTGTGTATGCAGTGCTTAGTACAGTACCATAGGCAGCGAGAATTCGGTTAGAGATTGGATCTTTTAATGAGATTTTGCAGTGTCAATTTCAGTTCATTTAAGTATATCATTCGGGGCCCGGGCAATGTCAGGCGGCTCAGCTAGTATTTGAATAAACAATTTCATATTACTTGAGAGGTGTAAAAAAAAAATAAATAAATAAATAAAACATATTATTGACATGCGTCCTATTCTAATAAAAACCATCATAATAAAAATAAAAACACAAATCTTTTCACAGTCAATACAAACAGCATGCAACAATGACATGTAAACAAAAAATCATGCACTTTTGAAGAAAGAAAAAAGGTGACTTAAATTATTACATAGGCATGAATAGGAGAAAACTTGGAATTAGAAAAGGTGAACATTAATCTGATTTTAAATTTGGTCATACTAACACTGCTTTATCTGCACTATATTTAGATGGGGAGATAAAAACTCTGTTTAATGTAAGAAAAATATGTTTTGTATCAAATTGTTGTTGTAAATCTATTATAAGGGAGTCCATTAAAATTTAACTGTGTAAAAATTTTGTTAGCAATGATAGTTTTCCTTTTATTACTCCTAAATTATGGTTACAGTTTATAAATAAATTCCTCTTGAAAGCTTGAATAGTATGAACCAAGTTGGAAGTTAATTTTAGATCATGGTCTATTTTTAATTTATTGTTTTTATAATAGAGCATGTGGTTTTTGTTTACATCTCATTGTCGCATGCCATTTGTATTGACCATGAAACAATTTGGATTTTTATTATGACTATGGTTTTTATTTGAATTTGGACCGAAACATGTCAATAATACTATTTGTTTTAATTTTTTGTTACACCTCTCTCAAGTAATATGAAATTGTTTATTCAAATATTTATATTAAAGGTGAAGTTCTTAAAATCTTGTGAGTTAAAAATCTAATAAACTTTTTATGATACTTTTTGAAAATATTAAATCCAAACTATGAAAAACACAAAGAATTTAATATATGAAAAAATAGGAAAATTTCTGCTCTTTCAATGCTGCCAAGCAGAAATAATAAATTTCTTATATTAATACTTTTTTTGACATAAAGTCTTTTATTTAAATTTATATATTATTAATTATGTGTTTTATAGTTACTTTTATTTTTTTTCTTCTAGCTACTGTTAAGAATCATGTTTTGCGGAGTGGAACATCAGATTGCCGATTGGAAAATTTATAGCAAATTTGTTGCGACATACAAGATTATTATTGTAAATAAAAATTGTAATAAAAGTATTGTAATTGTAAATAAAAATAAATAAAACTTCTTTTCCCACATTTTTATTGTGTGTTTCTCTTTAAAATTGAATGATCTTATACAGTAACTCTTTAAACATTCCCTGATATATATAATATTGATAATCATTATAAGAAATTTATGAAATATATTTTATAAAAAATTAGATTTATCCCCATTTTGTGCATAATCTAGGTTTTTAACTAATTATATTGCTCACAATTTGACCATGGCATTGTATTTTTTCAAAATTAATCTAAAATAATTTAAATAGTTTTTTTTATGCAATAATACCATTTTTACATTTTTTTTTTATTTAACTGAAATGTATGACTATAAATAAGAAACTTAATTTTATAATACCTAAATAATTCACAAGATTTTTTTTCATTCAATTTTGTTGGAAAAAAAAAAAAAGAACTGATGTTAATTAATATGTTGAGTGACACACCAGACACCTGTGTCTAACACTGAATTTTCCCATTTAGGCAGCTTCACTGTAAAATGAGATATAAAGCTACTGATTTTATTTAGAATTTAAAAGAAAAGTCTATTATTCACCAAACGTGAAACCTTTCAGTTGATGATAATGGATAATATAATAAATTTTCTAAATACAATTGCAAAATTATGCGAGTTTTAGTCATCTCTAATTTCTTTTTAAAATCTTCACCTTTTTAAATTGCAGATATCTTTTATTAACCCGTTAGAGACGAACGATCAGTATACATGTCCCTTAAATTGCTCAAAATCTTAGCTTATTCTCACCAGTTACTTTTTTATTATAAAATTTACCTTCTATAATCAGAGCATTTTCAAGATTCAATTATAGAAAATTTTCTGCATTGAAATACTGGTGGTAAAATATTAAAAATTAAAAGGCTATTCGTGAAAGGATTGCATAAAGTGAAAATTTCTATTAAAAATTGGTGCTAGCTAAAAATCATAGCTGTTGTCTGCTATGTAAATTCGACCTTTTTAGATGAATTATCACCATCAATAATAATATAAATGAATTTTTTTTTTTTTTTTTTTTCAGGAGAAATAGTACAGTTAATCAGAGTAACTTTGGCCAAGAGAAAAAGAAAAATGTTCTATATCACTTGAGTTAATGGCAAAGTTTTGGTCTCAAAATATAGCTACTTGCACTAGTTTGAATTTGGCATCTCATTGGAAATAATTTGTCAAGATTCCACCATGGCAGAATGGATCAAAGTTTTGTAAAGGTGGAGCAATGTTACTCTGATTGACTGTATATAAAATAAAAATGTGAAGAAGAGCAAAAATGCATAGATATCTAGAAATGCACAAAGCAAAAACTGGTACGTTGGTAGGTATCTTGCATTTTTTATTTCCTATTTTGTGTAGAGATGAAGGGCAGTAACTAAAGTAGTTTCTTTAAAGATCTTTCAGAATTAAAAGTTTTAAAATGCTAAAAATAAGTTTTATTAGCAATAATATCTTTAAATATATATACTTTTAAAAGTTACAAGAAAATTTACTATCCTTTAAATAATTTGTTACTATTTAACAACAACATTTTTTTTGATATATTATTGAATTAAAAAATTGTTTTATTTATCTAAAATTAATGGGTGTGTATATATATACATTGGCATTGGCAAGAGAAAAATTTTAACATTTTAGTTAACTATTTTTTTTTTCTAATATGAAATGGAAAAAATATTTTTTTTTTTTTTTAATTCTAGATATTTTAAATAGTGAATGTTTGCTTTTCAATATAATGTCATCTTTTTTTTTTTTTTTTTTTTTTTTTAATCTATAAGCACTCATATTATGACTAAAAGGTGTCTATATTTCGTCTGGATGTCGAAGTTTTTGGGTGTAATATGAATAAATTTTGAACGTAATACGGAAAAATTCTTGGATGTAATAAGAATAAATTCTGGATATAATATAGACAAATTTTGTACATAGTACGGACGTAATGAGAACAAATTTTGGACGTCCAATTTACGTAAATTTTATGTTCATTCTATGCTCATTTTGCGGCCCAAAAGACGTACTTTTTACGTAAAGAGAGGTGACATTTGGACGTAATAAGAATAAATTCTAGATGTAATATGGACAAATTTTGTACGTAGTATGAACGTAATTTTAGACGTAATAAGAACAAATTTTGGACGTCCATTTTACGTTAATTTTATGTTCATATTATGCTCAATTTGCAGCCCAAAAGACGTACTTTTTACGTAAAGGGTGGTGACATTTGGACGTAATTTTGACTAAATATTGACGAAGTTCGGAGAACTTTTAGACTTAAATTGGACACGTCCATTGATCCAAATTACGTACTTTACACGTAAATTGGACGAATCTGTGTTGTGTGGGATTCAGCCGACTTGGAGGCCTCCGGACTGTCGGTAGCGGTGGTCTCTCTATTAAGAGACGGCGATTCGCCGATATTGTTCTCGGCTCTTAGTGGAAAGAGATTGCTACAAGCTACTGGAGATAAATCTGGAAAATATGGGGACTAAGATAAGGGAAGAAAAGTGAAATCTATACGTAAGATTGTGCGGCAGAGAAAAAATTACTAGGTCATGTGAGTAAACTGAAAATTGATAGTTAATAGATAAACTATCTGTGTAGAACACTAAAGGGGGGATAAAAAGTTTTTATTTCTCTCTCTCTCTCTCCCTCTTTTTTCCCCCAAGGAGCTTAGACGGATTGAGAAGAGAGAAAATTACTAAAGAAATTTTGATATTCAAGCGTTGTAAGTGTATCACAACACACAAGTTTACCAGATACGTTTCACAGAATTCTATTATTCTATTATTCTACCAGTATGAACGAGCTAGAATTTAAAGAGAAAAAAATAAGTTTTTAACTTTTAGCAACAATTGAAGAGCTGCGGTCGATTTTTTTAAAAGCTGTTTTTTATTTTATGATTTTAATTTGAGGTTATTATTATTAGGATACTTTCCCATTCGGAACCGATTTCGAAAAAAAAAAAAAAAAAAAAAAAAAAAAAAAAAAAAAAACCTCTTACAAAAGAAAACTGCAAATAAAATCAGAAAAAAAAAATTTGTAGAGATTGACTTTGAGTAAAAATAAATCATTTAAAATGTATGGAACTGAGATGAGATATCTTATCATAAATAATTCTTTACATAGGATTAACATTAGGGAGCTGGTGTTTCCGAAGGGGTGAAGTAACTTCTTAATAAAAACGTTTCTAATTCTTAAAAAATTAACCTAAAACACATGAAACATTTTAATTGCAATAAAACACAATAAAAGAAACACAAAGAAGAAAACATACACCTACTATTGAAAAGTTTTTCTTTTATATAGCTCTAAAGAAAAAAAAAGAAAACATCTACGTGTTCTATTTCTTAAATAAATAAAAAAATCGATTTAAATCTTCACCTCACGATAAATTCGTATACCCCACCTATGCCTTCATTCGCTTCCGGTGTAAGTGCACTGTGCACAACAACTCTTTCTCCACTGCTGCCACCCGAATGATGTAAATAGAAGCATACAATGGAGTCTTGGGCACAATAGAGGGAACAGAAAGGCCTTTTGTTGTCGAGTCTCCGCTAACAATGGGTCTCATTTCATTCAGCCGACTTGGAGGCCTCCGGACTGTCGGTAGCGATGGTCTCTCTATTAAGAGACGGCAATTCCCTGATATTGTTCTCGGTTCTTAGTGGAAAGAGATTACTACTACCTATTGGAGATAAAACTAAAAAATATGGGGCCTAAGATAAGGGAAGGAAAGTGGAAGATATACTCAAGATTGTATCGCAGAGAATAGATTACTAGGTAATGCAAGTACACTGAAAATTGATAGTTAAAAGGAAAAATATCCGTGCAGGATCCTAAAGGGGGATAAAAAATTTTAAAGGCTGTTTTAAAATCAAAAAGGGCAATTTTATGAAATAAGTTTAATTTATTTTTGTTCAGAAATGCATAAAACTAGCATGTGTTGTTGTCCAGAAATTTACTAATCGCATTCTTTTGTATTTATTTATTTTGAAAATTCAATAGATTTCTCAGAACAAGCCGTCAAAGTTATCTTTTTGAACCGCATTTCCCAAAGAAAGAAGAAATATGAGTCTTACAAAGGGAGAAAAACGCCTGATCATGTGATCGAAATCACTTCTAACTTGATAAGTAATTTAGTTATAAAAAAAATGGTAAACAAATTTCGATTCGATATCGTTTCCATAATCAGGCCTTTCAATTTTATAGCTTTCTGTTCAAAAATGAACTGGAAATGTGTCAAAATGTGTGTTTGTGCTTCTTGAACAGAGCACTTGTTAACAGCCTTAAAACTATTTCGCAGAGAAAAAATTAGTAGATAGTGTAAGTAAACAGAGAATCAATAGTTAACAGGAAAAACACTCGTGCAGGATCCTAAAGGGGAATAAGGAGGTTTTTTTTAAAGGTATAGAATAAAAAAAGATAAGTCATAAATGTGTATGTAGAAGTCGTTGTTTTAATGAATCACACACATTTCTGTTTAAATGAATCAGAAAAGTGGCTGAGAATCATGTATGTATTAAAAAAACTCAATTCAAACTTCTTCTCGGTCATTTGATTCATGAAAGTTTCTGGTTTGGGGCTGTGCATATAACGTTATCATTTTAGGGGAGAGGGGGGGGGGATCTGGCACATGATATCATAAGATATCTCTGGGGGGATTGTCTTTTGATATCGATATCATTTTTGATCTAATCAAATTTTCACTCGCTTGAAACAATGAAACACTTTAATTACACGCATGAAACACATTAAACACATGAAAGTTGTTAATTGCAATAAAACACAATAAAAAACCCCAAAAGAAGCAAAACATACATTTACTATCGACAAGTTTTTCTTTTATATAGCTCTAATGAAAATTAAAAAAAAAAAAAAAACACTTACGTGCTCTTCTTCTTAAAAAAAAAAAAAAAAAAAAAATTGATTTAAATTTTTATTTTATGATAAATTCGTATACCCCACCTATACCTTCATTCGCTTCCGGTGTAGATGCAAAACAACTCTTTCTCTCCACTGCTGCCACCCGAATGATGAAATCACTGAAAAGCGCGTAATACGGTGCTTATTTTCTTCACTGAAAAAATGCGTAGAAATACAG
The DNA here is from genome assembly GCA_964019185.1 of Maratus speculifer. NCBI lineage: Eukaryota > Metazoa > Arthropoda > Arachnida > Araneae > Salticidae > Maratus > Maratus speculifer. Next base: position 247,374,201 of record OZ025301.1, on the reverse strand, counting down.
CCCTTATTTTCTTTATAAATAATAAATTCATTTAGCCAATCGAGCGATAAAAAGCCTAAATCAATCACTCACAGAAGCATTAACCCCAAATCAGTTCCGAGCTGAGAGAAAATTTAGAATGGGGCTTCCATTGTCCGAGGACCCTACCAATTAACCCGCGCAGAACGCAGGCATCCCCCTCCCAAAAAAAAAATCGATTTAAATCTTTACCTCACGATAAATTCGTATACCCCCCCCTTATGCCTTCATTCGCTTCCGGTGTAGGTGCACAACAACTCTTTCTCTCCACTGCTGCCACCCGAATGATGTAAATAGAAGCATACAGCGGAGTCTTGGGCACAATAGGGGGAACAGAAAGGCCTTTTGTTGTCGAGTCTCCGCTAACAATGGGTCTCACTTCCTTCAGCCGACTTGGAGGCCTCCGGACTGTCGGTAGCGATGGTCTCTCTATTAAGAGACGGCAATTTCCTGATATTGTTCTCGATTCTTAGTGGAAAGATATTACTACTACCTATTGGAGATAAATCTGAAAAATATGGGGTATAAGATAAGGGAAGAAAAGTGGGAGATATACTCATTGTGTCGCAGAGAAAAAAATTACTTGGTAATGCAAGTGAACTGAAAATTAATAGTTAATAGGAAAAATATCCGTGCAGGATCGTAAGGGCAAATAAGGATTTTTTATAAAACAAGTTTAAAAAAAATGAGAAAATAAAAAATATGATTACAAAAACCGTTGTTTTAATGAGTCACACACTTTCATGTTTAATTGAATCCGTAAAGTGACCGAGAAATGATATAAACCTCAATTCAAACTTCTTCTCGGTCATTTGATTCATGAAAGTTTCTGGTTCAAATAAGGCTGTTCTCAATTGCTCTGCTCAACAAGTACAAAACATTTTACCACATTTACAAATTCATTTTTTAATGGAAAGATATAAAATTGCAAAGCCTGACTATGAAAACGATTTGGAATCGTACTGAATTTTCCATTTTTTAATCAATAAATTAACTATTGAGTTATAAGCGAATTTGGTGACTTACAAATATGGTTTTCACCCCCAGTTGGAGTGGTTTTTCCTCTTTTGCGCGGAAATTCAGTTCAAAATCCCACTTTGAAACTATTTTCTAAAAAATCTATAATGTAAAAAAAAAAAAAAAACGGCAGAATGAGTGCGATTAGGTAGTTTTTGAATAACAACATCTGCTTGTTTCACGCATTTCTGAAGGAAAATAAATTAAAACGTACGTCACAAAGTCTCCCTTTTTCATTTAAGAACAGTCTTAACTCTTAACCAGTCCTAGTTGTCTGCATAACAGAGGATTTCTAGAAGTAGAAATGATTTCGGGCTCTTTTTTCGGAGCTCGAACCAACGATTTTAAATTAGAGCTCGAAAACTTTTATATCTTTGTAGTCCGAACCCTATACTAAAATATAACTCCATAATACTTAAAAACTGTTTCAAAAGTGACAGCTCATTTTTGAAATCTTGCTATGAGTGTTAATCTCTAGCACAAAATTGGATTTATAAAATTTGTATTTAATCTTATCAGGATAGAAAGTTTGGTATCAACTAAATATATACTTTATACTAAAAATGATTATCACATTTCCCCCTCTCAACAAACTTATATGATTGATACATTTACGAAATGTATTTTTTGAATAAATGCTTGAAATTTGTATAAATTACTATTTATATGCGTCAAAGAATCAAACAACATGCTTTAATTTCCTATAAAAAGTGTTCATTTTTAACTAATATCGATTCCTGTCTTATAAAAATCCAGTGCCCTATTTAGGGGGTGGCTGATGGGGCTCCAGTCCCCTCCGAAATTTATATAAAATATCAAGTGTAATTGTGATAATTTAGCAAAATGTAATGAAACATGCTAAGATGGAATAAAAAAAAAAAAAAAAAAAAAAAAAAACACTGAAAGAAAAAAAAAATTGTGAATTTACGGTAAAACTATTGGCAGCAAAATTGCCAGACATTTACCGTTCCGTTAGTAGATTTTTCCGTTTTGGAAAATAAAAGAAAGGAAAACTCCGTTTGAAGAAATGGTAACTTTCCGTTATAAGGTTTGATTTTTAATGATAATAATTTAATTTAATATTAATGAATCGATCAATCGTCAAGGAATTCGAAATTTCCGAGCGGTTCTGAATTGCTATATTATTTAATTTATTTATTTATTTATTATTATTATTATTTTTTTTTTTGTATAGTTTATTTCAAGCCATCCTGAGGATCTAACTTGAGACCTTTTGGCAGCGGAATAAATCCTTACTGACTGAGCCAAAGCTGCTGATGCCAGTTTGTACAAAGTATGTCTCTTATGAGTTAGTGGGAAAATCTGTTGTGCTTTTCAAAGATTTCCTTTCAAATATATTCGTTAGAATATTCGTAAACGATTTATTTTATTTTATTTTAGACCGATGCATAATACTTATTATTTTTTAAAATCAATTTTAATTTTTTAACTAGTTTAAATTTTAAAAAATCACTGTTTAAAATTACTGTTTTTTTTTTTTTTTTTTTTTTTTTTTTTGAATGAATGAATGAATGAATGAATGCATGAAAAAAAATTATTTTTTTATAAAAATAATGTTATAGACAATTTTTTGAAATTCTCGCATACTATTTATTTATTTATTTATTTAAATTTTTTTATGGGGGGGGGGGGCAATCTGTGAAAAGTTTTTTTAGTAAGAAATGAGAGAAAAATAAGCAGAAAAAATGTAATTTAAGAGGAATTTTTATGTTTTCAATATTTCATGGCGCCAGTGAGTTTCTAACCCACAATCTACGCTCTCAAGCGATTGGTGGCGTGGTGCTTTGAACATTCGGCCACGGAGACCCCCCAGATAACGGAGTGTCTACTTTTTTTTCTTTCTATTTCCATTCATTTCGTTATTTTCAGGAAATATTGTGGAATTTTCGGACTTTTAGCGGAAAATGGCCGATTGTTATAAAAAGGGACTTTTTCTGTGAAATTCAGGAGAAATATACCCAGTATTTTTAACAGTGCAGTAAAATATTCCGTTTTAGGTAGGTTTTTATCCGTAGGTTTTTATCTTAAGTGTGTTATTTTGCTTAAACCATTAACTAACATTTCAGGTAAGTTGTCGATATACAAAGGTTCTCTTTAAAATACTATTTACTACATAAGTATCACAAATGCCATGCATATAAAATGCTCATAAAATATGCTGAAATAAATACAAGGGAGGGGGGGGGGGAGTGCACATGAGAATGCTATTCAATAATTTTAAATTAGCTGTTTACTCCGATTTTATTTCCTATTTTGTAATGTCCTGATACATAAGCTTAAAATTAAAATTTGACATCGTTATCTGAAAGATCGAAGAATTTTATAGAAAAAGAGTAGAGACTGCTCAACTGCTTTCTATCGGAATAACAAAAAATGGCAATTATGCCTACTTACGAATGAAAATGACTTCTTAGACGTGTTGAGTTGTTGATGAAACATGGACATATGAATTACTAAATTTATTTTCTCATCAAAAGCGATTATGATTTGTAGAGAATAGAAAACGGAAAATTCGCAAACCTCAAACAGATGCTGGTGGGCTAAAAACAGAAGAAAATATTGTGTTCGCGTTAGATCTGTTAATAAAAGATATAATAAACGATACCATTAAAAAATATCCTAATGCCACAAAGAAAGACGGATAGAAAGAAAATTTACTGTTAGCGTCTCTTCCAATTGGCACCATATCAATAGATCGCTATCACCAATGCCTGCAAATAATGCTATAAATCTGTAAAAATCAAAAATTTTCTTTCAAAAATTCAAAAACAGTTTCCAGATTTATAAAACTGTTTCATACGCTATAAAAAAATTATCAGTAAACACTTATAAAATTCAATGGTAGTAAAAGAAACGTAGTTTTAATAAATGCGTCTTTAAATATGATAAATATATATTAGTTTCAGCGTTTTCGAAAGATAAAGAAAGATTTTCGGAGTCGTGAGTAACTCGGAGGAGGTCATTGTACACTCTCGTTCATAGTTATAATATATTTTTTTAGATTAACTTAAAAAAAAAAAAAAAAAAAAAAAAAAAAAAAAAAAAAAAAAAAACTTTTTTAAAAGTATTTGAGAAATAGTATAGAAATTATTTTGCAATGTTAATGTTTTTAATAAGGAAATAAATAAAACATGAACTAGTTCCTATTACTTGAAAATAATTAAATTAACAGATTAAGGACCTATTTCCTGTTTTGAAATATACACTCGCAAAATTTCCTTTTTTTTCTTTCAAAACTTTACTATCCATTATTTTCCAATCACATAAAACATTTTTATGCTTCTTGCAATGTATCTGTTATTCTTATCTCGAAATTCACCTACTGAAACATAAATGAAGTAGATTTGTCCAAAAATGTATCTTCGACATAGAAATAGTCAATTTCTTTTCTTGTTCTTCTTTCAATGAATCCAAATGCAGAAAAATACCACTTTATGACCTTCTAAAATTGAAGTCCACTAAACGCATAACATTACAATTCTCTTTTGTCCTCTTCTTGATATCCGAATCATAGTTTTTCAAATTCTTATTGTCCATTTCCTGCGCAGCTTTTGCATTCAGATAATACCACAGGCGTTTTCCCCTCTACTAGAAGTTCCATGCTGAAAAAATGGTTTTAAAGGCAAAATAGATGACAGTAAAATGTTATGACATTTGAATAGATCTGTACGTTGAACTACAAGTATTTGGGATATAAATTGAATAAATTTTTGAAATTTGGATTCCTTTATGCTCAAATGCTGTAATATGGTTAAGTTTCTCCTTATGATATACAAATAAGCAATCATAATTTTTGTATGAGCGAGTATTGAATAGTTTTAGATTATTCTATATGAAAGAATAGGAGAGGTCAAAAAGAAATATATCTTTCAATTTACATTCCTCAAATAGCTCTATTATAGTGAAATAGCACGAAATGCAATTTTTACTTAGAATAATAAAGAAAATTGAAAAAAATTGCTACCAAATTTTTGTCAAGAAAATGAATAAATGAATACAAAGATCACTAATTTTGTATTGTAGAAAATTTATGCTAAAGTATGACATATTATAGTATGAAATATATTGATTCCTTTTAAAGGTTTCTTACATTTCATATATCTTTAGAGTAATAAAAAAAATGTAGGTAATGTAGTGATTGGGAAAAAGGAAAATCAAAATTATATAAAATAAATTTGTTTTAATTAATATATTCCGGGATAAGGAATATTTTCTATACAAACTACTCGGAAACGCTTCCAAAATTTAGTGCTTGTAAAATAAACTTCAATGTGAAATATAAAATACCCGGGCTTCTTTGAGTATGTAAAAAATCTTTTAAAAAGTTTTGATTTATGTTTGATTGCGAAGCCTCTCCCAAAGTTAAAGACGTTTTTAAATAGCAAAATCGATCCCATCAGTATGAACGAACGAACGAACAGACGAACTTTCGGGATTGTATACAATTCCATTTATTCGAGAAGAGAGAATCAAAAATCATTATATAGTTATGTTATGACCCAGCGGAAATGTAGTATCAGACGTAAAGAATATATAAAGAATATAAATTTTTTAATAGAGGGAAAACTGCTTTTCTAGACTGAATGAAAAAGAGAACATTAACATGCTTTTTAAAGAGAGTAGATTAATTTACGGATCTATTTTTATTTAAAGCTCCACTCGAAGAGGAGTCCATTGAAATTTATTTAAAAAATTCAACTGTTTGTAACCATACGCTATCTCTTCGCATTCCAAGTACAGCCGACTCTCGTTAATTCGAAATCGGATAATTCGAATCTTCGCTTAATTCGAACTAAATAGGAAGTCCCGAAATTTTCAATGGCAGAATAACGTTAAAAAATTTCATTAATTCGAACTCATTTTCTCTTGACTTCGTTTAATTCGAACTACCGAGAATTCCGATTTTCCATTTTGCTCTTCTTTCTTACGAGTTTTAGATCATTTGAATAACTTTCTTTCTCTGACTTTTGTGAAAATTGTTCCGAGCAAGTATACATATGATCCAATGCATTTGATATCCACTTTCTTATTGCCCCCTCTGTCCATCAGTGACGCTTTAAATTTTTCTTCCATCGTGCTTGTTTCTAATCTTTTAATTAGTTTATGTATTTATACATTCTAATTTAATATTAAGTCATATTCTAATGATAACAGACGAAGTAAATAAAAAAAAACACTATAACATTAATTCCTTTGTTATAGTACCATATTAAGCATGTTTTACATTTCATATTTTCCATAATTCAAACATTTTTTGTGGTCCCGACGAGTTCCAATCAACGAGTGCCGACTGTATATGGATTGAATGGTTGGATGGTTTTCAGGATAACGAAATTTAAAGGCACGTTTATTAAAACAAAGTTTATTTTTGTCTTTAGAAACACGGAAACCCATATATTTCTGATTTTCAATACTTCTGAGATCTAATCTTTATAAACCACAGAAATCTATTCCAAATTTAAAGGCGCATTTATTAAAGCAAAGTTTATCTTTATATTGTGAAACCACCAAAACTTATATATTTTCGAGATTTAACCCCTTCGGGACAGGTGTGTTTTATGGAATTCTTAACCCTTAATCACAAATATATATATATATATATATATATATATATATATATATATACTTGTTTTATTGAATCAGGAAAATGAATGGATTAAATAAGGCCATCTGTTCAATAAAATTTTATTGGTAAGAATAGTCGAGTATTCTGAGCACCATATACGGCACTTATACCGGTTATACCGGTCGCTCGCCTCGAAGGAGTTAAAAACTCATTTATTAGAACAAAGTTTATCTTTAGAAACCACAGAAACCCATATGTTTTTGAGATTATAACAAAAATTTATTGAAAACGAAGTTTATTTTACCATAATAATAATTATGTATGTTGTACAACAAAAAAGGTAAGAACTTATATTATAAATAATTATTTTGCTTAAAACATGTCACATTTTACGCTAAACTTGTTTTCAACATATGCTGGTAATCTGCACTAACGGTCTGTACGGGTCGAGATATCTAAGTCCGGTCCAAACTGACTCAGTTCAGCCCGGCTTGAAAAAAAGCTCGCCCTGGCCTAACTGAATTTCTACATAGTTTTTTATATCGATATTGTTAAAAATTGTTTCTATGGGTGAGTTTTGACCAAAAATACTTATTATAGCTTTTTTCTTTTTTCATGTTTATGATTTTTACTTTTAAAGAAATACAAAAAGCTGCGAAGTATTTGTTTTATTATGAGCCTTTATTTATATGTAAGTGTTTCACTTTTCCTTTAATATTGTTTTCTATGCTAAAATCTTTTAAGAGGGAAACTCATGGAAAAGAAAAAAATGCTTTATAGACAAATTCATTTCTTAAGATGTATAAATGTAACCTATTTTTCTTTTCTCATGTATTATTATAATCATTCTGCATGAATTTTTTCAGTTTAAGACGGGATTCAACATAGGCAAATTCGTTTTCACTGGTTTTACTGTTTTTTCCCTTTTAAATCTACTATCCTTTAAAAAAAAAATGAATTTCAAAGTTTTTATTGTAAAGTAATGTCAATTTATAAATATTCATTTTTTGTGAAAGAATTTTGGGGTAAGCAAATTTTAATTATTTTTGCACGGATTAGGTCAGTCAGAGAAAATCGTTTTAATAAGGGTTGTGTTGAAACCGGAACTGAAAATTCTGTCCCTTGCTGACCTAGGAAGAAGGAAGCCAGTCCCGATTCCAAATGAAAAAAAAAAAATGTTAGGCTTGGCCGAATCTTCAGAAAAAGGACTGGCCTGGACCGGCACGGCCACAGAATATAGGCTTTTTTAACGGACTCGCCGGGATAAAGTCTAAATATATGAAAAAACGCTTAATCGACATGTTAGAAAAAGCCTTATTTTTGTGAAAACGGCAAAAGTTAAACTGATTCGGAAGTTTAAGCTAAAGAAATACATTTTTTTTCAGATGAAATTTTTAAAAAGCATTTAAACACTTTATTTGGAGCCAATCTTTGTTAACAACTTTAAATGCGTTTTTCTGCATTTTTTTTTTTTTTTTTTTTTTTTTTTTTTTGTTAATCATTAATTTAAGAATAGTGAAATAAATAAAGTGCAAACTTGGAATTTGTTTTATTTTATTTTGTATTAATTTTGTTTCAGCAAATTTAAAAAAAAAAAAATTCTTTTGAAGTTACGATTTTTAAAAAAATAAGTTACAAAAATTTTAAAATAAATATTGCTAATATTTTAAAAATAATATTTAAAAAATCCTGAAACAAAGCTAAAATTATATTTTACTTTTAATTAAACGAAAAAAATTTGAAATTGATAGTATTTCGAGTTATAACGGTTTTAAATAACTACACCTTCATAAATAAGTTATTTTTTTTAAACTTTATGTGGAATTTTAGGGTATGATTTTGTTTGCAAATTATATGATTAACCATCACAAAAAAGAAAAAATCAAATTCTAACTCAATAATTATATTTTTTGCATGCTTCCTAGAACTCTTAAAATAACATTTTTCTTGAATTGCACGCATTTCAATTTGTGTTTAATTTAGGAATGAATGAGGTAAGTTTTTCTAACTAAAATTTTTACCCAAAGGGCGCTGTATAAAATTTAATTTTCGTATTTTTTCAAATAGATCTTCATGGAAGTGCAGTTCATGCTATAATATTTTTCACCTTTTTTTAAATGAATTTTTACTGTAGGAAGTATGGGTCTAGGAGCAATATTTAAGGAGACAACCTATTATTTCCATAATTATAACTCACTCTGTATATGTTTTTGTGGTTTCTAAAGATAAACTTTGTTTAAATAAATGCTTATTTAAATCTTGAAAATGTATAGACTTTTGTGGTTTCAAAAGATAAAGAAAGCTTTTCGGAATCATGAATAACGCGGAAGAAGTTATTATATATTCTCGTTTGTAGTTACATTACATTTTTCTCGATTAAGGCACATTTGTCTTTTTTTGCAGTGTACATATTCCTTGTAAAAGAAACATCTTTTTGTTATATAAAAGATTGCAGACTTAATATTTCTAAAAAGAAAATAAACAAACAAGTTAGTAGTCTATATTCTCGGAAAATAGTTAAATTAATGCTGTTATTTGAAATTTTTATATTTTTATCAAGTATAATTGAATTTTCATATTTTTTCAAAACTTCATCATATGTGTATTTCCAAGTAGCAAAAAGTATTTTTTATGCTTTTTCGCAATTTATCTGTATTCTTATGTAGAAATTCACCCACAGAAACATAAACAAAAATATAGTTTTGTCCAAAAATGCATCTTTGACATAAAAATATCCCATTTCTTTTCTTATTTTTTTTTTCAATAAATCCTAATGCACGAAAAATACCACTTTATGACCTTCTAAAACTGAAGTCCACTAAAAGCATAACATTTTAAACAATTCTCTTTTGTCCTCTCCTTGATATCTGAATCATATTTTTCCAAATTATTATTGTCCATTTCCTGCGCAGCTTTTGGATTCAGAAAATACCATAGGCGTTTTCCCCTCTACTGGGTGTTCCATGCTGAAAAAATGGTTTTAAAGGCAAAATAGATGACAGTAAAATGTTATGATATTTGAATAGATCTGTACGTTGAACTACAAGTATTTGTGATATAAATTGAATAAAATATTGAGATTCGAATTCTTTTATGCACAAATAATGTAATATGCCCAACTTTTTCCTTATGATATAGAAATAAGCAATCATCATCGTTGTATAGAACATTATTGAATAGTTCTAGATTATTGTACAATAAAGAATAGAAGAGGTCAAAAAGAAATATATTTTCCAATTCATATTTCTCATGTCGTTGTATTATAATAAAATAGCAGGAAATTTAGTATTTTATTTAGAATGATAAAGAAAATTGAAAAATTGCTTCTAAATTTTTGTTAAGGCAATGAATACAAAAAGCATTAATTTTGTTTATCGGAACATGAATCTCTAAAGTATAACGTATTTTATTCTGAAATTTACTTATTCATGGCAGAGATTTGTAAAAAACAAATTACATATTTAAAGGAATATAAGATGTAATTTGTTTCTTACAAATCTCTGGCATGAATAAGTAAATTTCAGAATAAAATACGTTATACTTTAGACATGCATGTTCTGATAAACAAAATAATGGCTTTTTGTACAAAAATATTATAGGTATTGTGTAAATTGCGAAAAATAAATTCAAAATTTTATAAATCAAAGTAGTTTAAATTAATTCAAAAAATATCTAAATTTTGGTATTGATTATCTAAAATCAATTAGTAAATTTTAGTAAATCCAGGTAATAGTTTAGTAAAATAGTAGTAGCAGTTAGTAGTTAGGTTTAGTAAACCCATCCATTAGTAAATCCTTAATGTTAGATTTTTGAGTCTTCTGTTAAATTTGTAATGGATTAGTGATTTTAAGGCAGTAAACATTACAGGTAATTTTTAAATTGAGAAAAATAAAATCAAAGTTATATAAATCAAAGTGGTTTCTGTTAAAGAAAGAAATCTGAATTTTAGTATTAGTTCAAATAAGGTCAATTAATAAAGTTTTTACCAAAATACAGCAAATATAATCCTTTAATATATTTTTTTGGATATTACATGATGCTTGTAATAAATTAACAATACTTCAATTTGAAGCTGATTTAAAAAATATACATGTGTAGTAATATAGCAATTCCTTTAATTTTTTTTTTGGATATTCTATGATGCTTGTAATAAATTAGCAATGCTTCAATTTGAAGCTGATTTAAAAAATATACATATGTAGTAATTGGCATATATTGGAATACTTAAACAGAATAATTTAAACAGATTTTGGTCTTTTATTTGCTTTCCAAATTATAATTTCTAAATCAATGGTCGCGTTTTACTTTCAGGTTTAAATATTTATATCCACGGTAGAATCCTGTGTGAGTTGAGTTGGTCCCGGAACGAACCCGGAAATTTCCTTTGAACTCAATACAAACCCAACATACTTTTACCGGAACCTGAAATGCTTAAATGGAAATGAAACGCGAATGGAAGAAAATTAATCCGCATTTTACTACAATTATGAAACAATGTTTTGACAGTAAGATCTCTATTATCAATTATATCTTCATGTTGAAAAATAAATACTCCCCACATGTACTCAATAATGTTCAAATATATGTAGTTTCTTTTTCGTCTGATAAAATACTCGAGGCATTTTTAAAAAATCGAGCCAACCGGAACGTGGTTCGCAACATTTATATATCAACTCTACTTGATAATTTCTGTTACAAGATGGTGAATACAAATTTATTTACGTGCCTTATTTATTTTTTTCCAAATTCTTCTATAATATGGAATGCAGAATATTATAGGTTGTATCATGTAGCTGTCCTGCATCAGTTAGAATAAATTAATACACCGCTAATTATCTTCTAGAATTTCTTCAAAAATTGAACGTTTGGCAAGTTATACATTAAGGCAACACATAAGACATGTCTCTCAATTTCAAGAGAAAAACTGATTTAAAACAGGTTTGAAACAGCTTCCTCATTTGTTTCGATCCCCCCCCCCCCCTCTGTCGTTTCAATGTGCGATGTGCCTTATAGGACTAAAAAGGTACACTGTAAAAAAAATCTGAAAATTTACGGCAAAAACTGCTCGCAGCAATGTTGCCAACTGTTTTTGCCGTAAAAATTGCAGTAAAATTAGATGTAATAAAAAATTACATCTAATTTTACTAAAATTTTTACGGCAAAAACTGCTGGCAACGTTGCTGCCAGCAGTTTTTGTCGTACATTTAAGAGCCCACAATAGTCACAGAAAAAGTACTCAAAAAGACCCGCATGATAATGTAAAGTCTATGGGAGCGTTCTTTTCAAATATCTCGCTCAAATTTTAATATTTTTACATGATTTTTTTGCACAAGATAGCTGAGGACGATCCACAACCGGCCTAGTTTTTACTTTTTCGATTTTGTTTATATATTTTTTATATTAAGTTAGTTTCAGTTTCAAAACCGGTTTAAACCGGTTTTGAAAATTAAAATAATTTTTTAAAGAAAATCTGAAACCAAAACTGAAAATGTAAAAACTAGGCCGGTTGTGGATCATCCTCAGCTATCTTGTGCGAAAAAATCATGTAAAAATATTAAAATTTCAGCGATATATTTGAAAAGATCGCGTCCATAGACTTATCATAAGCATTCGGCTTTTACCGCGTGACTAGAGTGTGCTCTTAACGGAATTTTTTTTACAGTGTACCATGCAAATGCATCTTCTCATTCAGGAAGATTAAATATCGTATTTCTTGAATAAAAGCGTACCAGACAGATATCTAGCCTGTTCTTCGGATCTGTTTGTGAATTACTTTTAGCTATATTTTAATTAAAAAAAAAAAAAAAAAATACATGGACGTCGTTTTTATTTCGAAGAAGTTTGATGAAGACATAACAGCAAGTTCTTGATCGGTTTTAGGAAATGCATGACTGGATGCATTTAATATTTGGAAAATTCATCTGCAACCGTGCATTGATATAACTAAGAAACTGCTTTGAAATTCCTTAAAATTTGGTAAAAATAACTTGTATCACACACAGTCCTCCTTGGGGACCCGAGAGCCGTGTGAAGAGAAAATTGTGTGCGGGGCGAAATTTCAGTTTGCCCTCTCCCCATCACACACAAACACCATTTCTTTTTGTGACAGGTGTAAAAAAACTGAAAAATGTAAAAACACAAATAATTTTTATTGAATACAAGAACATAGCTCTTATATGGGTTGGGGAAAAAGTAATTTCGCTTTTTCTCAACAGATAGCTTTAAAGTCGCATATCTCGAGTAATACTTACTCAAATAAGCCATACTATACAGCATTTGAAAGGTAATAGTCTCTAGAATATTCTGGATATAAAGGTAGCGACATCTGCTAATACAGTCAAACGTTATTGCGTTTTAAATATAAAAATTCCAGAAGATCATTTTCATCACATTTTAGTTTTACTTACCCATCATACGTAGTATAGGGTAAGTCTTGCAATCGTTTTGAAAATCGAAAAATTTTTTTTGACGGATTTACACGTTTTAGATAGTGGAGATTCCGAAAAACATATTTTTAGAAAAAAATTTTTGCCGTCCGTCTGTCTGTCTGTCTGTCTGTCTGTCTGTCTGTCTGTAAACGCTCTATCTCCCGAACGAATTGAGATAGAGACTTGAAATTTTGTATGTAGTTAGTATGTAAGAATGGGACGAACCCTATTTAATACCAGCAACCTCGATTATCCGGAACTATTTTTTTCGGACTCTCGAAAAATTCGTTCTGATGAAAGGTATATAAAAATTTTCGAATTTTTTTGTTCTAAGGAATGGACGTAAAAGGCAATAAACTAACACACATTTTGCATATAAAACGAAGTCAATCGGATTATTAGTTGCCGAGATATTTGTAATCCTATTTTCGACATTCTTCGATTTTTCATGATCCTGTATTTCATTCAAATTTCAATTCAGAGGTATATTTTAATTGGAAATGATACGCTTAATCCGATGCAGTTAATTGTTAGTTAATAGAGTTATTATTTTTGGAGTTATAAGGATGTTTCTTTTACGCAGTTCGGTACTACTTGAGTAGTTTGGCGTTTTATATAATTTGTCGAAATCGGTAATCTGCAGTTCTTTAATAGAGCATTACTATGTATATTAACAATATTTAAATTTTATTTATGAATTGCAATGCACTGTATAAATAGTTTTCACATGTTTTATTTTCATATACCATGATGGGTAAGTATTACGGTGGCCCCCAACGACTAGTTTTACTTCCAAATAGGGTAAAATGCGGCTCAGGCTTATTGAAAATTGTGTGGCGTTTATGGTGATCAGTGCTTAAGCAAACGCCAAAGTCAGAATCGGTTTGCTCATTTTCGTTCCAAAAATTTCTTTGTTAAAGATGAACGTTTCCCTGCCGGCCAATACTTGAAAAAGTCGATGAAATTTAAAAACAAAATCGAGGTACACTGACATATTTCTACTCGGAACATTGCTACGGAATTAAACATCAACCATAAACCACTTTTGAACCATTTACATAAAACTGGATATCAAAAGAAACTCGATACTTGGATTCCCCATGAACTTGCAGTGAGAAAATAATGGACAGAGTTTAATGGACAGAGTTTCCATTTGTGAATTGCTGCTGAGACGGAATAAAATCGAGCCAGTTTTAAAACAAATGATTACGGGTGATGAAAAGGGAATCACGTACGACAACAATGTGCTAAAAAATCGTGGTCGAAGCTTCACAAACGGTGGAAAAACCCGGATTGGCGTCAAAGAAGATGATGCGGAGTATTTGGTTGGATTGGAAAGGAATTGTACATCATGAGCTGCTCGAACCTGGCCAAACCATTAATTCAACTATCTACTGTGAACAACTAATGCGATTGAAGCAGGCAATAAAAAAAATCCGGTCAAAATTGATCGATAGGAAAGGCGTTGTCTTCCATCACGACAACGCTAAACCACACACATCTTTTGTCACTCGGCAAAAACTGAGAGAGCTTGGCTGGGAGGTTTTGATGCACCCACTGTATAGTCCAGACCTAGATCCGACCAATTACCATTTATTCCGCGCTCTGCGGAACTTTCATAATGGTATTAAGCTGGCTTCAAAAGAGGCTTGTGAAAATCACCTTGATCAGTTTTTTGCTTATAACTCTCAGAAATTCTACTGTGACGGAATTATGGTTTTACCAGAAAATGGCAAAAAGGTCATCGAACAAAACAGCACATATATTATTGATTAGTTGTTTAATTTACATAAATAAATTCAGTTCAAAAAATGCGAAAAAAAGCGAAATTACTTTTTCCCCAACCCAATATTTTGGCAAAGGATATCTGGATAACATGTATCCAACAATACCGTATAACCCCTTTTGGATTCCAAGAAAAAAGCAACATGCTATTTTAAAAATGTATGTTTTATATATATATATATATAAATTCCACTTTGTTTATATTTAAATTTTTTTTTTTTTTTTTTTTTTTTTTTTTTTTAAAGAAGAAGAAGAAGAAGAAGAAGCAAATGACAATGGTAGTATAAATTTGGCGCTCCCTCAATTTCTGCGCCCGAGGCGACCACCCACTTTGCCTCCTGTTTCGCACGGCCCTGGGTCCAGGTAACCCGATTTTGCACAAACCTACCCGCTTCCGGTTAGATTGACGCTATAATTTATTGTTGATCGGGTTTTCTTGGGTTTTTTTCCGTTTGGCTTGAGTTTTGATTTTTGCGTGTCGGGTTTAATTTAATCTGATTTTTCTTTAAAATCCTGAATATTTATCACATGGAACAAATTATATATTTTAACATTAATGAGTAGAAATGTGTTCAATTTTCAACATAAATGTTAAATTTATTATTGGAAATTATTATTATTATACAATTATAGAATATTTATTCTTAATTGTATACTAATATGGATACATTTTTACTCATTTCAAGTTAGGTTCGAATTACGGTTGGAGAGAAACTTTTTTGTTTCGGAATTGGTTGGGATTGTGTATTGACTTGAAATACAATCCGTGGGTTCGGGTTGGGTATAATCCGACTCGCACAGGACGCTGTAGTATTGTTTGACCACATTTCAAAAAGTTCAGAGTGACTCATACTAAAATCGATCTCACTATATTTTTTAAAAATAAATAAATAATGAAATTAATTAATTAAACATTTTCCAAAAAAGATTAGAAAACATAATTAGGTAATTCAGTAAAAATTCAGAAAAGGATCCATTGTATAATATAATTGGGAATTTTTTAATTACACTGTTTGTTAGTTTGGCCCATGCAATTAGTATGATAATTTACTAACATAAGGATTTTTTGTTCTTTCTAGAATAAGAGGACTGAAGGACTGAGCGAATGTTTAAAGAAAGTCAGAAGAAAAGAAAAAATATAATTATAAGTTCATAAAAAAAGATTAAATAATTATTATGTATTGTTTATGGTTCACTTTAATATTATTTACTACAAATTTTCTACAGACGAATTTTAATAACACAAGCTATATTTTTCCTTATTTCAAAGAATTTTTCATTCATACCTAAAATGCTACATCTATATTATAAAGGCCAAACGTATCTGTGCGTAACGCATACGTCATTTTGCGAATTGCAACACTTTTACATGCTATTCGGTTTTGCAATTTTCGGTAATGCAAATTTTATATTTCTAAATATCGCACATTTTCAATTTTTACACCATCGTATAGAGAAGAAAATGTTCGTTTAAAAGCAATTTGTTTGAAAGTTGTATCTCAATTTATTCTTGACATATTAATTTTTTTTATACTTTTTAACAAGGCCCCCTTATCATAATATCATAATATATTATGATAAGTTAGCCTTGCTTTTTAATATGAATTTTGAAATTGTGGCAACAGAAATACGCCAGTATCTGTTAAAATTGATAAAAATTGAAATGTATTCGTGTAAGTTTTGAGATGATGAAAATTGTGACCCGTTAAGATTTCACGTGAAATTCTAATATCGTGTCAATTTAAAGTAATCTTTTTTTTTTTTTTGCATTCGCATTTATACCAAATATAAAATCCTCAATTGATAACTTGATAACTTGATAACTTCATCATAACTTATCTTTATTATATTTTGTTGATTACATATGCGATTAAAGTTTAATTTTAATAATTTGGACAACTGAGTTTTATAGAAATAGTATTTTGTTAATTTTAAGTTTAAATAATATTTGTTTGAGAGAAAGACTGACCATTGTAAGATGCATTTTTTTCTGTAGTTAATTTTGTAGATTTATTATAAAACAATGAAATAATTCCTTCTTAAACATTTTCTTTCGTCGAAAATCGAAGGGTTACACCTTGTATTTTTAAAGAACGAGTTAGTTACACAGTTTTGGACAGTTTCAACGGTTTATGTAAAATAGAATATTAGCAAAGTATTAAAAAAATCAATAAAACGTATAAAATTATGGGTGCACCCACAGTACTTAAAATATATCATTTTTTAACATTCCAGCAGTTAAAAAAAATAATAATTAACAGTAACTGTCTTGATTTGTTCCGAGTGTTGTTCCCCCCCCCCCCCCCCCTTAGGTCTACTGATACATTGAATGTTGTTCCGTGGTTTTCCGGTTTCTTCTAGAAGGTTGTAGAAACTTCGCCGCATGCTGCGAACCTATATAAGGAGAGCGATACGAGCTGCTGTGGTCATTATTTACCAGTCAGTCATTGAGTGAACAAGGCGTAAGCAAGTTTGCTTGAGTTTCATCTATGTTGTTTTGAATGTTATTAAGTGTTGAGACGTTGTATAAAGAGTCTTTGGGGTCTAAAGCTGTAATTGTACGATAGATTTGAGCAGTTATTTTTGAATATCCAGTAATATTTGTGAGTTTCGAAGACTCTGTTGTTCTGAAGTCTGTAAATAAATTATTTTCTACTTTTCTGAGAGCAAGAGTTTGAAGTTGTCTAACCATAAGATCAAAAGAATCCAATATACGCTACAATTTTTGGTGTCAGGAGTCGGGATCTTATGGCGAAAACACGAACAATGGACGTACAACTGAAAGAACTGTTAGAAGCTATTAACGGATTAAGAACAGAGCTGACCAATAAAATTGATAAAGGCCGAGAAGAGTTGGCGGATAAAATGAATAAAGGCCAAGAAGAGTTGGCGGACAAAATGAATAAAAACGAAGAAAGAATGGAACAGTTGACAAATAAAATTGATAAAGGCCAAGAAGAGTTGGCGGAAAAGATGAATAAAGGCCAAGAAGAGCTGGCGGAAAAGATGAATAAAGGCCAAGAAGAGTTGGCGAATAAAATCGACAAAGTCCAAGAAGATGTGACTGAAGAAATGAAAAGAAGCCAAGAGAGAATGGAAGAATTAAAGGAGGAAGTTAATAAAAGCCAAGAAGAAATGAAGAAAACTTTGGAAGAAAAGTTCTCATCGGTAGAGAGAAGAATAGATTCGGTAGAAGAGAAAATTCAGAATGAAGTTAGTAATGTTGAACAGAAAATGGAAAGGAAAATGGCGGAAGTAGAAGAGAAAATTCAGAAAGAAGTTTGTAATGTTGAAGAGAAAATCAGTAACGTTGAAGAGAAAATACTAGGTGAAGTAGATGAAAAGCTAAATAAAAAAGTACAAGATCTTGAGAATAAACTTTCAGCGTCTAGTGGTAATTATGAAGAATTTAGGAATCCGCCTGCTTCTCCCGTGCACATTAAGCTGTCGACATACGATGGAAAGAGTTCCTGGCAAGTTTACAAGACCCAATTCACCATTGTAGCCGAAGCGAACAAATGGAGTGACGAGGTGAAAGCTTGTCAACTGGCAGCATCTTTAAGAGGAGAAGCCGCCGACGTGCTGCAAACATTGCCCGATATGACGCAACTCAATTTTGAGACTCTAAGTTGTGCACTTGAAATGAGATTCGGCGAAAAATTCTTCAAGGATTATACGAGAATACAAATGAAGAGCCGCCATCAAAAATCGAGTGAAACCCTTCAAGAGTTTGCCTCGGAAATTGAACGGCTTGCAAATTTAGCATTCATTGACTGTCCAACAAATGTACGGGAAATGCTCTCACTGCAATATTTCGTAGACGGAATAAAAGATCCAGAAGTGCAGAGAGCGGTACGAATGGCAGATGTACAGGATTTAAAAGCTGCATTACTATATGCCTTAAAGTTGGAAGCAGCTACACAAGCCAGCCGAAGAGATCGTGATTCATTCCGAGGGGCAACGGTGAACAAAAGCTCAGACACTGAGATCGACTTCTTGAAGGAAATTAGGAAAATAAATCAAGAACTTGAAGCTTTAAAATACGGAAGAACAAGCTCAAGAAGACAGAATCTCACGTGCTGGGGATGCGGTGATACAGGACATCTCCAAAGAAATTGCCCCAAAATCCACGAACGTGAGATAAATTCAAACAGTCAGCAGGGAAACTAAATTTTGGCCATCTCGCGGGGCGGAGGTTGCTAGAGAATGAAAAGCCCCACCTGAAGATCCTCCAGATATCAAAAATGAGTGGCGGTGATAAAGAATTATATGTGATAGGCTTTATTAACGGAATTCAGTGCCGTATGATTGTTGATACAGGAGCCAATGTGACAATAATAAGAGAAGATTTGGCTCGAAAATTGAAATGTAAATTCATCTGGACTCTACCATGCGTTACCCTGCAAACTGTGACGGGCAACAAGATAGCCATATATGGAAAGGCCAATTTAAGCATCAACTTTGGAGGAACGAAATATTACCATACGGCATATGTGGCTGAAATAACAGATCCTTGCTTAATCGGACTAGATTTTCTAAAGAAGTTTGGCTTCAAACTTGATTTCAAAAATAACAAAATGCTCTCAAAATTTGAAGAAATAAGTCTTTTCGGATTAAATAACGAAATTGAATGTAAACAAGCAGTAATAGCCAAAGAAGACATCAATCTATATCCAAGAACAAAATTTTTAGTTCCAGCTGTAATTAAAAATGAAACTAATTACCGATTTGGCCATATAGATTATCCCGAGGATAATAGTAAACAAGCAGGAGTATTGGTGGCTTCATCTGTGGTGGACCTCTCGAAGAAGACCATTCCAGTCAGAATTGCTAACATCAGTGATAAGACGAGGACTATCAAGAAAGGAGAGGTGATAGCGTCATGTGCTCCTGTGACGTGCATAAGTCAAAATTCCAGTCACTCTGAGAAGTCTTCAAATCATTTAGTCAAGGATTTGTTACAAAATACAGACTTAGATCCAAAACAGATGGAAGCTGTGAAAAATTTAATTAGAGAATTCCAAAGTTTATTTTCCCAAACATCTGAAGACTTTGGACGAACTAAAATGGCACAACACCGAATTGACACGGGAGATCACTCTCCTATTAAACAGCACCCTAGACGATTACCTTTTGCCAAGCAAGAAGAGGTGCAGAATTTAATTAAGGATATGGAAGAAAATGACGTCATCGAACCATCGACAAGTCCATGGGCGTCTCCCATTGTATTAGTAAGAAAGAAGGATGGTTCTACAAGATTTTGTGTAGACTACCGCCGACTGAATGACGTCACTGAAAAGGATAGTTACCCTCTGCCAAGGATCGACGACACTCTCGACACACTTGCGGGCAACACTTGGTTCTCGACTCTGGATCTGAAGAGTGGTTATTGGAAGGTAGAGATCCATCCGGACGACCGCGAGAAGACTGCCTTTACAACGGGACAAGGATTATGGCAGTTCAAGGTAATGCCTTTTGGTCTATGTAACGCACCTGCAACTTTCGAACGGCTTATGGAAACAGTTCTCCGGGGGCTGTCATATGAAGCATGTCTTGTTTATTTAGATGATATCATAATCATAGGAAAATCTTTTGATGAACATCTGAACAACCTCAGGCGGGTGCTACAAAAATTAAAGGAAGCTAATTTGAAGTTAAGCCCTTCGAAGTGCAGTTTGTTTCGAAATGAAGTCGCCTACCTTGGACACATCATTTCGGCGGATGGAGTCAGGACTGATCCGGAGAAGATATCAGCCGTGAAAAATTGGAATCGTCCAGCAGATGTTCACCAGTTTTGGAGTTTTCTAGGATTATGCACCTATTACAGAAAATTCGTCAAAGGCTTCTCGATGATTGCAAGACCACTTCATAAATTAACAGAAGCCAATCAAAAATTTATCTGGACACAGGAATGTGACGCTGCTTTCGAAAAGCTCAAGGAAGCCTTAACATCCACTCCAATTCTGTCATATCCTCAAATAGATAAACAGTTTATACTTGATACGGATGCAAGTAACGAAAGCATTGGCGCTGTACTGTCCCAGGAAATCGACGGCCAGGAGCGTGTTATCGCCTATTTCAGCAAGTGTTTATCAAAGACAGAGCGAAACTACTGCGTAACAAGAAAAGAGTGTGATATCGGCCGGCTCCGTGATGTTGACGCCAGTAAGTCTGCGATGACGTTCCATGCCTAGTGCCATGAGGTCTGTTAAAACTGTCCACTCCGTAATTTTTCGTTTTGAAAGAGACTTTTTGAAAGAAACTTTTCTGCTTGAAATGGAACTGAAACGAAGGGATTCAGTTGTTGCCTGGTGTGCAGCAAAGAAAGAACGTTTTTTTTCGGCGGGCTCGGGTGTGAGCCGTGTATAGTTCAGGTTTTAAAAGAACATCGGTGAAGGGTGTTCAAAACCTCATGCCCGGAAGGGGCTGTATATTCTCAAGTGCATTTTCCTAATGGATATATGTGTAAATTAACTGTACATAATTGTAAATAGCGCAGTGTGGTTATGTATATAGTTTTCATCGTGTACTCTGTGTGTTGGTTTTATTAAAGTAAATTGTGAAATTCTACATAGAGTCAGAGTACATTTAGTTACGACGTCACAGCTAGTAATATAAAAAATTATTGGTAGCAGCGGTGGGATATAGGAACTGAAATAAAAAGTTCCGCGAACTCATCATCTCTGCTGTATTATTTCGAATGTGGACTGAAAACTCGTCGTCTCTTCTGTATTACTTTGAATGTGGACTGAAAAGCTGTGTCGGTCATTGAAATCAGTGTTCGAAGATTGTGAATTTCAGCTCGGAATATTAAAGGATCGAACGGTGAGTCCCTATTGTTTCTCTTGCGCGCTGAATTTTGGGGAGGTCTCAATACCATACGCTTATGTTGGAAAATTAAAATAGTGTGTTTCGTTTTGTTTTTGTTTTTTTTTAAGGTTATTGCACGAGAGTATTTTCGTGATTTATTATTATTATTATTCTTTGCTAATTGCTGTTTTGTTTTAAAAGTAAAACAGAATAAGAAGTGTAAAAGTAGAATATATTAAGTATTTTAAATACATTTTTATTTTTTGCATAAAGAGTAAAGTAATTTTCATTGCACAAGTAGTACGGTAATGAACTTAATTGTTTAAGTTACAGTGTTAAGTTTATTAAATTAGAAAGTTGAATTTACTGAAATTACTATTGACTTTTTCGTAGTGCATTAAAGCAAGGTATATAATAAAGTAAAGGAATGTACTGAGTCTTTATTATTTTATTGTGCATTTTTTATGAATACTTTAGTTGCGGTTTTGATTATTTACTGTGCTTAGAGAAAAGTGTTACTCAGTTGAAAAAAAAATATAAATCTTGTTTTTCTTGGGTATTTTAATGCTATTGTGCTCAGGAAAGTTATAGAAATACTTTGTAATTGTATTTACTTTTTGTAGTGAGATATTTTTCTGAGTTTGATTATGGCTTCATTCTTGAATAGGCAAAATAAAGATGTATTGCTTTTGCTCGCAGCAGAATTTGATACCGAAATATCTGCTGACATTAAAAAAGTGCCTTTAATTCAGGCAATTTTGAAAGCTTCTGATTATGATGAACAAATTGCAAAAGATATGTTGGAAGGGATTTTAGAAGAAAGGGAAAAATTAGCAGAACAGGAAAAATTAAATAAATTAGCGGAACAGGAAAGGTTAGAAAGAGAGAAAGATAGACAATTGGAATTAGAGAAGCTGCGATTACAATGCAGTGCAGATAGTAACTCCTTAGTTTCCCCTGATTCTGTAACGCCTGAAAATAAGGATAAAAGAGTGAGTTTAAAGGATTTAGTTCCAAAATTTGACCCTAAATTAATTGATATTACCTTGTTTTTTATGATTTTTGAGAGTCAGGCGTCAAAAGAGAATTTAGGAGAATTAAATTACGTTTCCCAACTTATACCTTTGTTACATGTAGAGGTAGCTGAAATTATTGTAAAAGAACCCTTAGAAAAAAGGGATGATTACCAGCATATCAAGAATGTTTTGTTAAAGAGATTCAGATTAGGAGCAGGGGCCCTGAAAACAAAATTTGAGACTCATCAAAGGAAGGCAGGTGCGTTATGGACTGAGCTTGTTTATGAATTAAGAGGGTATTTAGAATACTGGTTAGAAACTGTTGAAGTAAATGATTTTGAATCACTCAAAGAACTTATGCTCACAGAGCAGGTTAAGCGTATAGTTCCTTTCGCGATTAAAGATAAATTCCTCGATGAGTGGGACGAGATTAAGACAGCGTCATATTTAGCAGAAAAATGCGATAAATTTGAAAGTGTGAGAGGGAATGTTAGGAAGTTTGATAACAAAACGTGGAATAATAAACCATATTTTAGGGATAGGAATGGGCAAGATAATGCTAGAAGTAAAGGGGATCAGGTAGTTAAATCAGGTGGGGTTGATAAAAGAGATAATGTGCGTAGGGATTTTGGAAATAAAGATAAATTTGATAGAAAAAAGCCAATTATCTGTTTTCAATGTAATCGTGCAGGGCACATTAGGCCAGATTGTCCGGATTTAAAACGCAAAAGTTCTGGAGATTTAGTCAGTCACGTGGACGTAGGTGTACGTTTAGGACAGTGTTTTACACCTTATTTGAAAAAAGCAGAAATTAATGGGATAGAACGAAATTATTTAAGGGATACAGGGGCTGGAATTGATCTTTGTGACCGTAGTTGGATAGATAATGATGATTTAATTGGGGAAGTAACGTGGATAAAGCAACTCTTGGATAATGCGTGTAAATGTTTGCCCTTGGCGAGAGTTACAATTAAAGGGGATTTTGGAATGGTGATTACTAAGGCAGCTGTGATACCGACAGAATTAGAGCAAGGTTATTATTTGCTGGGAAACAAGACAGCTGAACTTATTGAGGAATCAAAAGGTAATCCTGTGTTGGTAAATGCTGTAATGACGCGCAATCAGAAGCGGGAACGTGAAAGGGAGATATTCGTGGTTGAAGTTGAGAATGGATTGGATTTGGAGGATGGAGATAAAGATGAGGTGGAGTTTAAAGAAGAGGAGGAAGGGATGGTTATACCGGAAAAGTTAGAGACGGAGACAGGTTTGGTTAATGTATCAGCGGAGAAATTTAAAGAGCAGAAAAATTGCCCTTCACTTAAGCAGTTGTGGGAGAAAGCTAAAAACTCTAATGTTAAAGAATTTTGTATTAGGGAAGATAAGCTTGTACGGGTGTTGCTATCAAGGACAGGTGAGGAGAAAATACAATTATGCGTACCGGAAATTTATCGAAGAGAAATTTTAGCATTGTGTCATGAGCAGGTATCAGGACATTTAGGTACGACAAAGACAAAGGATAGAGTCCTTAGGTATTACTTTTGGCCAAATTGTTATCAAGATATTGAAAATTACGTAAAAACGTGTGATCCATGCCAAAAGGTGGGTAGTAATAAAGATAAGCGTAAGGCCCCTTTAAAACTGGTACCAATAATTTCCGAATGTTTTTCTAAGATAAATCTGGATGCGGTAGGTCCCTTACAAACTAGTAATAGAAATAACAAATACTTAAT
The DNA here is from genome assembly GCA_964019185.1 of Maratus speculifer. Taxonomy (NCBI): domain Eukaryota; kingdom Metazoa; phylum Arthropoda; class Arachnida; order Araneae; family Salticidae; genus Maratus; species Maratus speculifer. Next base: position 247,349,810 of record OZ025301.1, on the reverse strand, counting down.
TACATCCATTTGCCTGGCTTCTAAGTATCCGGATGCCATACCGGTGGTAGATATCACTTCCACATCCGTTATTGATGCCATGTTGCAGATTTTCGCGAAAACGGGCTTTCCGAGAGAGGTACAATCTGACTTAGGAAGGTCTTTTACGAGCGAGTTAACGACCGAATTCTTTCAAAAATTTGGCATAAAAGTGTCCCATAGCTCAGTCTGCCATCCGGAGTCCAATTGTGTGGAAAGATTACATTCTACATTAAAGAAAGCCATTAAAGCCTTATGTTTCGAATCGGGTCGTGATTGGGAAGAAGTTTTGCCTGTGGCACTGTTCGCTTTAAGAACAGTAACGTATGAAAGCACGGGGTTTAGTCCCGCTGAACTCGTTCACGGGGAGAATTTGCGTATGCTACACACTTTGGTGTATGAAAATTGGATGGGTGACGAGAGTACGGACCAAAATGTGGTAGATTATATTTTGAACCTGACAAATAGATTGAAAAGATGTCAGGAGTTGGCAGTCAAGCGGATTGAGGAATGCCAGGACAAGCGAAAGTTATGGTATGACCGGAATGCAGTGATAAGAAAGTTCAAGGTTGGAGACCAGGTGTTAGTTTTGGCAACCTCTAAATCTCATAAGATGGCTGTAAATTGGATCGGGCCAGGTACGGTCACGGGAGTAATTTCAGAAACGAATTACACCGTTGACTTACCAGAGAAGCGAAATAAGGCGACAATTTATCACATTAATTTATTGAAACCTTATTATAAGCGGCCGGAACTTGTTAATCTGGTAATTGATATCGATTCGGAAGAGGTGGAAGAAGATGCCGAAATACCGTACCCCATGCCAAACCCCACACAAATTGATTTTTGGGATATCGTGGACAACAGTGGGCTAGAGAAAAGGGCGACAGAAATTCAAATTAATAATTTTAAGGAAGTCATAGAGCGAAATAAGAAAGTGTTTTCTTCAGACCCAGGACGTACTCATTTAGTAGAGATGGATATAGAATTAGTTGATGAAACGCCGGTGAGAGCCAAATCTTATAGAATGTCGCCGAGGCAGATAGAAATTTTGAGGGAGGAGATAAGAAGATCATTAGAGTTAGGAGTAGTTGAGGTAGGGCAGTCCTATTTTACGTCCTCCATGATTTTGGTAGAGGTTCCGGGAAAAGATCCTCGTCCTTGTGTGGACTATAGAATACTAAATTCCAAGACTCGAACGGAATTTTTCCCACTCCCGAATATAAAGGAAGTAGTAGAAAAGGTGAGTTCTGCGACCTTTATTACGGTGATGGATTTAACCAAAGGTTATTTCCAAATACCACTGACCAAAAGGGCCCAAAGGTACGCTGCATTTGTGACACCTTTTGGGGTATTTTTGCCTAAGGTCATGATGTTTGGTCTCGTGAACGCTCCTTTCTACTTCTGTAAATTAATTTCTATGGTTCTGGGAGGTCTGGAATCATTTGCCTTGCCGTACATTGATGATATTGCGGTGTTTTCACTTACTTGGGAAAGTCACATGAAGGATATAGCCGAGGTCCTAAAGCGCTTATTAGAGGCCGGTTTAACAGTGAAACCCACAAAATGCAGATTTGCACAAGACAGTGTGAAGTTTTTAGGTCATGAGGTAGGTTCGGGAAAGAGGTCCCCCAGTGACGTAAAAATTAAAGCAATTTTAGATTTTCCAACACCCTCAACTAAAACTCAAGTAAGGTCATTTCTTGGAATGACGGGCTACTATTCTCGTTTTATAAAAGATTATGCAATAATCGCGGTTCCCCTGACTAATATCTTGAAAGGGAAAGTAAAAAAAGAAAAGATAGAGCGGAATGAGGATTGCGAAAAGGCTTTTCAGGAATTAAAAAGGAGGTTGACCCAGAGTCCTGTTTTATATGCCCCTGATTATAGCCAAGAGTTTATTGTGCAGACCGACGCAAGTTTATATGAGTATATTAGTATAGTTCTGTCACAGATTCGAGATGGGGAAGAGCATCCCATTTTATATTTAAGTAAGAAATTTTCTAAAGCAGAGCAGAACTACAGCACTATTGAACGCGAATTAGCAGCGATTGTATATGGTCTTAAAAAGCTGAATCATTATCTGGATGGGCAGCGGTTTGTTATACAAACAGACCACAATCCGTTGACCTATCTTAAAACAATGATAGGGAAAAATGCTAGATTGACTAGGTGGGCATTATATTTACAGGCATACAATTTTGAGATTAAGCACAAACCGGGAAGGCTTCACGGGAATGCCGATGGACTGAGTAGAACTGAGTAATAGTGTGTGTAAATATTAAAATCCAATCATTGAATTCACTCGTTTATATTTATTTTACATATATTGAATTTTATTTAATTGTATTAATTTTGTGTATTATTTAGTATAGAACTTTATGTTGCATATTCGAGAATAGTACTGTGCCATTCTTTCGACTCAGATGGATATCTCAGATGAGTAGCTCATTGTGTTTAGTGAATTTTAATCATAAGTTTTTTTAATTATTAATATGCATTTATTTTAATAGTATTCTGGTATTGTGACCTCTCAGGTTTGGCGTGTCGGGAGTGATAGGGGGCTCAATGCCGTTCCCAATCTTCAATTTTCATAGGTGTATGCACCCTATGAAAACCTCTTTAGGGGGAAGGGGCTGTGATATCGGCCGGCTCCGTGATGTCGACGCCAGTAAGTCTGCGATGACGTTCCATGCCTAGTGCCATGAGGTCTGTTAAAACTGTCCACTCCGTAATTTTTCGTTTTGAAAGAGACTTTTTGAAAGAAACTTTTCTGCTTGAAATGGAACTGAAACAAAGGGATTCAGTTGTTGCCTGGTGTGCAGCAAAGAAATAACGTTTTTTTTTCGGCGGGCTCGGGTGTGAGCCGTGTATAGTTCAGGTTTTAAAAGAACATCGGTGAAGGGTGTTCAAAACCTCATGCCCGGAAGGGGCTGTATATTCTCAAGTGCATTTTCCTAATGGATATATGTGTAAATTAACTGTACATAATTGTAAATAGCGCAGTGTGGTTATGTATATAGTTTTCATCGTGTACTCTGTGTGTTGGTTTTATTAAAGTGAATTGTGAAATTCTACATAGAGTCAGAGTACATTTAGTTACGACGTCACAAGAGCTTCTTGCTGTAGTGAAAGCCATAGACCACTTTCATCACTATCTTTACGGTCGAAAATTCCTGATCCGAACTGATCATGCTTCTCTGACTTGGCTATTAAATTTTAAGAACCCTGAAGGCCAGATAGCCAGGTGGATACAAAAGCTTCAAGAGTACGATATGGAGATACGCCATCGAAAAGGCTCATCACATGGAAATGCAGATGCTCTCTCAAGAAGACCCTGTTCAGAGAATTGTAGATACTGCGACCGGGTTGAGAAGAAATTTAATGTCAAAGGTTCTATAGTAAGACAAGTTACAACTGGGTCTACATCATCGCAAGATCCGTGGAGTGACGAGAGCCTGCGTAAAGATCAACTTGCTGATCCTGAAATTAAGCCAATTCTAGAGCTGAAAGAGGCGTCCATCAGGAAGCCCAGCTGGCAAGACATGGCCCATTACCATCCTACGACTAAACGTTATTGGGCTCTCTGGGATTCCCTACATTTGAAGAACGGCATCTTGTACCGAAAATGGGAGTCTGACGATGGAAAGACATGTAGATGGCAACTACTACTCCCTAAGTCGAGAATTTCTATGGTCCTTCAAGAACTGCATGGTAGTCCCACAGGAGGTCATTTTGGTGTAATGAAGACCCTGCAAAAGGTTCGAGAGCGTTTCTACTGGAATAATGTTCGCAGTGACGTGGAGAAGTGGTGTCGAACTTGTGACACCTGTGTAGCACGTAAAGGTCCAAAGAGGCGCACCCGTGGACGATTGCAACGTTATAATGTAGGAGCTCCTTTCGAACGAATTGCTTTAGACATCCTGGGTTCACTTCCTAGAACATCTGATGGCAATAAGTACATCCTCGTTGTCATGGACTACTTCACTAAGTGGCCTGAAGCCTACGCCATTCCTAATCAAGAGGCGGTGACCGTAGAGGACATACTGATTCAACACTGGGTTTCGAGATACGGAGTTCCTCTTCAAATCCATTCCGATCAAGGAAGAAATTTTGATTCGGCTGTGTTCAAGGAAATGTGTGAACTACTCGGCATGGACAAAACCCGAACAACACCTCTACACCCTCAATCGGACGGCATGGTGGAGCGGTTCAATCGTACCATCCTAAATAGCCTCTCTCTCCTGGTGTCTAGAGACCAACAGGACTGGGACAAGAAATTGCCTCTTTTCCTGCTTGCCTACAGGAGTGCCACTCATGAGGCCACTGGTTACTCCCCTTCTCAAATGCTCTTTGGTCGTGATCTTCGTCTGCCTGCGGATCTTTTGTTTGGCCGTCCTCCTGACGCCCCTTCATCGCCTGAGGAATATGTCGATGAACTCCAGGCGCGGATTGAGGAGATTCATCGTCTAGCGAGGAACCGAATCGGACTGGCAACGGAAAAGATGAAGACACGGTACGACACAAAGGCAACAGGACATGAGTTCAACGAAGGTGACAAAGTTTGGTTGTGGAATCCGATACGTCGTAAGGGACTGTCGCCAAAATTACAAAGAAACTGGGACGGTCCTTACACAGTAGGGTGGGTCGAAAAAATCGAATTTTTTCAAATCCACTATTAATAGTGCGGAAAAGTTGCCTTTTGTAATTAGAAGGATAATGCAAAAAAAGTTTTTGAAATCGGTTAATATCTTTAGGTCGCGCATCGCACTTGAAGTTCGGAAAATTTGACCAAAAATGACATTTTTTGAAATTAATGGTGAAAATTTAAAAATTTTCGAACCTACTTCTAATAGTGCGGAAAGTTTCCTTCCATAACTAAAAAGATAACGCAAAAACTTTTTTCGAAATCGGTTAATATTTTTAGGTCGCCCATCACACTTGAAGTTCGGAGATTTTGATCAAAAATGACATTTTTTGGAAATATTGAGGAAAATTAAAAAAATTTCGAACTTGCTTATAATAGTACACTAAAGTAACCTTTTACAATTAAAACATCCTTTTTTCTTTTTTAAATCTATTAATACCCTTAAGGGTGTATTCAAAAAACGCTTTTCCATCTTCAACAGCTCGAAATTTCCCGATACAATTTCAGACACATTTTTAAACGTAGAAACATTAAATTTGCTGAGAGGATTCTTGAAGGGACGTGTGAGGTGCCGAGTGGTGTTTTTTTACGCTCAATTCATTAGAATTTGAGTTATAAACAATTATCTTCTCAGTATGACCCCTTTTTTCGTTCTCAAATCTCCCGCTTGAGAAAAATCGGTTCGAAATGCCGTTTTTGATGACTTTTTTTGCAATATTTTCTGCATTTATCAAAGAATCGACAATTACGGCACCTTGTGTACTTTCCAAATAAGAGATTTTGAAAGTTTGGTGTATTTGAGAGCAATAATGAGTTCAAAAATAAATCGGAAAATAGGCAGTTTGAATCGAAATACACCCTTAAGTCCATTTAAGTGAGCGAAATTTTATGAAAATTGACAATGTTTCATATAAAAGATGAAAAGTCGTCTTCTTTTCTCATTTTTTTCTAATAACATAAAAATATTCCATTATATGCATAGAAACGTAAAATAAAATCAATTTTAAAATTGGTTAAAAATTTTTCATAATACATTGTTTATAAATTACGAAAAAAATTAGAAAACTATATATTTTTAGCTATTTTATTTATTTAAACATTTATATTGAACAGATTTAGAACACTACTTAATGAGACATTCTTCAACAAAAAAATTTAAATCAATTTTAAACAAGTTTTACTTATGCAATATTAGGCTATCTGCATTATAGTAATTTTAGAAAATAGTTATTTTTCTTTTTACCTTCATTTTTCACCTCGTGTAAAGCCTTGCAGTGAGATTTATTATCAAATGTTGACATACGTAATCGCGAAAGCAAAGATGATCTAATATAGCCGTATCTGCTATTAGAGCCACATCCTTTTTCAGAAGCCTTACTCACAAGTTTCACACATCATTCAACCGCCTGTGTGTGTGGTACGGGAACGCCCTTATTGTTTTCATTTCCAATTCTGAGAGAGATTTCGATTCAATCAAAGAGAAAATTCTCTCTGGACTGATTCTGTGTAAAAAGTTGGTGAAGTAACTTTGCAGCTCGACCAATCAATTAGTTCAGTCTAATTCTTAGCACCAAAATTTAACTTGCGTGTCACAAAATCTCTCACAGTTGCCACTTGTTCTGTCACCAGTTTCATTTCTTTCAAAACTTGTTGTAATCCTAACTCTCGCACATGCTCCCTCTCATCTGCAATCATTGCCAATAGTAGGTTTTATAGATGAGTGAAGTAAGCGTTGCCCTCACTTACAGGGTCTGTAACTTCCTGCAGACTTTTTGATAAGTAGAGCGATGTTGTTATTGTCTTGTGTATATGCTTTGATTAATGGAATTATTCGTCTTAATTTCAAACCATACAGGCACATATGTTTCTATGATGAATAAAACGAACTAGGGTTTTCTGTGGATATATACAGTCTGAGAATTCGATTGGCGGTCGTTAGCCACCGGGAATGAGAAATGGTCCCCGGATCTCGGAAAGAAAGATCCTCAGGACAGAAGCCCGATCACACAGCATTTGATATTTTTAAAAGATATTTTTGATCTTTACTGAGGTCATTTGGGTTTTCAACAGTCACTATTGGCGAGAGCAATTGATTGATTCAAACTTGATGACAGGTTGTCTTTCGCAAGCAGGTAGTTGCTTGCCTATAGGACGAGAAAATAATGCTGGCCGTTTGTTTTTATCTTCAATGCATTGAAACAAGTGCCTAAAAGGCAATTCGATGAAATGCAACAAGTAAATGCACCACTGCAAGGGCCTGCGTATCTTCATTTCCAAATTTCGAATAACCCTTTTTTTCAATCCCGTATTGATAGAGGAGCTATTACATCCAAATACAAGGACTTCATCTAAGGAGATATTCTTCTGAGGCAGATATAAAACGATACTTTCACAAATATTTTTTCCGGTTCCATTCATAGGCGTTAGATGACCAACATAGTTTGATCATCCGGCTCCTGAATTAAAGAAATGTGCCCTTCCCTATTAGATCTTCGATAGCGTTTAACACCGATTTTTCCTTGATATAACGTAACTGCTTGTGGTAATTACATGAAAAGCCTGAAAACCAGCTGTGTTCACAGCTCATATGCGCACTGAGCAATTGGAATAGAAAAAAATCGGTTTGTCAGTTGTTTTTGTAATCAGCCTATGTCAATTTTGATCATATTTTCCAAATTCCAGATATGATGCGCGATTCAAAGGTATTAACAGATTTAAAAAAGAAAAAAAGCTATTTTTTAATTGTAAAAAGTTACTTTAGCGTACTATTACAAGCAAGTTCGAATTTCTTTTAATTTTCCTCATTAATTCCAAAAAATGTCATTTTTGATCAAATTTTCCAAATTTCAAGTGCGATGCGCAACTTAAAGATATTAACCGATTTCAAAAAAGTTTTTGCGTTATCTTTTTAGTTGTAAAAGGAAACTTTTCCGCACTATTAGAAGTAGGATCGAAATTTTTTTAATTTTCATCATTAATTTCAAAAAATGTCATTTTTGGTCAAATTTTCCGAACTTCAAGTGCGATGCGCGACCTAAAGATATTAACCGATTTCAAAAACCTTTTTTGCATTATCCTTCTAATTACAAAAGGCAACTTTTCCGCACTATTAATAGTGGATTTGAAAAAATTCGATTTTTTCGACCCACCCTATTACACAGTCGTCAAAAGGCTGAATGACGTCGTTGTACGCATACGCAAATCGCCACACACCAAACCCAAGGTCGTACACTATAACCGGCTAGCCCCTTATTTTGGCCAAAGTGAATAGAAATTCAAAACTGGAATTTCAGACCATGGTCATGAAAGTCACTTTTTGTAAATATGTAAATAGTAATTAGTTCTTATTTATGTACTTCTTATTATTGTTATTATTTATTATTTTATTTATTTATTTATTTTAAGTGTTTTCCTCTAACTCAAGGATTGCACTGCCCGGGACGTGCAGTCTTTGAGGAGGGGGTAGTGTTACGAATTTTGTAAATAGTTAGTGTTTGTACTGTAAAATAATGTAAATAACCTTATTAAGCTCCATTCCTTTTCTAATATTAGTTTTTGTTGCATTGTCTCTGTTATCAAGCAAACTTGTCTATTATTTTCCGTGAATGTGTATGGCAGCTTTGCGAAATATTAGAGATATCGCCAAGTTGGCGTCACTTTTGGCAACTAATTTTGGTCGCCAAATTTGGCGATATATCGCCAAGTTGGCGACAAACTTGGCGATTGTTGGCGATGGTAACCCTTCCCTGTTTATGGTAACCCCCCCCCCTTAGGTCTACTGATACATTGAATGTTGTTCCGTGGTTTTCCGGTTTTTTCTAGAAGGTTGTAGAAACTTCGCCGCATGCTGCGAACCTATATAAGGAGAGCGATACGAGCTGCTGGGGTCATTATTTACCAGTCAGTCATTGAGTGAACAAGGCGTAAGCAAGTTTGCTTGAGTTTCATCTATGTTGTTTTAAATGTTATTAAGTGTTGAGACGTTGTATAAAGAGTCTTTGGGATCTAAAGCTGTAATTGTACGATAGATTTGAGCAGTTATTTTTGAATATCCAGTAATATTTGTGAGTTTCGAAGACTTTGTTGTTCTGAAGTCTGTAAATAAATTATTTTCTACTTTTCTGAGAGCAAGAGTTTGAAGTTGTCTAACCATAAGATCAAAAGAACCCAATATACGCTACACGATGTTTGTTATGCAATGAATAATTGTACTGATGTGATGAGGCCTTGCGTGTAGCTTGGCGAAACGTTTACTCTTGTATTTTTAAATGTTTTATTTATTTTGCATATAAATTTTATTTATTTTTTAAAAAATGTATTCAAGTATGTCTTAGTTTATATTATTTAATCTTTTAATAACATGTTCTCTAAAAAGATATTCAACTCTGAAAACCAAATTTTACGAAATGTATTACGAAATAATTAATTCTAGTTTGAAATTTCTGGTCTTAAAATTGTTTTAAACATTAGATTTTACGAGAGAAAAAAATCGCACTTAACTAAAGAGGCAATAAATAAAAAGGGAAAAGAATTGTTATGAGGTAATCAAATCAAATGAACTTAAAATAAAATAAACAATTGTTTTTAAATAGAAAAATTGCACGACTTTTTCGACAGCCTCTTTTTTTCTCTAAAATAGACATTGTCTTTTAAAACACTCACATGTTTTTCCAGTAACACATGCCATTTTATTCTGACAGTGACTTGACCACTAAACAATGTCTTGTCATTTTATAAAATGACACTTCAATAATATCTAACGGAAATCATGCATCAGCCATTGCTTAATTCCAAGCACAAGGTGACGTTATGATATGAAGCAACATCTTTAATCTGTTCTTAACTGCTTTGCTTATTAAGTATAAAACGGTTTAATGCATTTACAATCTCATTTTTTGAACGAAATATATAAAATGGGAAAACCTGACTATGGAAGCGAACTGTGTTTTCCATTTTTTTGATCAATAAATTACTCATTGAATTATAAATGATTTTGATCACGCGACAAAGACGTTTTTAACTCTTCAATGAGTGATTATTCTTCTTTCGCACCGAAATTCGGTTCAAAACGCCCGCTTTGACAATATTTTCTGAAAGATCGATTGCTTTCCCAAACAAACAAACGAAAAAGATAATTTGATCAGATAGTTTCTGAACAACAGCGTCTGCTAGTTCCATGCATTTCCAAACAAAAGTGAATTAAAACTTATGTCATAAAGTTGGCTTTTTGGATTTGACAATAACCTTAAAGTATTTTGTGTTCTTCCGAAATGAATTTTTTGAATTTTTGTAAATTTTCATTATAAAATTGGTATTACTTAAAATGTCATAATAATGTGACAGAAACATAGAAGTAAGCAATTATTATTATTTTTTTTTTACTTTTTATTTTAAAAGTAGTATACACGTTTTAGAATAATACCAGTCCTCTTGAACAGGAATGAATTTCATTGTTTGTCAGATTTTATAACTACCATTTATGACGAATAACCCAGTTTATTTACATTAGGGGCTGTGCATATATAACGTTATCACCGTTTTGGTAATTTTTGACCACCTCGCCCCTTTATGTTATCATGCGTTATCATTCCTCGATCCCCCCCCCCCCCCCCAATAATGATATCGTTATCAAAGTGCAGAATTTTTTTGATTTTTTTTTTAATTTATTTTTTTTTAATTCTACGTGATACACAAAATTGGTTAGATTTATTTTCGCAAACTTTTATGATTCAAATGGAGAGGAGTCAATAAAATATCATTTTGCATATGGAATAATTTTATATCAAAAAGCATTTAAAAGTAATATTTAGTATTTAAAAATATTTTATTATAGCTTTTTGTTATATAATGCATTCAACAGTAATAAAGTCCTGTTGCACTTGAGCCGAATGGAGAAGGGGTGGGGGGCAGTTGGAAATTCTTTTCGGCAAAAAAAGTGGGCAACATTCCTTCTCTTTTTCTTTTACTTATTAGTAAATGCAAGCTTCATTTCAAATATACACAATATTGCCATTGATTATGGGACACTTGCGATTTTAGACATTTTACTAAATATCTAGAAAAATACATGATGAATCATCTCGAAACTCTTAGTGTATAAATATAATAGTATACGTCATACATCTCCGTGAAGATGTTTTACCGAAACTCCATAGGGGACCGTCAACAAATTAAAAAAGAATGAATATCTTTTGAATAACCCTGTCAAAACTAATGTAGCAAAAGCGCTCAAACTCTAGATTATGATTGAATGCCTTATTGTAATACACTGTGTTCATTTTTATGCAAATAGCATGCATACTCGCAGAGTAATTAAGGTTTTTATAAAAATGGTCCCAAATTTTTCCAAGTTTTTTCCTTATAATTTTCAGAGTTCTTAATATAAAATAATATTTTTTTCAGAAAATATGACAAACAACATTGCACACAGTACCCTGTAATCAGAATTAAAAAATAACGAAAATTGTATACAAAATGAGTTGGTTTACTAAATAATTTTTTACTGCGCATGCGTCAACGATATCAAAATTTCATTTGCATATTATGTTAGCTAAATGTATAGAGCAACTTTTGTGAAAGTCACAAAATCATAACTTGAAAATTCTGAAAATAACCGTCAATTGAATAAGTTGAAAACCCGTTACTCTCAAATTGAAGCAAAAACAAGAGGGGTTGTATCCATATATTCATTGATTAGTGTCAATATAGAATACACAATACGGGATGTTACGACTACTTTTGGATAAAATTGATTCCTCATTTGGATAAAATGATTCCTCATGTATTTTTCTAGATATTTAGTAAAATGTCTAAAATCGCAAGTGTCCCATAATCAATGGCAATATAGTGTATTTTACTTATGGTTTCTCGAACCTTGATTATATATGCATTCACATTTGAAGAAGAATAGGAATGTCAAACGTTGGAATGTAAAACGCATTCCATACTTTAGAATTAAATAATTTTATAATAATTTAATGGTTTTAATAATACCTTTTTATTTTCATAAAAAATAGCTAACAGATTAAAAAAAAGTAACATGCTATTTTATAAAAAAAAAAACATGTTACAAATAAAAGGAGAAAATTTTGAATGGATCAAAAATGATATCGATATCAAAAGACAACCACCCCCCTTTCTCCCTAGAGATATCGAACGATATCATATGCCAGACCCAACCTCCCCCCTAAAATGAAAACTTTATATTTGCACAGCCCCTTAAGAATATACATGGACAATTCCATGTCACGTGCAGAACAACTTTTCAACATATTAAAAAGGGGAATATTCCTTTTCGATTGAGAATACCCAGTAAAAATTTCATAATTTCTGTTTTCACCTAAAACCAATTATAATAGTATGAGGCCAAGTGGTGAAGGGGACCAAGCATTCATTCTGAAATGGAGAATATCCATTTTTAGGTGCGTTCGTAATTATATAAATACGTAGCACTTATAGTTGTCGTTATGTCCGTCCGTCCGCATATAACAACGCAAAAACTACCCAACCGAATAGTTTGAAATTTAAACTATATAATTACTAGATGGAACCCGTCAAAACTTGACGGCACCGAAGAAAGAAAAAGGTATTTTCCAGCTATTAAAGGATTTTTTAACGACTAATCTTCAGCAAAAATTTCAATAAATAAAAGAACAACCTGCATTTTACATCCAGGCAAATGACCCGCAATTGGCCGAGTTACATTCAAACATGCTGTCATAGAATCTCTCTCATTTGATAATTTTTCATTTACAAATACAACACCAATAAATTGTACATAACATGAATAAATCATAAATTACTGTCATCACTCATTTCATACAAAATATACATACTTCACTTACTTCGCAGCAAAATAAGACTGAATTTATAGTTTGCCATTTAGCAACAACTATAACACTCTCCGTGGTTAATTTGTTGTTACATTACTCACCCCATTCAACAAATAAACATTTGCATTTTCAACTACTTTTCTATTACCTTTTTAAAAATCAAAAATACATGTAAATTTCACATATTAAAAAAATTAATGATAATATTTATTCTGGCTAGGTGAAGCCTGTCAAAACTTGACAGCAACAATATGAAAGAATCAAAGAAAAAAAAGTATTTTGCCACTATAAAAAATTTTTCAAAGAAATTTTTTTTTAAAGATTAATATTTATTAAAAATTTCAATATGCTTTTCCATTTATCAACGTAACACCAACATGACATGATCCCGGGTGCAGAATTGGTGCAACGCTGCGACACACGTCACAGACTTGAAAATGTTTGCAGATTATTTTTCAACTGTTTAAGTTTTTTTAAAAAAATGCTAGAAATCATTTGCTATGTACCAAAGTTTGTCTAAGTACCATAAAAAACACAAATTCTGGCAAATAATCACAAAAATTAGAAAATTTCATCAAAATACTCCCCCTCCCCCCCAAAAAAAAAACATTGCCCGGAAATTTTATAAATAGATGTAGGAAAATAAAACAGCAAATTTCGTCAACAGATTGCGAAAAACAACAAATTTCTTCAAAAGATCTCTAAAAAATTTGTCAAAAAACTGCAAAAAAAAAAAAAAAAAAAAAAAAAAAAAAAAAAAAAAAAATTGTCTAGATATCCCAAATAAAACAAATTTCGCAAAAGTATTGCACAAAAATAAAAATTTTGCCAAAACGTCTAAAAAAATGGCAATTTTCATGAAATTTTTTTAAAAAAAAGGCAAATTTTGACATAAAAATCCCTAAAAAATGGCAAATTTGTAAACATAATATGAAAAAAAATTCAAAATATTGTGAGAAAACAACAAATTTCGACAAATGATTGTGAGTAAACAACAATTTTCGTCAAAGGATTGAAAAAAAAGCAAATTTTATCAAATAATCACAAAAAAGATAAATTTTGCAAAAAGATCTTCAATAAACGGCAATTTACATTGAAAAATCATGACAACACGACAACTTTCATCGAAAGAACTCGAGAAAAACGATAAACTTAACCAAAAGACCTCAAGATGACGAATTTCGTCCAGTTATCATAAAAGACGTGAATTTCGCCCAAAGATCTCAAAAAGCACATACAATTTATCCAGGTAATCGCAGAAAAAGGTAAATTTAGCTAAAAATAGTGGGAAAAAATGACAAATTTCTAAAAAAAAATAACAAAGAACAACAATTTCGCAAACAAAAATCACGAAAAAAGGATAAATTCGATAAAACAGCAAATTACATCGAAAGATTGTGAGAAAAAAATGACAAATTTCATCAAAAATCCCCTAGAAAACAAATAATTTTGTCCTGGTACAATAAAAGATGGGAATTTCGTCAAAAGATCTTGAAAATACTTTAAATTTGTCTAGGTACTTCAAAAAACACAAATATTGGTAAACAGATTGTGAGAAAACAACACACAGAGACTGCATTTTTGCTATCACTGTTTAATGCAATGCTGTGATAATTATATTTTTTTTCTTTACTTATCTTATAATGATCGAAATACGTTGGTTTTTTCACTTTACGTAAGTTATTTTATTTCCAAGTGTTTATTTACGTTCTTGGCTGATAAAGCATTTTCTATATTGTAAATCTTTCTTTCGTCTAAAAAAATGGCAATTTTCATGAAAAAATTTCGAAAAAAAAAGGTAAATTTTGACAAAAAAATCCTTAAAAAATGACAAATTTGTAAACATATGAAAAAAAATTCAAAATATTGTGAGAAATCAACAAATTTCGACAAATGATTGTGAGTAAACAACAATTCTCGTCAAAGGATTGAAAAAAAAGCAAATTTTATCAAATAATCACAAAAAAGATAAACTTTGCAAAAAGATCTTCAATAAACGGCAAATTACATCAAAAAATCATGACAACACGACAACTGTCATCGAAAGAAATCGAGAAAAACGATAAACTTTGCCGAAAGACCTCAAGATGACGAATTTTATCCAGTTATCATAAAAGATGTGAATTTCGCCCAAAGATCTCAAAAAGCACATAAAATTTATCCAGGTAATCGCAAAAAATGGTAAATTTAGCTAAAAATAGTGGAAAAAAAACGACAAATTTCTAAAAAAAAATAACAAAGAACAATTTCACAAACAAAAATCACGAAAAAAGAATAAATTCGATAAAACAGCAAATTACATCGAAAGATAGTGAGAAAAAATGACAAATTTCACCGAAAATCCCCGAGAAAACAAATAATTTTATCCTGGTACCATAAAAGATGTGAATTTCGTCAAAAGATCTTGAAAATACTTTAAATTTGTCTAGGTACTTCAAAAAACGCAAATATTGGTAAACAGATTGTGAGAAAAAAACACCCCTTGTCAAAAGATGAAAAAGAGGCACATTTCAAGAAAAAATTGCAAAACAGGTAATTTTTTTCAAAGAAAAAAAAGCGAAAATATGATAAATTTCTGAAAATAACAAAAAAAAAAAAAAAAAACGACAAATTTAACAAAAAAAGCATAAATTCGATAAAACGGCAAATTACATCGAAAGATAGCGAGAAAAAAACGACAAATTTCACCGAAAATCCCTGAGAAAACAAATAAATTTGTCCTGGTACCATAAAAGATGTGAATTTCGTCAAAAGATCTTGAAAATACTTTAACTTTGTCTAGGTACTTCAAAAAACGCAAATATTGGTAAACAGATTGTGAGAAAACAACACATTTTGTCAAAAGATGAAAAAAAGAGGCACATTTCATCAAAAGATCGCAAAACAGGTAATTTTTGCAAAGAAAAAAAAGCGAAAATATGACAAATTTCTGAAAATAACGAAAAAAACGACAAATTAAAAAAAAAATCATGAAAAAAGCATAAATTTGATAAAACGGCAAATTACATCGAAAGATAGCGAGAAAAAAATGACAAATTTCACCGAAAATCCCTAAGAAAACAAATAATTTTTTCCTGGTACCAGAAAAGATGTGAATTTCGTCAAAAGATCTTGAAAAAATACTTTAAATTTGTCTAGGTACTTCAAAAAACGCAAATATTGGTAAACAGATTGTGAGAAAACAACACAGAGAGACTGCATTTTTGCTATCACTGTTTAATGCAATGCTATGATAATTATATTTTTTTTCTTTACTTATCTTATAATGATTGAAATACATTGGTTTTTTCACTTTACATAAGTTATTTTATTTCCAAGTGTTTATTTACGTTCTTGGCCGATAAAGCATTTTCTATATTGTAATTTTCAAATCATCTAGGTACCACAAAAAATGCAAATTTTGCCAAATAATCATAAAAAAAAACCAGCAAGCAATGAATATGGTATATAAAGACTGCTTTATCATGATTGAAAGCTATGCAAAAAGAGGGATCTCTTCTGATAATTTTATTTTTCTTTGTTGATTATAATGATCTTCATATTTCTGAAAAAACATTGTTGAGAGATCAAGATCAAGCGATTAAAAAAAAAAAAAAAAAAAAAAAAAAAAAAAAATAGCAAATTTCATCAAAATATTCCCTCCTCCTTCTCCCCAAAAAAACTCAGCAAATTTTGTCACGGGAACACTTTTTAAAAAAAGTGTACTCAAAAAAAAAAAAAGTGAAACATCAAAGAAATATTAATGATTTACAAAGCTGTTTATAACTGGGATTATTTTCACTTCATATGCAATTTTCTATTATTCGGCGAGACTATGAGATGTAATGTAAATACTTCCTAAACGTTATGAATTTGTTCAAAAATGAAATTATAAGTGGGAAAAAAATCACCGTTTTTTGACATGAGTATAATAAGAAACTGAAGCAAAAAATAAATAGTGATTTGCGAATCTGTTTACATCCATGAAGTCAAACTATCCGTCGAAAATCGCACCATTAAAACACGAAACAAAAAACAATGTGATTTCCAGCCTTTTTTTTTTTACACATACTAATAAATAAATTTGAAAATTACAATATAGAAAATGATTTATCGGCCAAGAACGTAAATAAACACTTTAATCATTAACTTATTGAATGTTTCAATTTCATATGAAACATCTCTACAATTAAGCCTAAGATTGCCGGCAATAACATTGCAAAAAAAGAATACAGATGGAAATAAATTAATTAACTTACGTAAAGTGAAAAAAACTATGTATTCCAATCATTATAAGATGAGTAACATTAAAAAATTAATTATTATAGCATTGCATTAAACAGTGTCAGCGTTCTTATCCCATATTTACAAACGCGCTTTGCAAATGCTCTTACAGACAGTAACTACTCTCCTCCGATTAACCAATAGGAGGAGACTCTCAGAGACCGGCGCAAGTATCGATGCGTAGAGAAGCAATTAAACCACGATTACTTTTTCTGCCTTTCGTTTTAATATATAGATTACATAATTTTATCGAATCATTTTAAATTTTATGAAAATCGGATGCATAGATCAATTAAGTTACAATCAAAAGTATACCGTCACATTACGGTCAATGGGGAAAAATGTTTCAAATGCATTTTAATGGTGTTACACTCATTCGAACATAATAAAATTGATATGCATCTATAAAGGAAATATTATAATATACATGTTGTATAATCTGTGGTGAAAAGAACATTAATTATTGATTTACAAGGCTACACAAAATTATTCCATTACATAATGGTATAGGGAGAACATTGTTTCGTGTACATTTTAATTGTAATTAACTATTTACGATTTTATGAGATTGATATATGAGAGTGATATTTTTAAAACTTCGTTATCGTACGAACGCACCTTATTTGCTACGCTTTACGTGCAATTTCCAACTTCTTTTCTTTTCTATTTCCAACTTGTTAAATACAGAGGAAGGTTAGTCGAAAAAACGTGAGTAGAATAATATATCTGTTCTGTATAAATCTGCATTAGTATGCACAATTATTATGTAGATTTTTCTTTAATATCGTGCTATTGCTCATATTCATTAGAAAAACAAAAATTCCCCTTTTTCAAAGCAGAATATATTCATCTTAAAATTTGGAATATGGCAAGGAAGAAAAAAAAAGAAAACACGGCGAATAAACAGGAGTTTGGCTAACAATACAAATTCTGTTTTTTCGCAGATTTTCTTTTTTTGAGTTTTTTTTATGAAATGTTTTTTTTTAATAGGAGGTATAAAAGTTAAACTAAAAATCAGATTATACATAGGCAGAGAAAAATTCCACCGATCTCTGAATGTGCGTTATTGTTAGAGCAACCTTATCTTTATAAAGAACGATTTTTGAATAGTGCACCTTAGCCTTCTCAATTTCCTAAAATTATACAGGAATGCATTCTATAGGCAAGTTCAAAGTGACGTATAATTTATTCTTCTCTGAAATTGAAACCTACACCACAACGAAATACCAGAGATTTTCAAGAAAGATGTCATTATTTGAAGATTCAAAAGCCGAAGTCGAAATCCAGCTCAGTATACGTTATATTTATAAATCCATTATAATTCCAAATCCAGATTCAGATGTTATCACTATTAGGTCTGTTTCACTTTTTAAAAGTGACCAGGTGGGCGAAATCTCAAAACTAAAATTTCTTTAAAACCATTTTCTATATCTTAAAAGATTTCTAGTGATTGATGTTTTAATGAAATCTATGAATAATGAATAATAAAATCTTTATACATAAAATGATTTATTTTCTGGTATGCTTGTACAATGACGGATATATGTCATTTCTTTTTAAGTATTTGTTTATTTTACTTTTTGGGCACACAAAAAGAAAATATATGATTAAATTGATACAATTAGATTTTTATTAAAATTTTTTATCGTTAGATTCGTTAAATTTTCTTATTAAAAATATTTTTCAAATGGGAGTTGAAAAAGTTAAAATGAAATTAACCCTCCCGGGTCTACTGTACTATTAATAGTACATATCTTTTCATCTGGTATTATTTTCTCTTAACAACTATTTAGTTACTTTCTGCAGACATAAATGATAGTACATGAATAATAATAATAATTTACTTAATTATTTTTTCACCTTTGGTGATTCCTTTATTTCATACAGATATTTCACTCTTTAAATTTAAAATATAAGTTACTTTTCTGAACCAATCATGTGTGAAGAAATGGAAAAAACATGACTCAAAAGTTTAAATTCCGCTTAGTTTATTACATTTAAAACTTCATAATTTCATGTTTGCACACGAAAGTTTTTGTATCAGATCTGACTAAAATTATAACAAATTGGAAATTTCACGTGAAGCGTAGCAAATGAGGTGAGTTCGTACGATAATGAAGTTTTAAAAATATCACTCTCATATATCAATCTCATAAAATTGTAAATAATTACAATTAAAATGCGCACCAAACAATATTCTCCTTATACCATTATGCAATGGAATACTTTTGTGTGACCTTGTAAATCAATAACAAATATTCTTTGCACCACAGATTATGCAAAATGTATATTTTAATATGTACTTTATGCATGCATATCAATTTCATTACGTTCGAATGAGTGTAACACCATTAAAATGCATTTGAAACGCTTTTCAACATTAACTGTAATGTAACGGAACACTTTTGATTGTCCCTGTAGTTGAACTATGCATCCGATTTTGATAAAATTTGATATAACTCGACAAAATTATCTAATAATTAGGTATTTAAAATGTCAAACGATTAAAATGCATTTGAAACTTTTTCCCCTACTGACCGTACTGTAACAGAATTATTCTGATTGTCCCTGTAATTGATCTATGGATCCGATTTTCATAAAATTTGGAATGACTCGACAAAATTATGTAATAATTATGTATTTTAAATTTCAAACTATTCAGTTGGGTAGTTTTTGCGTTGTTATATGCGGACAGACAGACGGACGGACGGACTGAACAACAACAATAGGTGCTACGTATTTACATAATTACGAACGCACCAAAAAATGAGCATATGGACGAAATCTGAAAATTAAAGTTCCCTTTTAAGCTCTTCTTAAATAATAAAAAAAAGAAGTTAAGTTTTTTTTTTCACCAACAAAAAGTAAAATATGATTAGAGATAAACTCAGTTTAACAACTTTATTTGTCCGCGTTTGAAGGGTTTTTAGTTTTCATTTTTCTTTAAGAGCCGGTTTTATCAGAATTATCTTAAGTTTGGTTTGGTTTATTTTTGTCGTCCGATTATCTACGCTAGGGATATAGGACCAGGGGGGGGGGAGTGCCCTTCGTGGGGGGTCTTTCTAAGGGAACCTAACCCGTATTTACGCAAGGCTCGAAGAAAACCACGAAAACTCCGAACGGTTAGGCCGACAGCCGCGATCGGGTTTGAACCCAGCACCTGCCGTCTAGCAGTTGAGAGGTCCGTACCTCTCGGCCACTGGTGGGGCCAGAATTATCTTAAGAAAAATTTGGTTCAAAATGCCCACTTTGACAGTCTTTTTTGAAATACATTAAAATTACACAGAAATACATTCCAAGTAAGTTAAGTTTGACGCATAATTTATATCTCCTTGAAATAGAAATCTTCATCATGATGAAATGCCAGAACTTTTCAAGAACGATGTCATTCCTTGAAGATTCAAAAGCTGAAGTCTAAATTCAGCTCAGTACTTTACATTTAAAATTTTATTATAATTGCATATCCACACATGAACGTTATCTGCATTAGATCTGCCAAAAATTTTAAAATGGACCAAGCGGACAAAATCTAAAATAAAAATTCCTTTTAAACAATTTTCAATAATTTTTATAAATTCTAATATGTAGCTGAAGTTTTAATAAACCGAGACTAATTGATGACATCAGAAATCAAGGGGTACAAGTGACAAAAATTCGATTCAGAGTAAATTAAGTTTAAAGATAACTGACGTTAAGAGTGTATTCGAAGAAAAAATGTTTTTCTACCTTCAACAACTTGAAGTTTTCTGATACCATTTTCAGACTCATTTTTAAAAGTAAAAACATGAAACTTGTTGAGGCAATTTTTGAAGAAATTTATAAAATGCCGTGTGCTTTCATTTTTTTCTCATTTCATTAGAATTTGCTTTATAAACAATTATTTTCCTAGTATGACTATTTTTTTGTCCCCCAATTTCCCGCTTTGGAAAATTTTATTCAAAACGTCAATTTTGACAGCATTTTTTTTTTTTAATGAAAAATTGACATTCGCGGCAGATTATGTAGTTTCTGAATAGCAGAATTTGTCAGTTTGAGAGCAAAAATTAAATAAAAAATAAATCAGAAAATAAGCAGTTTGTATTGAAATACACCCTTAAATTTGAACATCGATAATAATTGACTGAAATTGCCGCTTCTTTCACTGGGGTCGTCGAACTCTTATTTCAATAACTGTAAAAAAAGTGTAGAGTACATTTTTCTTTAAATTTATAATTAATCAATATTGATTATTTTTTCGGAAAGAGTGGTTTATCTTTTCAAAGCAGCACATAATTAGAAAATCACTTATATTTCTTTACCTGAAATAAAAGCATATTTCCAAGTCGACTGTGCACTTAGTTAATTTTTTTTTCAATTTTGTGACTTATACACCTTGGCTTCTGGGATCCTCAATTAGAATTGTGTTCTTAAAGTTATTTATCTTCTAAAATATTCCTATCTGTCCGGATGATTATCTGTGAAATTTTTGTCTTTTAACGGAATTTTTTTCTGTTTTGTTTTGAGTGGAACTAACATATTTTTATGGAATAAACAGAAATTTTCCTTTTCATCAGTACTCGTTGAATGTTAAAAACGAAAACGTTCTTACCATAACAGACAAATGGAAATGTTTCTTTTCAATTCAGAGAAAACGGGAAACATCCAGTCAAATTTTCCTGACTTATGTTTTGGCCTATAATTAAGTCACTGAATGTAGGCAAGAGGGAAAAAGGATCCAGCATTTCTTTTATAAAATCGATTATCGAGGTTCGAATCCCGAGGAATGCAAAAAGGCAAAAAACGAATGAGATAATATGCAATGCAAGTACCTGTTACGTATAAATGTTCATCAGTATAAATTATATAGTACCCATCATAATTTAACGATAAATAACTTGAAAATTTCATTAGAAAAAAATTTTGAACTTTTAATTAGTTGCTTTTCAATTAATTATTGTGATCGTGACAAATTTCTATATTGGATATGTGATTCCTAATTCTTTAAGGTGATTGATATGTGCCATCAGTGAAACCTAAAACCTACTCAACGAAGTCAAAGAATAATTTATAACCAATCATGCTTGCTTTTTATGAGAAATTTGATTAATGAGTAGGGGGAACTGGGGCACATTGATACAGTTTTCTTCTAGAAATTTTTTTAGTGTCTAGGAAGCAGAAATTTCAAGTTATTTTTCTATGTCAGCAAAACCTGTGTAGTGTGTTATAAAAATGTACAATCGTTGTTTTATATATTATTTTTGCATGAAATTTTAAAAAAATCAATAAAATAAGCTTTTTAAGAAAAAAATATCAACCGACTTCAAAAAAGCGCTAAAAAGAATTAAATAATTCTTTAAAGTTCTCTAAGGCCAAAACGTTATCCAATAAGCACACATCGGATATTAGATACCGGCATAAAAAACGGTTAAATTTAATATGTATAATTTAATGTCCACCAAACATAGATTTTAGAGATAATATTATTTTACAAGAGATGAATTGACATATTTATGATTTATTTTATGAATATATACATATAAAAAGTAATGAATTACATTTTTAAGTTGGTGCCAAACAATCACAATCGATAATGATTATCCCCATTTTAATTATGGCACTAGGTATAATTTAGCTACAATTCTTAATATACATCAAATAGAGTTTGGCACCAACTTCAAAAAGTAATTCATTACTTTTTATATGTATATATTCATAAAATAAATCATAAATATGTCAATTCATCTCTTGTAAAATAATATTATCTCTAAAATCTATGTTTGGTGGACATTAAATTATACATATTAAATTTAACCGTTTTTTATGCCGGTATCTAATATCCGATGTGTGCTTATTGGATAACGTTTTGGCCTTAGAGAACTTTAAAGAATTATTTAATTCTTTTTAGCGCTTTTTTGAAGTCGGTTGATATTTTTTTCTTAAAAAGCTTATTTTATTTCCTACTTTTTAGTTATGCATACCGTAATACATAATTATGTGTACTGGCACACGATAGCTCTTTGCAATGCAATATTAATGTACGCACTTTGCTAAGTTCTGATGTATTCAGTTTACTTGTCACTGTTTGATTGTCAACTTTTCTGAAACCACTTACAATATCGGTTAGTATCGTTGTGAATCTTAAGATTTTTTTTGTATGGTAACTTCTTCAGACAAGATCTGCCACTTCGAAAAGCTACCGCATTTATGAAATCTTAGTCTGCATCGAATCCTACGGTCATCGAAAGTGGCTTTCAAAAGGTGACAATCCATCAAGTAAAGTGTCCTTATACATAAGAGCGCGACATAGTGCTTCCATATATGAGCAAAATGACTTCATATATTAATTTATAGTAAAATGCTTTTCTAGTGTAGTCAGTCAAAAGTACTCCCCCTTCACTCAGAAAAAGGAAAAAGAAAGATTTTAGCAAAAATCGCACTATGCTTCAATCGATAAAGAGCAACACTCTAATACCTATACAGGTAGTAATGGCATCAGAAATGAGCAGTGGCAATTCGACGAGGAATCTGAAACTCATAACCGATACCTGGCTGCCTCTATAAGAGAGTGACAGCATTTCATTCCCAAATATTTCTTTTACAGACGCTTTTGTCCCAACTACACTGTTAAAAATTTGAAACTTTTGCTGTACACTGTTAAAAATCTGCTGCATTTTGCTGCAACGCACTCCCCTGCTTGTATAGAAAACGGTTACTTGGGCGTGAAATGGCGCTTTCTCATTGGTTGGAATAGAGATATTATATACAAGTGGTGGAGGGCGTTGCAGCAAAATGCAGCAGATTTTTAACAGTGTACACTGTTAAAAATCTGCTGCATTTTTTTGCTACGCACTCCAGCGCTTGTATAGAAAACGGTTACTTGACTGTATTAAGGAGCATTCTCAAAGGTCGCAGTAGAGACATTATATACAAGCGGCGGAGTGCGTTGCAACAAAATGCAGCAGATTTTTAACAGTGTATCATCACTTCACCACTTATATAGAAAAAGATTAGTTAAATGCATTATGAAGGATTCTCATTGATAAAAGTAAAGATATTCTATAAAAGCGATGGAGTGATGATGCAGCAAAAGTTGCAAATTTTTAACAGTGCATTGCATTGCCAGGCATTTTTTCATTATGGAATTTGATGATGATGATTTCCTGGAAGAATTAGATTGTACTCGTATGAGAAGTTAACAAGGTTGACGAAAATTGCCCGCTCAACAAGATGCTTGGTGACTCGTTTTTGTCCAGAATCGTTTCAACCAATTATATACTGTGCTACATGTGTCATATTCATATCGAGGGAACCTACACTGTAAAAAATTTGATACTTTTGCTATATCATCACTCTATTGCTTTTATAGAAAACGATTACTTCACCCAATTACGAAGTATTCTCATGGGTCAAAAGAGAGATATTCTACAAAAGCAGGGCAGTGACGATGCAGCAAAAGGGTCACATTTTTTACAGTGACACTGCAATCGGAAATGAGCGGTGGCGTATTCGATGAGTAATCTGAAACTCATTACCTACATCTGGCTGCCTCTATAAGAGAGTGACAGCATTTGATTCGGAAATATTTCTTTTTACAAACGCTTTGGTCCCAATTACACTATAAAAACTTTGAGCCTTTTGCTGCATCATCAGTCCACCGCTTTTATAGAAAACGATTACTTCACTGTGTTACGGAGCATTCTTATTGGTCATAAAGACATATTCAATAAAAGTTGTTGTGTGACGCTGCAGCAAATGGGTCAAATTTTTAACAATGTATCATGGAGCATTCTCATGCGTCAAAGGAGAGATATTCTATAAAAGCGGGGGAGTGACGATACAACAAAAGGATCAAAATTTTTACAGTGTACACTGTAAAAAATTTGGCCCTTTTGCTGCATCGTCAATCCACCGCCTTTATAGAAAACGATTACTTCGGCCTATCGTGCAGAATATTCATGGGTCAAGAGAGAGATATTCTTTAAAAACGGGGGAGTGATTATGCAGCAAAAGGGTCAATTTTTTTACAGTGTACACTGTTAATAAATGTGAACCTTGTTCAGTTAGGATTTCACATTTTGAAAAGATCGTGTGTCTATGTAAGTGTAACTTAAAAACATGAAATATGAACGTTTCTAATTGGTCGATTGCTTCTAAAAGATATTGAATTTTAATGTTTTAATTTTTTAAAAAGTTCTAATCAACAGATTTTTATGAAATTTGAATGGGACCACATGAGTCCCATACGCTTTCAAACAAAAAAAGAATTATCAAAATCGGTTTATATTTACGAAAGTTATGCGTGAACAACAAATACATACAGGTCGAAATCATAACCTCCTCCTTGAAGTCGGTTAAAAAATAAAAAGGAAGAT
This sequence comes from Maratus speculifer, assembly GCA_964019185.1. NCBI lineage: Eukaryota > Metazoa > Arthropoda > Arachnida > Araneae > Salticidae > Maratus > Maratus speculifer. The sequence continues at coordinate 247,324,698 of OZ025301.1, read as the reverse complement.
ATTATCAAAATCACACCATGATTCAACATGCGTCTATATGAAAGTAGTAATATTTGAAGTTAAGAATGTTCTTTGATAAACGCGGTTTTCCAAAGTACAGAAAATTTAAGAATTTTTATTCCAGAACTTGGCGGTAGTCGCCTGAACGAATTTGTTTTATGGGTGAAAGAAGTTAACTCGCTTAACTTTAATGGTAAGCTTATCAAAATTTTTCGTCATTTATATTTGTCCAAATGTAAATCTAGCACATAGCAATGTACTTTAATCACTTTGTGAATCCGGCATAACAAGAACCCTGATTTACAGACACTCTTGCTTTAGCGTGTAAGGCTCTTTAGAGATGAATTTTCAGCTTTTCGATATCGAATTCTCATGTCTGGATCGATGTGGATCTTTCACTTTGGTGGATACGAGAATTGTTCCAGCTAAGATTTCGTACTTTGAAAAAAAAACTAGCATCTCTGCAACAGTGGTTAGGATCGAGAATGATTGTTCGCTGTTAAGCAAAACAAGATTGACCAATCATAAGCCTTTATTTTTAAGAACTTTTCATTGTTCGAAGGAGAGAGTCTGGATTACATGGAGTGAAAATTTTCTATCGACACTGTAAAAAATTTGACCCTTTTGCTGCATAGTTACTCCATCTCTTTTATAGAATTTCTTTGTTTTGACCAATGAGAATGCTCCATAATAGAGCGAAGTAATCGTTTCCTATAAAAGCGATGGAGTGACGATGCAGCAAAAGGGTTCAATTTTTTACAATGCAAGCAGTGCTAAAAATTTGTATCCTTTAAATGTGCAACGATACTACTGAATTCCAAAGTGTCGATCACAGCGACATCTGCGGCATTTTCGTGATACATTATCTAGACTCGCAATAATTCTTGCATTTTTAGAAAATGTCCTGCAGATGTCGTTTCTATCTTTAAATTTCATTAGCATTGTTGCACATTTAACGAACAGAACATTTTAGCGCTTATTTTAAGTATTAAAGAGGGCGTGTTCACCACAACTTACCGGTTACTTACCGACCACTTACCGATTGTAGACAAATACGAAATGAAAATCAAAGCAAAGTGTGACGTCAGCTACAATTCAACAGAATAGTTTTCATTGCTGCCACAGTTTGCTTTTGTACTGCCCTACAATCGATCGGTAACATTGGTTACTTTTGTAAGTTGCTCTGAACACGCCCTGAGATAGCCGATTTCCACACTATATCCCCTAGATGCTATATTTCCGGTTTCTTGCATAAGAGAACTTGTCCGGAATCCAGGTAGAATTCGCGCTGTTAGCGAAACCAGATTAACGAATCAGAAGCCTGAATTTTAGCAAATTTTTCAATGTTTTAAATAAATTTTCTTGTTAATAAATCTCGTTTCGCAAACAGCGCAAAATTTATGTGAATCCTGGCCCTCGTCCAGTTAGGATTTTGCACTTTGAACACTGTTAAAAATTTGAAACTTTTACTTTATCGTCTATCCATCGCTTTTATAGAAAATGATTACTTCATTGTATTATGGTGAATTCTCATTGGTCAAAATGGAGATATTCCATAAAAGCGGTGGAGTGATGATGCAGCAAAAACTTCAAACTTTTAACAGTGAAAATATTGTGTGTCTATGTAAGTGTAATATGAAAGCATGCAAAAGGAACACTTCTAATTGGTCGATTGCTTCAAAATGAGTTTGAAATTTAAAGTTTTTATTTTTAAAAAAGTTCTAATTATCGGATTTTTATGAAATTCGAATGGGACCACATGGGCCTCATACGCTTTCAAACAAAAAAAGAATTATCAAAATCGGTTCATATTTGCAAAAGTTATGGGTGAACAACAAATACATACAGGTCGAAATCATAACCTCCTCTTTGAAGTCGGTTAAAAAAAGTAATTTGTATCAATGTGCCCCATCCCCGGGGCAGATTGATACACTTTGATACGCCTGGGAAAAATGGAGACAAAATAACACCAACGCATATTTTTCAGAGAAAAATAGTTAGCAAATCATTTTATATTATTTACTAGGATTTCCCTCAGAGAGATTAGTCTGAGCTATATTGCTGAGAACATATATTTAATAATAATTTGCAAAAAGTATAAAAAAAAAAGAAAGAACGAAAAAATACCACACTAAAAAAAATGTAATTTTAGAAATTACAACGACTATTTGGAAAATAATACACTGCTCAAAACAATTAAAGGATATTTGAAGTTTTATATAAAATAAAGATATAAACGAAATTTTTTTTTTCCGAAAATAGAAGAGAATCACAAATGCAAAATTTTCTGGTTTTCAAACTGTGGAGTATGCACATTTTGAGTTTGACGTCAAAAACGTCTCTTCAGCGGCAGCGAATGAAATTCGACTTTCAACTGGATAAAAGAGAATGAAGACAAGGATGATCGGCATTCAGTGATTGCTTTGTTTCGATGAGTACGATGTCTCAGCGAAGTCATTTGACAGATTCAGAAGCTTGGAGAATTGTTGGTAGGTTAGAAGGGGGCCAAACTCAAGCCGAAGTAGCGCAAGCCATTGGAGTGTCACAAAGTGTCATTTCCAGGATCTGTAACCGTTTTTTGGAGAGTGGATGTGCAGGCCGAAGACCAGGGCAAGGTCGTAGATGGGCAACAACGCCCAATGAAGATCGGTATTTAGCGTTAACAGCTCGGAGACACCGAAACATGAACGCTACTCTTCTCCAACAACACCTTCGCTCGGCTACAGGCACCACGATTTCAACTCAGACTGTCCGAAACTGGCTCCATGCTGTAGGTCTGTATGCTCGCCGACCGATGGTATGTGTTAGATTAACATAAAGGCATCGTTGCGACCGCAGGGAGTGGGCAACCGAGCATGTCAACTGGAGGAGAAATGAATGGAGCAATATTCTGTTTTCTGACGAGTCCCGTTTTTCTGTGCATCCGGATAATAGGCGTATTTTCATCTGGAGGGACCGTGGCAGTAGGAATAATCCTGCGTTCGTGCACGAAAGTGTCAGATTTGGCGATGGAGGAGTGTGTATGTGTATGGTGGCATCTCCATTGACGGGCTCACTGACCTCTACATCATTCGAGGTGGAGCTCTGACTGGTCGCGGATATAGGGATGAGATCCTCAGACCCTTATGCTGCAGCAATCGGAGATAACTTCATTTTAATGGACGATAACTGCAGGCCACATCGTGCAAACATGGTGGAGGATTTCCTTTTCGAGGAAGGAATCATTCGAATGGAATGGCCAGCGTGTTCTCCAGACATGAATCCAATCGAGCACGTTTGGGACGCTCTAGGAAGACGAGTTTCTGGCCGCCAACAACCCCCACAAACTCTCCAAGAACTGGAAAGAGCTCTTCTGTTAGAGTGGGGCAGAATACCCCAACTCGTCATTAATAGCCTCATTGAGTCCATGCCTCAAAGGTGTTCAACGTTGCTGGCCGACCGTGGAAACCATACCCCCTACTGAAAATGATTTTAATTGAAGAAAACGCCTTTTCTTATTCTTTTTTTCTCATATGCACAAATTGTGTTTTTTTCCTTTTGTACACAAATGCGCAATAAAATCCATTTTTTCTGCCAAACATGTGTAATTTATTCTCATATAACCTACTATGTCTGTCGACCATGTATCAATCAGCTAAAAAGTTTCCCAGATACAAAATCCACCTAAAACTGCAATATCCTTTAATTGTTTTGAGCAGTGTATTTTCAAAGGCTATAACTTTAGGCTTATAAATGATTCCTATATTTAAAAAAAAAAAAAAAAAAAAAAAAACAATAATAACATTTTTAAAATTTTCAAAACGTAGTTTACGTAATAACAGAGTTATATTAATATTCCTATGCATTTAGATATACGTTAATATTCCTGAGCCAATCATAAACGAATATTAAATGAAATTTCAGTTTAACAATTTTCGGTACTGTAAATTATTAAATTTCTAAACATTGCACACCGTCGTATAAAGAAAAAAAATGCCTTTAAATGGAACTTGTTTGAAACCTGTACCACAATTTGTTATTGAGTTATTACTTTCTTCTATCTTTACAAGAAGAAAGTATTGGATTCATGAAAATTTTCGACTTCCGGTTTTATACGGATTTATACGTTTTAGAAGGTCCTGAACACGTTTTGACTATTTTTAGAAAATGTCTGTCTGTGAGTCTGTCCGTCTGTCTGTCTGTCTGTCTGTCCGTCTGTCTGTCTGTCTGTGTGTCTGTCTGTCTGTATGTGAGAAAAAAATTCTGGGCGCTCTATCTCAAGAACTAATGTTCGAAATTTAATAAAATTTTATATTCAGTTAGACCTTGATATGAATTAGTGCCTATTGGTTTTTGGTGAAAATTGGCCTGCAGGTGGCGCTGCTATACTACGTTTTTCATCATTTTCAAGATTGCTATATCTCAAGAACTAATGTACAGAATTTCACCAAACTTCAGATTCTGTGCCCCCTTGATATACATAGACGATGATTAAGTTTTGGTGTAAATTGGCCGGCAGGTGGCGCTACTATGCCACGTTTTTCATGATTTTCTTGATAGCTATATCTCAACAACTATCGCACAGAATTTCACCAAACTTCAGATTCTGAGATACCCTGAGATACATAGCTGCTGATAAGGTTTTGGTGTGAACTGCCCTATAGGTGGCGCTGCTATGCTACATTTTGCACGATTCTTGCGATAGCTATATCTCAAGAACTAATGCAGAGAACTTTATCAAATTTTAGATTCTGTTACACTAGAATATATAACATAATTAGACGCTGATTACATTTTGGTAATAACCTTGCAACAGGTGGTGCAGCTATGCTGCATTTTGCACGATTTTTCCGATAGCTATATCTCAACAACCAACGCACAGAATTTCATCAAACTTCAGATTTCGTTACAAAATGACATATAACATAATTAACGATGATTACGTTTTGTTATAAATCCTTCAACTGATGGTGCTGCTGTGCTATATTTTACACGTTTTTTTTTTTAAATAACTATATCTCAAAAACTAATGCACAGAATTTCATCAAACTTCAGATTCTTTTACACCATAACATAATTAGACGCTTTTTTAAGTTTTGGCATAAATTTTCCAAGATATGGTGTTGCTGTGCTACGTTTTGCAAATTTTTTGTTATAACTATATCTCAAGAACTAATGGACGAAATTCTATCAAATTTCAGATTCTGTTAGGTCTTGACATAAATAGATGCTTATTAGGTTTTAGTATAAATTACCAACATGAGGCACTACTAAGCTCATTTTCTCAGAATATCAATTAAATTTTGCGTTTTAGGCTTTTCGGATACCAGAATCTTATTAGGCTAGGTCAAATGTTCGAGGAAATTCGATAGTGGGTAACTTTGGGGTCACCACATTTTTTTTAAATATTAAAATGTACTTATGAGATAGAAGAAAGTTTTGGGATTGACACATCCAACTAGTTAATTTTTTGTTAGTTTTTAATATTTTTTTGGTCATCGTGGCAAAAAGATATACTTCAGACTTCCCAATTCTCTACCAAATATTTTCCAAATAGAAAGTCTATATTCCAAAATGTTAATAAAAATTATATGTTATTTTGGTACTTCTAGGTTATCCCGTCGACCAAAAAATTATCGCCAAACTATAAGATTAAATGTTAATAATGGATGATTGTGAATGTCGCATTCAATGACATTAAATGCGATTCACGTGTTTAAAATGTCATTAAGTGATTTTTATTTCGACTTTTTATTGATATTTTTATTAATATTCTTCTAATTATTTGTTTTTTCGTTATTTAAAATAAAAATTATGTCAACATGTATAATTTGGCTATTAGTTTGGCGATTTGTATAATTTGGCGAAATTGGTCGACGGGATAACCTAGAAGTATCATTATTTTTAATTGATTATATAGTGCCACAAATTTAAATGACAAAAATGAGAAAAGTAAATGGTAGAAATGCAAAATATTATGTAAAAATTCCTATACACGGTTAAAAAATGGGAAAGCAAACTATGCAAATCAGCCATGCATGGGTATAAAATTGAAAATAACTAATGCATTAAAAGTAATGCAAATGATAAAACACTAAAATATTTTGAATCGGAATTTGAACTCTTTGAAATGACGTAAAAAATATAAACAGTACAAAAAATTGCATAAATCATGATGGTTGAGTAGAATGAGAGAATTTGTTTACATGGTGTGTAAATAGTTAATAAAAAATAGTTGATAATATAATATCTACATCTGTTTTCTATGGATACAATGAGGTTCTCGATGGGAATTTAGAGAAATCTCTATTTAAAAAAGACATATAATAATACCGAAGACGCCAACAAAGAAATGCATTACGTCGTTCGAGTGTGTCCTAGATATGCTCAATCGGATTTAAATGGATTGTGCTGCTGGCCACTAAATACACTGTTTTTTTTTTCTTTTCAAACTTGTTCTCATGAAGTTAAGCAGTATTTCACTGTAGCATGCATTAAATAAAAGGAATATGCAATGCCTATAGTATAAGGTACGAACGAGATCTGAATATCTCGTCTCCATAAGCTTTGAGCTGTAAAAATGTCACCACAAATGACTTATAAATCTGCGCATACTTTTACGCTAGACATGCTCGCTCAAATACGCCAACATAAACTTGAGTTTTACCCCAAAAAGTAATTATTTAAAAAGCTAGCTAGTGACAATTGAGAAAATGATAAAATCCCCAGATTAGTAAAGTTGAAAAATTAATGTCCCTTCCCCCGTACCTTTTTGTTATTTAATTCTTTTGTGGTGTCTTGCAAATGAATAATGAATATTCTTTGCGCGGCATGCTCTACAAAATATATATTCTAGTGCTCCTCATAAATGCATATCAATTTCATTAGGTTTTGATGGGCGCGTAACATCATTAAAATGTTCTTGGAATTATTTCATCCCATCGGCCATAATGTAACAGAATATTTTTGACTGTCTCTGTATTCGAACTATTCATCTAATTTTACTAAAATTTAAAATAACTCAACAAAATTCAGAAACAAATATATATTTAAAATTTAAAACGATTCGGCTCGATAGTTTTCGTGCTGTTCTATGCGGACAGAGATACGGACGGTTCAGACGACGACTATATGTACTACGTATTTATATAATTACGAATGCACCTAAAAAACAGTTAAATTTCAAAGCACATGCCGAAATTGAAAACACATGACCAGCAATTATTGCTCAAAGACAATATTGTAACCGATTTCTTTTGAGTGTCCCTGTAAACGGATTAAAAATTATATGAATGTCTTGTTCAAACGTAACCGTAATAAAATTCATCGATTTATGTAAGTTTCAATACTTTGCAATAGTGTAGTTTTATAAAAATACTCTGTTATCGATTTTTCTTATAGACCATAATGTAATGGAAAACTTTTGGCTGTCCCTGTAAATAAACTATTAATCTCACATACTTCATATATAATACCAAACATGCCTAGGGGACCCTAAATAAGGTTTACCAATTGCATAAAAAATCTGAGTATATTTACGGATGTTAGAGTGTGGACAGACGGACAGACAAACCGAATGCATAAACACTTTTCAACTTTGTTGGAAAATAAATAAAAAGGAACCGATTCATTTATTTGGAAAAAAATAAATAATATAAAAATTAAACCTTTATAATAAATTAAACCTTTCAGGGGCAAGGCATTTCTGCTTAAAAAATGATCAAATAATTAATTCCCACCGATATTTAGGAACAAGTTTAATTGAAAATAATCTAAACCGTTTCGTCACGTATATTATGAGATCAAAATTGTACTAAAAAATTACTGGTACCAGTTGGCAATTTAAGTATTAAAATTAACCTTTTGCAGACTGCAAATGGCGCCCCTCCAGAGGTTAAAACGCTTTTAATCCAACTTAAACTCGTATTTTATTTAAACACGAAAGAATGGTTTCTAATTTGCACGCGCGAAATATAAAAGATGCTAATGCCGACTATAAAACGCAATTATAAAAAGTATCGCATCTAAGAATTATGGCCTCTTTATTTTCAATTAACGGAAAAAGAAAATATTTTTTTTTCGGTTTGTTTTTTAAGTTTTAATATGTTTTGTTGCACTTAAATGAAAATTGTTTGCATATTTTCTTTGCTCCATGTGCTTCAATTTGGAAATCTAATTAAAACATACAGCTCGTGAGTAGTAGGCCACCCCGTATGTGCGGCGGAAGTGACGTCACAGGGGGGCGTGGCCTAAACCGGAAGTGACGTCATCAGGATGACGTCTTGTTAGACGAGGGTCGGTTGAGTTGTTTTTGGCTGAGAGCGTCTTGTAAGACGAGGTGCCTCCCCCCCCTTTTTTTGATTGACAGGTGGGCGTGGCCTAAACCGGAAGTGACGTCATCAGGATGACGTCTTGTTAGACGAGGGTCGGTTGAGTTGTTTTTGGCTGAGAGCGTCTTGTTGGACGAGGTGCCTCCCCCCCATTTTTCCCCTACTTGATTTGGACTTTGAATAATTTTTTCAAGTTTGATTTTTCAGTGTCGCCATCTATCGGACTTCTGTGAACTAATGCCGAAGCATTTTGAGAATATTGAAAAAGAATATTTTTTTTTTCCCTGACTGGGGATCGAACCCGAGTCGTCGGCATAGGAAGCGGATGCGTTAACCGTTATGCTATCAGTTACTTGTGAGAGAGTAGGAATGAATTGAAGTTATGGGGGGTTCTGAAGATATGACTTTGCGTCTTGATGTGGTTGAATCTAAGAAGTTTGATTGTTTAATGAAGGCTTTGTAGGCTTGTAATTTATTATTTGAATTAGCGAAATGAATGTATTAATGTTTTAGATTTTAATTAATAACGTTACAATTATTTTTGAATTGATTGTTTAATGAACTTTATAATTAATTTTGAATTGATTGTTTAATGAAAGTTTTGTGTAATTATAATTTATTATTTGAATTTGCGTAATGAATGTCTTATTATTTTTAATTTTAAGTAATAACTTTGCAATTAATTATGAGAAATGAATTTAGTTTTCGAATGGGTATTGTTGAATTTTATTTTATTTTTAAATATTTAGTAATAAATAATTATAAATAATTTATTATTATCAATGTATGTTTTCATAGACTTTTTTATTAATGAGTTTTTTCATAGACCTTTTTTTCATTATTTATACATTTCATGTGTGTTAGAATTATTATTGCTATTATTATTATTTTTTAATACCTGAAAATGGTGCGAAGTGTTTAAATTATTTAATCTAGCTTATTTGTAATTAAAAAATTGATTGAAACATTCTTATTGATTATTATTAATCACTTATTATTATTATTATTACATATTACTCTTTTACTGAACGTATTTTTTAATGAAAAATAAAACTTTTTTTTTCTTTAACTTATCTTTTTTTTTTCACCGAATACATTTTTTAATGAAACTTTTTTTTCTTTAACTTATCTTTTTTTTTCACCGAATACATTTTTTTTTTACTAAACATAGAATTTTTTTTTTTCCTTAACATAACTTTTTTTCTTTTTTTTTTACTGAATACATTTTTTTTTTTTTTTTAATAAAACATAAAACTTTTTTCTTTTCAATACATAATTTTTTTTCTCTTTTACTGAACGTATTTTTTAATGAAAAATAAAACTTTTTTTCTTTAACTTATCTTTTTTTTTCACCGAATACATTTTTTACTAAACATAGAACTTTTTTTTTTCCTTAACATAACTTTTTTTTTTTACTGAATACATTTTTTTTTTTTTTTTTTTTTTTTTAATAAAACATAAAACTTTTTTCTTTTCAATACATAATTTTTTTTTCTCTTTTACTGAACGTATTTTTTAATGAAAAATAAAACTTTTTTTCTTTAACTTATCTTTTTTTCACCGAATACATTTTTTTACTAAACATAGAACTTTTTTTTTTTCCTTAACATAACTTTTTTTTTTTTTTTTTTTTTTTACTGAATACATTTTTTTTTTATTCAACATGAACTTTTTTCTAAACACAAAACTTTTTTAAAACTAAACTTAAAACTTTTTCCTAAACACAAAAATAATTTACTCACTATAAAAATTTTTTCCAATTCATATCTTTTTCATTGAACATATTTTTCCTAAACATAGAAAGAGAATAAATTTACTAAGCATTTTTTTTTTTTCTAATACACAAAAAAAATTTACTCAAGATAATTTTTTATAAAACCATAACTTTTTTCCTAAGCATAAAAATATTTTTTTTTTCCAGAATACAAAACTTTTTTTTTTTACATAACATTTTTTTTTTCCTGTTTTATCACTGTGTTGAAAATAAGTGATTCTTTTTCTATTAATTTACACATAAATTTTATAATCGATTAGTAAAAAATGATAAAAGCATGATAAACATCGGATAACAGCAATGAACTTTATCCACCAAATACTATCGTATTATCAGATCACTTTGTAAACCAATCCTATTATTTTTAAAAAAAACAGTAGCGCCACCTAGAATTTAACAGATTTTTGTGAATCAGTAGAAATTTATCACACTGTTTATTGTTTTTTCGTCGTATGAAGACATTAAGTGGTGTTCTTTAAGTGAGTGCTGTACAAGAAATTTCTTACTTCAAGAATATGGAATCAGATTTACCCACCCAAGAGATGCAAGTTTCGAATAGTGGAAGATTACCATCTTCATCAACCCAACCATCCTTTTCCTGTAATCAATGTCAAAAATGCTTCTCTAGAAAGATTGCGTTAACCAGACATCAAAGATTCCACTTGGTTAAAAAGCCCTCTGAATGTGAAACTTTCATTCAAAGTACTGATTTAAAACGACATAGTGTAACTCATTCCAAGACACCCACTACATATAAATGCGACGAATGTGGAATGGAATATTATAGAAAGTATTCGTTAAGAATCTGTAAGAGATTTCATAAGACATATCAATGCGATGAATGTTCACTAGAACTCTCTAAAAAATATTTGTTAAAAATTCACAAGAGATCTCATAAGAAGTTTCATGTTTGTGAAAAATGTTCTAACTCGTTTCTATCAAAGTCTGCTTTAACTAAACATAAAAAAAGTCATCGTCAAAAGGAATATAAATGTAAACACTGTGGTGTTATATTTTACTCTGATATTGATTTTTTATTTCACAAAAAAGTTCATTACAGGAATTTCGAATGTAAACACTGTAACAAAACATTTAATGTTGACACCAAGTTTATTCAACATTTGATTAAAATGCATAAGTGAAAAAATGCAAACTTTGTCAAATCATGTGAACTGGTTGATTTTCTGTACAGTTTTATAATTTTTTTGTATTTTTATCATTATCGAGAATGATGAATAAATAATGTGTAAATGAAAAAAAGCTTTTGTCTTGTATTTTTGTTATAACAATTCATGAATTTTAAAAGTCTAGTAGTTATCACACCTGTTCCTCATAAATATTACTATCATATGAAACAGTAAAGAAAATTGATAGATATTTAATATTTAATAAACTCATACACGAAATTACTGTCGAATGAGAATACTAATAATCAATAAAATCAACTGTTGAACAAAAAATAGTACAAATTACCAAAAATTTAAATGTTTTTTCTACAAAAGTTACAAAAAAAAAAAAATTAATGTACTAATGGCAAGTTACAGAAAGAACTAAAAAAAAATTTATGAATATATTTACAAATTTATTAAAATCACACCTTTTTTCTAGATTACAAACCACAATTTCTTGAAAAAATTAACACCTAATTTGTAAGATTTTAATCCTTGTATTACATACACTCAATAAATATTCAAAATTAAACAAAAAAAATAATTTTTTAGTCTCATCAATAAGCAGAAATTCTATATTAAAAGAAAATTTTCATAGTAGTACCTATAAAAATGAGAGTTTACAAACTGATTTTCATAATTTTATCATATTCAAACTTAATTTTTATACATAAAACATTATTTAATCACATTTTATACTTTCTAATTCAGTAAAATTCAATACTTTTTTAGATTTTAACCCAATACCACAATATTTATTTACATCAAACTTGATTCTTTACCTTTTATATTTCAGTATTACACAAGTGAGATAAATACTAACTTGGAACGATTATAGAGTTGAAGTCAATTGATTCTATTCGATTTTCACCTTATACACATTGCTCCTACACGAAATTTCTTACTGCTATAATCATCTAATGTATTGAAACTAATCTACTCATAGTATTAATCAAATTATATGTTTCCTCTTGCACTTCTGAATTATTGTCCATCAAGTTGCTTAAAATATAAACACTATCTATACAGTTTTAATGAATCATCGTATACATGATTAATCTTGAGTTAGCACTTCCATAGTATTAATCAAATTATATATTTCATCTTGCACTTCTGAATTATCGTCTATCAAGGTACTTAAAATACAAATACTATCTTTACAGTTTTTTAATGATGCATAGTGTACATGACTAATCTTTAGTCAGCCCTTCCATAGTATTTTAACATTTCATAACATTTCATTGAATTTTAACAGTCCATATTTCAAATAACCTATTTTCGAAAACAAACTGTGTGAATTTTACCACATAGTATGATTTGGGTTTCACACTTTTCTCAAAATTATCAGATATGTACTCCTCAGAGGAATTACTGTCATATGAATAAATGAAGAAAATTTAATTTATATTAAAAGTACACGAAATTGATTGAAATATACATGTATTTAATAAAAATAAATAAATAAGCGATTATTTATACATTAAACCTTTACTGTATATATATATTTCTTTCATTATACAGATGTTTCAACAAGATGAACCAAAACAGCAGCAAACTTCAGAAATTTATGATCTGAATGATTCATCCCCAGCACATGTAGCGTTAACGAATAATATATATGTGAGAACTTATATGAGAAATACTAGAATTCGTATATGAAACGTAATAAGAGTAAATATAAAATGATTTGTCTTACTGCCTACGCTTTAACAAGTGCCTTTTTACCTATATTGTTGAAGAGAATCCTAATTGTTTCCATTTATTTTCTATTACAGATATACTCTATATGATACAAACACTTCTTAAGTAAATGGAATTTAACAGAACATACAAAAATCCATACAGGTGAAAAACCTTACACATGGGAAGATTACCAAATGCTGTTTTCAAGGAGACGTGAATCAAAAATGTACAAATCATCATATAAAACATCGTCAGTTATATGTAAACTTAGTGAAGATATACAAAAATTAGTCAGACTTTTGAAGAATTTAGAAATAAAGGAAGATATTTAGACTATTTATCCATCATATTTTCATAACACTTACCACAATATCTCAAACTTAAAATTTGGAAGACATACACACTACTGAAAAGTAATTTTGTTACCCGTGATTCTTCTAACCAGCATGAATGTATAGATATTATTTTGCAATGTATTCTTTAAATGCTTACATTAAATATTCTTTTATATGCATATACCGTTGTGTTTATTTTTCTAATACCTATTACATTAATGAAATAAATAACAGTTTAAGTGAAACGACACTCTCACAACTTAAAAAAGGCATAAGATCATACAAAAAATAAGCAGATGTATGAAAAAATATGCAATTTTACAAAATAATTTCCCTGTTTTCTAGAAATATTAACAAAAAATATTTACAATATAAAAAAAAGTAAAAAGAAAAAACACAAATGTAAAACAAAAAATCACAAAGTGAAATACTCACAACAAAGTTTTAAAAAAAAAAAAATTACAACAAAAATTTTTTACAAAAACCAAAACTTCAAAAACATTTTTTACAAAAAAAAATTTTTTTCAAAAACATTTTTTACAACAAAAATTTTTTACAAAAACCAAAACTTCAAAAACATTTTTTACAAAAAAAAATTTTTTTTTCAAAAACATTTTTTTTTTTTTACAAAAAAAAATTTTTTTCAAAAAAAAAATTTTTTTTTTCAAAAACTTTTTTACAAAAAAAAAAATTTTTTTCAAAAACATTTTTTTTACAAAAAAAAATTTTTTTTCAAAAACATTTTTTACAAAAAAAAAAAAAATTTTCAAAAACATTTTTTTACAAAAAAAAATTTTTTTTTTCAAAATAACTTTTTACAAAAGTAAAAAAAAATCACAAAGTGAAAAACTCACAAGAAAGTTTTTGAAAAAAAAAATTTTTTTTGTAAAAAAATGTTTTTGAAAAATTTTTTTTTTTTGTAAAAAATGTTTTTGAAAAAAATTTTTTTTTTGTAAAAAATGTTTTTAAAAAAAAAATTTTTTTTGTAAAAAAATGTTTTTGAAAAAAAATGTTTTTGAAAAAAAATTTTTTTTTTGAAAAATTTTTTTTTTATAAAAAAAAATGTTTTTGAAAAAAAAATTTTTTTTTGTAAAAAATGTTTTTGAAGTTTTGGTTTTTGTAAAAAATTTTTGTTGTAAAAAATGTTTTTGAAAAAAATTTTTTTTTTGTAAAAAATGTTTTTGAAGTTTTGGTTTTTGTAAAAAATTTTTGTTGTAATTTTTTTTTTTTAAACTTTGTTGTGAGTTTTTCACTTTGTGATTTTTTGTTTTACATTTGTGTTTTTTCTTTTTACTTTTTTTTATATTGTAAATATTTTTTGTTAATATTTCTAGAAAACAGGGAAATTATTTTGTAAAATTGCATATTTTTTCATACATCTGCTTATTTTTTGTATGATCTTATGCCTTTTTTAAGTTGTGAGAGTGTCGTTTCACTTAAACTGTTATTTATTTCATTAATGTAATAGGTATTAGAAAAATAAACACAACGGTATATGCATATAAAAGAATATTTAATGTAAGCATTTAAAGAATACATTGCAAAATAATATCTATACATTCATGCTGGTTAGAAGAATCACGGGTAACAAAATTACTTTTCAGTAGTGTGTATGTCTTCCAAATTTTAAGTTTGAGATATTGTGGTAAGTGTTATGAAAATATGATGGATAAATAGTCTAAATATCTTCCTTTATTTCTAAATTCTTCAAAAGTCTGACTAATTTTTGTATATCTTCACTAAGTTTACATATAACTGACGATGTTTTATATGATGATTTGTACATTTTTGATTCACGTCTCCTTGAAAACAGCATTTGGTAATCTTCCCATGTGTAAGGTTTTTCACCTGTATGGATTTTTGTATGTTCTGTTAAATTCCATTTACTTAAGAAGTGTTTGTATCATATAGAGTATATCTGTAATAGAAAATAAATGGAAACAATTAGGATTCTCTTCAACAATATAGGTAAAAAGGCACTTGTTAAAGCGTAGGCAGTAAGACAAATCATTTTATATTTACTCTTATTACGTTTCATATACGAATTCTAGTATTTCTCATATAAGTTCTCACATATATATTATTCGTTAACGCTACATGTGCTAGGGATGAATCATTCAGATCATAAATTTCTGAAGTTTGCTGCTGTTTTGGTTCATCTTGTTGAAACATCTGTATAATGAAAGAAATATATATATACAGTAAAGGTTTAATGTATAAATAATCGCTTATTTATTTATTTTTATTAAATACATGTATATTTCAATCAATTTCGTGTACTTTTAATATAAATTAAATTTTCTTCATTTATTCATATGACAGTAATTCCTCTGAGGAGTACATATCTGATAATTTTGAGAAAAGTGTGAAACCCAAATCATACTATGTGGTAAAATTCACACAGTTTGTTTTCGAAAATAGGTTATTTGAAATATGGACTGTTAAAATTCAATGAAATGTTATGAAATGTTAAAATACTATGGAAGGGCTGACTAAAGATTAGTCATGTACACTATGCATCATTAAAAAACTGTAAAGATAGTATTTGTATTTTAAGTACCTTGATAGACGATAATTCAGAAGTGCAAGATGAAATATATAATTTGATTAATACTATGGAAGTGCTAACTCAAGATTAATCATGTATACGATGATTCATTAAAACTGTATAGATAGTGTTTATATTTTAAGCAACTTGATGGACAATAATTCAGAAGTGCAAGAGGAAACATATAATTTGATTAATACTATGAGTAGATTAGTTTCAATACATTAGATGATTATAGCAGTAAGAAATTTCGTGTAGGAGCAATGTGTATAAGGTGAAAATCGAATAGATTCAATTGACTTCAACTCTATAATCATTCCAAGTTAGTATTTATCTCACTTGTGTAATACTGAAATATAAAAGGTAAAGAATCAAGTTTGATGTAAATAAATATTGTGGTATTGGGTTAATAACTAAAAAAGTATTGAATTTTACTGAATTAGAAAGTATAAAATGTGATTAAATAATGTTTTATGTATAAAAATTAAGTTTGAATATGATAAAATTATGAAAATCAGTTTGTAAACTCTCATTTTTATAGGTACTACTATGAAAATTTTCTTTTAATATAGAATTTCTGCTTATTGATGAGACTAAAAAAATTATTTTTTTTGTTTAATTTTGAATATTTATTGAGTGTATGTAATATAAGGATTAAAATCTTACAAATTAGGTGTTAATTTTTTCAAGAAATTGTCGTTTGTAATCTAGAAAAAAGGTGTGATTTTAATAAATTTGTAAATATATTCATAAATTTTTTTTAGTTCTTTCTGTAACTTGCCATTAGTACATTAATTTTTTTTTTTGTAACTTTTGTAGAAAAAACATTTAAATTTTTGGTAATTTGTACTATTTTTTGTTCAACAGTTGATTTTATTGATTATTAGTATTCTCATTCGACAGTAATTTCGTGTATGAGGTTATTAAATATTAAATATCTATCAATTTTCTTTACTGTTTCATATGATAGTAATATTTATGAGGAACAGGTGTGATAACTACTAGACTTTTAAAATTCATGAATTGTTATAACAAAAATACAAGACAAAAGCTTTTTTTCATTTACACATTATTTATTCATCATTCTCGATAATGATAAAAATACAAAAAAATTATAAAACTGTACAGAAAATCAACCAGTTCACATGATTTGACAAAGTTTGCATTTTTTCACTTATGCATTTTAATCAAATGTTGAATAAACTTGGTGTCAACATTAAATGTTTTGTTACAGTGTTTACATTCGAAATTCCTGTAATGAACTTTTTTGTGAAATAAAAAATCAATATCAGAGTAAAATATAACACCACAGTGTTTACATTTATATTCCTTTTGACGATGACTTTTTTTATGTTTAGTTAAAGCAGACTTTGATAGAAACGAGTTAGAACATTTTTCACAAACATGAAACTTCTTATGAGATCTCTTGTGAATTTTTAACAAATATTTTTTAGAGAGTTCTAGTGAACATTCATCGCATTGATATGTCTTATGAAATCTCTTACAGATTCTTAACGAATACTTTCTATAATATTCCATTCCACATTCGTCGCATTTATATGTAGTGGGTGTCTTGGAATGAGTTACACTATGTCGTTTTAAATCAGTACTTTGAATGAAAGTTTCACATTCAGAGGGCTTTTTAACCAAGTGGAATCTTTGATGTCTGGTTAACGCAATCTTTCTAGAGAAGCATTTTTGACATTGATTACAGGAAAAGGATGGTTGGGTTGATGAAGATGGTAATCTTCCACTATTCGAAACTTGCATCTCTTGGGTGGGTAAATCTGATTCCATATTCTTGAAGTAAGAAATTTCTTGTACAGCACTCACTTAAAGAACACCACTTAATGTCTTCATACGACGAAAAAACAATAAACAGTGTGATAAATTTCTACTGATTCACAAAAATCTGTTAAATTCTAGGTGGCGCTACTGTTTTTTTTAAAAATAATAGGATTGGTTTACAAAGTGATCTGATAATACGATAGTATTTGGTGGATAAGGTTCATTGCTGTTATCCGATGTTTATCATGCTTTTATCATTTTTTACTAATCGATTATAAAATTTATGTGTAAATTAATAGAAAAAGAATCACTTATTTTCAACACAGTGATAAAACAGGAAAAAAAAATGTTATGTAAAAAAAAAAAAGTTTTGTATTCTGGAAAAAAAAAATATTTTTATGCTTAGGAAAAAAGTTATGGTTTTATAAAAAATTATCTTGAGTAAATTTTTTTTGTGTATTAGAAAAAAAAAATGCTTAGTAAATTTATTCTCTTTCTATGTTTAGGAAAAATATGTTCAATGAAAAAGATATGAATTGGAAAAAATTTTTATAGTGAGTAAATTATTTTTGTGTTTAGGAAAAAGTTTTAAGTTTAGTTTTAAAAAAGTTTTGTGTTTAGAAAAAAGTTCATGTTGAATAAAAAAAAAAATGTATTCAGTAAAAAAAAAAAAAAAAAAAAGTTATGTTAAGGAAAAAAAAAAAGTTCTATGTTTAGTAAAAAAATGTATTCGGTGAAAAAAAGATAAGTTAAAGAAAAAAAGTTTTATTTTTCATTAAAAAATACGTTCAGTAAAAGAGAAAAAAAAATTATGTATTGAAAAGAAAAAAGTTTTATGTTTTATTAAAAAAAAAAAAAAAAAAAAAAAAAAAAAAAAAAAATGTATTCAGTAAAAAAAAAAAGTTATGTTAAGGAAAAAAAAAAAAGTTCTATGTTTAGTAAAAAATGTATTCGGTGAAAAAAAAAGATAAGTTAAAGAAAAAAAGTTTTATTTTTCATTAAAAAATACGTTCAGTAAAAGAGAAAAAAAATTATGTATTGAAAAGAAAAAAGTTTTATGTTTTATTAAAAAAAAAAAAAATGTATTCAGTAAAAAAAAAAGAAAAAAAGTTATGTTAAGGAAAAAAAAAATTCTATGTTTAGTAAAAAAAAAATGTATTCGGTGAAAAAAAAAGATAAGTTAAAGAAAAAAAAGTTTCATTAAAAAATGTATTCGGTGAAAAAAAAAAGATAAGTTAAAGAAAAAAAAAGTTTTATTTTTCATTAAAAAATACGTTCAGTAAAAGAGTAATATGTAATAATAATAATAATAAGTGATTAATAATAATCAATAAGAATGTTTCAATCAATTTTTTAATTACAAATAAGCTAGATTAAATAATTTAAACACTTCGCACCATTTTCAGGTATTAAAAAATAATAATAATAGCAATAATAATTCTAACACACATGAAATGTATAAATAATGAAAAAAAGGTCTATGAAAAAACTCATTAATAAAAAAGTCTATGAAAACATACATTGATAATAATAAATTATTTATAATTATTTATTACTAAATATTTAAAAAAAAAATAAAATTCAACAATACCCATTCGAAAACTAAATTCATTTCTCATAATTAATTGCAAAGTTATTACTTAAAATTAAAAATAATAAGACATTCATTACGCAAATTCAAATAATAAATTATAATTACACAAAACTTTAATTAAACAATCAATTCAAAATTAATTGTAAAGTTCATTAAACAATCAATTCAAAAATAATTGTAACGTTATTAATTAAAATCTAAAACATTAATACATTCATTTCGCTAATTCAAATAATAAATTACAAGCCTACAAAGCCTTCATTAAACAATCAAACTTCTTAGATTCAATCACATCAAGACGCAAAGTCATATCTTCAGAACCCCCCATAACTTCAATTCATTCCTACTCTCTCACAAGTAACTGATAGCATAACGGTTAACGCATCCGCTTCCTATGCCGACGACTCGGGTTCGATCCCCAGTCAGGGAAAAAAAAATATTCTTTTTCAATATTCTCAAAATGCTTCGGCATTAGTTCACAGAAGTCCGATAGATGGCGACACTGAAAAATCAAACTTGAAAAAATTATTCAAAGTCCAAATCAAGTAGGGGAAAAATGGGGGGGAGGCACCTCGTCCAACAAGACGCTCTCAGCCAAAAACAACTCAACCGACCCTCGTCTAACAAGACGTCATCCTGATGACGTCACTTCCGGTTTAGGCCACGCCCACCTGTCAATCAAAAAAAAAGGGGGGGGAAGGGGGGGGAGGCACCTCGTCTTACAAGACGCTCTCAGCCAAAAACAACTCAACCGACCCTCGTCTAACAAGACGTCATCCTGATGACGTCACTTCCGGTTTAGGCCACGCCCCCCTGTGACGTCACTTCCGCCGCACATACGGGGTGGCCTACTACTCTCGTGAAAATGACGCGCATTAAATTTTCGTGACGTATGTAGCCAAATTGTGTGTTTTTATCAGTTTTTAAATATAATTTTAAAACTATTTTGAACTTATTTTTCGTAGTAAGTGCATTCAGTAGGTTACCTTCATAGGTACCTTCTGGTACAACCAGAATCAAAATCCATTAAGTATTTTTTGAGATTTCCTTGACGGAAGAATATTTTTTACTTTTAATGTCGTTACGTACTATGTGTATAAGACTTCGCTTCGCTCAGACAATTACTATTTACTCCATGTGTTCTGGTTCGGCTGTCTATGAAAATATCCAGCCGGTGAAAAATGACGCACACCAAGTTTCTGTGACGTATGCAAATAAATTGTGCTTTTTTATCAGTTTTTTAAATATAACTTTTAAACTATTTGGAACTAATTTTTCGTAGATGGTGCATTCACCAGATTACCTTCATAGGTACAAACAGAATCAAAATCCGACAAGTACTTTTTGAGATTTGCTTGACGAAAGAATTTTTTTGACTTTTAATATCGTTGCGTACTCTGAGTATAAGACTTCGCTTCGCTCAGACAATAAAAATTCAAATCACCTACACTTTATTTGTAAGCAATATTAAAGCAATCAAAATGAAATGTATAATGACCTGATGTTCTGGCTGTTCCTTGTCTGATTGTTGGCTGTGGTAACTTTGTCATATCTGGTACTTCAACTCCAGCATTCTATTCTTTCTTAGGAAAGATGAAAAATTACCAAGTTTTCTGTTTATAAATCGGTTTATAAACAGAAAATAAAGGATAATTATATTAAAAATTCTGTTTTTAATATAATTATCCTGTATTGTTCTGCAGCTTGTTTCTCTTACGTAACACTTTTCATGTAGAAAATACTTTTTCCTCTAGAGAATTGATATAAATTTGAGATTTTCCAGGCTGCCGTCCTTTTCTTTATTTAGTTCTACTAGCACTATATCTTGGGTAAGTTCGTACGTCTTCTCTTTGCAAAAATACTATAAAATGTTCTAATATAAAGAAATTAAGGGTGTATTTGAAAAAACGCTTTTCCACCTTCAACAGCTCAAAATTTTCCGATACAATTTCAGGCACATTTTTAATAGTTCAAACGTGAAACTTGCTGAGGGGATTTTTGAAGAGGCGTATAAGGTGCCGTGTAATGTCATTTTACGATCATTTCATTAGAATTTGATTTATAAACAGTTACCTTCTCAGTTCGACCCTTTTTTTCGTTCCCAGATCTCTTGCTTCGGAAAAAGCAATCGAAAAGCCGTTTTTGATTGCTTTTTTTGCAATATTTTCTGGCTTGATCAAAGAATCGACGATCACAGCACCTTGAGTAGTTTCTAAATAAGACAATTTGCCAGTTGGATGCATATGAGAGCAAAACTGGATTTAAAAATAAATCGGAAAATAAGCAATTTGAATCGAAATACACCCTTAAAGCTATTTCACTTCAATAAAAACTAATATTAAAAATTGTTAGCGAAAAATGGTTGGATTAAGGAGTGAGGTAATGAAAAAATGAACTAGAAAAGGATTTATGTTGTATCAATGTGCCCCGACAAAAACTGTATCAATGTGTCCCATACAACCATTTTGAATAAAATGAGTCGCAAATCCAACACTTCATAATTTATGTAACAATAAAGAATGATGAACTGATAAAGAGTACCTTTACTTGCCAGGGAGGGTATTTTTTTCGGTTGAAAATACTGGAACAGTTGTATAGTACCATTTCAATTGTACAACTCAAATTTACTTTTGATCTACAAAAACAATAAATCACCCATCCCGTTTCATCAAACAACTGAATCATTCCAAGACTTTCTGTATGTAGTTGAGTGCATTAGCATCACCTTTTGGAGCTGTTGTGAAACTTCCTGTAATGACCCTGTGAGCAGTAGAGGAGGTGTATCAATGTGCTCCATATATCAATGTGCTCCATGTATCAATGTGCCCCAGTTCCCCCTACGTCATTTATTTTTACTTACTATAGTCTAATTTTCCTCCCGAAAAATAACAACATTTATTTTTATTTATTTATTATAATTTTATTTTTTATCAGTCTTATTCTCAAAGTCTTAAATTTGAAACTTGATGCAGCTAACTACATTTTTTTTATTATTTGAACTAGCTGACTCACCCGGCGTTGCCAGGGGCCCGTTATGATAACCTTAAACATACACTTAACAGATCTACAATTAATCAAAATTAATCATAGGCTATGAATTATTCGTTAGAATAATATTTTAAAGAAATGTATAAAAAATTGTGTAAATGTTTTAAAAAAGCCCTAGGATCCCAATAAAAATATCAGGGTAGGTCCAGAAAGAAGAGTCCAAAACTCAACTTTAAAAAAGTCCTTCTGGCAGTGCCGGGATATTTATATATATTTATTTATTTATTTTAAAGTAAGTTACATTGTTCAAAAATACTAAGCTCAAATTAGTGGAAATAATCTTATAAAATTAGTGATTTTATAAGATTGAATACTAGTTTTTGTCAAGACTAAATATTAATAGGGATTTTTAGAAATTAGTCATCTTTTATTCAACCTGGTTTTATTTTAAGCGATTTAGAGAGTTGCCAAATTCTACGATATCATAAAGTGAATGCCATTTTAAAGCAACATGATGGATCGTTCAAATCGGATCGTTTCAAAATGTCAGCCATAAGAAAAATTCAAAGTGCTATAACTCATTCATTTTGTAAGATACAGACAAAATAAAAATTGTTCTGGAATCGTTGTTTTAAGTTCTAACACGTAAAAGAAAAATATTTTTCAAATTTTGATTTTTTCGCATTTAATTTTAAATTTTAAATATTTAAAAAAATTTTAAATGGCCACCATTTTGAAACAAAATGGCGGATGATGCTGGACAACAAACTCGGTCGAGACATTTGTATGTACTAAGTACATACCAAGTTTCATTGAAATCGGTTCATAAATAAGCGTGTTATCACGTGACAAAAATCAGATCGTTTTAAAATGTCAGCCATAAGAAAAATTCAAAGTGCTATAACTCAATCATTTTGTAAGATATAGGCAAAATAAAAAGTGTTCTGGAATCGTTGTTTTAAGTTCTAACACGTAAAATAAAAATATGTTTCAAATTTTCATTTTTTCGCATTTAATTTTAAATTTTAAATTAAAAAAAAAATTAAAATGGCCACCATTTTGAAACAAAATGGCGGATGATGCTGTCCAACGAACTCGGTCGAGACATTTGTATGTACTATGTACATACCAAATTTCATTGAAATCATTTCATAAATAAGCGTGTTATCACGTGACAAAAATCGGATCGTTTCAAAATGTCAGCCATAAGAAAAATTCAAAGTGCTATAACTCAATCATTTTGTAAGATACAGACAAAATAAAAAGTGTTCTGGAATAGTTGTTTTAAGTTCTAACACGTAAAAGAAAAATATTTTTCAAATTTTTATTTTTTCGCATTTAATTTTAAATTTTAAATTTTTAAAAAATTTTTAAATGGCCACCATTTTGAAACAAAGTGGCGGATGATGCTGACCAACGAACTCGGTCGAGACATTTGTATGTACTATGTACATACCAAGTTTCATTCAAATCGGTTCATAAATACGTTAGTTATCGCATGACAAAAATCAGATATATATATATATATATATATATATATATATATATATGTCAACATTTGAACGGAGGGTGATTTTGGGGTCTGGGGGTCATGATCGGTGAAAATATACCAAAATTTTCCGGAAGTGCTTTCCTCCGGACGGCTGCAATAGGTAGCTTTTTACTTTTTGTAATGAAAGCTACCTAATTATGCACTGAGAAGGTGAGAAATTTAGGGAGCCGGAGCGAAAAATATTTGGCACACAAAAAGATCAAAGGAGCCTGGACACGTCCCTATGACTACCTAGAGGGCCCATTGTCTTATATGGAATGTAAAAACTTGAAAATATCTAAATGCAATAGGTATCCCAAAAATGAAGATCTAATTAAACGGAAGCAATTTATTATCACAAAAACTTAAAGGGGTACTGAAACGGGCCCTAAGAGTCCAGGGCCATAAATGAAAAGTAAAAAGGCGAGGATAGCTAAATGGAGAAAGGTCCCTCAAAACGAAGAAGATTAGATAAAAAGGGGTGAAGTTATTAACAATTTGATGCGTAAAATTTTTAAGGGCCCAGGTGACCCGGCCCTTAAAATATTAAAAATATGAGCCTCAGGACCTGTCTTGGACTATCTTCTACTAAAATTTTAGACTTCTACGTGCAATAGATTTTTCTAGCCATCGCAGACACACAGACAGAGCGTTTTGTTATTTTATTAGTATAGATTTCATTATACATTTTGGTATAATTTTTAAATATTAAACTATAGACATCAATAAACAAATTACGTATCGAGTTATAAGCATTTGCAGTCACGTGTTGACTAATTTTTCTCTTATATTATTTTGTCGCATGAGGACGTTAAGTTCAAAACGTCAACTTTGGCAGTATTTTCTGAAAAATGTTTTGCATTTACCTAAAAACTTATAGTTTACCGTTAGATAACTTAGTTTCTGAATAAGAGCCCTTATGAATTTTATGCGTATCTGAGCATTTAAAAAATGTGTCTGAACATTTAAAATGACTCAATGCAAAATGTGTCAAAAAAGTAGCCCCTTCGAATTCGTGAACAGCCATAAGTTTTTGTTATTTACCTTTTCATACAGCACAAAGGAAATATATGATTAAATTAATATAGAATATAGATAAAATCTATAGATAGAATTAATATAAATATAGAATTTTTACAATTTTATAATATTCCTATTTTAGACTAATTTCAATTCTTATGAAAAATATTTATCGAAAGAGGGATGAAAAAGTTTGAAATAAAATTAATGTTGTGTACAGGTAATGAAAAAATTCCATTATTCACTTATCTTTGAATGCGTCTTATATCTGTCTGAAGAGTAATTTTTGAATAATGTAGCTTAACTTTTCTGACTTTTTAAAATTACATAGAAATATATTCTAGACAAGATTGCTGACGTATAATTTTATACCTCCCCAAAATCAAAATCTGCATCACAACAAAATACCAGAGCTTTTCAAGAAAGATGTCATTATTTGAAGATTCAAAAGCTGAAGTCTAAATCCAAACTCAGTACAATACATTTACAACTCTATTATAATTCCACGTCCAGACACGAATGTTATCTCCATTAGATCTGATTGAAATCTAAAAAGTGAACAAGTGTACGAAATTTCAAAACTAAAATTCCTTTTAATCATTTTCCATAATTTATATAATTTCTAAGGTGGTCTGGTGTAATAACGCCAGGCGGGGTAATAACGCCAAGTGCTAATATTTTGCATAATTATGAAATTTAGATTGCTGCTAGACAATGTGTTTTTCGGCTTAAAGTGCCATATTTCATAGTGTTTTGAAATTAAATTTTTGAAATTTCGAAATTCTAAAAATTTACTTCGAAAAATCTTTAAAATATTGCACTGTAAGCTGAAAAATTATTTCTCTGCAGGCAATCTAAAACAAGAAAAATGTCAAATCAAAGCATTATGCAATCAGAACGCATTTTTTTTTCAAAATGTTCGCTGTTTGAAATTTCTGTATAAGATTTTTATTGCTTACCTAATGAAAAACCCGTTTACCGCATATTACTATCGACCTTTGTTTTTGAGAAATTTAATTTTGAAATCAGGGTGTTATTTGCTGGACACCCTGTATGTAAAAAAAAAAAAAAAATAGAAAATATCTTCTATTACTTAGTTTCTGAATAAGAGGACTTGCGAATTTTATGTGTATTCAAACAAAAAAGAATTAAAAAAAAATAAAAGAGTCAAAGATTTTTGTTATTTACTTTTTTATACAGCTCAAAGAAAATATATGATTAAATTAGATTTTAGATTAGATTTTTATTAAATATTCCTACTTTTTTTTATATTCATTATAGTTTGTTATGAAAAATATTTTTAAAATAAGATTGAAAAAATTAAAATAAAATTAGTATTATGTATACGGTGTAAAAAAATTCCATTTTTCACTTATCTTTGAATGTGTCTTATATCTGTCTGAAGAGTAATTTTTGAATAATGCAGCTTAACTTTTCTGACTTTATTCCAGACTAGTTGAAACTGACGTATAATTTTAAACCTCCCCGAAATCAAAATCTGCATCGCAACGAAATACCAGAGCTTTTCAAGAAAGATGTCATTATTTGAAGATTCAAAAGCTAAAATCTAAATCCAAACTCAGTACATTACATTTATAACTCCATTATAATTCCACGTCCAGACACGAACGTTATCTCCATTAGATCTGACCAGAATTTTCAAACGTGAATTTACTGGACAAAACCTCAAAACCACTGTTCTTTTCAGACAAAATCTAAAGCGCTTGGCTTTTATTTTATTTTTATTTATATTTTAAAAAGAAAATTCAAGTCAGTTGAATGAAATAGTGTGCACTATTGTCGACGGCGTCCGTCAACAAAAAGCTCTTTTGTTCACTATTGTGACGCCATTCCTTTGTTACCTCCTCTATTTACATCGGCATATTGGCAACAGAGGAAAATAAAGGAACCGAGCTGCTATACCTTGATAAAGATTTTATTTTGGGAGAAGAATAAAAAAAAAAAAGGAGCTGTTTTCATGAAATATCCGGATACGGTTAAGGTGAAAAATGTCAGAAATCTCTTTACTTAATTTGATGTTTTCATAAATGTTGGTATTATTATTTTTAAAGACTTGTTTAAATAATACAGTTGTATGTTTGATAATTATATAGGTTGCTAGGCATTCGTGAAACTTCGCAGGTTTAAAATTGTTATGGGAAGATATATGTAGTTATTAGCTTAAGAATTTAGTTTTTGTTTTGTAAATGTAGGTTTAACATGCAAGTCTTCTGGCTAGGGGAAGGGGGGAGAGATTAAATTAGAATTAGTTATGATAAAATTTCTGTGTTCATTTGCGCCTGTTCTGCAGAAAAAAAAATATCTACATTGACCGAAATAGGATATTTTTCTGTCTTCGAATTTTCATAACTTCATATTTTCACTGAAACACCGAATAATAATACCATTTACATCTTTACGATGAAAAAAAAAAAAAGTCTTCTAATAACATCTGCATATTGGCAACAGAGAATAGTAAAACGTAATTTTGTGGATTTTGAAGAAATAAAAAAATATAAAGGACATATTCTCGTGAGGTATCAAAATACGGTTAAGGTGAAAAATGCCATAAATATCTTTACTTAATTTGATGTTTTCATAAATGTTGGTATTATAATTTTTAAAAACTTGTTTAAATGATATAGTTACATGTTTGATAATTATATAGATTGCCGTGAAGCTTGGCGGGATTATAATACGGGAAGTTATATGTAGTTATTACCTTATGAATTTAGTTTTTATTTTGTAAATGTAGGATTAAAAGACTGGGCTTAGGGCTAGGGAAAAAAAAAAAAAAAAAAAAAAAAAAAAAAAAAAAACATTAGAATTAATTATGAGAAAATTTTACTTTAATCTTTGTCTGATCTTAAAGAAAAAAAAAATGCTTTAAATTTTCGAAACTTTATATTTTTACTGTAACAATGAGTAGTAATATCTTTTATTTGCATCCCTAAAATGGAATTAAATTTACTATTTACATCAGCATATTGGCAACAGAGGACAATAATGTTGTGAATTTTATTTTGAAGGGAAAAAAATAAAATAAGGAAAATAAAAAAAGAGATGTTTTCGTGAGATATTCGAATACAGCCAAGGTAAAAATAGGCAGAAATCTGTTTGCTTACTCTTTCGGATCCGATTTTTAAAAAAAATTATGTGTACGTTAATAACATTAACACTAGCTATCAATAGATTAATACAGTTATAATAATATTTTATTGTATGTAACATAACGAATATTGTTGTTTTGAGGTACTCTCCAATTCTTATTTATATGACAGTGTGTCACTTGAGAATAATAAGGTTCTAACTGTAATTTTTTGGCATAGGTATGTTCTATTTGTATCTATGAATACATTTCTGCTGTAAAATTTTGTTATTTACAATTTACTCCCGCTTGCGATATCGATTAATATAGTTCTATCAGAAACTGTCGAAAGCAGTCATAATAACATAGTTCTATGTGACAGCATATCATATAACATATTATTAATATTTTTTATTTTACAACATATTATGAAAACATGCAATCATTTATTCCTTGTGTAAAAGAATAAATTATTTTAGTAAAAAAATCTTCTTTTGATAAAATATCGAAAATTTTTTTACCATAAAAATCCATTTAAATATAATATTTTAATACTTCGATAAGCAAAATGAATTATTCATAATTTTATTTTATTAATGGACGTGATCCATAAAGGAGGAAGTACTAATTATAATTGATTCAAATATATAAAATAATGTGGGGAGAATGGTAATGAGTTTAGATAAAGTACCAGCTTTAGATATTCTTCGAATTAAATCAATTAAAAAAAAAATAACGGTAAAAAAAAGGAAAAAAAATCCTCTAAATCAAATTGATAGAAAAAAAAAATACTGTGAGGTTTTCGTAAGTTAAAAGTATCTTTACCTAGTAACGTAGTTACGTGCATTCTTCTGCCAGTACCTCGACCCGGGTTCCAAATAAAATCGTAATATTATGTAAATGCTAAAGGATATTTTGTTGCGATAATGAAGCATTTAAAAATTGCTTAATTCCTTGTAAATTTAACTGCTAAAAACATATCTCGGAAGAACACAGACAATATGTATTCAATGAATATTATGAGCTTTCACAAAATGAGAAATATTATTGGAAAAACGGCTGATTGACTGGGTAAGCAAAAGCAATTAATCACCAACACCAATCCCATCAACAGAACTCCTTTAATCATTACTTGTTTATAGAAAATGACAAAGTTAGAATACATAAACAATTCTACTTAGGAAAATTGTCCTTTAGTCAGAAATCATTTGATACACCGCATGAAAATAAGGATATAAATTCGGATACCCCAACTAGTGATATGCGGGATAAAACTTCAAGTATGGCAATTTCACATGATGTCAAGGATAAAATGAAATTTCATATTCAAAGTTTTCCGAAGATTGAATTTCATTGCCAAAAAAAAAAAAAAAAAAAAAAAAAAATACTAGCTTAACTTACAAATATAGCATGATTTTTACTTTCGGAAATGAAGAGAAATAAACAAAGAAAAGAAACTGAAGAAATTCATTTAATTTATATCAAATAATTAATCTTTTGTCTTAATTTTCTTATCCTTCCTTTCTCTTCTCCCTCCCCGCTTTTTGAAATAGCACTTCGGGTTCATAAATGTAGTTTGTGTTTAATTAAATAATATATTTAACTTATGTAAATTCACTAATTTTGTGAAGATGCTATTGATTAATCTGAATAAGCGAAAGCAGCAATTTGTTGTTATTTTATTAAAACATAGTTAGTAATAAATATTTTATTATCCACTGATGCTTATTCGAATTTACCAACGAAATTTCACTTTGTTAAGCTATAAAAAGTTACACAGATTAAGAATAACATGGTATTTTTATGTTAGAACCCTGTTATTCTAAGCATGACCCGACACGTTTGAGAATAATATAGTTCTGTCAATTTTTTAAATGTGAAAAAAAATCATGAAAATATTATTCACAAATTTTGATTTTGTAGAATTTCTGTTTATACTTACTTACGAACTCATTAATGCCAAAAGTTTTTTGAAAACTTCAATATCTGCACTTACAGAGCATGCTGATTTTCAAAGTGTTCTAACTGGAAAGTGAGTTTTGGCCAGATACAACCATCTTATTCTCAGGTGACGAGTAGACTAACGAAGAGTTTTGAAGATGTTTAGAAAATATTATATTGCAACAAGATTTAACAGGCATTACAACTTTCTGGCAGTTATTGCAGCTTATTATACACGATTCTTTCAGGAAAGTAACTTTTATTTTAAATTTAAAGAGTGAAATGTATGTTTCAAATAAAATAATCAGAAGAAAAATCAAACAGAAATAATTATTATAATTTTTATTATATACCTAGAATTTAATGAAGTCATATAGTAAATGCATAAACACATACTAACATTACTACTTGTAAACAGTAAAAAAAAGTATTCAAAATAACACTCAATTAAAAAACATGTACACAAAGACAGAAGATTTTTCGAAACACTTTGGAAAAGTTTTTTTTTTTTTTTTTTTTTTTTTTTTTTTTTTTTTTTGTACCGGATTTTCGAATGCGCCAGACCGATAAAAATCGTCGTCAGACAACAATCGCTTTCAACTCATTCATTTATCGAAAAATGAGAAAGAAAATTCGATTCTTAATCATGAATTTAGAAATTGGTGCCAGTAATAGTCATGTTTTAAAAATAGGTCAATTAAAGAGTTGCGGCAGTTTTTTTTTAACATATTTTATTGAGTACATATGATTTTTTTCATTAATTTACAGAGATGTATAGAAGAATTCCAACACATTTTGATCTATGGAGAAAAATCGTTAGCGATACATTGAAATGTTGTAATGATACTTCAAACTTAATGAAATTAAAGAAAACTGAGGTGCAATACTACATGTTCATGAAGTACTTAGTATCGCTCATTTACAGAGATGCACAGAATTCCAAAATATTATGATCTATGGAGAAAAAAGTATTAATTATACAGTTAAATGTTGCTATGATAGTTTAAACATAATGAAATTAAGGAGGATCTTTGAAATGCGATTTCAGATGCGAAGGCAACATGCTTTCCGTAGATCATGGAGCATGTAGTATTTGTTGTTTATTTACAGAATTCCAGAGAAGAATTCCAACAAATTATGATCTATGGGGAAAAATCATTAACAATACATTTAAGTATTGTTATGAGACTTCAAATATAATAAAATTAAAAAGGGCCACTGAGGTGCAATGCAATATGTTTTCTATAGATCATGAAATACTTAGCAAGCAATTATCGTTCATTAACAGAGATGCACAGAAGAATTCTAACAAATTATGATCTATGGGAAAAAATCGTTAGCAATACATTTAAATGTTTCTATGATACATCAAACGTTATCAAATTAAAGGTGTATTCGAAAAAATATTTTCCCACCCTTAACAGTTCGAAATTTTCTGACACATTTTCAGACTCATTTTTAAAAGAAAAAAAAAGAAAAAAAAAATGAAATTTACTGAGATGATTTTTGAAGAGATGTACAAGATGCCGTGTGGTTTTATTTTTCGCTCAATTAATTAGAATTTGATTTATAAACAATTATTTTCTCATGATGATCATTTTTTTCAGTTCCTAGATCTCCCGATACGGAAAATTCAATTCAAAACACAAACTTTGGCAGCATTTTTTGCAATATTTTCTGCATTTACCAAAAAATCGACAAGCAAAGCACATTATGTAGTTTCTAAATAAGATAATTTGTCAGTTTGATGCGTTTGAGAGCAAAAATGAGCTGAAAAATAAATAAGAAAATAAGCAGTTTGGACTGAAATACACCATTAAAGAGAATCTCTGATTTTTGGATTTGAGGTGTGAATGCAATATGTTTTCTATACATCATGCAGTACCTAGTATATTCATCGTTAATTTACAGAGATACATAAGAGAATTCGTTACATAGAAGGGCAGGAAGGGCTATGGCCAGTTTCATTGACGAAAGGAAATTTCCTAATAAAATGTTGTTGGTATTGGAAAGTGTTTCATAATCTATGAATAATAAATGAATTTTCGTCCTTATTTTTTTTATTTCAGTCTTTTTTGCTCATCCGAAGAGCCCCGTTCTACTTCCACAATAGATATTTTAAATCCTTTCTACATCTTAAAGAGCATAAAATTTCTGTTTATATTTATTTTGAAGAGCCTAATAAACGCATGCATACATTATCAAACATTAGGAAGTAATCAGTGGTCCATTTTCTGATGCCATCATTTACAGTTAAATTTTCAGAATTTAATATTCAGCTAAAAAGTCGCCTATTAAATCAAAACGTGTATGATGAGTGACCTAAATACGTTCTTTTGCTGAAAAGGGAATTGATTTTTAGCCTAATGAATATCTTAACCTTATGATCTGCAGTTCACCGCAAACAATACCGGCGTCTGCCTCAAATTTCAAGCACTGATGAATAAGATTTTTGAAGAATGGTTTTTACCTTCCGACTTTCATTTATGAATTCATCACCACGTTAACTATTATCATAAACTAATAAATTTGTTTGGCCAGTTCATAAGGCAAATCAAAGATTTAGTAAGGTGCGAGGTCATCCCTCAAGTAATGAGTAATATAAATTACTCATAAACTGTCAAGCTGTTTATAACAAATATTGTATTCATTGATCTTTTATGTATATTCCACCTATGGTGCTTCAAGGAAATACTTTTTTAACTCGTCTTACAATAGAGCTAATTCTTAAGAAACCCGTAATAAGTTTTAACGCTTAGTAATAGTAAGAATAATAAAATAAATAAAATATGAGGATAATTTGATCTTTACTGTATATTAAGGAATCTAACTTTTAAAAATTTGTTTGCTATCATACATAAAAACACACTGTTAAAAAAAAAAAAAAAAAAAAAAAAAAAAAAAAAAGTAAAATTATTAAATTTTTTTTCTAGGGAACTGAGAATTCTAGAACTTTTTATGTGACGGTAACAGCGAAAATTCATCTAACATAATTGGTTACATGAACTTTTGCTGTTATTGTGAAATGAAAATTTCTAGGAATCCAGTTTCCTAGAAAAAGTTTAGTAACTTTACAGATTTTTTTTTTTATATAATGCACATATTTAAGAATAGAAGGAATCAGAATATTAGCGTTATCTTCATTCCGATTTAAATTATTATTGTTCCAAATATTAAATAAATAAGTAAATAAATAAACAATATTAATTACTTTTTCATATTGCTATTGATAGGGATATTTCAAAGTTTATAATTTTTCGACAATTTGTGTTTTTTAGGTTATAGAGGACTATGGGACAATTTCCTACATTTAATTTTTTTTTACTCAATATCTTATACATAAAAAGTAAAAATGATAAATGAATATCGTAACCTGATCTGCAGTTCGTCGCAAACAATACCGGCGTCTGCCTCAAATTTCAAGCACTGGTGAATAAGATTTTTGAAGAATGGTTTTTACCTTCCGACTTTCACTTATGAATTCATCACCACGTTAAATATTATCATAAACTAATGAATTTGTTTGACCAGTTCATAAGGCAAATCAAAGATTTAATAAGGTGCGAGGTCATCTTTAGGTTATCCCTGAAGTAATGAGTAATAAAATTACTCATAAACTGACATGCTGTTTACAACTATTGTATTCATTGATCTTTTATGTATATTCCACATATGGTGCTTCAAGGAAATATTTTTTTAATTCTTCTCACAATAGAGTTAATTTTTTCGAAACCCGTAACTTGATTTATTGCTTAGTATTAATAAGAATAAAAAAATTAATAAAATAAGAGAATAATTTTTTCTTTACTATATATTACGGAATCTAATATTTAGAAGTTTGTTTACTAACATATAAATAAAGTAGACATTTACGAATTGGAGGAGTCAGAATAGTAGCATCATCTCCGTTACAATTTAAATGATTATTGTTCCAAATATTAAATAAATAAATAAAAAATATAAATTGCTTCTCCATATTGTTATTGATAGGAATATTCCAAAATTCAAAATTTTCGGAAGTTTGCTTTTCATGTTATAGGGGATGGTGGGAAAACTTCATACATTTAACTTTGTTTCATTCAATATTTTAACCGTAATAAGCAATAATATTAATTCTTGTGTATCTGTTGTTTTCTATTTAATAAATACTTTAACTTTGTGATCTGCAGTTCTTGATAAATAACACACAGACAACTGCCTCAAATTCAAACATTGATAAATTATATTTTTGAAGAAGGGATTTTAACCTTCCGACATATAATTATGAATTCATCATAGTTAACATGCATGTTAACTAATATCATAAACAAATAAATTTGCTTGGTAAATTCATAAGGCAAATCAAAGATTTAGTAAGGTGCTAGATCATCATTAGTCATCCCTCGGGTAAATAACAATATAAATTACCGTCATGTTAAATATAGTATTCATTGATCATCTTTCATTAATGTTTCACCTACGCTGTAAAAAAAAAAAAAAAAAAAAAATCCGTTAAATTTACGGCAAAAACTGCTGGAGTTTTTGCCGTAAAAATTGCAGTAAAATTAGATGTAATTTTTTTATTACATTTATTTTTACCGCAATTTTTACGGCAAAAATTGCTGACAGTTCAAAAACTTTTGGCAACATTGCTGCCAGTAGTTTTTTTTCTGTAAATTTAACTTTTTTTTTTTTTTTTTTTTTTTTTTTTTAAGTGTATAGTACTTTAATGAAATATATTTTTAAATTAATCTGAAATAAATTCAGTTTTAAAGAAACTCGCAACAAGTTTTATCACTTACTATTAATAAGAATGCTAAATGTAATAATACAAGAGTTTACTTTGTTCGTTACTCTGTATTAAGGATTCTAATTTTTCAAATTTGTCATATTATAAATAAACTATACTTATCAAATTAATGTTAAATGTTATTTTTGGAAAGCAATTTTTATGTGTTATTCCAATAACACATTTCCAATAGTGTCGACTGAATGTGAAGCGTTATTGAAATATCGATGAATATTAGAATACTTGAATTTTTGAATTAGAATTTTTGAATGCAGTAATGCCTAAAATAAAAAACTCAGAGTATTTATATTTACTTTAATTAAAACAAAATTTTAAAATATAAGAATATTAAGACATCAGTTACAATAAAACTACTTTCCCAGGCTTATGAATAGAAACACATAACAGAAATTCTTTGTTTGTTGTTACAATATATCTGATATTATCAAACAAATGCGAAGTATTCTCAAAATATCGATGACTATTAAAATGTTTCAGCATTGTAATGCTTAAGATAAACAGTGCAGAGTTAATCATCAGAGTCATCAATCTCAACAGAAGAGTGATGATTGATTGTTTCGAAAAAAGGCTGTGAGAATTTCATTACTCTTTTGTTGAGATTGGTGAGATCCTGCAATTAGTTATTATTTGTGTTAGACAAACTGCTTTCCAATTTAATAATTCATTATATTCTCAAACTGATGGTCTGGCCATGGGTGATCCATTGTCTCCTATTTTATGAGATATTTATACGCAATTTGTTGAAGAAATACTTTTCAGCTTATACAAATTTCTTTTCTAGTGTAGGTATGTTGATGATACTTTTATCTTAACTCCCTCTGAGCTGGATGTCTCTTATCTTCTTACTCTTGTTAATTCAGTTGATCCGTATATTCAATTTACTCTCGAAGTCGAAGAGAACAAGTCTCTTCCTTTTCTTGATGTCTTGGTTTCTAAACACCCTGATCGGTTCTCTACCTTTGTTTATAGAAAACCTTTCGCCGTATCTCTTCCTCCTCATGCTTTTTCTAATCACCCCGACTCAACATAAAATGGCGTCCTTTTATACATTTGTTGCAGGGCACTATGTATTTGTTCTGATTCTTCTGCTTTGAATAATGAAATTAACTATCTCAAATCTCTTGTCCTTGCTCGTGGTTATAATACCTCTTAGATTGACAAAGCTCTGAAAAAAATTTAATAAACCTAAACATCCTCTTTCTGATTCTAATAATTCTCCTCATTTTAACTCTATAGTTTTACCTTTCTACTCTTCTCACTCTTTTAAAATTGCTAAATCCTTTCTCGTTTCAATTTTACAGTTATCTTAAAACCTATGAATAAAATTAAATTCTCTTTGAAAGATCCTATTCCTACTGAGAACCTATGGGGTATTTATTTTATTCCTTGCTCTTGTAATTTAGGTTATATTGTTCAAACCAAGACAGCGTTAAAGAAAAGATTAGGCGAACATCAGAAGTATATTGAAAATAATGAAATATCAAGTCATGAAATTAAATTTATTTACCATAATATTTTAAAAGTATGATTGGAAAAAATGATAATGTCATGTGATGTATTTCAAGAATTTTTTTTTCGGCGAAAGAAAATAGAAAATTTTGACACAAAGAAGTAGAATCTCCTCTATAAAATGAAAAAAGTGATAATATTATTTGATGCATTTATTTATTTATTTTCTTTTTCTGATACAAGAAAAATAAACTGGCAAGATAATCATATTATTTTCCCTAAAACTACAAATGTAGACAGAAGAACAAATTTGTTTTGAAAAATTAAGTATCTCAAGTACCTTTTGTAAAAATGAAAAAAAAAAAAAAAAAAAAAAATGACGATGTCATTTTATGTATTTAATTAAAAAAAATGATTTTGTCAGATGTCATGTGATGCATTATAAAAAAAAAATCGGAAATTATGCGGCAATAAAATAGAACCTCCTATATAATAAAAGGTAATAGAATTTGATGTATTTCATATTTTTTTAATACAAGAAAAACAAACTGAGAAGAAAATCATATTATTTCGACAAAGTTTACAAATGCAGACAGTGTATGACTGAAAAACAAATATGTTTTGCAAAAATTAAGTCTCTTAAGTACCTTTTGTGAAAATAAAATAAAAAATAATAATAATGATATCATCTGATGTACACTGCTCAAAGCAATTAAAGGATATTTGAAGTTTTATATAAAATAAAGTTATAAACGAAATTTTTTTGCCGAAAATAGAAGAAAAGAATCACAAATGCAAATTTTTCTGGTTTTCAAACTGTGGAGTATGTAAATTTTGAGTTCGACGTCAAAAACGTCGCTTCAGCGGCAGCGAATGAAATTTGACTTTCAATTGGAAAAAAGAGAATGAAGACAAGGATGATCGGCATTCAGTGATTGCTTTGTTTCGATGAGTACGATGTCTCAGCGAAGTCATTTGACAGATTCAGAAGCTTGGAGAATTGTTGGTAGGTTAGAAGGGGGGCCAAACTCAAGCCGAAGTAGCGCAAGCCATTGGAGTGTCACAAAGTGTCATTTCCAGGATCTGGAACCGTTTTTTGGAGAGTCGATGTGCAGGCCGAAGACCAGGGTAAGGTCGTCGGGACCAGGGTAGGCGGGCAACAACGCCCAATGAAGATCGGTATTTAGCGTTAACAGCTCGGAGACACCGAAACATGAACGCTACTCTTCTTCAACAACACCTTCGCTCGGCTACAGGCACCACGATTTCAACTCAGACTGTCCGAAACCGGCTCCATGCTGTAGGTCTGTATGCTCGCCGACCGATGGTATGTGTTAGATTAACATCAAGGCATCGTCGCGACCGCAGGGAGTGGGCAACCGAGCATGTCAACTGGAGGAGAAATGAATGGAGCAATATTCTGTTTTCTGACGAGTCCCGTTTTTCTGTGCATCCGGATAATAAGCGTATTTTCATCTGGAGGGACCGTGGCAGTAGGAATAATCCTGCGTTCGTGCATGAAAGTGTCAGATTTGGCGGTGGAGGAGTGTTGGTGTATGATGGCATCTACATTGACTGGCGCACTGACCTCTACATCATTCGAGATGGAGCTCTGCTTGGTCGCCGATATAGGGATGAGATCCGCAGACCTATTGTAGTTCCTTACGCTGCAGCAATCGGAGATAACTTCATTTTAATGGACGATAACTGCAGGCCACATCGTGCAAACCTGGTGGAGGATTTCCTTTTCGAGGAAGGAATCGTTCGAATGGAATGGCCAGCGTGTTGTTCAGACATGAATCCAATCGAGCACGTTTGGGACGCTCTAGGAAGACGAGTTTCTGGCCAACAACCCCCACAAACTCTCCAAGAACTGGAAAGAGCTCTTCTGGAAGAGTGGGGCAGAATACCCCAACTCGTCGTTAATAGCCTCATTGAGTCCATGCCTCAAAGGTGTTCAACGTTGCTGGCCGCCCGTGGAAACCATACCCCCTACTGAAAATGATTTTCTTAAGAAGAAAACACCTTTTTTTATTCTTTTTTTCTCATATGCACAAATTGTGTTTTTTTCCTTTTGTACACAAATGCGCAATAAAATGCATCTTTTTCTGCCAAACATGTGTAATTTATTCTCATATAACCTACTATGTCTGTCGACCATGTATCAATCAGCTAAAAAGTTTCCCTGATACAAAATCCACCTAAAACTGTAATATCCTTTAATTGTTTTGAGCAGTGTATTTCAATATTTTTTTCCTCGAAAGGAAATCGAAAATTTTGATACAAAGAAGTAGAAACGTCTCTGTTGAAAAAGTAGTAATGTTATCTGATGAATTTCATTTTTATTCTTTTTTTCTGATACAAAATAAATAAATAAATAAATAAATAAATAAATAAAAAATAAAAAAAATAAAAAATAAAATAAAAAGAATACTGCCTAGTTAAACTGATGGCATTGAGCTCACAGGCTTCAAATACTAATTGTACATTAAAGCCTTATATTTTCAAGGGTTAATTCCGTTCGAAAAAAAATTAAGAAGGGGAAACAGCTCTTTCCTTTCCCCTTTTTTATACTTAATCATTGAACCTCCTATACTATCAAAGACATGCTTTATCATATAAAAAATCTATATCCAAAATTCAGAGCAAATGAGATAATTCTTAATAAAAACCCATTTAGCTTTTATATAATTTAAAAGGAGTTATCCCCCTCTTTTATACTTAACCATTAAACTTCCAAAACTATTCAGAGATTTGAACGAAATCTGAAAATTCTGCTTGAAAAACCCATTTATATAAATTAAGGGGGGGGGGCATTAGAACCCATGTTCCCCCTATTTATACTTATTCAATGAACACCTAATAACAGTCATGGAATCGCCTCATCAGAATGATCCTAATCTAAATTTTGAACGAAAACTTAATTCTGCATGAAAATCCCATTTATATCAACTAAGG
The DNA here is from genome assembly GCA_964019185.1 of Maratus speculifer. NCBI lineage: Eukaryota > Metazoa > Arthropoda > Arachnida > Araneae > Salticidae > Maratus > Maratus speculifer. The sequence continues at coordinate 247,285,734 of OZ025301.1, read as the reverse complement.
GGAGGGGCATCAGCCCCCCGTTCCCCCTCTTATACATATCGAATGAACTCCAAAAACTAATCAGGGAAGCGCCTTGTCAGGATATACCTACATACAAAATTTCAAGTGGATCGGATATTTTTATCATGAGTTATCGCGTTACGAACGAACATACGAACGTACATACAGAACGGACGGGCACATAAGCTCTCAGGCTATGATAGCCTGTGAGCTAATAAACTCACAAATAATCAGATTTTTTACCCTAAATCTATAAATGCAGGCAGTGTGTATCTGAAAAACAAATATGTTTTCAAAAATTAAGTCTCCGAAGTATCTTTTGAATAATAACAATAATAAAACGATGATGCCATGTGTTTCTTTTTTTGTTTTCTTGGTTTAAAAAAAAAATCCGAAATTTTGGCACAAAAATGTAAAATTTCCTCTAAAAAGGGTAAAAAAATTGATGTCATTTAATGCATTAAAAAAAATCGGAAATTTTGACACAAAAAAGTAAAATTTTCTCCAAAAAGGGAAAAAAAATATGATGTCATTTAATGCATTAAAAAAAAATCGGAAATTTTGACACAAAAAGTAAAATTTCCTCTAAAAAGGGTAAAAATTGATGTCATCTAATGCATTAAAAAAAAAAAAAAAAAAAAAAAAATCGGACATTTTGACACAAAAAAGTAAAATTTCCTCAAAAAAGGGTAAAAAAAATTGATGTCATTTAATACATTAAAGAAAAAAATGATTGGCAAGATAATCATATTATTTACCCTAAATCTATAAGCGTAGACAGTGTATGTCTGAAAAACAAATATGTTTTGAAAAATTAAGGCTCTAAAGTACCTTTTGTGAAAATGAAAAAAAAAAAAAATTATGATATCATGTGATGTATTTTAAGATTTTTTCGAAAAAAGAAAAAGAAAAAAAAAAAAAATAGATACAAAGAAGTAGAATCTACTCTATAAAGAGGGAGGGGGTGGAGAGGGCCATTTGATGCGTTTTTTTTTTCTTTTTTAAAGGAAGAAAAATTGACACAAGATAAATATACTGACAAGATAATCATATCATTTTTCCTAAATTTACAAATGCAAGCATTATACGTCTGAAAAACAAATGCGTTTTGAAAAATAAGGTCTTTCACGCACCTTTTTTTTTTGGGGGGGGGGAGGGGGAGGGGGATGATATCATGTAAGATTGTTTTTTTTTTTTTTTTTCCTAAAAAAATCGAAAAGTTTGACACAAAAAATAGTAGAACCTCCGCTATAAAGGGAAAAAAATGGTGATGGCATTTGATTCATATATTTTGCTCATTTATTTTTATTTTTATTTTTTTCTGATACAAGAAAATAAACTGACAAGATAATCATATTATTTACCCTAAATCTACAATTGCAGACAGTGTATGTCTGAAAAACAAATATATTTTGAAAAATTAAGTCTCTCAAGTGCCTTTTGGAGGAACTAAACCGAATCATTAGCATGCAGATCTTCGTCTAGCTGTCAAGTACTTACCTCTTCCTTGCCAAAATTTGACAGGCTTGGCTGAATTCCCCGCATTACACATTCATAGACGAAGCTGCTGAAAACGTTTGAACTAATCACTTCCATGTCTAACCTTTTGAACCCTAATTATTCAATAACTCAATCGTTTAAACGATATCAATTATTCAAAACAACCTCAAGAAGAATCGATTAATTGTTAAAATTAGGTATTTATTAATCGTGAGTGGAAGATCTTCTTCCTTTATTGAAATTCAAGCTGGCAAGTCGTTAACCTGGTTCTTTTAATGTTCCGACCGCAAGTTACGAAATACCTTAAAAGACATGATGAATGTGACGCTTATAAACACTAGTGAAAAGGTTAAACGAGTGATATGTTAGGGGGAAAAAAAGAATAATAATAATAAAGCATTTGTTCTTATTAGCGAATGAAAGAAAGAGATTAAAATACTTTTTATATAGGTTACTGATGAATCTTAATCAAAATTTTGACAAAAGTGGAACTAGGTGAAAGTTGCTGATATGTCATTAGTTGTGTGCTTAGTAGCTATCCTTGGCTGTTAGATTATGTAGGGCTTTTTTAACAACAGGTTTATTGTTTCATGGAAATTTAAAAACCCTTCTATATTCTGGTTATTTTAGATGAAATAAACGGAGAATCCTAGGGTACATAGTATAATAAATCCGAACACACGAAGATTATTGTTTCATGCCATTTTGAAGCCTTTTCCAGATCATGGTTATTTTAGAACAAATAGGCAAGAAATCCTGGGATACATCACTGATAAAAATATTCCTGTAAAATTACGGCCAGAGGCTGACAGCAGAAATTCCAGTCATACCCTGTTAAAAAAAAAAAAAAAGAAAAAAAAATCTATGTTTATCATTTTGTCCAACCCGTAAAATGGGATATAATGCACTTTAAAACACAATAACACTTTACTTATTGTTCCATAGCATGTAGCACGTTAGATAATCGTCACAGAATTACTTTTTTGGCAGATTCAAAAAATATGTTACGGTTAAGTCACATTAGTTTTCGAAACGTGATTAACCTCTTCGCTACTGGCGATTATTACAGTATTTTTAATTATTACTGAATTATTTCTTCTCCCGTTTGACTTCAGAGCGAGATTTTTGTTTTATTTTCATTAGCTCGAATCTTAGAATTCGAAACATATTATTCTTATATAGAAATTTCAATTATATTTGAGTATCATAAATGAAATGGGACAAAACTGATGTACCCATTTGGGTACTCAGGGACTGAAGAGGTTAAAATGAAGTGTTACACCCAAGCGGAGGAAAATGTACAGGATCGCACTGTAATTTAATTTACAGATGGGCTAGAACTGTAAGAAAATGTGGATTACCCATAATTTTCTAAGTATCTAAGGAAAGAGACCTTTATTTACGGGCTGGCCAAAATGATGGACATAGATTTTTTACGGGGTATGACTAAAATATCTGCTGCCGGCTTCTTCCGTAATTTTACAGGATTATTATTAACAGTGTATATGTCACTTCTATTACTTTATTTTTTCTTGCTAATATGACTATTTTGCTTTCTTAATATGTTTCATTTATTGCCAGCCCAAATGCTCAAAAAATATATGATCAGACTGTTTTTCATTTAATAAGATTGTTGCGCGTGAAAATTGAAGGTCAGACACTAAAATTACAGTTTTTGTGACTCTCAAATTGCAGTAAATTTACAGATTTTTCAGGGAATGTATGTAGGGGAAAGTACTCAGGTATGAAAAACTTTTTGATGATGCAATTATTTTATTATTTTTAATGCTCTTTTTTGACCAAAATATTATCAGTTGTAGATCCATTTCCTCCAAGATTCTGTGGTTAAATTTTTTCAAAAATTAATTCAGCTTCAGGAAAAAAAATGTGTGATGAGTCATTTGCAGGTTTATGCAAAAATGGTATTTAATATGGTGCACATTGGGCCCCTAATATGGCATCCATTGTCATATTCTGCACCCGCACCAAAAATGTAGAAAAAAAAATCAAGATTTCAAGGTATTAAAATAAGACGACACCTCTTTCACATAGAATAAATTTATTAGACTAGAATACTTAAGAGCACACACTAGTCACGTGGTAAAAGCTGAGCGCTAATGTAAAGTCTATGGGGGCATTCTTTTCGAATATCTCGCTGAAATTTTAATATTTTTACTTGATTTTTTTGCACAAGATAGCTGAGGACGATCCACAACAGGCCTAGTTTTTACTTTTTCAGTTTTCGTTTCAGATTTTCTTTAAACAATTACTTAAACTTTCGGAACCGGTTTAAACCGGTTCTGAAATTGAAACTATCGTAATATAAAAAATATATAACCCAAATCGAAAAAAAAAAAAAACTAGACCGGTTGTGAATCGCCTTCAGCTATCTTGTGCAAAACAATCATGCAAAAACATTAAAATTTGAGCGAGATATTCGAAAAGAACGCCCCCATAGACTTTACATTAGCGCTCGGCTTTTACCGCGTGACTAGTGTACGCTCTTAAGGGGGCTCAGGGGTTGATCGATACAGAAAAACATGAAAACAGAGCTTTCGCTTCGAGTCCATATAGAAACAGAAGTTTTCAATGTAATTAATTTAAACTTTCTGATATTTTAAAGCTATGTTTGTAGTCTTATAAAATTATAAAATGAAGTACTTCAATGTAATATAATAAGAAATATAGTAAATTTATGTAACGCAATTTTCGAAAAAAAAAATATTTGTTATATCACCAACACCAAGATATCTTAAAGTTGAATTGACATAAGAACTTAATTTTTGCTTTAAAATGATCCGGAAACTTTACTCTATAGAATGAATTAAGGATATATCACTTAAAAACAACATTATTAAAAAAACTCTCAAATTTGAAAATTTAAAAACTCCTAAAAAATACAACTTTATTTTCATTAAAAATACTCAAAATATTAAACTATCTAAACTATATTAATTCATTCTATAGATAATGATGTTATATGCATGCAAAGCAATTTTTAAGCCATTCCATCAAATCTTTTTTTTTAATCTTGGTGTTAGTCGTCAAAAATCAAGTTTCGTGAAAACGCTACTTAAAGTTGAAATTATATGGGTGCGGTATTGAAAATGTTGATACATAAATGCTTATAACTCCGTTAAAAATGAAAATATGTTTATGCGGTTTTTTGCATTGAATTCAAAATTAATTGAATAATAAAACTATATCATAAAAAAAAATAGATTTTTTGAAAAGTTTTCAACCCCTGAGCCCCTTAATCACAAAGAAGGTATTTTTCTAAAATATAAAATAAAGCTGGTGCGAAGAATCCCATAAAAAATTTCTTTACTTAAGATAACTAACCTGAGATAGGTAATCAAAAATGTTCAAATGAGTAGTTATGAAAAAAATAAAGTAAAAAGTTTGACATGCTTGAGAACATTCCACGATTTTCTAATACTAGAAGTTTCTCGAATCTCCCTGAAAGACATGGAAGAGTATTTAATGTATCGCTATACCTATAATGAAGGTTACCATGTGAGGAGGCCTGATCTATCGCCAACCTGGCGATATATCGATAATTTGGAGACCAAAATTAGTTGTCAAAACTTACACCAACTTGGCGATATCTCTAATATTTTATCAAATTCCCACATACTTATGTTATAATCCAATAAAGTTTACTTGCTTGCAGAAAATTAACAAATTGAGATATTTTAATGCAACGGAAACTAATATTAGCTATGAATAGAGCTTGATTGAACTATTTACAATATTTTTGAGCACAAGCATAAACTATTTACAAAATCCGAAACAATATGTAAAGATAAAGTAAATAGGTAATACACCTAAATAAAAAAAGGTCCAAATATGGCACCATACCCATATTTGACAATCCTTGGCAGTGCCATATTGGGAACTCTACATGGATAGCTAATTTTAGATATCGTCAAAAAGAAAATTGCATTTCAACGCAAGCCAGTAATTATTAAGCAATAATATAAGTAAACTGAAATGACAGACCTGTTCAAACACTTCAAAAATCCCTTACCTTCTTCATAAAAACTTACTTTAGAAAATATAAGCTTAAAAATATTCAACACTTGGAAACACAACTCGAAGAGTATCAATACTAAAATCGATAGAATGAATGCGAACGCATTGCACCCTCTTGAGTAAACTTGAAAAACTATTGTTTGAGAAATTTCTTACTAAAGTGCGACTACTGCTGTACAAAATATAAGATAATGCCCTACATACCATTATCGGGCATTTTACCTTAATAAGAAATCCGAACATCTTTAGATTATAGTTTTGTTTCATGTCATTTTTAAGACCTTTCGAGATTACAGTTATTTTAAAAGAAATAAATAGAGAATTCCAGGGTACATATTTAAAAATCCGAACACAAGAAGATTATTGTTTCGTGCCCATTTAACACTAGAACGCCGAGAGATGTTACGTAAGTTTTATAAAATATATTTAAAACTAGAAATATTATTTAGAATTATTTAACTTATCTGTTTAGCTCATTTCATTGCAACTTGTATATAACTTATTTCTTAGAGATTTTGTCTAGTTTGAATCGAAAATTAGTCCACTGATCGGTGTCGAATTTACAATTGTCTGGCTTTCTAGTGTTAAAGACCTTTAGAGTTTACGATTATTTTAGAAGAAATAAGCGAGAAATACTGGAGTACATATATAATAAATCCGATCACCTGGATATTATTGTTTTATGTCATTTTTAAAATCTTTCAAGATTATGACTATTTTAGAAGAAATAAGTGTGGTATATATATATATAACAAATCTGAACATCTGCAGACTATTGTTTCATGCCATTTTTAAGACCCTTCTAGATTATGGTTATTTTAGAAGAAATAAGCAAAAAATTCTAGCTACATGTGTAACAAATCCGATAACAAGGAAATTATTTTTTAATGCCATATTAAGAACTTTCAAAAATTATGTTTATTTAAGAACTATGCGAGAAATTCTTGACTACATATATAACAAATTTGAACACATAGAGATTATAAACTTCACTACTTATTCAACTTAAAGGTGTTGAATAAAACAGCAAAAATGATATACATAGAGACATTCTACATTTCTACATTCGGCTTCACCGAAACTATTTTCCAGACAACTGAAAATATTCTACAAATGTACACTAAAATTACCTCCCCTCCCCCGACACACTTCCTCAATAAATAAATAAATAAATAAAAATAACTCAAAGTGTAAATTGCATAAAAATCCATGCATTTTTTACAATATTGTAGATAGTTTAATCAAAATATTTTTGTCAAACAATTAAAGGAAATTTTTATGGTTGGTATTAATACAAAATAACTTTCCATTGTGTACTCAATAGTATATAATTCCATTTTTTTTTTCTGTGATCGAGATATTTTATATTCGTCTTTACTATTTTCCAATAATAAAACAATCTATTATATGAAGAAAAAATATTTTGAAATACGAAAACAAAACATTATTCTTTTGTATCAGCATTTTTAGAGATGAACGTATAATTCATTTAATACTGAGTGCGTAAAAATCAAATATAAAATTTAACATTACCTTCTGCTTTTGCCATCATAATATAAATCGATGAGCTTGCATTTTCAAAAAAAGGAACTCGAGGATAATTAATAATATTGATGCATTGAAAAACTTTTAATTAAAAATTTGCGTAGGAAAAACCTTTATAGTATTCAGATATTGTTTTTTAAATAATATTTGCAATTGTCTGCAAATGTATAAATTAAAACTTAAACTAAAATCGATGTTTTTCTGTAAAATTCGCAGCATGTTACATAATAAAACAAAATAAAATTTACTTATTGCTGACTAAATAAAAATTACAATTTAAATCTACTTTTTAATTTTTCTTTAGATTCAAATAATGTTCTAATTAGCCTAATTTGCATAATTTAAATTTCAAAACAAACTTAAAAAAAAAGATTATTTTTAATCATTATTATAACTTTACAAATTCTAATGAAATTTATATATATATGTACAGTGGACTCTCTCTATTCCGAACACTCATGGGACCGACCAAAAATGTTCAGATTATGGAGGTGTTCAGTATAGAGGGAGATTGGAAATGCATTACTACTACTACTACTATGTTCAGTGACTGAGCCGGTAGTTGTTTAAATAAGATCGATTCAATGGGGTTTTTATTATATTTTCTTTCTTTTAAATTTTAAAAGTAAACTAACATGATTTATACAATCCTTAACCCTTTAAGCGTTCTGCAGAATTTTACATGCAAGTTTAACAATTCATAAAATAAAAACTACAGAAAGTATTGATATGGAGATTTGTATTTTATAATCTTAGATATTTATTTATTATATGCAATTCAAAAAATTAACATTAATATCGACTTTGAGTTAAATAAATCTTTGAATCCGAAAACTATATAACGGAAGAAGTTAGGCCGCTTAAAGGGTTAATGTGTGTTCTATCATGGACAAAAATGAAATCTGCAGAAATTAATTAGCAAAAAAATCATAAGCAAATAATTTCTTCATTTGCTATTTTCTCAGTAGTTTATCAATGGAAGAAATCAGTTCAAAGTTCCAAATTCAGTCTAAAATTCCAAAATTAATCTTTGAAATATCATGCTTAAACTGTTATTAAAAATATTTCATATTGAACAATTATTTGAAAAAAGAATGATGGAAGTGGACTATTTTTACTTACCGTAATTGTTTCCAACTAATCAAAAACTAAATTTTTACATTTTCTAATGAAAAAAAGCCATAAAATGTCTTTTGTTACAACAGGCGGCTGACAAGAATGTGACATCAAATGCTTCAACATTTAACTGAGGTTTCTATCAAACAAACTGAAGTATTCAAACAAATTGCAATTTCAAGTGTACACTGTAAAAAAAAATTTGGATAATTACAAAAAATTTTCTAGTAGAATTGTATTCCAAGAACTTTTTATGTAACGGCAACAATAAAAATTCATGTAACAGATACAAATTTGCACTTTGAATCAAACAAATTTTAAGGTTACTAAGAATTTCTTTGGGAAATCGTATTCCAAGAACTTTTTAAGTGACGATAACGAGCATTATAGATAAAATTTTAGTAAAGTTACCAAAATTTTAGTAAATTCTTTTGTAAAGTTACAGATGGTTTTAGTTTTGCTTACAAGTTTTGTAGATTGACATCATTTTCTTGTACAGTGTACACATAAAAGTTTAGTAAGCATAAGAGATTTCGGTTAATTTAGATTACTAAGGTTACAGATTTTTTTTACAGTGTATACTTACAATCTAGCAATGATTTTGTCTGTTTATTTTTTAATTAAGTTTATTGAATCTTTTTATTCATTTGTAACAGTTTCTCCGAATTTCTATGATCAAAATTCGAATTCACATTGCAAACTTATGTTTAGATTACAGAGAGATGGAATAGAAATAGGGACCAAAAGTAGCATTCATAATAGCGGGGTGTTCGGATTAGAGAGTGTTCAGAATACAGAGAGATCATCTTTTTTTTTTTTTTAAATCTGTGGGGTTTCGCCGGGACCACCAGAATGTGTTCATAATACCGGGGTATTCACATTAGAAAGTGTTTAGATAGAGAGAGAGTCTACTGTATAGAAATTTCTAAATGATTTTGTGTCTGATATTTCAAAACAAATGTCATAAATAAAAAAAAAAAAAAATCGAATGTCATGTTTTAAAATTTGGGTAATTTTCAATATGTCATGCGATACTGTGTTAGAAAATATGCAGTATTTATATTATTTGTATAAATTACAGAAACTAATAAATTTAAATAACACAATTGACTCTCGATTATCCGACACTAGATTATACGAAACGCTTGGTTAATCAACATGCCTCACATATTTCATTGTAAATGTAATTGTAGCCTATTCAAAATTTGGGATGAAAATTTATTATTTACAAAATTTTAAACATGATACAAACGTTGGTAAATAATTAAAATATCATAAAAATATTTCAATAAATTGTATACATTATTAATTAGTAAGAACTATATCGAGTATTAAGCGAAATCTTACTTTAGTATGATTATTCAAATAAAAATAACCCCTGTAATTACGAAACAAAAAAAAATTACTTTACTTTAACAAATTATGCTATATTTTTAGTACCAATAAAAAATACATTTCAAAATAACTCAAAGTCATTTTCAGCGGCATAAATTTTTCATATATGCTTTTCATACTTTATATTCGTAAGTCCATTTTCTCTGTCTCGCTAAAATCAATATACTGGGAAAGTATAGAAATAAGTATCACAATTAATACTCGTAGGTCATAGTTTAAAATGTTGTTTTCATATTTAAAGTAGTGAATGTAACTTTTTTTTAAATGTTAAATATTTTTATCGATAAGTTTATTTAAAAAGTCTTTATTAGCTTTATTTCACATTTTTATAAATTTAATTATCTTCAAATAAATTAAAGTTTTTACAAATGAAGTTTAATTTTTCAATATTGTGAAAAGTTATGATTGATAAAAATACTATGGTAAACAAAATTGAAAATAATAATTGTTTTCCGACTTAGATTAGACAATTAACGCCTTATCGGTTATTAATACATGTATTTTCAGTAAAAAATTGACGTCAAGTTTACTAGCGAGGACATTGAATACTGAATTGTTTTTATGTTTCATGGATACATTGAAGATGACCTAATCTTATTACAGGCAGAATGATAATTTCGGTAATGCACGTCATTTAGACACATTCGTAGAGGGAAAAAATTCAGTTTTATCGATGAAAATTATCCTTTCTTGTTAAGTATGATGTTATATTCATGTACATTTTTGATAACCAGGGCTGGATTAAAATTTGAACATACAGATATAATTTATAACACATATATAATTTTTTGTCGCTTTCCCTATTAGTCTATACAATTTCAAAGAATGTTCTTTTATTTTGATATGCTACCACCACCGAGATAATTACGTGTTATCGGGCACGCTGTGAGAGACTAATCGAAAGAATACTAGCTCATTCAATTAAACTTAACTAACATTTTATTTATATAATATTTAAATTTAAGGGTGTATTCGAAAAAACGCTTTTCCACCTTTAACAGCTCGAAATTTTCAGATACAATTTCAGACACATTTTTAAAAGTAGAAACATGAAACTTGCCGAGGGATTTTTTGAAGGGACGTAAAAGGTGCAGTTTGCTGTCATTTTACGCTCAATTCATTAGAGTTTGATTTATGAACAATTATCTTCTCAAGTATGTCCTTTTCTTCGTTCAAAAATATCCCGCTTCGGAAAAATAGGTTTAAAATGCCGTTTTCGATTGCTTTTTTTCAATATTTTCTGGATTTATCAAAGAATCGACAATCATGGCACCTTGTGTACTTTCTAAATAACACAATATGCCAGTTTGATGCATATGAGAACAAAAAATGAGTTTAAAAATAAATCGGAAAATAAGCAGTTTGAATCGAACTACATCCTTAAACTCGGATGTAGGTGATCCGGTCCGACTTTAAGTTAAATACAGCTAAGACTTTCTGTGTACTGTTAAACTACTCTACGTATCTTTCACACAATGCTAGTTAAATTAGATTTATCAGAGATTATTATCAAGCTCCCAATACATTAGCTCTATCCTCCAAGAGCCTCGTCCAACTTAAAACACGCTCTCTATGAGAGCTCTATTCAGTCAATCTCATACAAAGAGGTCTCCACACCAAACTGAATTCCATTAGTTATCTAAAACCACACTAAAAGAGCCTATGGGGATATCTATCTATCAACAGGTTGCTGTTCTCTCAAAATGTCATCTTCCCGTGATGTCTTTTATATCGCTGGATAGTAAGTGAATTTTTTTGTCGATCTTAGCTCAGGTATGTATTTTGAATGGCAATAGGAACCCCACTTTGTTGATACAATACATTATTTCAGGTAATACTATCTAATTCAAACCAGCCCGGATTAACTGCCAAATATTTAAAAAAAAAAAAAAAAAAAAAAAAAAAAAAAATTATAAATTTTTACAGATAGTGACACGAATACAACACTTAAGTAAAAAGATAACATCATGTAACAATAGTTCAAAATATTATTGTTCATCAGAAAACCTGACATTCATTTTAATAATTTTCTAAATAAATATTCTTAAAACTTAAAGGATTTTTAAATAAAAATTATTAAAAAAATAAAAATAATTAAATTTAAGAAGAAAGTTGAATACTTAATTATTTTTTTATAAATTTCAAAATGATGCAAGTTTTTATACACTTGAAAAAGGCACAAAATTGTCTGGAATCCTGTAACGAAGTTAGTTATTTTATATATGAAAGAAATTCCTTTGAAACAGAGAACTGCTTTTAATTAAATTTAATAACAAATATTAAATAAAAGCACATTTGAATTGAATTAAACATTAAATATTAAATTAAATTAAAATTGCAATGAAATTTAATGTTATACCTTTCGGGTCTGGTTACTATTAAAAGTACATGTCTTTTAATGGAATAATACTTTGTTTTAACTATTATTAGTTTCTTTCTACACCTAGAAATGATAGTATATGGCTATGTCTTTCTTATTTTGACTTCATTTTTGTTATTAGTAATAATAACAACAATAATAATTTATTTAATTCTCTTTGAAACGTTGGCGATTCCTTTGCTTTATACATATATTTCCCTCTTTAAACTTTAAATGTACACTACTTTTCCAAACTAATCATGTGTGATGAAACGCAAAAAACATTAGAAAGTTGTAACATAGGTTAAACCCTGTTGTAAAATTATATTTTCCTTATATCTCCAAAAACTCTTTCTTAGCCTATTATCATTTAAATATGAATTGAATAATACACAAAATAATTGCTTTTGTTATATATATTTGAACCAATGGGTTATTCTTTAAACTTCAATAAATCTACTTAGATAACTAAGATTCGGACTCGAAAGGATTAAATTCGGATGATATTACCTTTTAGTTATAATATTTGGTTAATTTACATTTCAAGAAAATATAATATAAATTATTAAATTAGATTACATTTCAATTAAATTTTAAATTCTTTAAGATTTTATTTATTTATTTATTTATTGTGAATACGCATGTTCAAAAAAGAAATTTTGCAAAATTTTAATAAATGAAGAATTTTTTTGTAGGAGCCATAATTATTATTTTCGACATATTTATTTGACAAAAAGTTTTATAAAGGACATCAAATTGATAGGCATCCTTATTATTTAATCAGAGATAGTACCTTTAGACATTCAAAATACCGATTTTTCAAAAATATTTTTGAAATATTTTTTAGAGTGTTAGAAACTTTTTAAACAAATTAAACCGAAATCGGACAAAAATTACGCCTACAGCAATAGATAAAAAACGTAAATGTAAACAGTAACTTGTTCCAAAGTCTTCAATACTCAAGCTTGATTTTCTTTATTATTTATTTTTTGTGATTTCCATACTTAAAATTTTATGATGGCGGAATTATATTATTTCAATACAATAGTTCTCTGAACCTAAATTATAATAATGTGACCAATACTTTTTATATGTAGCATGACAAATACTTAAAATTAAAAAAAAAAATAATTTGTAATTAAAAAAAGTTTATAAAAGATTTCATAAATACAATGTTTCTCATTTTATTTACAAAATAAAAGTGATATTTAGTGAAAATTTAGTTTCTCTTTTGAATTTTTTAAAAGTTATATTGTAAGAAATAGAGGTAAGTATATAATTTTTCTTTAACTTTTGTGTATAAGTTTTATAATGTTAAATATAGATATGTTATTTAAATTGCAAATGTTCGGGCAATTTTTTAGAGCTAGTATATTACTCCTGAGACTAAAATTTTGACTCCAGAATGTACAAAACTTATATATTTATGTTGAATTGAGAAAAATGTGTTATTATGAGTATATATGGATTCCAAAAGTTACTAACACCCCTTAAGGATGTTCTTAAATCAAATAGGGCAACTTTATGGCACAAGTTTTAATTTATTTTTATTTGGAAAGGCATAAAATTAGCAGGTGCTGTTGCTCAGAAACTACCTAATCGCATTTTTTTTTTTTTTTTTTTTTTTTTTTTTTTTTTTTTTTTTTAAACAAAGTTGATTTTTGAAAACAATCTGTCAAACTTGATGTTTTAAACCGCATTTCCCGACAAAAGCAGAAAAACGAGTACTACAAAAGGAAAAAAAGCGCATGATCATGTGATCTAAAACGCTTATAACTCGATAGATAATTTAATTATAATCAAATGGAAAACAAAGTTCGATTCCAAATCGCTTCCAATCGCTTCCAGGAAACCTTCCAATTTTATATATTTTTGTTAAAAAATGAATTTGTAAATGTGACAAAACCTTTTGGATTGTTGACCATCGCGCGGTGAACGGTCTGTCTTCGTCCACGACCCCTAACTACGTCCCGAACAGTACGAGTCTCTTGCGCGAAGAGCTGTCGCTGCTAAGCGACCAAGAGTCAAGCGTCTTTACTTACGACCCATATGACTTTGAATCTAAAAAGAAAAAGGGGGGAAAAAGAGAGAAATTGAAACTGGACAAATTTAAAAGAGAAAGTAGACAAATTAAAGATACTGAAAAACGGTAAGTGGGTGGGTGGGGAAAATAGGTGGGGGCCTTAATAGAATTAAGTATTAACTACAATCCAAAACCTCATCATTTTTCTTTTCTGTTCAATTACAATTCCACTGAATGTACACTGTAAAAAAAATTCAAGAGGTTACTAAAAATTTTTTAGTAAATTTGTATTCCACAGAATTTTTTAGTAACCATTACAAACTTTTTTTGTAAGTGAAACAAGCATTTCTTTTGTAAAATGAGCAAAAGAATTTTTTGTATAACTAACTTAAAAATTTTTAGTATGAACCACCAAGCAAAATTTAGTAATAGCTCCAAAATGATTTTTAATAACCTTTACGTGCGCCCGAAGGGCAAGAGCTACCTTCGAGCTGCATCCAGACTTCTGAAGCGATAGATTTTCGGCAAAACCGCAATAGATGGCAGCACCAAACATTGCTACCACCTCCGACAGGATTTTCATAATCCCTTTATTAACGAGTACTTACACTGCATACACTCTGTGTGCAGCATCGAACCCGGGACCTTTCAGCCTGGAGTCCGTTACTATAACCACTATGCTATCAAGGCCACACCAAGTGAGTTTTAGTAATAGCTATTAAAAATATAAAACTATTAACTCTTATTCATTGCTAACTTTTTTCTAGTAATTCTTACAGATTTTCTAGTAACCGACTAAGATTACTAAATATTTTTTAGTAAGTACAAGGATCACTAAAGTTTTTTTAGTAGATCGATCCTTTTTTTTTTTTTTTTTTTTTTTTTACAGTGTATGCACGAATTTCATTATTTTGTTTCTCCTTAATTAGTTGATTATATAATCTCATACTTATTAATAAAACACCAAATCTATATTTAAATAAGAAAAAGTTTACACTATCTTCTTACATAATCACAAATAAAAATTATGGCATGATTAAAAAACAACTTTATACTCCATTAATTCCCTTTCTGCAATTCAACAAGAAAAAAAAGAAAAAAAAATTGTTTTTGTCTTGTTTTACTTTATTTTGAGAATTATTTCCACTTTTCAATAATTAGAAAAAGGTTAATTATTGCGAGATTAAACAACAATAATAATAAATTTTGCTCAAATTGTTATTTCTTTTTTCTTTACTGTTATTAAGTTAACTTATTTCCAGATTTTATAGCAAATAAATGTTTGTTTTTATATAAAATCTCATAAAATTAAAATAATAATAATAATAATAATAATAATAATAATAATAATAATAATAATAATCAACGGCTAATGTTTACGGATTTCTTTTATGTTTCAATACAATAATCATACTTATTTCATTATTAGTTATTTTTTCTATCTAGATTAATAGTGATCATTGTTGTATCATTTTTATTTATTAAGAACTAGATTACTATAATAGTATTAACCCTTAACTGCTGTGACAAAAATTGTCGCATAACTTACTGTGAGCGGCCTGTCAGACCGCTTAATCTACGATGAATAAAATGTTAAATTAACTTTTAGAATATTATTTTTGTATTGAACCTTATATACAGGACTATTATAAATAAAATTCAGCTATTCAAAAGTTTCTAGAGATAGTAATAGGACTCCAAATGAAACAAAATTTTACCGGTATCTATAGTTAAATTAAAAATTGCAAGTTAAACTCTGAAACTTGAAAAACTCAGCGGTATGTGAGACGCTAGTAGCAGTTAAGGTTTAACAAAAATATTCATTACATATAACTCTAGTTATTATAAAACTTCACATGTAAAAAATATTACATTATGAATGGTTAAAACCATGCAATGTTTCTTATAATCATATTTAAGCGGGACTTATCAAGCAAAGAGAGACACAGGGTGTTATATTCTGTTGAAGCTCCCCCTCACTCTTTTTTCTTTCACTTTCACAAAAAATCAATATTTTCTATCGCATAGAATGCATACATGGGAATATAAATACTGATTCAAATAATCCGTGCAATGTTTCTAATAATTCTATTTAAATGGTCGTTTTTAAGCAAAACGTAGCTTAGAATCTGATATTCTTTTGCCTCCTCTTTCCGCCACCACCACAGCTTTCTTTTTCTTTCAGAGTCACAAAAAAAATTGTACATTTTCAATAGCTTAGATTGCAATTTGTCAATTTCTAGAGCTGTAGAGTTTGTATTTTTAGAATTGGGAAATCTACATGCCATTGTTCCATCTTATTTTATGCATGGCATTATTACCCATATAGGTGGGTATTAACGCCAAATAGCATTGGTCAAGAAAAAACGCCATTACATTTTATGAATACATATCTGTTAAATTATTTTATTTTATATAGATAGTCAATGAGTTGCTGTATCAGATCCTATATTTGTTTGAAAAATACAATCAAAACTAAGCCGTGAAAATTGGTAGAACCTTAAAGTGGCGTTATTACACCAGGGTACCTTATTAAAAAATCACATGTGTCAAAATTTACTCTAACAGGGTAAAACGTTGTAATTGGAAATATGGTTCATGAATGACAAAAATCCGACATCAAACGCAAAAAATCTCGAAAAATCGCATTAAAATTAGCTGAAATTCATAAATCTTAACAGCTAAAATTTAATACATCAGCCTGAAAGTTTTAAGCAAAATTCCTTTTACTAATGTCGAATAATAGCGGCAAAATTTACATTAAATAATTCCCTAAAAATCCAAACATCGTTGCACGAAATCCAAATAAATTATATTGAAAAGAGAACAAAATTCACTAATTTAAGTCGAAAGAATGAAACCGCTTTCTTTTTCGCTAATGTGGAAAAATCGCCTCGAAACCCACTAAAATTCGCATATGAATTAAATTAAAAAAACTAAAAATCGGCCTTCAAGGTGTAAAATTTCATACATAACTTCGTGCAGCGGTCTCTCCAGAGCATCGCCAGTACTTTCAAAAATTTAACATGCGTTATAAACTACCTTAAAGTGTAAAACAGATCTCCTTATTACATTTCCTAATTTTGTTCGCGTCCCTCCTTTCACGCACCCTGAAATGTGTCACACCATTCTTTGTTTGCATTTTTTAACATGCATTATAAACCATTTTAAAATTTAAAATAAATCACATTGTTATATTTCCAAATTTTAACAAAATCGCGTTCTGTTAGTTCCATTTTTCACCACCAGGTAGCGCACTCTATTCTTCAAAAACTTTATCAAAACGATACTCTGTTAAACAACCTATCAGGTTATATATTATTCGAGGGGGTAGCGGTCTTCAGCAAGAATTTAAGATATTTTATGAATTTGCTATTCGAAAATAGTGGTAACTAAATTTTTGACATTTTAGGTAAATTTCGCAAAAAAATACTACTTATTGCATTCTCAACAGCTCAAGATTTTAATAGAACAATTATGAAAAAAATAGATGCTAAACGCAAAAAATCTTGAAAAAGCGTTAAAAATCACATTAAAAATCGCATTAAAAATCGTTAAAATCAAAAATTCGTAACAAACACAAAATTTAGGGCTAAAAGTTTGAAACGGTTTTCTTTTTATCAATCTCAAAAAAAAAAAAAAAATAGTAATAATAATAATAATAATAATAATAATAATAATAAACGCAAAATGAGAAAAAAACACTAAAAATCGCATTAAAAATTCGTTAAAAATTCAAAAATCGCTGTACAAATTCCGAATAAACTTTGCTGAAAAGAGAAAAAAATTGCTATATTGGGTTAAAAGAATGAAACCGTATTTCTTTCACTAATGGGATAAAACTGCAAAAGAACGCTAAAAATCGCCTAAAAAAATTATAAAAAAAATCTAATCAAAAAATTGAAAATCGGGCTTCGAGGTGCAAAACTACATGTATAAAAGTACCTTCCCTCCACATTTTGTAACTCTACGTACAGCAGACTCTTCAGAACAGCGCTGACACACACACAGACTTGTCTCTTTATTATTATAGATTTAAAAAAAAATAGCGTTCTATTAGTTCCATTTTCCACCACCAGGTAGAACACTCTATTCTTCAAAAACTTCATCAAAACCATACTCTGTTAGATAACCTATCAGTGATACATAACTCGAGGGGGTAGCGGTCTTAAGCAAAAATTTAAGATAGTTTATGAAATTGCTATTCGAAAATAGTGGTACCTAAATTTTTGACATTTTAGGAAGATTTCGCAAAAAAATACTACTTATTGCATTCTCAACAGCTCAGGTTTTTGATAGAACAACTATGAAAAAAATAGATGCTAAACGCAAAAATCTTTAAAAAACGTTAAAAATCGCATTGAAAATCGCATTAAAAATCGTTAAAATCTAAAAATCGTAACAAACACAAAATTTAGGGCATTAGGCTAAAAGTTTAAAACGATTTTCTTTTTATCAATCTCAAAAAATAGCCGCGAAATGAGAAAACACACTAAAAATCGCATTAAAAATTCGTTAAAAATTCAAAAATCGCTGTACAAATTCCGAATAAACTTTGTTGAAAAGAAAAAAAAATTGCTATTTTGGGTTAAAAGAATGAAACCGTATTCCTTTCACTAATGGGATAAAACCGCAAAAATAACGTTAAAATCGCCTAAAAAATTATTTAAAAAAATCTAAACAAAAAATCGAAAATCGGGCTTCGAGGTGCAAAACTGCATGTAAAAAAGTACCTTCCCTCCAAATTTTGTAACTCTACGTGCAGCAGTCTCTTCAGAACAGTGCTGACAGACAAACATCCTTCTCTCTTTATTATTATAGAAGATAAAAAGAAGAAAATTTTAAACAATAATGTTTTTTTTCTCATTTTTCTCTCTCTTTCTTTTAAATGAATAATAATATATCGTTCCTCATAAAGTAATTAATTTTATAGCTTCATTCCCATTCATAAAACATATTATAATTTTGCAAATATTCTTAATATTCAATGCTTTTTATTTATTTATTTTTGATTAATTAAGTAATAATAATAATAATCAAGTGGTAATGTTTACGGATTTCTTTTATGTCTCATTACTGTAATCATACTAATTTTATTATTAATTATTTTTTATATCTAGATTAATAATCATTATTATGTTATTCTCATAAAAAAAAACAATAATTTTTCCCCTTTTTTATTTCTTTCTCTTTCATTTAAATAAATATAAACATTCCTCATAATTAAATTAATTTTATAACTTCATTCCCATTAATAAAACATATCATAATTTTACCAATATTCTTAATATTCAGTTCTTTTTATTTATTTATTTTTTATTAATTAATTAATTAATTAATTAATTAACAATAAAATCAGCTGGTAATGTATAAGGGTTATTTTATGACTCATGACTATTCATATTCATGACTAATCATACTTATTTGAATATTATTAGTTACTTTTTTCTATCTCGATTATATTAGTCATCATTATTATGTCATTTTTATTTATTAAGATTAAAAAGAACTAAATTTAAAACAATAGTCTTCCCTTTTTCATTTCTCTCTCTCTCTCTTTTAAATGAATGATAATGCATCGTTTCTCATAAATAAATTAATTTTATAGTTTGTTTCCCATTCATAAAACTTCAAATCTACATTTAAATAATAAATATATCTGTGAACATTTACAAATAAAATCTATAGCAGGATTAAAATACAACTTTATACTTCGCTAATTTTCTTCTATAAATCAAGCTAAAAAATATTAAGTGAATGTATTTTTTCCCTTTCAAACAAAAAAAAAAAATAAATAAATAAATAAAAAAATAAAATAAAATAAATAAAAAAAAAAATAAAGAAGAAGAAGAAGAAGAAATGATGTTTCAAAAGCTATGAATATAATCTTAAGTAAAAAGGTGGGGGACATTATTTAATTTTTACAATAAATTAATCTTTTTTATGTCCTTAAAGTATAAGTAATACAGTTTTTTAAGGTGAAATAAGTTATGCTTTATTTGGAACAAAAGATGATGTGTATAAATTAAAAATAAAATATTTTTTCTTTAAACAAAAATAATATTTTCAACTCTTTGCGTATTATAATTTTAAAAATATGCCTGATTTTTCATTTTATTTATTTATTATTATCTCAAATAATATTAATAATATCAATAATAATAATGTAATAATAAAACCGATTTGTAATCTTTATAGAGTTCTTTAATGGTTCATTGCCTTTATGATAGTTATTTGATTATTATTACTACTATGTGATTAATATAATTATTATTATTATTTTGGATTAATAGTTACTATTACTGAAAATATGTTTGATTATTTTATTTTATTTATTTATTATTTTTAAACAATATAATAATAATATAATAATAATAATAAACGTAACAATAAAACCAATTTGTAATCTTTATAGAGTTCTTTTATGATTCATCACCATTATCATACTTATTTGATTATTATTATTATTATTATTTGGATTAAGAGTCATTATGTTATTAAAACATAAGTATGAAATCCAAAACAATATTCTTTCATTTTTTTTTTTTTTAAATCTCTCTGCTTTCTTTTTTTTTTCTTTTTTTTTAGAAATAAAAATTCATTGTTCCTCATAAATTATTTTTATACACTTCTTCAATTACTAAAATTCCAAACCTATATTTAAATGATAAATAATGATTATATCTGCGAACAGATTCACAAATAAAATCTACAGCATGATTAAAAATACAACTTTATCCATCGCTAATCCCCTTTTGTAACTCAAGCGAAAAAAAAAAAAGAAAACAAAACAAAAGAAAGGAATGACAAAGATGCCTCAATTTTCCCGCACAACAAAACGGCGAGGGGCGGTTTCACAAATGCGCTTCGCGTGGCGCCCTCTGCCGCCTGTCAATCTAATCATCCCCACTGCAAACTGAGCCACGTGAAGTTCGGAAGGCAGGAAATTCGGGAACTCAAATCTATACCGCGTCATTCGACAACTACTAGTGACTTTTGGCGTGTGTTTTCTGTTTGTTTACATGTTGGGGAGCAGGTGTTTTGAATATCGGTGGCAGTTTTAATTTTAGTGTGCAAGATTCTGTTTGTGGTGCATTTGTTTGAGCTGTGCATAATATAAAAGAAAAAAGATATACATTGATTTCTCTACTGAGAGTGTGATGAACTTCCCTATGTGATTTATTGATATGGAAGAATTATTTTTCTCTAATCGTTGCCTGACAGGTAACATTTACTGTAGGCATTAATCGATATGTTTTAATGCATTTTTTTAAAAAAATTAAACTTGAATATACATTAAAATTACAATTGTCGTAATTAATCGATTATTTATTGCTGGATTTTATCGCAAGAATATGTGAATGAATATTATTACAAGAATATTAAATGGATATGATTTGATTTAATACATTTTTTTAAATTAAATTTGAATATATATTAAAGTTACAATAATCGTATTTAATCAATTATTTATTGCAAGAATATTTGAATGAATGATACTGCAAAGAATAGTTGATTGAATCTTATCGCAAGAGTATTTGATTGAATCGTGCATATTTATTAATTAAAAACAGTACAACATTTATGAATTTTAAATAAAATTTTTACTTGACACAAGAAAGGAAAAAAAGAGAATACTTCAGTGTTACATAAATTAAAACGTGAAAAGAAAACCAGTATATTTACTCAGTAATATTTTAAAGTGTAAAGAAACACACTTTTTTTAAAAAGTGAAAGCGCATTCATTTAAATAAAATGAAATTATCCTTCTCTTATTATACTGTGATAATTTAAATATATATATTATGAATATTTTTTATTGCACGTGGTTTCGTCTTTTGTGCACATTTCAACTGCAGTGGCATCTTTATTAATTTAACTATTTTCATTGGATAATAAACTATCAACACATCTGAAGATTGAAATCAAGTTCCAGGACTCTTCAAACAACAGGTATGTTATTTTATTGTTTTTATGTAAATATGATTTTTTTTTTTTTTTTTGATCAGTAGTGCTTTTTCCTTCTATTTTACTTCAAACCAAATAATTGATTAATGTTCAATATGGAAATAGTCAGATTGTGATTGTTGTTAAATAATTTGTTAGGGCTATCCATAAATGATGTCACACTTTTTTTTTTCGATATTTTTGACACCCTGACCCACTTTTATCACAAAGTGTCACACTTCACCATATGCCCCCCCCCCCCCCCCCAGCCCTTCCGCCTGTAACATGTCACTCTATATTACTTATACGTATACTTGATGTTCAGAAACAAAGCACTATGTTATAGATCATATTTGAAATTTTATTTTTAAACTTTAACTATGCATTGCAATGACATTTGTGAGTATAACAATAAAAACTATTCGTGTATTTATTTTGAATAAAATAAGATTAAGATTAAAAAGCATAAATAATATATTATATTAATAAAGTATTAATTCGAAATAATACAGTAGTATTATGGAATGTAATATATTTGGATTTAAATTTGATCTTTATTTTCTAAATACAAAATACTTAAATTTCAAAATAAGTTCAAAATCTAATCTGCTGATTTTTAATGCTTTTGCCAAATTGTGTGATGTCACATTTCTTCTTATCCCCTTCCACCCTCTTGTCACAACTTCATTGGCCTCCCCCCCCCCCCCCCCCCCGCTTTCATCCTCCCAGTGAGCCATCATATGCGGATTAACCGAATTTAAGAAACCAGTAGGAGCGGAAAGGAACCAAGGCATGCCTGATTTCTAACATTTTCCAACATAGTTGAAAAGTATTTTTGCATTTGGTTTGTCTGTCTGTCCGTTCTCTAACTTCTATAAATGCACAGAGATTGCTATGTAATTAATATATGTTGCTTTCTTGAAGTTCACCGTGCCCTCTTCGATATAAAAAAATGAATAAAAATAGCATTTATAGTAAATGAATTTTAACGATGTTACTCTATTTCAAACATATTGAAATAGATATAGATCACTGCAAGAACTTTACTGTAGCATATGATTAGCACGGCATTAGGGATATTAGGGATACCCAAAATGATCAATTGCCTTCCAATATGGAAATAATTACATTGTGATTTAATGTTAATTTACCCAACAACAAAATTTAAAAAACCAGTGGGAGGTTGGGAGGGGGGGGGGGGAATTAAAGCATATTTGGTTTCTAACATGCTTGAGAAGTATTTTTGAATTCGGTTTTCCGTCTGTTCATTTTCTAATTCCTGTAAATAAGGCTTGACATATAATTAACATGCTTTTCATTTTTTTTTCTGTTTAGTATTAAAAACGAACAAAAGTAACATTGATAGTTTGTTTACAAGGACATTCAAAAGAATGTCTTTAGATCATCTATGGGGGAAAATTGTTATTTTATTGATGTTGCATTATTTCAAGCACATTTAAATTAATATAGATCACACATCACTTAGGTGCAATATAACAAGATGTTTGTAGTGTATGATCAGCAGTCAGCACAACACTTATAATTCATTTACAGGACTCACAAAGTAATTCGGTTATAGAACTGTCTATGAGCGATAATTGCTGAAAGCCAAGGCCTAAACTACGGGGGGAGGAAGGGCGGGGAGCAGAGGGGCATCTTTTCCGGGCACCATATGAAGATTTTGTTTGTCGATTTTTCTCACGTCAATGTTTAGCACTGTATTCTTAAAATCGTTCTGTTTGCGGCTTGTTTAAGCAAAAGCATAAAAAGATATGGTATGAAAAAGAAGAGAAATTACTATTCCAAGATTCTGTATAATGTGGAATTTTTTATAATTCTGTTTTCAACATTTTAATGAATCAATATTTGACAAAGTAGATTACGTAGTTCAATATCACATATATTATAATTATATATTTTAAATTTTAAAATAAATCGGTTATTAGAAAATTAGTAAAATTTTATTTGTAAATATACCTTGCGAAGGAGGGGGGGGGGGGGGGGGTGGCGCCAAAATCCATGTTTGCCACAGGTGCAAATAAAGCTAATTTCGGCCAAGATTTCAGCAGTGGTATGCGTTTTTCAAGTTACCTAATTTGTTGCTAATTACTTGGAGTGTATAAATGCTACAGATCATGTTCAGGACTGTGATCAAAAGAAATCGACTACATTTTCATTTATTTTCGGAAATTTTTGAAAAGATATTTGTGACTGTATTATACATTTTTGTTAAGGGTGCATTCGAAAAAATACTTTCCCACTTTCAATAGATCGAAATTTTCTGATACAATTTCAGATTCATTTTTAGAGGTAAAGACGTGAAATTTGCTGAAATAATTTTTGAAAAGATGTTTAAGATGCCGAGTGACTTCATTTTCACTCAAGTCATTAGAATTTTATTGATAACAGGGTTGTTATGATTTTGCCCAGCCCAAAAAACCCGGGTGGGTTTTTTCTGAAAAAACCCACTTGAAAAAACCCAAGTGGGTTTTTTCAAAATTTCAACTTTAAATTACATATATAATGTATTTATATTACACATATAATATATTGTAATATATTTCTTAATATCAGTACACCACTCATAAAGTTTATAACCATCACTCCCCACCCCAAAGAAAAGAAGTGTCCTAATTATACCATTACAATTTTTAAAAGAAATAATTGTTAGTTAATCTCTGTAGCATGTGTAAGTAACACAAACAAATTTTTTCCCATTAAAAAAAAAAAAAAAAAAAAAAAAATACTTTGGTGTGTAATCCGTTCTGTGTTATACAATAGAAACTCATAACAAAATACCATATATGCTTGCTTAGAATCCTAATTTAATTATGTAGACATGTAGAATTACTTGGCTTATTCTATTATTTAGTAATAATAAAAAATACTTTATAAATTATTACTAATAATCAATTTATCTAAAAACAAAGCATAATTTTGATTACTGTCATTGATTTATATATATTTGTAATCAATTAGACACTTTAAATTTAGTAATAAGTACATTTTTTTTTCAAGCGCATTCTGAACCACCTCTCATATCCTCCCAAAACTTGAAAATACCCGAAAAACCCTGATAAAACCCGAAAAACCCTGATAAAACCCCAAAAACCCTGAAAAAACCCAGTGGGTTGGGTTTTTTCTGAAAAACCCGGGTATTTAACAACCCTGATTGATAAACAATTATTTTCTCAGTATGACCTTTATTTTCGTTCCCAGGTCTCCCGCTTCGGAAAACACAGTTCAAAACTTCGACTTTGACAGTATTTTTTTTTCTTTTTTTTTGCAATATTTTCTGCATTTATCAAAAAAATCGACAAGCACAGCATCTTATGTAGTTTCTAAATAAGAGAATCGACCAGTTTGATGCGTTTGAGAGAAAAAACGAATTTAAAATTAAATCGGAAAAATAAGCAGTTTGAATTGAAATACACTCTTAAGTGAATTATCACATCTGTGTGACAATTCACTTACTAAATATTCAATAATTTCAAGCCTAATTTCACTGCAGAAAATTAATTGAAAAAAAAAAAATACATTATGTACTGCGTTCAGGGATATGTTTAGCAAAATTTTAGGTTCTTTAAAGGACCCTTCGTAGAATTAATCTTAATTGATCTTAAAACAGGATCCCTCACAGAAATTTTTATCCCCAAAACAGGACACTTCACAAAATTATTTGTCTCTTAAATAGAGTTTCACAGAATTTTTTTCTCCTTCAAATTGAGTTTTTCCCAAATTAAATTATTTAAAAATAAAATCTCGCCTGTAAATAAACAGTATAGCTCACCAAAGAACAAAGAACATATTACCTAGCTGTTACATGTATGAAGGATATAGAATCTGACTGCATCGATAGTTTAAAATTCACAAAATTATGACTAAAATTTTCACAAATATAAGAAAAACTTCACAATTTCACAAAAACAGGGCCCTATGAGCAAGGACCGATTTACAAATTTAAGGGCCCTGGGCACAGATGCTTATGGGTGCCCCTCGCAACAATACTTACAGAGGGATTGATTAAAAGAAAAAAATGAAAAAAGACAGTTACTAAAGTAACCATTCTTGACTTTAAAATATCCATTAAAAAATTAAATATGATAATCAGTAACTTACTTTTAAATAATTGTTTCGCAATTATGAAATTTAAGTGAGTAGATGTTTTATAATAAACCGTGTGGTGCTAATTATCTTTCCCTATGCAAGTCTATATTACTAGAATGATAAAGTATCTAACTCAAATAATAAATTTTTTACGACACTAAAATTATTCAAAATAGTAGGAAGCTCTACAGCCTGCAAGCTACGCTAATCAATACTCAAATAATCTGACAATAACAGAAATAGGATTAAACAAGAATTAAAAATACAATATATTTTAAAAGTGATAAAGATAAAAGAAATTATTCACTATACTAAAGTAATAAATGGATATTATAGACTAAATATACAACGTTATAAAAATACAATATGAACATAATAGAATGTAGAATGAAATGAAAAATTTCATTGGATCTTAAAACTGCATGAGATTTTGAATAATAATTTTAAAATCTTCAGCAGGTTTTGAGGCCCCCTGAAGACTAGGGGCCCTGGGCCCATGTCCCGAATGCCCTGGAGTAAATCTGGCACTACCTATGAGGAAAGTCTGGACAGATCCCTGGTGTTATACATTTCTTAACAGGCTGCTAGTTGATGCATTCGTATATTTAAAATATCTCCTCATAAAATTATTATAAATATATTATATAATTATCTCCTCATAAAATATTTTTAATTTCTTCTTTCGGCGTTCTTTTCTTTAAAAGATGTCACTTTTTTTCTTAGGTTTCAAACTATTTCTAAAATATATACTGAATTTAATGTTTTATGTGTTAAAAATTGACGAACTGGAAGTAAAATTTTAACACTTCGTATAAAATTAAGCATAGATTTTAGAAATATTTTGAAAACTAGGAAAAAAGTGCCATCGCCCTTTCAGAGTCTTGCAAATTTTTCCATCTATGTTTCATGATTCATAAAATAGTAGCTATGAAAAGTATTGGCATGAGAATTTTAATTTGGTAACTTTGCATATTTATTTATCTTTTTCATTAAAAAAAAAAAAAAAAAAAAAAAAAAAAAAAGCTTTAATATCGATATTGTGTTAAATTAGTCTTTCATTCCAAAAGTTACGTGACGGAAATACCTGGTTAGGACGCTTAAAGGGTTAAGAAGAAATCGCCGAAAGAAGTTAAAAATATTAATATCTTGAGGAGATATTTTAAATATAAAAATGCATCAAATACTCATAGACTTTACATTATGAAAAGGAATTTGGAAAGTGAGTGACAGTAATAAATATATGAGTGTATAGTAATAAATATTTTCATAATATGTGCTGGACACGTGATTTTCCATTCTTGATTTTCAGGGGATAGGGCAAAAGCGTAGGAAAAGGAGAGACTTAAAACCTTTTCATTGATGCAAATACAATTTTTTTACAAAACTTTCATGATCTTGTCCAAGGACTATTAATTAAAAAAAAAATTTTTTTTTCGTGTATGCTGTAGTTTCGAGTAATACTCACATCCAAATTTTCAATATCTTGTTCGAGGGGAAAAAGATAATTTCTAACAAGTTTTATTTCTTTTAAGCGATCAGATACAGAAAAAAAAGTATTAACAGTTTTTTGCTTCATGGTTTTATAAATTTACATTAAAAAGTTCCGTGCAATAGTTTTTATACACTGAATAGTGGTCATAAGGTACGCTGGGGATAACCGTTGATGTGTTTTAAGTTTCAGCTACTGGTGAACATTTCATCTCCAACTTCTTAAGGATGTATTCCAATCCAAACTGCTTATTTTCTGATTTATTTTTAAATTCCTTTTTGCTCTCTAACGCATCAAACTGAGAAATTCTCTTATTCAGAAACTACATAATGTGCTATGAATGTCAGTTTTTTGATAAAAGCAGAAAATATGACAAAAAATTCTGGAAAAGTAGGCATTTTGAACCAATTTTTCGAAGCGGGAGATCTGGGATCGAAAAATATGGTCATACTGGGAAAATAATTGTTTATAAGTCAAATTCTAATTAACTGAACGAAAAATGAAATCATACGGCCTTTTATATATTTCTTAAAAAAATCAGCTCAACAAATTTCTTGTTTTATTTTTAAAAATGAGTCTGATCTTCTGAAAAATTTCAAAAAGCAGAAAATTTCGAGCTGTTGAAGGTGGACTCAATCAGAACTCTGTCTTTGCTGTAACAGAGTGTTAAAAGTGGTTTGATTGAATTTCTTCAGCTTTTTGTTAAAATACTGTAAATTCCTTTATTAAACTGTCTGTTTTTTTAAAGATTAAGCATATAAATACGATTATATTATTAGGTAACTATGCATATTTACATCATGCTTTCATATGCAAGGCCGGTGTTTCAATTACCTTAATATAAATATTTCCAGAATGGGGTAACTGGACCATGTGGGATTTAGTTACCCCAACAGACATAAATAATGTTTTGGAATTTCTCTTCGTACGAAAATCAATTTTCCTATTGTTTATTTGCTTGCAATAAAGAAAATTACATAATATCTTATGAAAATTACTAAAGATTTTCAAAAAATAGGTTGGCGGGTATCAAACTAAATTTCTTAAGGATGTTCTCAACTGCTCCGCTCAACAAGCTCAAAACGTTTTGACACATTTACATATTCATATTTTAACAGAAAGATATAAAATTAGAAGGCCTGACTATGAAAACGATTTCGAATGGAACTTAGTTTTCCATTTTGTGATAATTAAATTACCTGTCCAGTTCTAAGCTATTTCAATCATGTGATCACCGTTTTTCTCCTGCTTTTTGACCGGTTTTTCGGCTTTCGTCGAGAAATGTGTTCACAAACGTTAACTTTGAAGGCTTGTTATGAAAGATCTATTGTATTTGTTAAAAATAGAAAACTGAGTGCAATTAGACAGTTTTTGAATAACAACACTTGCTAGTTTCATGCATTTCTGAACAAAAATAAACTAAAGCATATGTCACAAAGTTGTCCTTTTTGATTTAAGAACATCCTTAAATGAGATTGACAACGATTTTACGATACATTTGAAGAAGCGTACATAAGAAAAAATAAAATTATAGAAAATAGTCGAAACCAATAAATAAAGTTCTGTTCGCTATTAAAACATAAGCTGTAATTTTCGTAGATTTATTGAATTTAACAAAATTTCATTAACGATTAAATACAAAAGAGAGTGAGAAAATTAAGTACTAAAGTACCCGTTTGTCCATATATTTGTTTGTTCTTTTTTTTCCTAAAATGTCCATGTAATTTTTGTATTTAACGTACCTACACTAAACAACATAAGTACTTATTTAATTTTTATGATTTTGTATAAATAAATCTAATAATTTCACATTTGGAGCTTTTTTGGACACCTTGACAGTGAAGGTTTCCCCCCGCTCTTTAGTTGATATATAGTTTACATGATCTACGTGGTTTAAATTTATTTGCAGATTTTCATATAGGATCTGATAAATCTGATATCCCATACTTGAAAAAAAAAAAAAAAATAAATAAATAAATAATAAAAATAAAAATAAAACATACGTGTGTGGAACGCAGATCTATCCGGTTCAGTTTTCATATTTTTATGGGGCAGCTGGACTCATGAGAAAAGAAATATGATATATATATATATATATATATATATATATAATACCATTAATTGTAAAACAGTATATGAACCGTTGAATTTAATGTATATATGCATAATAGTTATTTTTAGAAATTATAATGTAATTTTGAAAATTTCTGTCTAACTTAACTGTTCATATTTACAAAGATCAAAGCTTTAATTCAAATGAACATTAAATTTTAAGCTGAATTGCCAGAATCTCCAGAGTTACGTTGTAAAAGCATTGCCTAGTTGTCCGCTTAATTTTACTAAATGAATTTTGTAACAAGTTTTTGTAATGGTATTTTAAAGTACCGTCAGAGCATAAAAAAATAAAGTTTTTCAAAATTTTTTATAGTACATATTTAGATTATAGATAATTAAATGAATATTGTTTATGGTAAAGAACAAATTAAAGGCTTTAAAATTACCTAAAGGAAGAAATGCCCATTTGTAAAAGCTATTTCCTTAATTAATTGATTAAGATGAAGTCGTTACAAGATTTAATAAAGATTATTTCAATTAATTCGACCTATTTTATAATACAGTAATCCCTTAACCTTCCCGGTTAAGGGATAACGCGACCGGATATATTCGTTCACTAGGCTGCAGGTTTCACTGCAGTTGAAGCTTTTTTAAATCAATATAATTCTACATGTTATTGTCGGCCAATTACCTACATGAGGAATATAGGCCCTAAGGTGGCGGGGGTCCTCCGTGGGGTCTTTCTAAGGGAACCTAGCACGTATTTACACGAGGAAATCCAAGGTTCGGAGAAAAAGACGTAAAACTCCGAACGACTAGGCCGACGGTCGCAATTGGGTTTGAACCCAGCACCTACCGTCTACCAATTTGGAGGTCAGAACCTCTCGGCCACTGGTGGGGCGTTTGCAAACGAAAGTGAATTATAAAATGTATCTGAAAGGAGCTGTGCAAATATAACGTTATCGAATTTTTTGGTAATTTTGGATCCCTTTCATCCCTTTGGATATCATACCAGGGGTCGATCCAGACTAAATTTGGGGCCCATTTAGGGCCCCTTCACAAAAATAAATTTATTAAAATGGGCCCCTTCACCTAATTCTTTTCCACAAAAACTTATTTTTATTATTTTGTTAGATTTTAAAATGTGTAGTTTGTACATAAAACCAGTTATTAAAAAACAAAAACTTTAGAAAAGTATTTAAAGAAGTTAATTTTTGTTAACAAATACTTGGTTCGAACTTGAGTCACTAGATTTCAGCTGTCGTCACAAAATGTTGTTTTTCACAAAAATATATTAAAATTCACAAAAATGTAGTGAAATTCACAAAAATAACTGCTACTTTTCACAAAATGGGCCCCAAGAAAAAAAAAACCTGCATCGACCCCTGCATACATTATCATCCATCGACACCCCCCCCCCCCTCTCCCGGTAATGATATCGTTATCAAAGTGTAAAAAAAAATTTGTTTTTGAAATTTTGTTTTTGAAATTTAGTTCTTTTGCTTGGAGTAATATACAACACTAGTTAAATTTATTTTTTGCAAACTTTATGGATTCAAATGAAGAGAATTTAATAAAATATTGCTTTATTCAAATAAAACTTTAAAAAAAGTTACTAGTTAAAAGTATTTTATAATAGCTTTTTGTTACATAGTGCATTCAACAGTAATAAAGTCTTATTGAACTTGCCCTCCGAACAAAGGAGGAATGGGGGGGGGGGACATAGAAATTTTTATCAACAAAACAAGTGGACATCATTCTTTCTCTTTTCTTTATTAGAAAACACAAGCTTCATTTCAAATAAACTTCACATACGGTCTCTCAAACCATGATTATATATGCATATACATATGAAGATGAATAGGAATGTCAAACGTTGGGATATACCATATTTTAGAATTAGATAATTTTATAATAATTTAGTGATTTTAATGATAGCTTTGTATTTTCATAAAAATTGATAACAGAATTAAAAAAATGATAATATACTATTTTGGACAAAAGACCACGTTACAAATAAAAAGAGATCATTTTGATTGGGTCAAAAATGATATCGTTATCAAAAGGCAATCCCCTCCCCCCCCATCTAGAGATATCTTACGATACCATGTGTCAGGCCCCCTCACCCCTAAAATGATAACATCATATATGCACAGCCCCAAAGTAGTTAATTCGGGATTTATGGACATAGATAAATTGTTGGAATATGCTATAAGTTATATTACTTATGTCCAGGGATAACTGATTAGTTATTAACAGAACGAATTCACACGACTCAATCGATTCTGATAAACTTTCATCTCTGAGTGAGGAAAATTTAGAAAGAAAAATAAATAGCGATTTGTCCTTTTCAACTGAAATGAGAGCTCGCTAAGTTCAATATTAAATCAGATTTTGAAAACAATTCTACGGGAAGATAAGACACAGTGGAATCCTTTTTTAAAAATTTTTATTTATTTTTGAAATTTAGAAATTAATCTACGTGAAAAAAAAATCCTGAATATACTTGTGTTTTTCATCTATTATTGATTTTCTAAATGCATTAAACTTAAGGGTGTATTCGAAAAAAAAAATTTCCACCTTCAACAACTCGAAATTTTCCGATACAATTTCAGACACATTTTTTAAAGTAGAAACTTGAAACTTGAAACTTGCTAATAGGATTTTTGAAGTGACGTATCAGGTGCCGTGTGATGTCTTTTTAATCTCAATTCATTAGAATTTGATTTATAAACAATTACCTTCTTAGCATGACCCCTTTTTCCGTTCCCAGGTCTCTCGTTTCGGAAAAATCCGTCCAAAATGCCGTTTTTGACTGCGTTATTTTGCAATATTTTCTGCATTTATCAAAGAATCGACAATCAAGGCACCTTGTGTACTTTCTGGATAAGACGATTTGCCAGTTTGATGCATTTGAGAGCAGAAACGAATTTAAAAAAAAAAAAAAAAAAAAACGAAAAATAAGCAGTCTGATTCGAAATACACCCTTAAATAGTACATGTCTTTCAATCGAGTATTATTTTATTTTAACAATTGCTTTTGTTACTTTCTCATATAGAAATGATATTATATGGCTATGCCTTTCTTATTATGATTTATTTATGTTTTGACATTTAGTAATATAACTATAATAATAATCAAAGTTTTCTTAATTCTCTTTCCACCGTTGACGATTCGTTTATTTTATACACATATTTCACTCTTTAAATTTAAAATATAAGGTGGTCTGGTGTAATAACGCCAGGCGGGGTAGTAACGCCAAGTGCTAATATTATGCATAATTATGAAATAATCTGATAAATGACACCCATCTGCTCTGCGCAGAAGTGTTTTGAGTCATATAAATCGCATAAAACAGCTTCAAGTTAATTTGTTCCGTTTGTAGGTCTTATTGTTTTTACAAGCAACTAAAATTAACGCGTGATGTAAAATTTGCGAGATACGTTTTGTGATGTGAAGACTATTTTTTTATCCGGAAATACTTTGTTAATTACATAATTTTGTAGTACATTTCATGGACTTTCAAAATGTTGTTGAAGATTTTGGATATCTTCTCGAGATAATTTGTAATTTAAAATGTACAGCGCAATAACTATAACGGGGTAATAACGCCAATCCTTACCATTAATACCCCGGTCGATTCTCTACAGAGGCCGAGCTACATCCTAAATACTGATTCAAATAAACACAGTTAAAACTGTGCAATGTTTCTAATAATTCTATTTAGGCGGTCCTTTTTAAGCAAAAAGAAGCTCACGGTCTGATATTCTTTTGCCTCATCCTCCCCCCCACGCCACACCTTTATTTTTCTTACACTTTCACAAAAAATTTAACATTGTCAGTAGTTTAGAATGCAATTTGTCAATTTCTAAGTTTGTAGAGTTTGTATTTTTAGAATTGGGCAATCTACATGCAATTATTCCATCTTATTTCATAGTTTTGTTTGCATGGCGTTATTACCCATATAGGTGGGTAATAACGCCAAATAGCATTGGCCAAGAAATCACGCCATTACATTTTATGAATACATATCTGTTAAATTCTTTTTTTTATATAGATAGTCAATGAGTCGCTGTATCAAATCATATATTTGTTTGAAAAATACAATCTAAAACTGAGCCGTGAAAATTGGTAGAACCTGAACGTGGCGTTATTACCCCAGGGTACCTTAAATGATAAATAATATTTAGGGTCACTAAAGCATGTTTGGTATAGTATTTATATTTTATATTGTGGTCCATAAATTATCAAACTACAATCTTTGTTTGATTGTATAAGGTAGCCGACACTAGATTATTTGTGCCTATTAGCTTTGTTTTATTGCTGTCCCATACTTCCTTGTTAGGGAGAAGTATCGGACACATTTTGAAACTTAACATTTCTTTAATTATATAATAACTTTAGCATGTTTTTTTTTTTTTTTTAATATATATATTGTTCAAGAAGATTAAAAAGTGTTTCACCATGCATTCTAAAAATTGAAATTTTTTTTTTTTGTGCCTAACAAAGTTGATTTCCTTACTTTTTGTAAAAAGTGTTTCCCCCATTCTCCCCTAAATTACCTATCAAGTTTTAAGCGTTTATCATGTGTAGAGACGTTTTTCTTCCTTCGTTGAATAGTTTTTCTGCTTTCGTCAGGAAATTCGGTTCAAAACGCCAACTTTGACAGTGTTTTCTGAAAGATCTGTAGTGCTAATAAAATAATGATTACGTAGCATCAGAATAAAATAGCTTCAGAATACATAGCAACATCTGCCAGATTTATGCGTTTCCAAACAAAAATGAATTACAACTTATGGCATAAAGTTACCCGTTTATATTTGAGAACAGGCTTATTAGGTCTTAAAATCACAAATGGTGAATTTTTCATCGATTACTGTTGAAAAAGCTGTACAGTTTTTTCGAAAAATGCGTTGGCAGATTCGATATTTAAAACAATTTTAATCAATTTTTAAAACATTTCGTGCGATCTATTCTACATGCGTTGGCAGATTCGATATTTAAAACAATTTTAATCAATTTTTAAAACATTTCGTGCGATCTATTCTACAGAGAAAGTTACAACACAAATGTGATGGAGTATAGGTGATAAATATTAAGGTAATGTAGTAAAAAATTACTGACACAAGCGTAACGTACCCTGTTTTGAAGCCGGAGGTTTTAATGTTTGAATCCAGCTGATTCAATTACCTTCCATGAAATTCTATAAAATGTTCGGAAAGTAGGATGGAATAATTTTATTTAAAAAAAAAAAATATTTATGCCACTGGCTTACTTGTCGATTTCCTTATCTATTTTTCCAGATGCAATGAATTCTAAGTAAATAAGCATCAACATTCATGTATTCCTTTTAAGTAAAATTGCAAACAAATCGATCCATAAATATAATATCAACCGTATCAATTTCTGTTTGATCAGCCCAATAGTTTGGGATTAAAAGATCAGTTTTGGAAAACATATATTCTATGCCGTGTCTTCTTTATGTTGTGCAGCTGAAGTTAGATTTAATACCTGCAAAACATAGGATTTTATAAATTTAATTCCATCAGTGTTTGTTAGAATATTATTAATAATTTAAAAAAAAGTGTGTCACGCTACGCACGACTGTATAGGAAACTTTTATATGGTGGCATATTTTTTAATTTTGAGATGGTTTGTAAAAACATAGCTGGTGTATTGATATTTCTGTTTGTGTGTTTATCATTTTAACTCTTTTTACACGAGAGGTGATACTAGTGTCGCACGTAAATGGGTGCTCCAAATGCTCTGGACACCAGTATTTTAAACTTATTTTCTTCGTCTTATCTAATGGGCCGAATAATCAGTAAAAGATGCGTAATTTTTTTCCAAGCACCTTCGTCGTTCCAAGCCCAAGCTCGCACTCTGATTGGTTGTTGCTCTCGGCACTGTTTTCATGTAACTTGGCGATAATCATACTTGGCGTAGCGATAGATGCTTCCGTCAAGGAATTTGATTTCCTTCCGAACCGAGTACAAAGTAACTTTTCCCGTTTATTAATAAGTAAAGCATTAGCCATTTTATAGAATAACACAAGATAATAATACACAAGAGCACAAAATGAAGGAAGAATAAGAGTGAGTAGGTTAGGTTTTAGGTTTACTCGTTCACTTACGAGCGAAGTATTTTTCGCCAAGTATGGTTGTCGCCAAGTTACGTGAAAACAGTGCCGAGAGCAACAACCAATCAGATTGAGAGTTTGGGCTTGGAACGACGAAGGTGCTTGGAAAAAAAAATTCGCGTAAAAGATGGCGAAATAAACTGTAAGATGCTAGTGGTATCCAGAACATTTCGAGTCTCATTTTACGAAGGGCACCTGACAGCACCAGTGGTGAGAGAGAGTCGCCTCTCGAGGGAAAAGGGTTAAATTCATTTTTTCATAAATAATTTATTTCAAAAAAAAAAAAAAAAAAAACTTCAGCAATTTACTATGAAAGTACCACTATTTGCCACCAAAATTACATGGATTAGCATAAATGATTCATCGGGTTTTAAAATGGTCTTTATTTGCAAGCATACGACATATAGAGACAGGTGGTATATGAAAATATATGTACACTCACCAAGTTTTTGGTACGTACTACAGATGTTCAATGTGTGCGCCCTTCGTCATTCAGTACGCATTTCATAGGTAATCAAATTCCGTCCATATGCTCAATAGCATGTTTCTGTCACTGTCCGTCACATCAGCAGCGATGCATTCCTGCACATGAATCCGAGGGAACTTTTAAGGGTGTTTTTAAATCACAAAGAATAACTTTATGACATAAGTTTTAATGTATTTTTGTTCGAAAATGCATGAAACTATCAGGCGTTGTTTTTCAAAAACTATCGAATAGCACTCATTTTCGCATTCTTTTACAAACGCAATAGATCTTCAGAACAAGCGTCAAAGTTGGCGTTTTGAACCACTTTCCCGACGAAAGCAGAAAAAACGCATTTTTCTTCTTAAGTAGAAAAACCCGTCTTACAAAGTTGAGAAAAACGCGTGATCGCGTGATGAAATCGCTTGTAACTCGAAAGGTAATTTAATTATCATAAAATGAAAAACAATGTTCGATTCGAAATCGCTACCACCATCAAACCTTTCAATTTCATATTTTTCTATTTAAAAATAAATTTGTAAATGAATTTGAATGTGTTAAAACGTTTTGTTCTTGTTGAGCAGAGCAGAGAAGTCTTCAACAGACTTAAAACCTTTAAAATAATGAAATTTTATAAATGTCGATTCGTATATAAAGCTCAACTTTTTTTGTACTAGCAAAACAAAATGCTGAAAATTTTGCAAGAAAATAAATAATATATAAATTTATTAAATGAAGCCAGCTCTTAAAGTGGCTGGTTTTGGTAGCGGCCGAATTTCCTTCCGTTAATGTTAAGTCTATGGTCGTTTGATACTTTTTCATATTCAAAATATCTTTTCGGGAAATTAATATTTTGAACTTGTTTTTTCTGTGAACTCTTTTTAAAGGATGTCACTTTTTAGATGCGTTCGTAATTATGTAAATACGTAGCACCTATTGTTGTCGTTCAGTCTGTCTGTCTGTCCGCATATAACAACGCAAAAACTACCCAACAGAATCGTTTGAAATTTAAAATAAATAATTATTACATAATTTTGTCGAGTCATTTCAAATTTTATGAAAATCGGATGAATAGATCAATTACAGGGACAATCAAAAGGATTCCGTTACATTACGGTCAATGGGGGAAAAAGTTTCAAATGCATTTTAATCGTTTTAAATTTTAAATACATAATTATTACATAATTTTGTCGAGTTATTTCAAATTTTATCAAAATCGGATGCATAGTCAACTACAGGGACAATCAAAAGGGTTCCGTTACATTACGGTTAATGGGGGAAAATGTTTCAAATGCATTTTAATGGTGTTACACTCATTCAAACGTAATAAAATTGATATGCATCTATAAAGTACATATTATAATATGCATTTTGCATAATCTGTAGTGCAAAGAATATTTATTATTGATTTACAAGGCCACACAAAAGTATTCCATTGCATAATGGTATAGGGAGAGCATTGTTTGGTGCGCATTTTAATTGTAATTTTTTACAATTTTATGCGATTGATATATGACAGTGATATTTTTAAAACTTCGTTATCGTACGAATGCACCTCGTTTGCTACGCTTCACGTGCAATTTCCAACTTGTTTTTTCTTAGTTGTCAAAATATTTCTAAAATCTATGCATATTTTCATATGAAGTGTTAAAATTTTTCATCGTATTCTCGTCAGCTTTTAAGACATAAAATATTAATTTGAGCATAAATTTTAAAAATATTTTGACAACTAAGAAAAAAAAGTGACATCCTTTAAAAAGAGTTCACAGAAAAAGTAATTTTGGTACTTCTAGGTTTTCCCTTCGATCAAAAAATTATCGCCAAACTATAAGATTAAATGCCAATAATGGATGATCGTGAAGGTCACATTCAATGACATTAAATGCGATTCACGTGTTTAAAATGTCATTAAGTGGTTTTTATTTCGACTTTTTATTAGTATTTTTGTTAATATTCTACTAATTATTTGGTTTTTCGTTATTTAAAATAAAAATTATGTCAACATGTATAATTTGGTTATTAGTTTGGCGATTTGTATAATTTGGCGAAATCGGTCGACGGGATAACCTAGAAGTACCGTAATTTTAAAATATTAATTCCCTGAGGAATTATTTTGAATATAGTAATGCATCAAATGCCCATAGACTTAACATTACTGAGGGAAGTTCGGCAACTGAGTGACCAGCCGCCTTAACATGTTCATTAACCCTTTCGGGTCTGGTGTACTAATAATAATACATGTCTTTCAATAGAAAATTATTTTGTTTTAAGAAATAAGGTATCCTAGGGTAATAACGCCACGTTAAGGTTCTACCAATTTTCACGGCTTAGTTTTAGATTGTATTTTTCAAGCAAATATATGATTTGATAGAGCAACTCATTGACTATCTATATAAAAAAAATAATTTAACAGATATGTATTCATAAAATGTAATGGCGTGATTTCTTGACCAATGCTATTTGGCGTTATTACCCACCTATATGGGTAATAACGCCATGCAAACAAAACTAAGAAATAAGATGGAATAATGGCATGTAGATTGCCCAATTCTAAAAATACAAACTCTACAGCTCTATAAATTGACAAATTGCATTCTAAGCTATTGAAAATGTTCAATTTTTCGTGTAAGTGTAAGAAAAAAAAGGTGTGGTATGGGGGGGGGGGCGGTAGGAGGCAAAAGAATATCAGATCCTGAGCTACTTTTTGCTTAAAAAGGAACGTCTAAACAGAGTTATTAGAAACATTGCATGGTTTTAATTGTGTTTATTTGAATCAGTATTTAGGATGTAGTTCGGCCACTGTTGGGAATCAACCGGGGTATTAATGCTAAGGATTGGCGTTATTACCCCGGTATGCTTATTGCGCAGTACATTTTAAACTACAAATTATCTCGAGAAGATATCCAAAATCTTCTACAATATTTTGAAAGTACATGAAATGCACTACAAATTTATGTATTAAACAAAGTATTTCCGGATAAAAAAATAGTCTTCACACCACAAAACGTATCACGGAAATTTTAGATCAAGCGTTTATTTTAGTCGCTTGTAAAAGCAATAAGACCTAAAGATGGAACAAATTAACTTTAAACTGTTTTTTTGCGATTTATATGACTCAAAACCCTTCTGCGCAGAGCACATGTGTGTCATTTACCAGATTATTTCATAATTATGAAAAATATTAGCACTCGGCGTTATTACCCCGTCTGGCGTTATTACACCAGACCACCTTACTTTTGCTATTATTTGCATATAGTAATGCTAGTATATGTTTAAGCATTTACTATATGACTTCATTTATGTTTACGCATTTAGTAATAATAATAATTATTATTATTATTTGCTCCATTCTCTTTGCGCGTTTGCAATTCTTTTATTTTAAACGTATATTTCACTCTTGAAATTTAAAATAAAAGTTACTTTCCTGAAAGAATCCTGTATAATAAAACGCAAAAAGTACTAGAAAGTTGCAATGTAAGTTAAATCTTATTGTAATACCATATTTTCTAAACATCTCCAAAAATTCTTCCTTAGCCTATTGTCATATGAGTATTACTTAAATAGTACGCAAAACAACAACAATCGTTATCTTCCAGTCAATTAAATATTAATTATACACTAATTGATCTATTTGGATAGTTAGTGTTAATGTTATTAAAGCAAATAGAATTTTTTCTAAAAATGAAAAAAAATTCAGAGTTAAGATTTTTATTGAGTAAAACAGTAGATCTTCGAAATATTAATTTCTGCTTCCTGATCAGTTTGATTGAGAGTTTCAACAATAATACGAGATTAATGAAATATGCAAGAAGGAGTTACGAAAAAAATAATAAATGCTAAATTTTTATTGGTTATTTTTTTATAAACCAAAAACTTTAAATGATGGCCATTACTGACAATTCTATTCTATATAAATACCTAATTAAATGCAGGTTAAAAAAAAAAATGCACATATTTTTTTTCACTATTTATGTAATAACAAAAATTGGGTTTTCGAATGCGTTATGCGTTTCCCAAATTTTTGATTTAACTCATCATTTTTCACCTCACAAGGAAGGTCTCCATTGGGGGCATACTCAGAATTTTTTGAAAAAAATACGAATTAAACTACTCATGTAGGTAATAAAGGATCAGTGAAAATTAGCGGCGGAAGTACATTATTAGATATGTAAAAAAAATAAAATAGTTTGGAATAATTGGCGTGAAAAGCTGAAAGCGACGCGGGATTTGGCGAACAGTGCATTTCCTCGCCAAAAGCAGACGATTTTAACGAATCTGAAAATTGATTTTAATTGACTTCACTATTAAAAATCGGCAGCGTTTACTGCAACGTCACTCCACTACTTTTATAGAATATCTCTCTACTGACCAATGAGAATGCTCCATAGCACGGTGAATTGACCGTTTTCTTTAAAAGCGGTGGAGTGACGCTGCAGAAAATGGTACAGATTTTTAGTGGTGTTGTAGCTTGTGCAACACTGTTAAAAATCTGCTGCATTTTGCTGCAGCGTACTCCACCGCTTGTATATAATATCTCTATTCCAACCAATGAGAAAGCTCCATTTCACGGCCAAATAACCGTTTTCTATACAAGCAAGGGAATGCGTTGCAACGAAATGCAGCAGATTTTTAACAGTGTATTTTTCAATTTGGAATAATTTTAATCAATTTAAATTGTGTTTTAAATGATAAAATATATTAATTTCATTTTGTTATAAGTACATATAAACGTATATGACAAAATTACACTTAAAGTAAAGTAAAAATACAAAACTAAAATTACTTAAACTTATTTAAATAAATTGAACATAGAAAGTTTTTTCTTTAAAAAGTATTCGAAGCGTAAAAGCGTATTTTTCAAAATTTCGTTTTTTCGCCAACCGGAGATAAATCGCCAAATAAACGAAATTTTTATTTTTTTACGGACGTTATAAGGAGGTTCCACCGAATTTTTTTTATAAACATATATAACTATATGAGAAGAACATTCTGTAATTTTTTCAGATTTTTCTGCGTATGCCCGTATGGAGACCTTCCTTGTCAGTAAAATGTGTTATAATATTCTAAATGTGTTTGAAAGTATTTCATAATCTATGCTTGACGCATGATTTTTCTCTTTTGTTTAATTTTCTCAATGCATTTAGGCGTTGCATCTGGCCCGGTATAGGTGCTGCTTGTGGAATTATGCGATTGGCGTTAATTAATGCTTGTTAATTAATTTGTATTCTGAAGGATGCAAATTAAGGCTCACTGCAAGCGACAATAAAGATGAACCGTGAAATATGGATAACGAAATCAATTAACGGTTCTTTTGTTTTATGGCTGCACATTGAGAAATCCTTTTCTAGCCGATAATTGGTTCCAGAATTCGATTATAGGTGGATAAGTAATACTCAATTCTAAATCTTTATGCTAGAAATATTCTTTTTAGCACTTTCCAACAAAGTTGAAAAGCGCTTGTGCATTCGGTTTGTCTGTCCGTCTGTCAGCGCTCTAACTCCCGTCAATATTCTCGGATTTTCATGCAATTGATAAAGCTTATTTAGGGTCACCAAAGCATGTATGTTATTGCATATGAAGTAAGTACGATTAATGATTCATTTACAGGGACACTCAAGATAATTCGATTACATTATGGTAGAGGAAGAAAATTCCTTTGGAGAGCATTTTAATGACACTACGTTATTTCTAATGTATTGAAACTGATATAAATCACTGAATTTCACAACGGTCTCGTTAAAACAGAGCATTTATAGCATTTCTTTTAATTTATAGGGACAACCAAAAGAAATCGGCTGCAGCACTGAAATATGTAAACGACACTCCCATAGGATTATCATTAGCTTGAGCGTTAAGAGACTACACTAGTCATTCGAAGAAACTGGATCGATAATATAAAACTCATTGGCGCGTTCTTTTTGAAACTCCCAGGTTGCTTATTACTAGTTTTATATGACTTTTTTTCTTGCTTAGAATATCTGAGATTGAATTCTAACCAGATTAGCGTTTATTTTTTCAGTTAAAGATTTCATTTTTATAAAGTAAGGTATACTTTCACTTTTAAAAGTTTGAAGAAAACACTCCTAGACATTTGTCATTAGGTTGCAAGTTTCTTTGTATTTTATATATATGTATACATTTTTGTATGAAACGACAAACAAAATCTTCATTTCACGCCCCTCTTCGCCTTTAGTCTGGCGCCCAGGGTACATGCCCCCTCTGTACCCCCTCTAGTTTTGGCACTGTATAGACTTATCTAAATATAGAGAAGAAGATGCAAAATCCTAGATACTTGAACATTGTGAATCGCATTATTGACTGTATTTGCTTTATCTTACTACACTGTGCCACCTACATAAGAAATAATAAGACAAACCTTCTGAATAAGAATAATGGGAAAAAGGAAGAAAGAAAGACAAGCTAGCTGTTTATTTTTCCAAACTGATTTAGCAAAGTCTATTCTTAATATTGTCTCCACATTTCCTCCTTTTATATTTCAAGAAAGTTCCGACGTAAGTCTGTCGAACAAAAGAATTTTTTTCGTGCGAATCTCTAAAGTTTTTTAATTATTTATTTTTTTTCTTCGGTTTTCAAAGTGATGATCATAAAAGGTAGATTTTCATTTATTAAAATTTAAAATAAGAGTTTTTATTATGCGAGGATGTAAAGGTATGCTTTTCTTGGGAAAAAAAAAAAACTATGCTAGTATAACTAAAAATAAACTATTTACTAAAAAGGTGCAGTAAACTTTTTACAGTAGGTTCGTCATTTTACGACCCCCGATTTAGCGACCATCAGATGAGGTCCCGACCATTTTCTAATACTAAGAATATTTTTACTCACTCATTTTAACGACCC
Organism: Maratus speculifer; assembly: GCA_964019185.1. Classification (NCBI taxonomy): domain Eukaryota; kingdom Metazoa; phylum Arthropoda; class Arachnida; order Araneae; family Salticidae; genus Maratus; species Maratus speculifer. The sequence goes on along the minus strand of OZ025301.1, from coordinate 247,242,703 downwards.
ACAAATAATTTAAATCTTGATATCGTGACATTTTCACATCCTCCAGAAATTAAAAATCTAGAAGCAGTAAAGATTGCTTTACCTTCCAACAAATATTACATGCGTTTTACAGCGCATGGATCAAGATATTACATAATGTTAAAAAAAATATATACCGGAGAGTCTTGTCAATGGTATTCTAATCAATTTAAAAGTAAAGAAAATTCACAAAACGAATTCTTAATGGCAATTCATATAGCAAATAATTCTTGGCAAGCGGTTTTTCGGGCCACAGTTTTGCTTCCATTCCGCCGGATATTTAAAGAACCAAGTTTGGGAACTTAACCAACTGCACAGGGGTTGAAAAAACAGAACAGCAAAACTGAAGATTGCAAACATCTAATATGCAAACATGAAAACGTTGTTTGGCCACAAAATCTTGCTTTTGAAGATTATGCTGACGTTGACAGGTTTAAAACTGAGATATTTTTTTCAAAAGATGATCTAATATACAGTCTTTTCAATACTAGTTGGACAATCCGAATAACTCTTTCCCGATGAAATTGACGATGTTTCAAATATATTACCAGCTTTAAAAAAAAAAAAAAAAAAAAAAAAAAAAACAGAAGATGTCATTAAGTTGTATGGAACATTTACATCAAATTGTATGGAAGAAAAGGAAATTCTAATGACTACTTTAAAAAGTTACCATCTGCCATTTAAAGGGGAAAAAAGTGCAACAAGAATATTTAAAAAAATGTTAATTAACTAATCTAAGTCTTTTTTTTTTTTAATATTTAAATCCTTGTAAAATTATTTCATGATTTTTAACCATATTTTTAAGTCTAAAAATTTAGACCAAATACTACAAATATATTCTTTAATTGTGTAAATCAGTAGTTTTATTTACATTAGAATGCTAGCATTTTTGAAGTGCATCAAAATCAATCAATATTAGCAACATTTTATTTAACAACCACTCAATTTAACGTCCTTCCTATTTGGCGAAGTCCCGTGAAGGTCGTTAAATCGAGAGTCTACTGTATTAAAATTTTCTGTTACAAAATTAACTAGTCTTTCGAAATTTAAAAAGCCAAAGATGTTAAATTCTTATATAAATATAGAGAAAGATTTCTCAGACCTTTCAGTCGCTAGCGTGATCATTTTCAAACAAGTTGGAAATTGCACGTGAAGCGTAGCAAATGAGGTGCGTTCGTACGATAGCGAAGTTTTAAAAATAACACTCCTATATATTAATCTCATAAAATTGTAAATAATTACAATTAAAATGCGCACCAAACAATGTTATCCCTATACCATTATGTAATGGAATACTTTTGTGTGACCTTGTAAATCAATAACAAATATTCTTTGCACCAGAGATTATGCAAAATGTATATTATAATATGTACTTTATAGATGCATATCAATTTTATTACGTTCGAATAAATGTAACACCATTAAAACGCATTTGAAACATTTTCCCCTATTAACCGTAATGTAACGGAATACTTTTAATTATCCCTGTAATTGAACTATGCATTCGATTTTGATAAAATTTTAAATAACTCGACAAAATTATGTAATAATTATGTATTTAAAATTTCAAACGATTAAAATGCATTTGAAACTTTTCCCCCATTGACTGTAATGTAACGGAATCCTTTTGATTGTCCCTTTAATTGATCTATGCATCCGATTTTCATAAAATTTGAAATGACTCGACAAAATTATGTAATAATTATATATTTTAAATTTCAAACGATTCGGTTTGGTAGTTTTTGCGTTGTTATATGCGGACAGACAGACGGACGGACAGACGGACAGACTGAACGACAACAATAGGTGCTACGTATTTACATTATTACGAACGCACCTAAAAATGGGATTTAGCTATTTCATTTCCTTTGAAAATGATTGCGATTTTGCTATTCTTAAACGAAGTTTAAAAATGCACTGCTAAACTGATATTTTCCAAATTCATTTTTAAAATAATTTTCGAAAACATTCAAGTCAGTTGCTGTATTACAAGAGTTAAAGATAATAATAATAATAATAATAATACAATGGAAAATGTTTTGTATTTGAATGATCACTATTTAATGGTAATATTTTAAATATAATTTATTTTTTGTTAATATGACGTTATTTGACGTTCTTTTACATTAAATAAATAGTTTCTGGTGAAAAAAAATAACCTATGTGTAACATTTTCGATAGGTTATATATTTTACAAGTTGTAATTCTAATTGATTATTCTCTAATTTTGGTTGCAGCCTTCGTCTACAATGGTTTGTTTAAAATTATATCATTAAAATATATATCGTATTCTTATTAATTTAATTCACTCATTATAACATTCAACTAATATCCAAATTTCGCGTACATATTTGCACCTCTCCCCCCCCCCCCCAAAAAAAAAAAAAAAAAAAAAAAAAAAAAAAAAAAAAAAAAAACTGTGTTGCTATTATTCAAAATGCTTCTACATATTCTACTATTATGACTAGTTCATCTCATATGTTTAACAAAAGTTCGTCATCCCCAACAAAGAGGGAAGAAACTTAAAATCGAAACAGGTGAATCTTTATAAAGCTTGTTCATCATGCATGTCAATAATATTTGTGCATAATGCAGCCTTCTGCAATTTACGAATGGCTATTAAAGTAATGATAGCGGCATTAAATGAATATCTTCATGTTGGCTGTTAAAATAGAATCTATTCATGCGTTATTTTAGCAACAGAATAAACTTTTTTAGTTTTCAGGAAAATAAAATGTATTTTTTCACTAAAGGGACACACTACCTTGAATTTGGTCAAAATATCGATTTTCTTTCTTTGAGATTAAGTGAAAGTTTCTATAATTGTGATTATTTTGATACATCATTTTTACTTATACGACAATTATGTCGCGATATCTTGTAATTTTTTGTTAATAGATCCAGCGGAATTACCTACACAAATGAAAACTTTAAACTGATTTTTCTCTCTATTCGTATTTTTACTTTCTTCTATCTTTACAAGAAGAAAGTATTGGATTCATGAAAATTTTCGACTTCCGGTTTTCGACGGATTTATACGTTTTAGAAGGTCCTGAACACGTTTTGACTATTTTTAGAAAATGTCTGTCTGTGAGTCTGTCAGTCTGTCTGTATGTGACAAAAAATTTGTGGGCGCTCTATCTCAAAAACTAATCCTCGAAATTTCATAAAATTTTATATTCAGTTAGACCTTGATATGAATTAGTGCCTATTGGTTTTTGGTGTAAATTGGCCTGCAGGTGGCGCTGCTATACTACGTTTTTCATGATTTTAATGATTGCTATATCTCAAGAACTAATGCACAGAATTTCACCAAACTTCAGATTCCGCAATACATTGAAATACATTGCCACTGATAACGTTTCGGTGTGAACTGCCCAATAGGTGGCGCTGCTATGCTACATTTTTCTATGTAATTATTTTTTGGTAAGGCAAATAGGTCCTCCCTGGATTAAAAAAAAAAAAAAAAAAATCTGCCTATCATTCTATTGTTCATCGGCTCGTGTAGAGACGGAAATTCGTTTTTACTCCGATTAATTGATTGAAGCAGAAATTTAAGATAAAAAACAAAGTTCGTAAGGTATTGAATTAAAATGATTAAAATATTAAAATGAATAACTATTTTTTAAAAATATTAAAATGTACGTATGAGATAGAAGAAAATTTTGGGATTGGCACATCCAACTAGTTATAATTCGCTTGTTCGATAAACACTAAGGTTTTTTTGCTAATTTAGATAGATTTTTTTACTTGTTTTCCATGGTGTATATAATATTTTTGTGCATGAATTTAACATTCAAGTTTACGTTAATTTTTAAAAAATATTTAAATTGAAAGTTTGTTGAATTTCCTTCATTTTTCAGTATATATGAGCGAAAAAAAATCATATTAAATCTAAAATTTCATACGTCTAAAAATCCATGTACAGTTTTATACAATATATTTTAATAAACATGGAAAAAAATTAAAGCAAAAGTAATCATATTTATAAAAGTAGTAAAGATTTTTAAAAAGTTGCATTTTCATAAAATAATTAAATTTTAGTAAAATAGGCTGTTCTACAAGATTTTTTAAAAAATAATTCTACTTAATTTTTAGAATTAAGTATTGTGCCATCATATAGTATTTCGGTATTATTCAAAATTGAAGAAATGGTTCCAAAGGTTGTGTGTTTCCTTAAAAACATTCTTTAAATTATGCAGAGACCAAATTTATGACCTAATCATTTGATAATGATGATGATGATTTTAAAAAAAGTATTTACAGTTTACTTAAAGTTGGATCATGTTAAATAAAACAAGTTGGAAATTGCACGTGAAGTGTAGAAAATGAGGTGCGTTCGTACGATAATGAAGTTTTAAAAATATCACTCTCATATATCAGTCTCATAAAATTGTAAATAGTTAATTACAATTAAAATGCGCAACAAACAATGTTCTCTCTATTCTCATTATGTAATAGAATACTCTTGTGTGGCCTTGTAAATCAATAATAAAAGTTCTTTGCACAACATATCATGCAAAATCTGTATTATAATATGTACTTTATGATGCATATCAATATTATTATGTTCGAATGAGTGTAATATTATTAAAATGCATTTGAAACTTTTTTCTCTCCATTGACTGTAATGTAACGGAGTACTTTTGATTGTCCTTGTATTTGATCTATGCATCCTATTTTCAAAAAAATAGAAATGACTTGACTAATATGTAATTTAAATTTCAAACGATTAAAATGCATTTGCAACATTTTCTCCCATTGACCGTAATGTAACGGAATACTTTTGATCGTCCCTGTAATTGATCTATCCATCCGATTCTCATAAAATTTGAAATGACTCGACAAAATTATGTAATAATTATATATTTTAAATTTTAAAAGATTCGGTTGGGTAGTTTTTGCGTTGTTATATGCGGGCAGACAGACAGACAGACGGACGGACTGAACGAACACTATAGGTACTACGTATTTACATAATTACGAACGCACCTAAAAATGTTCTTCTTTGATTGATTTAAGTCACATATTACGATATTCGGCTAATATTACAATGTCATGCATGCATTTGTAAAAAATTGAGTTGCATTATTATTCAATGTATTTGTATATATTCTTATATTCTGACTATTTCACCTCATATATTTAACAAGAGAAATGTACCACCAAAAATGGGAACAAAAACCAAAAACCAAAAGCCAAAGTACGTGAATCCTCACCTAACTAGTTCATCATCCTACATGTCAATAATATTCTCGCATAATGCAGCCTCGTGCCATTTACGTCGTCGAATGACTATTAAAATAATGATAGCGGCATTAAATGAATAGCCTCTTTTAGCTATTAAATTGAATAAGCAATACTTTTAGCAATTGAATAAACTTTTTTCTTTTTCATGTAAGTAAAATCTTTGATTGAAAACACTTTTTAAATTATACAAACACCGAATTTATGGCATAATGATTTGATGATTTTTTTTTCAACATTCAGGCTTTGTTTAAAGCTACACCACGTTAAATAATGAACTATTTTTCTTTGATTTAAATTGAACATAAGATACTTGACTGATATTCAAATTTCATGCACGCATTTGTCAAAGATTGGGTTGCGCTATTTATTATTCAATGTATTTCTATATGTTCTACTATTTTCACCACTTCATCTGGCATCTTTAACAGTAGAAATATCCTATCAAAAAGGGGTACAAAAACCAAAACACGTGAATCCTGACAAAACTTGTTCATCATGCATGTCAGTAATATTCGCTCATATTGCAGCCTCGTGCTGTTTACGTCGTCGAATGGCTATTAAATTAATGATATTGGCATTAAATGAATAGTCTCATGTTAGCCATTAAATCAAATAAGCGATATTTTTAGAAATTGAATAAACTTTTCTTTTCTTTTTCATAAAAATAAATTCTTTGATTGAAAACACCTTTTAAATTATACAAACACCGAATTTATGGCATAATGATTTGATGATTTTTTTTTCAACATTCAGGTTTTGTTTAAAGCTACACCACGTTAAATAATGAACTATTTTTCTTTGATTTAAATTGAACATAAGATACTTGACTGATATCCAAATTTCATGCACGCATTTGTCAAAGATTGAGTTGCGCTATTTATTATTCAATGTATTTCTATATGTTCTACTATTTTCACCATTTCATCTTACATCTTTAACAGTAGAAATATCCTATCAAAAAAGGGGAACAAAAACCAAAACACGTGAATCCTCACAAAACTTGTTCATCATGCATGTCAATAATATTCGGTAATATTGCAGCCTCGTGCCGTTTACGTCGTCGAATGGCTATTAAATTAATGATAGTGACATTAAATGAATAGTCTCATGTTAGCCATTAAATCAAATAAGCGATATTTTGAGCAATTGAATAAACTTTTCTTTTCTTTTTCATAAAAATAAATTCTTTGATTGAAAACATTCGTTAAATTATACAAACATCAAATTTATAGCCTAATGATTTGATAATTTTTTGTTTTCAACATCCAGATTTTGTTTAAAACTGCATTGCGATAAATAATAATTGTTCTTCTTTGATTCATGTAAGTTTCACATTACAATACTCGACTGATATCCAAATTTCATGCACGTATTTGTTAAAAATTGGGTTCGACTATTATTCGATGCATTTCTATATGTTCTACTATTCTGACTACTTTATCTCATATCTTTAATAGTAAAACAATACCACCAAAAAGGGGGACAAAAACCAAAACATGTGAATCCTCACGAAGCTTGTTCAGCGTTAAAATAACGATAGCAGCTGTCGGGCGTTCCTCTCAGCCCGCACAACTTTGAAGAAAGTCCGTGGTAGTTGCCACCACCGATATAACTAGGTGATATCGGTCACCCACTGTGAGGATTGTGTAAATGAACACTGACGCTGTCAATTAACTGAATTAACAGTTTATTTAGAATATATGTGCACACTAAATACGCTATTTACAATTATATACAATTACAACTCGGATATAGGTGATCCGGTTCAACATTGAATTAAATACAGTAAAGGTTGGCTGTGTACTGTTCAAATTACACCTTCTTCCTCACACTCAATGCACGTTAGATTCACTTTACTGGAGATCAATTTTGAATCTCCCAACACAAGGATACTCGACCTGCACTTCTCGGCCCAGAGCACTAAACACCAGGACGTCTGTGTCCCTTGCGCTCCAGGTAAGCACTGCTTACGCTCTACAACACAGAGCACTCTCTAGGTATGAAACGCAGACACCAACTGAACTAATCTGAGATAAGCCTTGCTCTTCTCAAATCACTGTGTTTCCCCAATGTCAACCCCCTTTGGAGCTTATTCATTGGACACATTCTACATTCCTTTCTTGATTAGTGACATGTTGCTTGTCTGCTCATCATCCACATACCTCACTGACGGATGAACACGCCTCTCAGCAGTCTCCTCTTTCTCCCAACACCACCTGCACAGGATTACCTGTCGATTCTCCCTTCAACAAAGAAAGAATGTCACCTTGAAAATTCTAGTACACAGCCAGTACAATACAAAATATTAAGATAGAGAAATAGCGGAAATTCCATTCTTTAGCAGAGGTGGTCTCAGAACCTGATAACAGCATTAAATGAATAGCTTTATGTTGACCATTAATTCGAATATATCTATATGCATCATTCTTAATAAAGGACTAAGCCTTTTTCCCGAAAAATAAAATGAATTTTTTCATTAAAAACATTTTTTTTAATTATACAAACACCAAATTTGTGGTCAAATCATTTGACGGTTCTATTTTACTTTCAACATCTAGAATTTGCTTAAAGTTACATGACGTTAAATAATAAATTATTTTTCTTTGACTGATTTAAGTTGCACGTTACGATATTCGACTGATATACAAATTTCATGCACGCATTTGTCAAAAATTGAGTTGCACTATTATTCAATGTATTTCTATTTTTTCCACTGTTCAGTAGAAATATCCCACCAAAAAGGGGGACAAAAACCAAAACACGTGAATCCTCACGAAGCTTGTTCATCATGCATGTCAATAATATACGCGCATAATGCAGCCTCGTGCCATTTACGTCGTCAAATGGCTATTAAAGTAATGATAGCGGCATTAAATGAATAGCTTCATGTTAGCCATTAAATCGAATATATCCATACATTACCAAAGCATTGAGGGCAAATACACCAGAAACCTGTTTTGTCCACGGAAAACATCTTCGTCTTCGTGGGCATAACATCTTTATTTGAGACAGCAGGTTGGTAATCAAATAATAAATATAGCAATATATTCTGTCTTTAGATATAAACACATGCCCACTTAAAGAGGAAAAAAAAAAAAAAAAAAAAAAAAAAACTACAATCGTTCTCTGCCCCTCTTAACCTATTGGTCACTAATTTGAGGAAGGTTACCAGGTTTGTGTAATGAATTCAGGTGTCAAGTAGGAGCAGGTAAATAAGGTAAAAGTTGTTAACAATAACTGTGTTCTTTATGGTCTGAATATTGAAGTTCATTTTAAGCGTTGAATTAATGGAAAACTCACGACTATCTTGTTGAAGTCATTATCCTAATATTATAGCATATTAATCATTAAAGAGCTTGATGTTACCAGAATTATAATACAATCGTATCAGTATCATAAAAGTGACCTGATTATTTTAATTTTACTAAAAATGAACTCGCTTCTTTTCCAATAGTTCGAACGCAAAGAAAAGGTCATACTTTTGGATTTTTTTTTTTCGGAAACAAAACAAATTATCGTGAGGTTTTGAAATATATTATATAAGTAAATATATAGTAAAGAAGATACGTTGTTAAGGCCCCTTTCCCTGCCCTCGAAGACAGTCGCGAGCTAACGCTATTCCTATTGGGAGACATTTTTCTAATAACTCTTTCACATTTTGGCATGTTTATTTATTTATTTATTTATTTATTTTGTAGTGGATAGCTGAGGTCCCTTTCAAGATCGCTCCTTGACTAATTTTTTGATTTTGGTCGCAGATATTTTTCAGAAAATTACTTTCACTTTCAGAACCGGTTCAGAAAGGCTCAAAACCGGCTCAGAATTTAATATTTTATTTTTGGCTAATTTTGTATTAAATCCAATGGTTCATATGTTATTTTACTATTGATGGTATTATATATATATATATATATATATATACATGGTAAATGCCCTGGAGAAGATGGAATTACAATTGACCTTATCAAAGAAGCAGGAGAAGAATTTAGAAAAGGCTATCCTTACTGTTTTTCAAATGTCTCAGGAAGTCAGATGTACCAGAAGACTGGAATAATGCTGTGATGGTGCTCCTTTATAAAAAAGGAGAGAAGGAAAACATTAAAAATTACCGTCCGATCAGCTTACTGTCAGTGATTTATAAAATTTTCACCAAAGTTTTAACGACGAGACTTGAATCAGCTCTGAACTCAGCACAATGGATCATATCCAAACAGTAAGGGAACTCATAGAAAAACATAAAGAATATAATATACCTCTCTGCCTTGCCTTTATTGATTATGAAAAAGTATTTGATTCCGTCTACACATCAGCAGTAGTAGAATCTCTGGAGGACATTGGTATAGACAAACCTTACATCGATATCATAAAGAAGATTTACAAGAAAGCAACAGCAACCATCCGTTTAGATAAAGGAAAAGCGAAGATCAAGCTCGGAAGAGGAATAAGACAAGGAGACACCATTTCACCTAAGCTTTTTAATGCTGTCTTAGAAAATATCTTCAAGAAGCTGGATTGGGAAAACAAAGGGATTAGAATAAATGGGGAAGATTTAAGTCATCTCCGGTTCGCTGACGACATTGTAATTTTCAGTAACAGTCCTGAAGAATTGGAAATTATGCTAAAAGATCTTGCAGAAGCTAGCATCAGTGTGGGATTAAAAATAAATTTAGAAAAGACTAAGGTGATGTTTAATTCATTTACATCAAAAAAGAAAACTGTCTACAAGAACACTGAGATTAAAGAAGTGAAAAGTTATGTGTACCTAGGACAGGAAATATCATCGGATAATAGTATCATGAATGAAATCAATAGAAGAATAAGTAATGGGTGGAGTGCTTTTGGGAAGAACAGTATTATTCTGAAGAGTAATTTGCCTCTTTGTTTGAAAAGAAAAGTATTTAATCAATGTATTTTACCTGCATTAACTTACGGAGCTGAAACATGGACACTAACAAAACGGATGATACAAAGACTACAAACAACACAGAGAAGTATGGAAAGATGTATGCTAGGCATAACTAGAAGAGACAGAAAAGGGATAGCTTGGATAAGAAATCAGACAAAAGTTTTTGACATCCTTGAAAGAACCAAACAGCTAAAATGGAAATGGGCTGGGCACACTGCAAGAAGACAAGACAACAGATGGAGCCCAAATATGCTACAGCGGTATCCGAGAGATGTAAAATGACCAAGAAGACGACCACAAGTAAGATGGAGTGACGAAATTAGAAAAGTGGCTGGTGTAAATTGGATGACAAAAGCACTAGACAGAAAACATTGGAAAAATCTGAGGGAGACCTACATCTAGCAGTGGATTGAAAACGGTTGATGATGATGATGATATACTTATATACACATATATATCTATATAAGCATTAATTGTAAAACAATATATAAACCATTAAATTTAATACAAAATTACCAAAGTCAAACATGGGAAAAATAAATTAAAATGAATATAATCGAAATTTGTAGAACCAAAGTAGAATCTTCAGGCCCACAAGTATTTTAGAACTACAAATAAAGAGTTGGTTTCATCTTCGTATTAGCCATGAAAAGCAAAATAATATGAATTTGGGGCTACCAACACACATTAAACCAAAATAAAATGGAGAAAAACATTAAAAATAAATCATAATAACAGTATTAAAATGGAAAGAAAATGAAAAAACATACCAAACACTGTAGTTAATCTTAAAATTATGTAGCAAAAAATAGACTTCTGTGATTATAAATTAATTAAATGCATTATATATTTATTGGAAGATGCCTTAAACATACACTCTCAGTAGATATACAGGGTGATTCAGCTCGTCGGTGACAAACTTTAAGGATCGATAGAGCACACCTAGACGAACATTTTTGAATAGGGAATGTAGGGTCCCTGACGCGATGGTAAGGCGCTAGGCGCTTTCGAAAATTTGGGTGCCGAAATTCGAAACGTCATAAAAACTAGGGAAATGGTTAGATTTTCTTGCTTGTTGCGTCGAAATGATTCTGTTTGTTTAGACTTTCTTCAGTACCAATTTGATAAGCGTATCTCTTAAAACATGGATAGGGGGCGCTGCAGACTTTGGAGAGCTAGACAACAACTTTAAGCCCGTTATTTTGATAATTTAACACATGCTCGCCAAAGTTTATACTCTAACTTAAAGTTTGAACCCAAAAGTAGAGCCCTGCAAAAAGCGTAAGAGCCGGAATAAAATGTCAAAGTACAGGGTGGTCGAAACTCGAAGGCTCCTAAGAGATAAACAAACAGATTTCTTGACTTATAGCATGCATTTTCATGATTCTGTTTGCTGGGGCTCTCTGAAACTCAGTTGAACGGTACAAAAAGAAACATCGATAGGGGGCGCTTTGGGCAAAAAACATAATTCGTTGACATTTCGGACGCTAACTGGAAACGGGGCGCTACGATCAGTTAGAAACAAAACAAGAGAGTAATTTACTTATCATAAGAAGCTATTAAAACTGCAGTTTTTTTTTTTTAACAAACATAGCTGGTTTCAATCATGCACAATGCGCGCAATAAAATTTACATAAGGTGCTTTTTGCTGATTTATGCAAAAGATATCGTATCATATCGATATGCAAAAGATACGTAATGCGTAGACGACAACGCGAGATGACGTAGTTGTATGCGCAGACACGTCTTTTGAACGTGCGGTACCTACTTAAGCTTCGGGTTACTTGTCTGCAGATCGGTAGTAGGATGGAACGGTACACAAACTCTGAATTGGCTGACATGCATTTGGCATATGGCGCTGCTGGTTGTAATGGACGAGCCGCTCAGCGGTTGTACGCCGAGCGTTACTACAACAGGCAAATCCCCTGCCATGCCTTCTTCGCTCGAGTACACCAGAGGTTGTCCACAACGGGATCTTTCGACGGAGGCAGGCCTGAACGGGAGCGATCAGTGAGCACCCCCGACAACGAAGAGGCTGTGCTTAACCTGGTTGAGGACAACCCAGGTCTTAGCACGAGAGATATCGTCAGACATGTTGGCATTTCGCAAGCAACTGCGTGGCGCATCTTACGTTCCCGGAATCTGCACCCCTACCACATCCAGCGGGTGCAGTTGCTCAGAGAGCAGGATTTTGGCCCTCGAGTGGAATTCTCAAGATGGTACTTGGCGATGAGATCCAGGGATCCCCGTTTTGTAAACAGCATTTTGTTTACGGACGAGTCCACCTTCAGCCGGGAGGGAATGTGGAACGCCCACAACAGTCATGTGTGGTGTGATGAAAATCCACATGAAACCAGAAGCCGAGCAGCCCAGGAGCGTTTCTCAGTAAATGTGTGGGCCGGCATTCTGGGGGATTGCCTCATTGGCCCTTATTTGTTACCTGAACGGCTGACAGGTGGAAATTACCTGATTTTCCTGGATCAAGTGCTGCCGCAGCTTCTGGAGGAGGCGAACGTACCCGAAGGTTCGCGTCGCCAGATGTGGTTCCAGCACGATGGAGCTCCGGCCCATTACACGAACGACGTGCGTCTCCATCTAAACGCAAGGTATGGCCAGCGGTGGATCGGGCGTGGGGGTCCAGTTCACTGGCCTGCCCGATCACCAGACCTCACCTGCTTGGATTTCTTCCTTTGGGGTTACCTGAAGGCCGAGGTATACCATACACCTGTCAGCAGTGCTGAAGAACTTGTGGCGCGCATTGTGGCAGCTGCAGGGCAGATCAGAGATACTCCTGGCATTGTTGGAAACACACACTCCTCAATGCGACGGAGGTGCGAAGCCTGCATCATGGCCCAAGGTCGAAATTTCGAGCATCTTCTGTAGTGTTATTTTTTGTAAATAAATTTCCAGTATCATTGATGTTTTTGGTCTAAATTTATTCAGAAGTGTTGAGCAGAGGTAGAAAATGTGTTTTCATTATTACTAACTGATCGTAGCGCCCCGTTTCCAGTTAGCGTCCGAAATGTCAACGAATTATGTTTTTTGCCCAAAGCGCCCCCTATCGATGTTTCTTTTTGTACCGTTCAACTGAGTTTCAGAGAGCCCCAGCAAACAGAATCATGAAAATGCATGCCATAAGTCAAGAAATCTGTTTGTTTATCTCTTAGGAGCCTTCGAGTTTCGACCACCCTGTACTTTGACATTTTATTCCGGCTCTTACGCTTTTTGCAGGGCTCTACTTTTGGGTTCAAACTTTAAGTTAGAGTATAAACTTTGGCGAGCATGTGTTAAATTATCAAAATAACGGGCTTAAAGTTGTTGTCTAGCTCTCCAAAGTCTGCAGCGCCCCCTATCCATGTTTTAAGAGATACGCTTATCAAATTGGTACTGAAGAAAGTCTAAACAAACAGAATCATTTCGACGCAACAAGCAAGAAAATCTAACCATTTCCCTAGTTTTTATGACGTTTCGAATTTCGGCACCCAAATTTTCGAAAGCGCCTAGCGCCTTACCATCGCGTCAGGGACCCTACATTCCCTATTCAAAAATGTTCGTCTAGGTGTGCTCTATCGATCCTTAAAGTTTGTCACCGACGAGCTGAATCACCCTGTATAAGTAAAATTTAAATTATTTATTTAATGAAAAACATTATTAAATATAACAAGTAGTTGATTTATTATGTATTAAAAATATGTAAAATTTAGTATGGATGAATCATATAATGATTCCTTTAAATAATAGTATCATATTATAAAACCTCGATGATTAAATCATTCTTATATCAAATTGTAATCTATACTAATGAAAGAACAAAACGCTCTGTCTGTCTGTGTGTGTGTGTCTGTGTGTCTGCGATGGCTAGCAAAATCTACAGCACGTACGAAGCTCAAAATTTTTTTGAGAGTAGCCCAATGTCTCTCCTGATGCACCTGAAGCTCGGAATTTCAAAATTCTATTTATTAACCGAGTAATTCATTAAATTCCAAAGCTCACTCTCATAAAAAATCGCCTTTTTTCGCTTTTTTTCCCTTTCATTTTCTTATGGTTGATTGGTTGCATAAAATTTTCGCAGAAATAATTAAAAAAGCTGGGACAGACCTTTAAAATTCATAGATTGGCAAACTGTCAGTTTAAATGAGGATTTTTTTTTTTTAATCACAACTACTGTACACCATGGAGAAAAAGATAGGTGGAGGCGAAGTAAACCGAAAAAAAGGTTTGCAATATTAAACCATTTATCGCTGAAATTTTAATGTCTCAAACAAAAGCACGAGGAAGGAATTTTGTATTAATAAAACGAATTGAAAGAAATGAATTACAGCTGAAGCATATTTTACGAAGAAATAGTAACTTTTTAAAAAAAAAATTTCTATTATATTATTTAGGTTAAAGTTAGATTAGAGTTAAATTGCATTTATGTTATGGTTAGAATAAGAATATGTTACAATAAAGTGAAGGCTAGGTTACATTTCTGTTATATTTAATTTACGGTAGGGTACTGTTAAGTCGCTGTCAGGTTACAGATAGGTTTTGGTTACGGTACAAAAGTTTAAGGGTAGAAATTTATGCACAGAGTGAACATTACGCAAGATTTGATTAAAAATAACACTTACTTTTGTTAAATAGCTCTGAAATTATAATAATATATATCCCAATCTTTTCGCTACCATCGTGTATCGATTTCATTCATGGTATAGTCGGATTTAAGAGTGATATAATTAGTTTGAAATTCAAAATATTCACTTGGGATTTGTATGTCAAAATAATAATTAGTTACGTGACTTAAGAGTGATTTTTACGGGTAAATATCAACTTTTTAACACGAAAATCATGCAATCGTTGGATACATATTCCCTCCCGCGTTTTTCATTGCTCATTTTGAGTATTTTTAGAGCTTAATATTAGTTGTTGTTTTTAAAACCGATTTTTCACACAGTCAGTGGCTACGCATTTCAGACAATGCATTTCTGCATGTAACGAGTTAATGATAAAATCATACAAATTTCAAGTTTGTTTAATATTGTTAATACGGACCCGGGCAACGCCGGGCGGGTCAGCAAGTTATTTAATAAGTAAATAATATAATTAATTCTTAACTGATATCATAATGTTTTAATAAGTAAAAAGAGGATAAAAATTCAAAAAGATGGGAATAAAAACAAAAATAACAATTGAAATTAATTTCATTTAATCTGACAATATTAACCTAAACTCAATATATCTTAATATAAAATAAAAGAAGGAATAAAATAGATAATTAAAATATGAATTTTATATACTTAAAGAAATAATATTTTGGGTATTGTCCAAATTGTTAAAGTTAGATTCAAGTTAATCTTTAACATTAATTATTAAATTATATTAATAGATTTAATTAATATAACTTTGTAGTTATTCATACATCTGTGTTAATTCAACATATGCGATTGACTTTTAGCGCATTAGTTCTGATGTAGAATAAAATTTCTTCCAAAATTTAGATATTTGTGAAAATTGCATATTTTGGCTTCATAAAAATGACCTTAAGAGGACATAGTACCTCCGTACCTTCATAAAACCAATTAAAAAAAACCCACATCCACTTCGACTGGCGACAGAGAGTTTAAAAGGTATTATACCCTTTAACCCCCTTGCAGGGCAAATTCATTGCTTAAGTGTTGAAATTAATGATTGATACCGGAATTTGAAAACAACTTTATCTGTAAATAAGAAAAAAGCTATACTTCACGCTTTCAATAAAACGTATTTTTTTTTTTTTTTTACCAAAATTCCGGTGCCAATGTGGCGTTTGAGAATTAAAATTAAGTGGTTTCATAGATATAGCACCGCGCCGCAAGGGGTTGAAGGACTTAACATATGAAATTGGTTGAAATCCCAAGGCTTTGACACCTTAACGTACTAAACTACGTCACTAGCAACGTAGCAAGCAAAGTGTTGTTGTAAATAACGTAGTAACTAGGACTCCTATAACTCAGGCTGAATCGTCAAGCATCTTGTTTCCCAGTTACCGTTTGTTTCCCATTGATTCCTATGGGGCGAGAAACGTTTGAATGACTTTAAAGCTACAAAATCGTTGAAAATGGACGGTTGTTTAGCAGAAAATTATTCTGACCTGTTCAGGAATGGGTTTAGAGTATTTAAATTCCATATAAATAGTAAAAAGGGGAATAATTTGTGTATAAATATTTAAAAGAATAGATCTGGATTGGAGAACTTCGCCAAATATACCGCCAACCTAATCACTTGTATACAACAAACCGGTTCTTATTCTTATATTTTTCCGTGAGAGATTGATACTCGCCTCGCCATCTATGCGATAAGACGCCAAATCAGGCAACCGTTTTGGAAACTTAATGGAGTCGTGATTCAGCCCGAGTTATAGGAGCCTTAGTAGTAACTTACAACAGTAACGCAGGAAGCGAATGTAGCAACCAAAGTGTTCTTGCTCGAATCCAGTTCGGGCAACACATTCATGGGGTTAATGATGTTTGTCAGTAAGATTTCTTTAAGTCGTTTATCACATATGAATTTTGTATAGTTTTTTAAATTTTACAAATTAGAAGCCCACTAGTGGTATGTGTTCTATTATAAGTGCATTTACCTTATATCGTTAAGTCTGCGATATTCTCTTATTCTGTAACACCGTGCACTTTTAGCACGGAAAAAAAAATTTGCGGCCATACCAACTTTATATTAAGACGGGCAATCTAATAATAAAGTAATAAAAAAATATTTGAGTGTGCCAATTTTAAAACTTTCTTCCATTTGATATTGTTAATGTCTTAAAATTCACTAATCACCATGCAAAAGTTAATGGACAATCTATGTCCATCACGAGGATTCTAAAAGTATAAGTTAGTAGAACTATGCGTATTTTAAAAATGTGATAAAAGCATTGCATTTTTCAAGCAAATCATTGAATTCTGAAACACCTTTTTAGACATCTGCAATCAAAAATTTCAAATCAAGCAGCATAAAAATGACACTTGTTGAACATTATACATTGAAGTTTACTAAGGATTTATTTACGTGATATTATAACAGATTATTAGATTTTATTAAATTCTGCGAATTAGTTTTTAATAATGACAATTATCTAGAAAATTGTTTAAAATGTATCATAAAGTGCCACCTATCATATAGTTTACACAAAAACTCAAACAGCACCAAAGATATCCCAAGATCTAATAAAATACGAAGTTAGATGAAATTAATGAGTTCTTGAGATATGACTGTCGTTAAAATCGTGTAAATCCTAGGCAATGCAGCATAGCAACGCCACTTGTTTTCCAATTTGCACCAAAAGCTATCAACAATAACATATGTAAGCGTCTTACTGAATCTGAAGACTGATAAAAATCCATGCATTAGTTCTTGAGTTAGAGCTGTTGAAAAATTTAAAAAAATGACGCATAGTAGCACCACTTGTTAGATGATTAACTCGAAAAACTAATCAGCACCAGTTTATATCAAAATCTAACTGAATCGGAAGTTTTATTAAAATACATGCATTAATTCTTGAGATAGAATTCTCAAATTTTTTTGTCACATACAGACAGATCAGTTGGCAGACAAATAGATTTCTAGACAGCCATTTTTTAAAAATAGTCAAATCGTGTTCAAGACCTTCTAAAACGATAAGTCCATCGAATATTGGAAGTCGAGATTTTTCATGAATCCGATACGTTCTTCTTGTAAATATAGAAGAAAGTAAAAACACAAATATAGTCATATATTCTGCCAATTTTTGAATAAATAGTTCATTTCTTTTTCAGTCATCCTTTTTTTTTTTTTTTTTTTTTTTTTTTTTGAGATTTTTTATCATTTGTTTAAGTAATTTAAATTTACGAATAAATCTGTGAAAATCGAAAATCGGAAGTTTCATGAATCCAACACTTTTTTCCTTGTAAAAATCAGAAGAAAGTAATATATATATACCGTATTTACTCGTGTTCAAGGCGCACTTTTTTTCAAAAAAAATAAGGCAAAACTCCTAGGTGCGCCTTATACACGGAATAATTTTTTACTGTAGGATGCAGTCGAACTATATACATATGAAACAAGAAATTACTCAAAGAAGATATTAAAACTCGGAAAATGTTACTTAAATGAAGTATTACTGCATATTTATTTCACTCCTTGCAGTTTTTTATACAACAGAGCTAGTGACATTATCTAAACGCTAATTATCAATTCTCTTTACCGTCACTTATTCCTATTTCCCATCATTCTCTTACAACCCGAAGTCTAAAAATGCATTTCCGTCTTGTTTTCTGGTCTGGTGTAATGTTTGTTTCGAAATTTTTTTTAGTGAAATTCATTTCGTCATTCTTCATTAGCGTATCAAATTTATGGTGCGCCTTATATACGAGATTTAAAGAAATCGCCATTTCTACTTGTAAAGTAGGGATGCGCCTTATACACGCGTGCGCCTTATACACGAGTAAATACCGTGTATATATATATATATATATATATATATATATATATAAACACTGGTGTCCAAAAGTTAAGCATAATTGGTAAATAAGTAAGTAATGAAAGAAATATAAATCGAAATGTGGTGAAACTCCCGGTGTATAAGCAAAATAGTACGCGTTATATAGTTTCACGAAGAGTTTTCCCCGAAATCGAACAGGGGACCGTCAACAAATTGAAAAAGAACGAAGATCTTTTGGATAACCCTGTCAAAACTAATGTAGCAAAAGCGTTCAAACTGCACATTATGATTAATTGGCTTACTGTAATGTACTGTGTTTATTTTTATAAGGATAGCATTCATACTCATAGAGAAATTAAGGTTTTTATAAAAACAGTCCTAAGTTTTTTGCTTATAATTTGCAGAGTTCTTAATATAAAATAATGTTCTTTTCTGAAAATATGATAAACATCATTGTACACAATACCTGTCATCAGAATTTAAAAATAATAAAAAATGTATGAAAAATGAGTAGGTTTAGGAAATAATTGTTCATTGCGCATGTGTCAACGATATCAAAATTTCATTTGCATATTGTGTTAGTTAAATGCATAGAGCAACTTCTGTAAAAGTTTCAAAAACATAGCTTGAAAATTCTGAAAATGACCGTCAATAGAATCAACTCAAAATCCGTTATTCCTAAAGGAAGCAAAAAAATCAGGGGTTTTACCTAAATATAGTTGTACGTGCAATATTGTGTAGGCACTAAACAATGGAATATGGATACAGCCCCTCATCTTTTTGCTTCATTTAGGGAATAAAGGATTTTGATCTCATTCTATCAACGATAACTTTCAGAATTTTAAAGCTATGTTTCTGAGACTTTCACAAAAGTTGCTCTATACATTTAACTAACATAATATGCAAATGAAATTTTAATAGTTCACGCATGAGCAGTAAAAAAGTATTTAGTAAACCTGCTCATTTGTCACACAATTTTTATTATTTTTAAATTCTGATGACAGGGTATTGTGTACAATGATGTTTGTCATATTTTCAGAAAAGAACATTATTTTATATTAAGAACTCTGCAAATTATAAGGTTAAACTTAGGACTATTAAACTTAGGACTGTTTTTATAAAAACCTTAATTTCTCTACGAGTATACGTGCTATCCTTGTAAAAATAAACACACTACATTACAATAAGCCAATTAATCATAATGTGCAGTTTGAAAGCTTTTGCTACATTAGTTTTGACAGGGTTATCCTAAAGATCTTCGTTCTTTTTCAATTTGTTGACGGTCCCCTGTTCGATTTCGGGGAAAACTCTTCGCGAAAATATATGAAGCGTATTATTTTGTTTACACACCTGGAGTTTCACCACATTTCGATTCATATTTCTTTCATTACTTAATTACTAATTATGCTTAATTTTTGGACACCGGTGTATATATATATATATATAGTAATATATTCTGTCATTTCTGATAAATATCTTCTTTCTTTTTCAATCATTTTCTTCCTCTTTGAGATTTTTTATCACTAATTTAAGTAAGGTTACCGGGTTAGGGCAATGGATTCAAGTATGATGTAAACATGAGTAAATAAAGATGAGAACAATATCATTTTGACATTTATTGGCTGAGGTTTTTCTAAATAAAACACATCAAGTAAAAAGTAAAAGGAATTAGGTTAATGTGCAACCCACGATTATTGTAAATATTTAAATTATTATGCGACTGTATTACATAAATCACTTAACAGTTCGATATTACAAGATTGATGAAACTAGTTAGTTACTTACGTTTAAAGAAATTGTACGAAATAAAGAAAGCAGAACAAAATTTAGAGGAAAAAACTCGAATCATTTATATCAGGATCTGATTGAATCTAAAGTTTTATTACAATCCATGTATTAGTTCTTGAGATAGAACGCCCATAAAATTTGTGTTACATACAAACAAACAAATAGACTGGCAGGCAGACAGACTTCCAGAATCCCAAAGAGCCATTTTCTAAAAACAGTCAAATAGTGTTCAAGACCTTGTAAAACAATAAATCCGTCAAAAACCGGGAGTCGAAATTTTTCACGAATCCGATACTTTCTTCTTGTAAATTGACGAAAGTAAAAATACAAAAACAGTCATATATTCTGCCATTTTTTGAATAACTGTTCCCTCTTTTTTTCAATCATTTTTACCTCTTTTTGAGATTTTTTATCTCTCATTTAAGTAATTTAAATTAACGAATAAATCTGTCAAAAAGCGAAAATCTAAATTTTCACAAATTGAACACTTTTTTCTTGTAAAGACCAGAAGGAAGTAAAAATACAAATATAGTAATATACAGCGGCGTAGCTAAGGGGGGGCAAGGGGGGCGGTCGCCCCGGGCGCCGAGGCCAATGGGTGCCAAATTGAGAGAGGTTTAAATTGAAATTATCTCTCATACTTTGACAATAAATAAAAATTTTTGATTTTTTTCCTTTTTTGTTTGAGTGCTATGAATGTCTATGTAAGATACTTTGTTATATCCAAATAATGAAGAAAGAAATCTTTCTATAGGGATGGATCAACGCACTTTGTATTTAAGATATGCACCTGAATTGAGGCGGAAAAGGATTAAAGGGGCGCCAAATTGAGAGGAGCTTTAAACCGAAATTATTTCACATATTTTGACAGTAAATAAGAATTGTTGACTTTTTTTGTGATTGTGCATGTGTGTATAAAGTTTTTAAAGTATATAGGTTTTAAAGGAATTTCGTGAAGATGGGAGAAATGGAGAGATCCATAGTTGTCAATCACTGATGGAGATTTTTAACTGTTTATCCCCCAGTTTATAAATCAAAAGGTCTGTTGGTAACTCATAGTCATATATTTGGCCTGAAAAGAGCAAATTTCCTTTGCTTAGCTATCCCCCACTCGAAGATTTTTCCAAACGCGAATGTTTAAAACCTCTATTCATATTAAAATTTAAAAAAACATACAAAAAACCCCTCTCAGAAATGAATGTCTAGTATGCATTTCTTTGGCAGCATATACTGTAAAAGAAAAAAAAATACGGACGATTTTACGGAAATTGTGTTGGTAATTTATATGCCAGTACAATTTACTCCTTTTCAACGGAATTTTTGAGAATTTTTTTTCAGAAATTTCTTTTTTTTTTTTTTGGGGGGGGGGGGGGGAGGATTTGAAATTTACGGAAATGCTTCCGTTAAAAAACAGTAAATTGTACTGGCATTCGGATTACCAGTACACTTTCCGTAAAATTGCCCGTTTTTTTCCTTCGGTGTAGACCTGGCGTGATAGGCACGCATTTGCAATCACTGCAAACGCAAACCTCCATTGATATTCATCTCTTTCCAAATGAATCTCTTGTACGAGTCCTTGCTGCCTACGTTCGTTAAAGGTCTGCACCAATATTTCCAAAGATTATGGTAACATAAATTCTTTATCACTATTAGTACTTTTACAAATCATATTGTTTGCCCAACACATTTTGTGAACAATTAATTCTAGTTCCGGCCTGGCTCGAGTATATGTAGAAAAACAATGTAAGCCTGATCTCGGCCCGTCACGAGTCTGCTAAAAAGATATTAAGTCCGGGTTAGACACAAAGTAACAGTCCGATGCCGATCTCTACACTGTACAAGTTTAAGTTCTGTTATGATGTTGTCAAACTAGGATCAGGTCGTGTCGCACACTTATACTTATTCTCGTTAAAGCCATATTCGTTGAAAATAGATCATATATCATCGTCTTTGCTGAAGTCTTTATAACGGGCCGGTATGTCCGCTAATTTTTTTTATCGGTTCGGCGGTTTATTTTGTTTGTCGGTCCGGCCCGTTAGAAAATTTGGAACCACCTCTCCGGGCTGGGTACGGGCCTCGGTCCAGGGCCGGGCCCGTGCAGACCTCTACACTATCCCATAGTCCTCTAGCGTTCCCATATAGCATATGCGTGCTGCACATGCTCCGAAAAATCTGTGAAGCTTCGTAAGATGAGTTGACAGATAAAAATTCTGCAGAAACAGTGTTGCCAGTGGGCTACATTTTGTAATTCGGATTTTTTGATTGCCACCACTTTTTGGAAGTTGTAAAATGCGTCTTACTTAATGACATATTTATTAAGACGAAAGCAAGGGAAAATTCGCCATTTGAAAAATACTGGTGTCAATCAAGATATCTTAATTTTGAAAAAATAGCTCATTGGCAACTCTGACCAGAAATCGAGCCCATGAAACTTCAGATAAAAATACAGTGGCTGTGATGGTAAAATTGAAAATTGTAAGACAATTGAAAACCAAGTTGGATGAACAAAACCCATTTGAAACTGGGTCTGAGAATGCATTGCCCTTGCATTGGAAGATGGAGCTAAAATTGTATGAAAATCATATGCTAATTTGAACGAATCAATCCCCGTTGAAATCTGGCCCACAAAATCCGAGAATAGAATTCGACGTTATTTTGATTAACATAAATAAACAGAACACGCTAATAATATTCGATTAAATTGATAAAATGTTTTTAAATTATGTTTATATACTTCAAATTATAAATCAAAGGCCTCTTTGGCAACTTAGAGTCACATTTCTGGTATCAAACGAATATCTTTTATTTGTATACTAGCTGACCCGTCCGTCAATTTTTCCTAACGAAATTATTAAATAGAAAGTGCCAAATTGAGAGGAGTTTTAAACCAAAGTTATTTCATATATTTTAACATAAATAAGAATTGTTGAAATTTCCTTTTGTGTATCTGCAACGTTTAATAATTAAGTCAATTACCTATATGTCATACAGTCTCTGATCCACCAATTTTTGGAAATTAGACGGATGTGTCGGCAAGAAAAAGATCTCATTTTAGTTTAGTTATTAATAAATGTTAATCCCTGTATGGTTGTTTCAACGAACTTCTGCACTGTAACCATCAGGCTCTGGAAAATCTAAAAAAAAAAAAAATACCGATCGATTTTTAGAAAATTTATACACATGTTTAAAATAGTTTTCTACGTGGGCTCTGAAATTTTCGAATTGATATCTTAATTATTTTTCTTAATTATCGCTGATTAGTGAAAATTTTTGATTTATTCCGTTTCAGCTATAGAATCAAGTTCGGTCAAATCACTAGGTTCTTGTGTAAAGAAATCGCATTTTTGATAAGTTTTTAATTAATATTCTGCACTAATTACCAAAAATTTAAAAATCTGAACCTCATGAGAATCAGGATTTGCTTTTGACTATCCTCACTCAAGTTTTCACACTTGCACGTACGGTAAATATTTCAAGCCATTTCTGTCACATTTTTTTAATCGATGACTTTGACTAGTCTCTTGCTTGTTGAATCTATCAGATCACGCAAAGTACTCAGTGAATCAAAGATCAATACAGTTCCAGCAGTTTTTAATAGTATTCATGAAATCTAACTTAGAATTGAATTGTCCATTTTTGTATATATTTCAGGCTAAAATTCCGTAAAGATTTTCCGTTACATTCAGATCAGGGACCTGATTTAGCTTCGAGTTAAGATTTAGTTAACTTTGAAACATGAAGGGGAGCGTTGTCCTGTTGAAATGTCCGGTCTCCTAAAGTTATAAGAAGAGCAATGGGTAATAAATTATCTCCTATAACATATCTTGACACATAATTGAATTCATTTTGTTATTCACGAAAACAAATGGAGTGGTTCCTCAGGCAGAAAATGCAGCCCAAACCATTACCGAGCCACCTCAAAATTGACGTTAAAGAAAAAAAAAAAAGAGGTATCTGTCGTAAGTCAGGCCAAAAATATTTATAGCCGTCGAGTCCATCGAAATTAAATTTCTTTTTATCAGAAAAGACATTTCCCCAGTTTGTGCCTTCGATGAAATGTTTTCGTGCAGTCTAAGTGAGCATATTTGTGGTTCTTAGAGAGAGGGGGGTTTTCCTTTATTATTATTTTTTTTAATTTGAACAATGAAATTGTTGCTAAAACATTTCTGACCGTTCGGCTTGTACATGGTAATTGTAATTGTTCTTGAATTTGGGCAGACGACTTTTTTTTTGCAAGCTAGCTTCCAGATGTGCCTTGATTGCTTTACAGTTAAGGATTTCGGTCTTGCTGTACGTTTCTTACTGCTGTAATTTTCAAGATTTATGAGAAAACTCTTTGCTCAGCCTTGGACCTTCCAATTTTTCTTGCAATATTAGAAACAGACATTCCAGCTTCATTTAAAGTTAATATTTTAGCTTGTTCACCATAGAATAACATTTTTCCTCATGGCATTGTATAAAACACACCAAAAAATGAATGCACATAACACGTTTACATTTAACCAAACTTTCATAGCGACTTGCTTTCCTTTAATTGCTTTCTCTTCTGTCATTATGCAAAATGAGACTAGAAGCAACGGCTTTATAATTTCTTCCAACTTGTTTTTCATTAGTTGTAAGGAATTAGCATAATTTATAGACTTTCTTCCTTTTTTCTAATCTAAGTTTGTGCGTATATTACAATGTTGATCGTACAAATGAAAACTTAGTTTAATTAATTAATTAGCTCTTGATTGACATTTTGTCAATAATCGCACAATCTCCGGGATGTGTGATGTACAAGGTTTACCGATTGAATAAATGTCTTATAAATGAATCTAATTTCGTATGAGGCGTTTTCTGCAGTTCCATATATTAACTATCGATTTATTCTGTTGAGCTGATCCAAACTATGAGACCAGATTGTGTGATCGTCGAGGTTAATGGGTGAATTAATCCTCCAGTATTCGTCCAGGATGGCTCAGTTGGAATAGCATTGCTGGCTTCAGCCAATACAATGGAAAATTTACATTCTCTGAAAATTATAAATCTTCAATTAATCGGGTTCCATACATTTTAGTTCCGCATGTTTGTTAATCAGCTGAATCCTTAAAAGTAACGAAGAGTGACGACTCCTTTTTCGCCCGGTTCAAACCAAAATAAGGCATTTTCTTCTCTCGGGGGAAAATAATGTAGTTATTTTCTTTTTTTTCGGAGGGGGGGGGGGCGCAAAATTTCTTTCAGCCCCGGGCGCCAAAATACCTAGCTACGCCACTGGTAATATATTCTATCATATCTGATAAATATCTTCTTTCTTTTTTCAGTCATTTTCTTCCTCTTTGAGATTTTTTTTATCACTAATTTAAGTAAGGTTACCGGGTTGGTGCAATGAATTCAAGTATGATGTAGGCGTGAGTAAATACAGATGTGAATAATATCATTTTGACATTTATTGGCTCTAGATTTGTAAAATAAAACACATCAAGTAAAAAAAAAAGAATTGGGTTAATGTGCAGCCCACGATTATTATAAATATTTAAATTATTATGCGACTATATTACATAAATCACTTAATAGTTCGATGTTACTCAGATTGATGAAACCAGGTAGTTGCTTACGTTTAAAGAAAATATATAAAATAAACACAAGAAAGGAGCATTAATGTTAGAGGGGGGAAAACTCAAATTATTTATATCAAGGTCTAATTGAATCTAAAGTTTTATTGAAATTCATGTATTAGTTCTTGAGATAAAACAGACAAAATTTTTATCACATATAAACAAACAAATCAACTGGCAGATAGACAGACTTCCAGAGTTCCAGAAAGCCATTTTCTAAAAACAGACAAATTGTGTCCTAGATCTTCTAAAGCAATAAATCTTCTTGTAAATATAGACGAAAGTAAAAATACCAATATAGTCATATAATCTGCCATTTTTTGAAAAATTGTTCCTATTCTTTTTCAGTTATTTTACCTCTTTTTGGGATTTTTTATCACTCATTTAAGAAATTCAAATTTACGAATAAATCTGCCTAAAACCGAAAGTCAGAATTTTCTCTGAATTATACTACTATATTAGCTCTGGATTTGTTAAATAAAACACACCAGTTAAAAATAAAAGGAATTAGGTTAATGTGCAGCCCACGATTATTATAAATATGTAAATTATTATACGACTATATTACATAAATCACTTAACAGTTTTCGATTTTACCAGATTAATGAAACCAGGTAGTTGCTTTGCGTTTTGAGAAATTGCACGAAATAAACATAAGAAATAAGTGCAATATTTTGAGGAAAAAAAAACTTGAGTTATTCATGTTTAGATAAGCAACTTAGTTAATAGTTAATTGTGATGGTATAAAAATTCGGTGTTAGATCGTGTAGAATTTTAGTTTCGAAAAATTTAAAGCAGTAGTAATTACTTAAATCTGTTATGTAACTAACTCTTAAGTAGAGAATATATAGTAAATTAAATTTGTTACCAGACTTCGTGCAAAAGAAATGGAAAATGAGATGTAAAAGTCCTCCTTTTCTAAAAAAAATTATTTATTTCTAACATACAAATAGTAGGAAAATCATTAACCGTTTAAACGCCGATGTTCCCAAATGGGAACATTGCATTATTTGTAATTCAAAACATATATTTTCCAACATAATAACGATGTTTTTATTTTTCCTATAAAATATGAGGTTGATTTCAACTTTTGAAGAAAAAAATATTTATGTTTAAGCATTTATCACAGGTATTAAATAATATGTAAATTTATTAATTTGCATAAAATATATATTATTTGTCTCTTAAATATATCTTAATCTCTATATTATATACATTTGACTTATAGGGATATGAATGTTTTTGGAATTCGAGAAAATATTTAAGAACAATGTACTATAGAATATAGTGGAAAATAATTTGTTATATTTGCATAAGTTGTCAATCAAAAATCATGTTCCAAAATGAGAACACTGAAATGAAAACAGTCAAAAAAAAAAAAAAAAAAAAAAAAAAAAACTGCAGAAATATTTATTTTTGTTACTTTCTAAATTTGTATTCATAAATTAAAATCTTTGAAGCTGTAATATAGGAAAAACAAAATTATAATTACATTGCGGTATTAATTCGGCGTGTAAACGGTTAAAGAAAATATGGACAACTTTTTTTAAAAAGTCATAAGGAAAGAATCTCGAGCAAAATCTTTGCTATCATTGAAACAAGTCGGAAATTGCACGTCAAGTGTACCAAATGAGGTGCGTTCGTACGAGGTAACGAGGTTTTAAAAATATTCTGATCTTGGTGTAATAGTAGTATTAAAAAATAGCGTAATTTTAAAAAATAATTTTTAGTTCCAATTTAAAATGATTTTACCAACAAATTTGAGAAAACCAAAATACAGCACAACTTGGCAATATTAAAATGAATTGTAAGATTCATGGTGATAAAGCTTTATAATAAAATACGTAGTTGATAATGAAAGTAAATGAATTTGTCTTGAGAATTTCAAAAGAAAAAAATAACAAAGATAAAAGAAAAATGTAGTTTGCACCTTGAAATACGAATATATCTCAGTGCTTCACTCATTAGCTTAGAAGAAACTAATTTTGAATGGATTTTTATATCGAATTAAAGAAGAATAGTACTCTGCAACATTTTTGGTGAATCACTTATCATTACGCTTATCACTGTCATTAAACTATGCATCCGATTTTCATAAGATTTGAAACGAGTCGCCAAATTATGCAATAATTATACATTTTAAATTTCAAAGGATTCGGTCGTGTAGTTTTCCTCTGTTATATAAGGACGAACAGGCAGATTAAACGACGACTATAGGTGCTTGGTATTTACATAATTACGAACACACCTATATAAAAAAAATCCAGCGTAATTTTAAAAGATATGTTTTCTAATTCTTTTTGCAACAATTTAAATTGGTTTTGCCAACAAATTTAAGAAAAAAAAAATTCAGGCACAAATTGGCTAAATTGTACTGAAATGTAAGATTGATGGTGATAAATCTTTATAATAAAATACATAGTCAATAATGATAGTAAATTCGTTTGTCTTGAGAATTTCAATAGAAAAAAATAACAAATATAAAAGAAAAAAAGTAATTTGCACCTTTGAAAAATGAATATATCTCAATGCTTCTTATACAAGTAGCACAAACTTGCAAGGTCAATGATTGACGAAGACGGAATGCTCAGACAACGAATTAAGCAAATTCAAACGAAAAATGTGAACTAAATAATGGAGCAGAACTAATTTTGAATGGGTTTTTATGTCGAATTAAAGAATGATAGTACTCTGAAACATTCGTTTTTAATCTCTTATCTCCGTTTTAACAAGTTCATTTACTTGTCAATTCAGTTATGGAGCAGAAATTGATAATTTAAAGCCAATGATAATATAAAGCAATTAACTGAAGAAAAAAAAGAAAGAGTTCTTGTTACGCACGAAGTTTGCTGTAATTTAAATTTTGTTTTATGAGATAAATTTATAGCTAGTGATAATGCGAAATAATTTAACGGAATAAAAATAATTCTTTTTATGCATCTAGATGGCTGTGTAATTATTTTTTTTCGGGGGGGGGGGGTAAATTTAAAGAAATTGGCAAGTGTAAAGAAACTTAAGGCTCCTGTTTCCGTCAGGTGAAACGCTCGCGAGCTAATGCTAATCTTTTGGGGAGGTTATTTTCTATCTCGTTTTGATTTAGACATTTTGCATTTAAATTTTTTTATTTTTTGCATTGGATAGATGAGATGCATCTCTACATCTTTCCTTCTTTGCTTTTTTGATTTTAGTTGCAGGTATTTTTTATAAAATTACTTTGAGATTCGAAATCGGTTTTGAAAATGAGACTGTCATTATAAAAAATATCTGTAACCGAAATCGAAAAAGTAAAAAAGGGGCGATATCGAGATGCATCTCCGCTATATGATGCAAAAGAAATTATTTAAAAATATCAAAAATTCAAACGAGATATTAGAAAATAACCTCCCGGGCGCTTCGGAGCCTTAACAATAGGAAAACAATTTTTCTTGCGTGCGCATAATTTCTGCAATTTTTTTTTTCATCCAATAAATTTTAAAGTTAATGATGATGTGATGCAATTCAATTGAAAGCACACAGGTAGCCGTAATTTAATTTTTTCCTATATGTTAAATTTTAAATTTAAAGATATTGTAAAATGAAGTAACTTAACTAAAGTAAAGAAATTCTCGTTATGCATGCAGATCGCTCAATTTAATTTTATTTCTGTGTGATAAATTTAAAGTTGTGATGATGTGAGGCAACTTAATTAAAAAGACTAAAAATGTTGTAATTTTTTTTCTTTTTTTGCTACTTGTTGAGGTTAAAGCTAGTGGGATAGAAAGTAACTTAATTAAAAGAAATGAATTCATATGCATGCAATTAGGTATAATTTAGGTTTTTTTCGTGTGATAAATTTAAAATTAGGGATGATGTTACTCCACTTAATTAAAATCCGACAAATTACTGTGATATTTTTATGCATTAAATCTATATAGTTAGTGTGATTTTAAGCAACTTAACTGAAATAAAAGAATCTTTGTTATGCATGCATGCAGATTTCTGTAATTTGCTTTGTTCTGTAATGTTTTCTATGCGACATGATTAAATCATTATCACCGACTGCATATAAATTTTCAACATAAAGCTTGTTTCGCGCATCGAGTAAGTAATAAAAGTGATTTAATTTGTCTTGAGAATTTGAAACTAGTTCGACAATTAAACGGAAAATCAACTAAGATATCCGCCTAAGTTTAAAAAGTCAATTTCGATGAAAATTTGCATTTTTTTTAAATTTATTTTTTATAATGAGCGTTTATGTTTCTAAATCAGTTTTTAGCTCACATCAGGCTATCAAAGCCTGAGAGCGTATGTGCCCACCCATTCTGTATGTATGTACGCATGTATGTATGTATGTAACGTGATAACTCATGATAAAAATATCCGATTTGCTTCAAATTTTGGATATAGATTTATTATGATAAGGAGCTTCTCTGATTAGTTTTGGGAGTTCACTGAATTTAATGTGTTTAAATAATATCACTAGCTCTGTTGTATAAAAAACTGCAAGGAGTGAAATAAATATGAAGTAATACTCCAATGAAGTAACATTTTCCGAGTTTTAATATATTCTTTGAATAATTTCTTGTTTTATATGTATATAGTTCGACTGCATCCAACAGTAAAAAATTATTCCGTGTATAAGGCGCACCTAGGAATTTTGCCCAATTTTTTTTTAAAAGAAAGTGCGCCTTATACACGAGTAAATACGGTATGTATAGATACCTAATAATATTAATGCAGTCCTATATCTAATGTTAAAAAAAAAAAATGATTGCTTAAGAAAAATACTCACAGTATTTTAATAAAAAATCGATGAAGTTCAATGAAATTGAAGCTGTTTTTTAATAAAAGAAACCGAAATTTCCAACAACCTATCACAGCAAAGAAAGAGTTATGATTGATTTGACACACATTGTTTTAAGAAGTAGAGATTAGACGGCTTTGTTCGCAAAAGCTAAAACTTAAAAGGCACCAATGGCTTTTTTATGAAACAGCCTATGGCCCTGTTACGTCCATTTGTCTTGGGTCTATTTGCCCCAGCCAACCTTGCATAGAAAAAATAGGTTAAAAATAAAAAATTCTTGGTGAGGTATTTAAAAAGTAAAAATATACTCCACGTTCATAAGTTTACCATTAGCGAGGGGATTTTGACACATCACTGACCAACACCCTTAATGCTTCACATGTTAATCTACAAGTAGCGCAAATTTGCAAGGTCACTAAATTGACGAAGATGGAAAAAGATAAATGTCCAAAGCTCAATAAACGAATTATGCAAATGGCAACAAAATATCCACTAAATAGCGGAGCAGAACTGATTTTGAATGGATATTTATGTCGGATTGAAGAATGATTTCAATCTACAACTTCTTGTTCAACCACTTATTACCCATTTAACAAACTCACTCTTTGTTTTCAGTTCTGTTTTTTGAGATAAATTTAAGGTTATTAAAAATGTGTGGCAACTTAATTGAAAGAAATGAAAAAGAACTTTTGTAATCCACATGGATTGTAGTTATTTGAAAATTACCAATGTGACATTGATTAAATCATTGATTATGACTACAGGAAACATTGAAACACAAAACTTGTTTTGTTATCCAGAACCTACACCGAGTAAGTAACAAAGGGGATTTAATTTGCTTTTAGAATTTCAAAAAGGTTAGTAATGAAATAAATAAATAAATAAAAGGATAAAATAATTTGTATTTTGAAACTCATAAATGTACCTTAATGTTTCACAGATTAACTTGTAAGTAGTACACTTTTTTAAGGTTATTAGGTTGACAAATAGAGAAGCAGATAAATACTCGAAGCTCAATTAAGTTAAGTGAAAAGTTTAAGTGAATTTAAACGAAATATTAACTAAATAATGCCGAACTAATTTTGAATGTATAGATACGTCGAATAAAAAAAAGAATGATTTCAGTCTAAAACGTCTTGTTCGGACAGTAATCCTCCCTTCCTTTACAGCCTTTACAGTTGATGTCTTTGTTCCATTTCATTAATATAGTTAGTTTGAAAAAAAAAAAAAAAAAAAAAAAAAAAAAAAACATATATACATACATTAGATAATTCTAATATTGGTGTTAACTCCAATAATTCAACCTTACGTTTCTGTTAAGTTATAATTAAGTGAAAAAATTAGGTATTTATTTTATTTTTATGAGAAAGAATAATGCTTATCCTCAGAGTAAACATTTACTATGTTTACTCTGAGTGCTTATCATTTATGAACTCTTGATGAGAAACATTGCTGATGTCATTATATATATACATTTTAAAATGATGATATGATAGTTGATAATAATAAAAAATACCACGATATACAATAGTATAAGGTAAATTAGGAATATTAATAATTTAAGTTATCTGTCTGTGTTTAAAACGTCATTTCGATGAAAATCCACAATTTTTTTAAATTTTATTTTCTTGGAGGATGAGTATTTCTGCTTCTAAATCTGTTTCTATTATTCTTTATGTCTGTTATTAATTAAATTCGAGCTTTTTTTTAAAAAGCAGAAGATGTAAATTTAAACCGAAGTTGAAAGCTTT
Organism: Maratus speculifer; assembly: GCA_964019185.1. Lineage (NCBI taxonomy): Eukaryota > Metazoa > Arthropoda > Arachnida > Araneae > Salticidae > Maratus > Maratus speculifer. The sequence goes on along the minus strand of OZ025301.1, from coordinate 247,210,170 downwards.
AAATGGGTTTTCACAAAAATTAGACTTTCATCGAAAAAGGTAAATGACTCTAAGTCAAAATTTTTTTTGTAACTTTTTGGATAATGTCTAGTGCGTAATAAACTAAAGAATTAGTTCTGAGCGACTTATTTATTGATATGTTATGGCTATTTTTAAGAAGAATTACACATAAAATTACTGAAATTTTTTATGTACGTAATATATACAATCAGTTGTATCTCTGTTATATTTTTGTGTATTGATTAGTTTTTAGTTCATAACACTCAAAAATGTTTAATATGCATATGTCGAAAAAAAATTGCATTATATGCCTTTTTTTCCCCCTAAGAGCCGGAGTTGTTTTTATATAAAAAATGCTAAAAAATGACCAACATTTTAAAAAGTTTTTTTCTTTATTCTTCGTTCAATTTTCTTTATTCTGTGTTATATTACATTGAAAAATATCAGAAATATATGAAAATGTGTCAAAAGTAGAGTTAAAAAAAAGTCTCTGAACGTAGTCGGATACTTTAATAGATATATTATTAATAATTTTTTTAAAAAAAATTTATAACCATTCACACACACACACACACACACACACAAAAAAAAAAAAAAAAAAAAAAAAAAAAAAAAAAAAAAAACTCTTGTTTTGGCACTAGATATGAAGATTCGATGAGTCTCCAAAGAATAAAGCCGTTTTACAATGTTTTAAAGTTACCATTGTTATGTTTTTGAAAAAAAAAGTTTTATGAAACATTTTTAACTGGAAAAGCTTTTTCAATTACAAAAAGGATTATAATATATTTAAATATGTTGATTTTTATAAGAACTGTGATATTTTCATATTAATATTTTTCGTTAACTAATCTGATTATTTTTGTATATATTTTCAAAAAAAGTTATAAGTACCGATCGACTTAATTAGTTTAAATGAAAAAAAAAAAAATCCTAAATTTCACATTATTATTATTTAAAAAATTCCGTACATCTTCAGATATTAAAGAAGATATAATTATTAAATTGGAGCAATTTGTTGATAAATAATTCCGTAGATAAAATAATATAAAGAATGGGAATTAAAAAAATATAGGTCAAGTGGAGTATTGTTTCATATGTATTTTTTAATTTGAAATCGAATGGCATCATTTTCAAGTTGATACAATCGTTTACTGCAAACTTACGGCTGGTTTTATAAATACAAAGTCGAAAATTATACTTTATGCAAGTAAAATAGATTTTTGCAGTAACAAATAATGACCATTTACAAAAATGTGGGAAGAAAAATGAAGATCCGATAATTCCCCCCCCCCCCTTCCCTACAAAAGTTATTTTAGCATGTTTTGGAGGCCTAAAAAGAACATTTTTAATTATTTCAAGTGAAGTACCATTTGATATGTTTTTCCCCCTTAAATTTTTAGCTGAATGAAACGATCCGTTAGTCGATACGATCATACATTTCAAAATTGTGTCATTTTTTATGAATATAAAGTCGGAAATTATATTTTATTATTGAATACAACTTTGGCACATTTATTTTACGTTCAAAGCACGTTCTTTGTGCACTATCAAACAAATTCAAATTTTTTAAATATCCTTAAAATAGCAATAGTCAACACCAGGGTTATGTGTGTCTTTTATAAGGTTATTAAGTGTTAAAATACATGTTTTCATAATTTTTTAGCCATAAAAATACTTATAACTTTTCTTAACTCTATATCGACCGAATTATGAATTCCTGAGAATTTTACATTCTAAAGCATTTTGACGTAAATTGTTTAAACTGAATTAAGAGATTTACATAATTTTTAAATAATTTTTGAAGAATTTTGGAAGGATTGGATGATTTAGAATTATTAATTAAATTTGAATTTACAGGGATTTTGTGCAATATTTATAACCCCACTCAAATTTTTTATTTTAAATTGTTTTCTTAGTATTTTGTAAAATTATAAAATGTACAAATATGATGTTCTTACAATATAAATACAGAAATATTTTCGAATTGAAAAATCCTCATCCCCTTCCTCAGCGACAAGAAATCTGAAAAGATACAAAGGCAAAAGAAATCATCCCTTTAAAAATATTTTTGTTGTATGTAACCAATAATGCTTTTGGAACAAGATAAAGTAATGTATCTGTAACTCATTCTAAACAATATTACAGCTAATTGAAGTATTATTATTATTATTATAAGTAATTTTAATGGTACTTCCCGTAAAGCATGGTGACGTCACTGCAACGTCGTTGTGAAGTCACATTGTGACTTTGTGACCATCGATTGTCGATGTGACGTCGATGTGAAGTCACAGTGACTAAAATGTGAAGTCGTTATGGCTGTTTTAGAGTTCTTTTGTGACGTTTCAGAAAGTGGTTACAATGGGACAAATTTGTGAAAAATGTGTCATTTGTGACTAATTTGACATTAACATTGTGACGAAACTGTGACAAAAGCGACGATATTTAAATTGCCAGAAACATGTTTTTTAAAGTAAATAACATGTTTTGAACGATATTTATAAATTTCTAAAGATTTTTAAGAAAGTCACATATCAGTCACAATGTGACGTCACTGAGAGGTGGCATTTTGGTCACAGATGACATGTGACCAAAGTGACTCACAATGACGTCACTGTGACCATGTATGCTATTAGGGTTATACGTACCGTCGGTAGATAAAGGATTAAAACCTGCCTACGATTTACCTTATATTTTTGCGGATGGTGCCATTCAATTTATTGGACAAATAATGGAAAATTTAATTCTAAAAACTGTATTTTAGCATATTTTTTAGACAGGTATTCTAAAAATGTTAATCTCAGTTTTAATTCCTTGAATATTGAACATAGATATTTATTTTACATTACAAAAAAATATGCGAAATTTTACGAAAGCCATAAAAATTTTCAAGTGATTAAATATGAAAAAAATATATAATTTAAATTTTTATACGACCCTGGAACAATAAATTTCCCCAGTGAGTAAAATGTGCCTCATACTCTTATAATGTCATGTGCAAAATTTCAGCATTTTATTATAAAACGTCGCAGAGATATGTTTAAACAAAATTGAAGAGGAGTAAATCCTAAATTAAAATATAAATATCCATAGCTAGATGCTGATGAAGAGACTCAGAAACGCATCATAAGCAAACAAAATATTGTTCTTATCTTTAGTTTTTATTAACAAATTTACAAAATTATGCTCCTTGAAAATTGCTTAAAATTTTACATTATGAATTGCATAATAGAAAAATAGAAAGAGCAAGGTCAATGAACATTAAAACAGCTTAGAAAAGTTGTATATGAGCAAATATCTGTTTCTGATCAATTGTGTCACACAATGGCAACATACGTGTCGTAAGAGAAGAAAATTGTTTTGTTTTCTACCATTGTTCAATAGCAGTGTCGAATTGAGACACTTTTCTGGGTCAATTTTTGTGGCTCTGGGCAGGATTGCGGGGCAATTCAGATTTTAGAGGTAGAGATTTCACTTTTTGACCTTTAAAAACACAAAATATTAAATCTTCCGGGGAGGGGGGCATCTCATTTATCTAGAGAGAATGTCTTCCCAGCCAACCCCCTGAATTTTAAATTTGTCAGTAGCACGGCTTAAGTATGCGCAACGCACGAAGCTGGACAGTCAAACGTAATTTGCTTACGATTGCTGAAACACAATCATCTGACATGGATTTTCACCCAGGGCTTGAAATTCAATTTTTCCGAGGAGGGGAGTCTCCCTCCCAACATTTACAAATGGAGGGGAGTTTAGCTGTTTGGGAGGGAGAAAAAAAATCTTTAAAACCCACTATCATTTTATGTGTAATTTAAAGAATTACAAGAATACAACCATGACAAAATATCACTAAAGCAAGTTTTAACAACTACACGGAATAATTATGCAAAATGCTTTAAGAAAAATGAGTCAAATTTTTATACCGTCTAGTTTTTACAGGTAGTAAATTTCCGCCGGTGTTAATTATTTTTGTTACAGGTCAAGTAAACACTGTTTTTAATGTGGCTCAATTTTAGATTGAGTGTAGATTCCTGCAAGTTGGGTTCGGGTCAAACCCAATTTTACAAAAGTAGTTTAGTATTATTTCCAGTTAAAAACTATACATATAATAATAAACATATATGTTTGCGTGTGTGTTGTTTTCTAAGAAGACGGCTGCATATTCCTTGCTCCACTAAAGAAATTCAAGTATTTTGCGATTTTTTGACGAAATTTGCGTTCTTTTTAGCCGTCCTTTGACTAAATTCGCATTTATTCCGCACCCCTCCGACAAAATTCACGTCTTTTTTCGCAATTCTTTGACGAAATTCACACTTTTTAGAAAAATCTGTCATAAATCCAAAAATTCGGAGAAATTTTTTCAAAGGATCAAGAAAAAAAACATGAATTCCGTTGAGGGAACACGGAAAAAACGCAAAAATGTTTTAAGAATCGTGGAAAATGCTAACGCTCCTGAAATACACGCTAATTTCGTCAAAAGATCACGATAATACTGCAAATGTCATAAAAAACGCGAAAAAAATTACAAATTTCGTCAAAAAATCGCAAAAATTCGCAAATTTCGTGAAAAATCGGTAAAAATTTGGAAATAATGTTTAAAAAATGCAAAAAATCTGTAAATTTCCATAAAAAATCTCGGAAAATCCGCAAATTTTGTCAAATTGCTGCGAAAAAAACACATTGTCCAAACTGAATCCCTTCCATACACACACACTCTGCTGTTTTCAGAAAATTTGCTTTGATTTTTTAATTTTTTTTTTCACTTAGAATCACCTCTGAAGAGACCGTTTGACGAATTTTAAATTTTTCCTGCGATCCTTTGACGAAATTGGCCATTTTCTACGAACGATTGACGAATTGATTTTTTGGGGAACCAACTGTCGAAATTCGTGAAATCTATGTTCGAATTATGTTCTGACAACTAATTTTTCATATTTTTTGGAATTCAATGCGTTAACATTTTTTTTTCACATTTGGAAACGGAATCATTTCTTTTTTGCCGCGGAAAATAGTACGAAACTTGTCAAGCGCTCGCAGGTAAAAAAGTTGTCGATCGGTCGCGGAAAAATCGTAAATTTCAACGATCTTTTGCGGTAAAAAAAAACTTATGTGTCAATTAGTCGCACGAAAATATCACAAAATTTGCAAAATTGTCGTGGGAGTTGATCGTAGTTGCAAAATGCGAAATTTCTTGGAAAATGGTGAAATTTTTTGGACGGGAGTCTCCCACCCGCATTATTCTTTTGGGCGGGATTTCATAATTTTGGGCGCGAATCCCGCCATCCCGCCCTGAAATTCAAGCCCTGTCACCTTTCGATTATGCGAACATATATCCAAGCATCGAAAATTGGTTTAAACCAGTATTTATGTATTTTCATTTCGCTGTAACTTTTCATGATAAAATGCTGAAATTTCGTACAATGCAAAAATTCCTACGATCACTAGTTAAGGAATAAAAGCCAACGTTAGTGTTTTGGGGCACTCTGTATACTTAAATATATATTTATGCTGTACTTTTTTTCATGCCTGCTATCACTCTACCTACTTCTAATAAGCTAATGTAATTAGTCTCGCATTTCTTTCAATCTTCTTTACCGAACAGAATCTTAACTTGACGAAATCTTAACGATTAGTAGCAATGGAAAACAAAGCAAATGACTGACAGAAGCAACACACAGGATTAAAGATGCAAACAAAGCGTGTATACAAAATGATTTTGAAGTTTCCTTCTTTAAATACTAAAATAAGGCAATTTTATAACCAGTTTTGGAAGGATCTTCCGAAGCGTAACAGCTTAATTTCAAAACTACAGGAAATCTATTCATCTGACAAAAAAATCCTTTGTCGTGCTTTGAATATTTAATGAATGCCGTCTTCATAAAAAGGAATATATATCAAGAACCATTAAGATATTTATTAGCGAATTCGATGAACAGTGGCACATTTAGAAGCATATAAAAATGCAATTATTATATGAGCAGAAGCCAAGACTCCAGAAGCCAAGCGGCATAAGTGTCAAGATTGAAAAAATTAAACTAATGCACAAACGATCTCAAAATGTTTCTTTCTTATCAGGTAATGAAATATAAGTGATTTTCTAATTAAATGCTGCGTTACAGAGATCAACCTTGTTTGCCGAATAATAATCAACATTGATTAAATGTAAATTAAAAAAAAATGCACTCTATTTTTTTTTTTTTTTTTTTTTTTTTTTTTTTACAGTCCCACGATGAAACAAACGACAGTTTCCTATTTCAATTCAGCCACTATTCAGTCAATTCCTAGTTCAATTCAATTACAGTGAAACCTCTAAATAAGGTACACCTATGGGCCGGGACTTTTGTCCCTTAAATAGAGGTATCCCTTATTCGGGGTGTTTTGTATTTGGTCGATTACATATTTTCTGAACAACAACGCCCACTAGTTTCAAGAATTTCCAATAAAAATAAATTAAAGCTTATGTTTTAAAAGTTGACTTATTTGGATCTGAGAGTAGCCTAAAAGCATCTGTAAAGTTCTTTATTTTACTATTTTCTTTTATTCTCCACTTTTAGAATCATCCTCACAATTTTCAGCACTACTTTCAATGGGGATAAACGCACTGATATCGAATCAGAATTGTGGGTAAATAAATGCTTGTTAATTGTATCATATGCATCTGTATCATCATGACTGTCTGTCTGTTCGATAAATTAACAAATATCCACATTTTTATTTTCATCACAGACTGCTTCTTATCTAAAATTAAAAAACAGTCTCTTTAATCTCATTTTGAAGTGTCCCTTAAATCGAGTGTCTCTTATTCAGAGGTAAATACATTACACGTCCTATACCAAGGGACTGGGGCTGGAAGTTTTGTCCCTTAAATAGAGGTATCCCTTATTTGGAGGTTTTACTATATTACTGATGTTCAAATTTAACGTCTATTATCTTTAAACTCAATTTACTCTAATACGAATTTTTGTCACTTGTACCCCTTGGCTTCTGAGGTCGTCATATATAACGTAATCTTTGTAAATCGAATTCCAGGAGATTACCATTTAAATTCGAATTATCTAAAATACAAAATTAAACAAGTCGGTAAGTGTGAATACAAATCGCACTGAGGCTTTCGTTTAATATTTCTTTCAAAACAACTTATCCTTCTGTTAATAAATCCAAATTGTAAAATTATAATTATTAAATTCTTACATAGATGATAGCACCAATAAATTTGATTTAAAATAGTTATAAAAGGAAGTTATTTATTTTAATAAAATTAAAAATTTTCAAATTCAATTATTTTATAAAACATACTCTTTGTAAATTGAATTCCTGGAGATTATCATTTAAATTCGAATTATCTAAAATACGAGTTAAACAAGTGGGTAAGTGTGGTTACAGATCGCACGGAGGGTTTTGATTAATATATTTTTTAAAACAACTTATCCTTTAATTAATAAATCCAAATTGTTGATTTATAATTATTAAATTTTTACACAGATAGTAACACCAATAAATTTAATTTTAAAATATTTATAACAGGAAGTTATTTATTTTAATCAAATTAAATATGATCAAACAAAACTATTTAAACAAAATCCAAAATTCCAAATTTTTTGAAAATCCGAAATTTTTTTTTTTTAAAAAAAGAAGAAAAAATAGCGGAGATATAAATGAAATTTTAAATTTCTGAAAACGAAAAAAATTGTTTAAATGAAGTGTAAAATTCTGAATCCTTAATAAATTGTAGTTTTTAGGTGCGTTCGTAATTTTGTAAATACGTAGCACCTATTGTTGTCGTTCAGTCCGACCGCATATAGCTACGCAAAAACCACCCAACCGAATCGTTTGAAATTTAAAATATATTATTATTACATAATTTTGTCGAGTCATTTCAAATTTTAAGAAATTCGGATGCATAGATCAATTACAGGGACAATCAAAAGTATTCTGTTACATTACGGTCAATGGGGAAAAAATTTCAAATGCATTTTAACCGTTTGAAATTTTAAATACATAATTATTACATAATTTTGTCGAGTTATTTCAAATTTTATCAAAATAGGATGCATAATTCAATTACAGGGACAATCAAAAGTATTCCGTTACATTACGGTGAATGGGGAAAAATGTTTCAAATGCAATTTAATGGTGTTACACTCATTCGAACGTAGTAAAATTGATATGCATCTATAAAGTAGATATTATAATATACATTTTGCATAATTTGTGGTGCAAAGAATATTTTTTATTGATTTACAAGGCCACACAAAAGTATTCCATTGCATAATGGTATAGGGAGAACATTGTTTGGTGCGCATTTTAATTGTAATTATTTACAGTTTTATGAGATTGATATATGAGAGTGATATTTTTAAAACTTCGTTATTGTACGAACGCACCTCATTTGCTACGCTTCACGTGCAATTTCCAACTTGTTAAAATAGCAAAAAAATTTAATTAAAAAAATATTATGAATGTCAAGATGGGAAAGGGAGGAGTTCAAATTTCAAATTCTGAACACAGTTCAGTTTGCGCTTCTTAATCACTCTCAACGATTTAGATTCTGAGCTCAACATTTAAGTCTAAGCTTTTGAAAGCATTTAATGAGATACAAAAAATGACGGTAAAAAAAAAATAGTTGTTTATTACTGCAAAGTCTAAAGCGCTTTTTATCGGCCTTTTTAAAACTTTTTATATTTAAAATTTACTTCCAAGAAAATTCTGTTATAAAAAAATAGTTTTAGCGAAAACCGCAAACAAATCGACCAAATTTTCTGTTTTTTACCGTTATTTGAAATTTTGAATCTTAAACTTTTATGGCGTCTATCTCTTTTGGAAAATGTTTGGAACCCTTAGTTTCCTATTTAATATTGTTTGTCTTGATGTGTACTATCACCCCATAAAATTTTGCTCAAGAGTTTCGATACACCCTGTATATGTTCGAGGTACAATTCTTTCCCCTAAGTATATTAATTACTTGTTGCCATTTTTAAAATTCGTAATTTATAATTCTTCTATTTTGTTTTAACAATGTCAATAAAATTCACACTTTCCTTAAAGCTTAAAATACATAATTGATGTTGTTTACTAACAACCAATCAAAGAATAACAATAACTTTCCATTTTCCTCTTTTTAATCTTTCGTCACTTCGTATGCGGTTTCCTTTTCATAGGTGAAAATTAGATGGAAATGTATTCTAGTGTTAGCTTTATATCTAGAGGGAATATTAGAATTGAATAAGTTTGTTTTCAAGGAAAATAATATGTCCGAATTACACAGAGATTACGTTCAAATTAGAAATATTATATTGATACTACATAAATGTTTCGATTAGAAAAAGTATGCTATTTTTTTAATTTAAGCTTTTGTGACTTTTTAAATCAAAATGGAATGTAAGAGGGAAAAATGAAGTGCGAATGACACATTTTCCAACATTGTGCACCAATTCCAAATTTAACCTGTTTCCCACTCAAGTTATTTAGAGTTTGAAAGTAAAAATATTACACACATATATATATATTTTTTAGTTATTTCAAAAAATAATCACTATTAATAATAGTGATACTGTTAAAGAATTCTTTCTAAATAATCGGTCAAGTGAAAGCATTACTCGTGCATGGAGGGTTCCGTAGAATAAATATATAAATTGACTTTACTCAAAGTTTGAACTTGTAATTTTTCTAAATGCGCTTCAAAAGGATGACACAAAGTTATAACGCCACCTTCATTCGTGATACGTTTTTCTAGAAAGGTATTTAATTATCCTTTATGTATTATAAACGCAACTCAATGCAAACTAGGGCGAATGCCAAAGTAATTATGAGATTAATTCTCATTAACTTAGTCTGTTTTTAACAATTTGATTTTTATTAGTTTCATACTATACTCGGCGTTGAATTATAGAAATATATCATTAAAAATTGTTATCTGGTCTTTAAAAGTCGATTACACATAGAGTACGCTGCCCGTATTCTTTATATAATGTAAAAATCGTCCATGTATTTAAATATTAATATCTCGTCTAATTACCAACAATTTTTTTCGAAAATCATTATCATCAAATCCTTTTATACTTCCGAGACGATAGATACTTGGAAGGCCTAAAAATGAAATTTGTGTGCAAAGTAAAAATGCGATTTCCACAAAAGCTGTGCTAAAATTCTCAACTGTTCTACTCAATAAGCGCAATGCGTTTGATATATTTAAAAATCCATTTTATAACAAAAATGTGTAAAATTGGAGGGCCTGACTATGAAAGCGATTTAGAATCGAGCTTTGTTTTCCATTTTATGATAAATAAATTCCCTAACGAATTACATGAACAGATAAAAACTTCTTAAACGTGCCATAAAAAAATTAAATTGTTTAAGCCTTTTGAAAAAATTGAGTCTTTCTTCGTCAGGTGAAACGATGACGTGCGTCCACTAGGCCTAGCGAATTTAAATTTTTTTGTTGTGTTTTAAAGTTTCTATATCTTCATATTAATCCACACCAGTTTCAACTCATATTCTTTATCGAGTTATTAGCGATTTCGATCACGTAATCACGCGTTTTTAGATTTTATTTAAGTGATTTGATTTCAACATTTTTAATTTGATAAAAATAAATAACTTCCTTTTGTATTTGTTTTTAAATTAAATTTGTTGGTGCAACTGTCTGTGTAAAAAATTAATAATTATAAATTACCGATTTGGATTTATTAATTAAAGGATAAATTGTTTTGAGAAAAATATTAAACAAAACACTCTGTGTGATCTGCGATCATCCTTATCAACTTGTTTTTAAATACCAGTTTATAACCGAAAGACTTTTACTGTTACAAATTGATGATTAACTATGATACACTAAATCATCTACTCAACCACGCACTAAAATTTTCAACACTTCTTCAAAAACAAAAGAAGTAGGGCTTTGTTAACTGTCAAACTGAATTTGTCTTCTACTTGTCTACGATCCATTCCCGCGTATTGCAACCCCCCTAACTTATTCCCCGTGTAAACAGTGCGCAACAAACATTCCACACCTAATACTTTAAAACTTCCCATAACGGAGCTCTTTGTAGCTGTCTATCGGCGCGTGTAGTAGTAATGCCGTAACGCCCAATTAATAATAAAATAAAGAAAAGTCTAAAAATTTATTTTCATAATTAACATTCTTTAATTAGAGTCACACATTGAAATTTTAATTATATTATCTAAAAAAAAATTAATAATAATAACATTATAAGATTTTAGTAATTTTAAGACTACGAATTTTGCATATCTCAGCAGCAGTTTCTCTACCTAAAAATGAAAAGTTTTGTCAATTTATGAACAGAAATAATAATTAAACCTAAAAATTTTATAATTATTATAATTTTAATAATTTAATAATTTTTTATAATTTTCATAATTATACATATTACAAATTTAAAATTTTTTCGCCAAAACTAACCTTTATACTATCTTAATTTTCTTATAATAATATTCCGTACTTACTTCAAATTATTAAATTAAAATCTTGTTTCTAAATCTAATCTGTTAATCCTTATGCAGACGATATAAATTCTTAATTTGCCTTAAAAAACATTATTCCAGTATGCGTAAATTTAAAAAGATGGCTCTAAATTAAAAATATTCTTAATTAAAACTTTATTTCTTAATATTCCAAATAAAACTGATTTCTTCTATGTTTTTATCAACCCTTTTTAAGAAAGTCTTATTAAATTTATTCCAAAACCATACCTTTCAAAAAATATCATTATTTTATTTTATCTATTTATTTATTTTTCCTACGTCAACCTTTGATGTGTGCATATTAATAAATTCATTTCTTTTCTTTTTCTCTTAAAATTAATCATTTATAAAAATCGTCTGCCTAAGATATTTAAAATTCTGAGTCAATTATTAATTGGTTAAATAATATTTTTTTTTTAAATAAATTTATCGTTTGTGGAAAATAATCTCGTAGCTGGACAAGAATTCTGTTTACATAAAAGAATGATGGTTTGAGGTTACAGAATGTTCCAGAACTTTCTTTTTAGTTTAAAAAGGTGGAAGTCTCGAGATGAAAAAGAAGATTTCTTGGGTTGCTTCTTCGATGAGGACAGCTCGCTGAAGTAATGATGGAATTTTTGCAAAAGGAGCTTTTCCTTCCTCGTTATTACGAATTTAATAAATGAATTTACAGCAGCCCATGACTAATTATTGGATCTTCTACATTTATTTATTTATTTTGTTTTTTCCCTCGCTTGCCATGACTGTGTGTTTCTTTTTAACCAGTGGAAATAATTCGAGTTCTCCTTAAATCGTCACATACATATTAGACCAAATTTATATTTTGTCTAATTGTCTTGCGATAAATTCTCATGCGATGTTTTTTCTATTATAAATTAATATTTAATAAACTAACAATTTAATAATAACACAATAAATCCACACAAAATCATACAATAAAATATAATTTTCTTCAAAAACTTAAAAAATAGAGCTTCGGCAACTATTAGACTAAATTTTTTCAAATGATTTTGTAAATCATTTTTAGTTATCAGTTTATAGCAGAAAGACTCTTATTGTTGATAATTAAATAGGATACACTAAATCATCTACACAACCACGCACTAAAATCTTCAGCACTTCTTAAAAAAAAAAAAAAAAAAAAAAAAAAAAAAAAAAGTAGTATTTTGTTAACTGTCAGACTTAATTTGTCTTCTTCTTGTCTACGATCCATTCCCACTCATTGACCCCCCCCCCCACACACACACACACACGCACAGACACACTTAAACAGTGCGCAACAAACACTCCACACCTAATACTTAAAACTTCCCATAACGGAGCTCTTTGTAGCTGTCTATCGGCGCGTGCAATAGGACACCCAATTAATAATAAAATAAAGTAACACCCAATTAATAATAAAATAAAGAATAATTTTAAGAAAGTTTTTTCATAATTAACGTTCGTTAATTAGAGTCACACATTGAAATTTTAATTATATTATGTAAGAAAAAAAAAGATAACATTATATAAGTTTAGTAATTTCAAGATTGCGATTTTTGCTTACATCAGCAGCAGCTTCTCTACCTATAAATGAAAAGCTTTGTCAATTCATAAACAGAAATAATAATTAAACCGAAAAAAATTATGCTTGTTTTAGTTGCCGACAAATTGATACTTAATTATGATACACTAAATCATCTACTCAACCACGCACTAAAATCTTCAACACTTCTTCAAAAACAATAGAAGTAGGACTTCGTTAACTGTCAGACTGAATTTGTCTTCTACTTGTCTACGATCCATTCCCACGCATTGCCCCCTTCCCCCCTTGTTCCCCCTGTAAACAGTGCGCAACAAACACTCCACACCTAATACTTTAAAACTTCCCATAACGGAGCTCTTTGTAGCTGTCTATCGGCGCGTGCAGCAAGGAATGCCGTAACGCCCAATTACACAAATCCCGAGGAGAAGAGGACTTCTGAAACGCGTGGGGAAAACGTGGAGTTGAGTGTGATGACTAGTGATGCAGAGAGGAAGATGCAAAAGTGAAACCGGGAATGATGCTCGCAGGGATGTGGGTTAGCAGGAGTGAGGATGAGGACCTTAAGAAAATGAATGCTTCTGGGGCGATTATAGTTTGAAGGGGCATATAATATTTCAATTTATATGATATACAGGGTGTTGCAGAGGGGTGATGACTAGTGATGCTGAGAGGAAGATGTAAAAGTGAAACCGGGAATGATGTTAGGAGGGATGTGAAATGGCAGGAAAGGGGATCTTAAGAAAATGAATATTTCTTGCGCGATTATAGTTTGAAGGGCGAAGTGCATGTGATATTTCAGTTTATATGATATACAGGGTGTTGCAGAGGGGTGATGACTAGTGATGCTGAGAGGAAGATGTAAAAGTGAAACCGAGAATGATGGTCGCAGGGATGTGGGTTAGCAGGAGAGAGGATCCTAAGAAAGTAAATGCTTCTTGCACGATTTTAGTTCGGTGGGCCAAGTGCATATGACATCTTAATTTTGATCATATACATGGTAATGTCTAATGATCTGGAGAGGAAAATGTAAAAAGGAAACCTGGAATGATGCGAGCAGAGATGTGGGTTAGCAAGAGTGAGGATATTGAGAAAATGAATGCTTCTCGCGCTATTATAGTTAGGTGAGCCACGTACATATGATTCTCAATTTATATAATAGACAGGGTGTTGCTGAATGGTGATGACTTGTGATGCTGAAAGGAAGATGTAAAAGTTGAAACTAGAAATGATGCTCGCTGAGATATGAAAGAGAAAGAGTCTTAATAAAATGAATGCTTCTCGCGTGGCAATAGTTTGTAAGGCCAAGCATATATGATACCTGAATTTATATGATATGCAACGAGTTGTCGAACGGTGATGACAAGTGATTCAGAGAGAAAGATATAAAAGTGAAACTGGGAATAATATTCGCAGGGATGTGGGTAAGCAGGAATGAGGATCTTAGAAAAATGAATGCTTTTCGCGCGATTATAGTCTTAAGAGCCAAATGCATATGACACCTTTATTTATATTATGATATACAGGGTGTTGTCGAATGGTGATGACTAGTGATGCTGAGAGAAAGATGTAAAAGTTGAAACCGGGAAAGATACTCACGGGGATGTCTTTTAGCAAGAGAGGGGATCTTAAATAAATGAATTCTTCTCACGATTATAGTCTTAATTACCAAATAGATGCGATACATCAATTTATAAAATCATATATAATACATGTCCCGTGTTGTGTTCATTCAAAAATGTGGCTCTTTTTTGTAAACGGTGGATATGTAATTACACTAGATTAATTTTAACACAATTATTCTAATTCTTAAATAAATTATATAAGATGTAAATTTCCGACTGAGCAAAAAATGTCTGAGTCAAGATTGGAACCATGGATCTCTTGGCTGAAACTGGCAATACTCTGTTAACTGAACTATCCCGCATGGATCTAGAGGCCTTATTTCACGCATATAATGTCATTGAACATGGCATCTGGTTTGATAAATGAATCGACCTAACAGAATAAATCGCAGATAATGGAACTTCAGTAAACGCTGGATATATAATTACACTAGATTAATTTTGACACAGTTATTCTAATTAGTATATAAATCATATTAGATGTAAATTTCCAATTAAGCGAAAAATATCCAGACTAGGATTCGAACCAGAGATATTTTGGCAATAAAGATAAGTTGGGAAAATTAGGTCATTTAGATTCTTCTGAAGAAGCTCAGCTGGCAGAGCAATGGCAGCTTCAGCCATAAAGACTCTGGTTCGAATCCCAATGTGGACATTTCCCCTCCAGTTAATAAATTACAATTCATATGGTTTATTTACCAATTAGAATAATTGAATTAAAATTAATTTAACTTGTTTCAAATTACCGATGTTAATCGCTCAAAAGATTTTTTTTTAAAAATGGTGTAACAATTTTTTACAATTTTATGAATAGAATCATTAACTTCAAAAGAACATTGCTACAAAATTATCTGATCTACAGATTTCATTAAAATACATTTGCATTACACTTATTATTTCAATAATTTGACTTTGAATTTTAATGTTTATTGGAAGTGTTTAGTATATCTTTGTAATTTTTATACTTCTGAGTAACTTGTGTATACAATCTAAACTCTAAATGGCTAAATCTTTAAATTGATAGCTATATCTATAATCTGGCTGTTCAAATCAGGTTTTTCATCTGGTTGCTTTCTCGACGAACAAAATTATATATATATATTTAAATATAACTGTAAGTTCTAATGCATAACATAAAGAAAAAAGTAAGAATTAATGTATATATTATTTAACAATATGGAATATTAGTATGCATCATATATATATATAATTGCAGTATAATAAAGGGAATAAACTCTTAATACCGGAGTGTGAGAAGAACAAAACGTGTAGTTGAGGAATGCTGACTAGTGATGCAGAAAAAAATATGTAAAAATGAAACCATGGCTGATGCTCTCAGGAATATAGGTTAGCACGAGAGAGGATATTAAAAAAGGGGTTTCCCGCAAGACAATATTTTGCGAAGGGCATCAATGTTGTCTCAGTTTGCAAAATGATATGTTTAAGCCAAAAGCAGAAAAAAATGAAAAAAGAAAAAGAACAAGTTGAATGTAGATTCTGCCATTGCAGAATTCAGTTTCGCCTCCGATTAGGGAAAAAAAAAAAAAAAAAGATAAAGGTTTTTTAGAAGGGCGACCCCGTTTAGAATGCAATGAACTAACTTCATTTTTCTTGTGTTTATCAATATAATAAGAAACAGAACAACGTGAAATACCCAATTGATTAGCAATTTCTCTCTGAGACATTGGAATTGCGGAATAATAAAGAGATACAATTTGACGTGCTACTTCTTCATTGACTAGATTCATCAAAAACGGGTTTTTTTCTTTAATTTAAACGCTTTTTTTATACACTCTGAGAAAAAAGAAAATGCATTTTAACAATAAAACGAGTGGAATCCCATCGAATTCGACGAATGAAATGTTTAAAAGACCCGATCGATTTGGTTTAAAAAAAAAAGCAAAATTAATTACATTATTGAATCAATATATAATAAATATATTTCCAGACTTAATGTCAAGTTTGCCAGTTACAATTTTGCATCCAAATATTCGCACATCTTCAGTTAAAATTGTAATCTGAGTGCCGGTGAAATCCAGAAATTTTATTTTTATGCACTCACAGAAAAATAATTTTATAAAAAAAATAAATAAATAAATAAATAATTTTATTTTTACTATGACATTATTTTCACTAACTGAAGTCATCTGAAAGTTAAATCTCAATCTCAGCGTTCTATTGAAATGTAATTTCGTTATGAGTAAAAATGCGATGTTTTAAATAGTGACGTCATTTTCTCTTCAAATGTTTTTTTAAAGTTACTGTTATTAGTAATATGAAAAAGGCGTCCGTAATAATATTGCATTTGATTGATATTGTAATTTTATTATCGAGATAAAAGCTAAACTGTGTTGCCACCATTTTGAAGAAATATCGTAAAAAAGCATTTAAAACTAAAACTAAAATATAAAAATGGAAATAAATTAAAAAATAGCTAAAATGGGCACAACTACAGATAAATAGCTTTCATTTAAAAAAATAATTATCAAAATCGGTTGAGTAGAAAATTCAGGGTTGATGACACGACATTTTTAGCTTGTCTGAAAGAAATAGCATCGGATGCTAAAAAAAGGAAAAAGAAACGAAAGAAAGAAAAGCTGAATACTTCTATGTTTAACTAATAATAACACATTGCTCAGTGGTGCACAAAACAGGAATTTTAATATACATTTGTACATATTAAAATAAAATAAAACTTTCAACGTTTCGCGCCGTCTTCTGCGGGCGTCTTCAGGAAAATATGATAATGGAAGGACTACGTTTGCACCTTGATCGAGAGATAATATTTCTACTAAATTAAAATCTAAATGAATTAAAATTTTAAAAAATGTTGCCATTTACACGTGAGTAAAAATTAAAATATTGCAAGGAAATAAAAATTTTAAGATTTTACGATGTGATGCCATATTTTTGGTATATTGTAGGATAAATTATCATTACATGGTTTATTTTCTCGTGCTATGATTTCGATGGATTCTCTTATTTTACCTTGAACTGGGTTATTACATGGAACTATGATTTTGGCTTCCTCAAAATTAATATGGCAACCCTTGTTCGCCAAGTAGAAGCGAGCAAGGGCAGTATTCTGTTTACATTGTTCTATATCTCTGCGATGCTCTTTAATTCTAATTAAAAGTTTCCGCGCTGTCATGCCGATGTAGACTTTAATTTTTACTCACGTGTAAATGGCAACATTTTTTAAAATTTTAATTCATTTAGATTTTAATTTAGTAGAAATATTATCTCTCGATCAAGATGCAAACGTAGTCCTTCCATTATCATATTTTCCTGAAGACGCCCGCAGAAGACGGCGCGAAACGTTGAAAGTTTTATTTTATTTTAATATGTACAAATGTATATTAAAATTCCTGTTTTGTGCACCACTGAGCAATGTGTTATTATTAGTTAAATTTTATGGTGCAACTGTTCTATATATATATTTACTCCTATATTTGTTCTGCTCCTAGAAGTCAATTACAATGCGATAAAATGATGATTAGGTTGAGAAAAATTTCTAGGGAATTTGTAAAAGTTGCGTTGTTATGCGCAAATTAACATCAAGAGCAACAAGAACTATGTTTCAGAGTAAAGATCATCATAGTCCACGACTTTCTGCCATCGTTCTGCCAGATTCCGGATTTGCTGGAAGTACCATGGCAGTTCCTTGAAATCGAAAAACTCTTGACAAGCTTCATCAACTTCACTAAAGGATTCAAATCGAGGACTCTTGAAAACGTGTTGCATTGACCGAAAGATGCCATAATCGGGTGAACCATGGCTAGAACGAAATTCCTGAATTCCTATAGATATACCTCTGTTACTGTCACTTTACTGTGTCACTATAATGTACTATATCCATATTGTTGGTGTGGACATTTGGTATAGAGTACAGAACATTCAGCTTCTAATGGCGAATACCGAGATTCAAATCCGGAAGAAGACAAGACAACACAAACGAACGTGATAATATTCAATGCAAATGCCTTTTCCTGGTAAATATGCATCAATATATATACATATATAATTATTATTACCTTTTTTAATGTTGCACTATGTCTCATGTTTAATTTAAACACAGAATTTTCCCGTTTAGAATAGCGGAATGTTTCCGTCTTCAAAACTGAGAAATACTAAAACAGAATAAAAAGTTTATTAAATCCATTAGAATTTTAAATCACAAGATTTTAGGAGCTTCACCTTTTATATGAGCATTTTAATAAACAATTTTTTTTTTTTTTTTTTTTTTTTTTTTACTTGAGAGACGTGTTGCCAAAAATTAAAAACAAATAACATCGACATGTTTCGGTTCTAATCTCATAAGAAACATAATCATAACATCACCTCCCTGAAGTGATATAAACTGTTTATTAAAATGGAGTAAAACAAAAGTTTTGTGGAAAAAAAAACCGCATAATGAATGGTAATGTTACTACGGTACTTACGTTTTAATGCCACAGCAGCTACAGGTTTGGCGGTTTTTAAATACCACCAATCTACACCTAAATATTTTTGCGACAAATTATAAAATAAAGGACTTTATTTGAAATCAAAATACTTTCAAAATTCAAAACACTTTATTTAAAAGCAAAGTAGTCAATCGGATTTCAGTGGGAAATGGGCCGATATAGAGTTTAACATAGATTCAAAACAGGTTCGTTTTGGCAAATACCAAGTACACATTTTCGTAGTATTAAAAAAAAAAAAAAAAAAAAAAAAAAAAAAAAAAAAAAAAAAAACAAGGCAACAAGGAATCCAAAAGATAACTGCGAGCTGCGAGTGCGTGCGAAAACAAGATTTTTCTTTATTGGCGCATTAGCAAAACTTCTGCTGCGGTGGCGCTAATACGTAAGTACCGTTACTACCAGAACAATTTTTCTTTTTTCACGGATTTTTCCTTTTCCTTTCTTTCTTTCTTTTTTACAGTATATGACTACGCCAAAATAATAATAACAATATTAGTAATAATAATAATAATCCAAGCTGAATGAAATCATCATGCTCTAGGAATCAGCGCAATAAGTTTTACAAATTGAATCCAAATTTTTTAGAGTTATTGGGAGTGGCTGTATGCGGGTTACCGTAAGACATTTAATAAAATAGATTAGGCATCGGTTTATGATTCTACAATCAATCACGTTTCTATCATTCGCTCCATAATGGTCATATAATTGGCGAGGAGAGATACGTAACTGCCCATACAAGTACAGAAACGCTGTCTGAAAAATTCGTATCAAATGAATGTGAAAACTCGCTTCCCACTTCTCATGTGCCATTAGAAAATCTAAAATTATGTCTTTGAGC
The DNA here is from genome assembly GCA_964019185.1 of Maratus speculifer. Classification (NCBI taxonomy): domain Eukaryota; kingdom Metazoa; phylum Arthropoda; class Arachnida; order Araneae; family Salticidae; genus Maratus; species Maratus speculifer. The sequence goes on along the minus strand of OZ025301.1, from coordinate 247,190,247 downwards.
ATTTTACGATAAAATAAGCCTATTAGCATTTTCCTTATGGAATGGCTGATGAAGTATGAATTGCGTTTGTTCCGATAACAATGAATGATTTCATCAATATAATTAACCTTTATACTCATGTAACAATTGTAGTTAAGGATAATTGGTACTTTGTTTTCAACAATTTTTTTTTCGTGTAGTTGTTATGCATAAATACTGTAGTTTCAATTCTCAGAAAAGTTTGCTGGTTAAATATGGGATTTCCAGGGTGAGGTTTTCCATTATAGCCCCCAGATATATTTTTTAAATAGATAATGACAGCAAAAAATCATGATTCGAATTATCACTGTATAATGAATATAAAATTAGAGCGGTAGAGAAGAGGGGGAGGGACAAAAATTGCTCAAAGCAAAAAATACAGGTGCAGAATTGAGCATTGAAAAATTCTGGCAACTTGTTAAACCTGGGATGTACAGGATGGAATTTATGCAGTATAACCTCAGATAGTTTTTAAAGTAGATAAAGGCAACAAAAATCATTATTCGAATTATCATTCCATAATGAATAAAAAAATTAGAGAAGAGCAGGCGGGAAAAAAATCGCTGAAAGTAAAAGATGCAGGTCTAAAAATTCTCCCCCACTTGTCTTTCACGTGCTAATTAGAAGATATAAAATCATATCAGGTTTTTTTTTCTTTCTTTCTTTCTTTTATCCTCAATAGAAGAAAGAATTGTAATCGAAAAATTTCCCGTCTTTAAATATTGAAGGAGGGATTTATTTATATAAGTTCTTAAAATACACATATCTTAAATTTGTTATAATTGTTTAGTGCTTTTCATTACATCCCTTTTTAAATGTCACCTATTTATGGACATATGTAAAGCTACGAAATTGTTCATTTTATGAGTAACAATGATTAATAAAAAAAAATCAGTCTTAGATGAGGTTTCTGAGTGGCACTAGTTATACTACCCTAATCCGATGAACAATCGTTAGGTAAAATTTTAACTTTTGACCATGAAACAAACGCTATTTCCCCCAATTTTGCTATTTCTGGTCGTGAGTCAATCCTATATATTTTTTTCTAGTGAAAAAGAAAATGAAAAAAAAATCTGAACTGTTTGCGTAGAAATTAGCAATGCTTGCAATTCGCACTTTATCATCCTATAGAATTACTCATTAACTGAAATGTGAACTTTTTGTACCTTGTTTCACCGAATATGACTCTTGCACGTGGATCTGATTGGGAAATGCGATGCAGTTCAATTAACTTTATATGAAAGCAACATAACGGACATTTAATTGTTCGCACATTTTTTAAAAAGGCAAAGGTGAATCACTTTACACGGTGGTGATTTTAACGTAGTTATATATTAATGCTTTAATTTTCTTTTTCATCCCCTTTCCAAATTTTACATTTTATTGTGTACAGAAAAAGCCGTTACAATATAAATCATTTCTATTTCTATTTTATTAAATATAAAGATGCTACTAATTTATTATCTGTCAAATTCACTAAATAATTAACTGATACCAGATAACATAATACATTAAAAAAATCATTTTCAGTTATACTTCTTTTTTTTTTTTTTGTTTATTTGCAGACATTCGGTCCAGAATTTAAATTAACGATTGATTTATATTTTATGATTAAAGGCGGAAATCTATTTTATAGCTCTTAAATTATTTGGATAAATGCAATAGCAGGGATAATTTTCTAAAATAACGTAAACAGTCATCTTTATTATGTAGTCTTTATGGAGTCATCCTTGATAGGGTTGCTATATTAAAGTACTGATTAATTTGGCGAATTGCGCCCCTTCTCATAGTTCATCTAAATTTAAATAATCCGATTGACTTTTCATTTAAAGGATATTTATTCTTTGTTTTATTGGCTTTTTTTTCAACTCGCCATGGCTAACATTTTGATGTTTTTTGGCATATAGATGTACTTCTGTTTGTCGTCACTTCTGCTCAGACTGCTGTTCTAGTAACATGTCAGAAATTTCATGGGGCCATCCCGATCTTTGTGGAAGTAGTTATTTTGTATGTTTAAAGATGTTCTAATAACTTGCATTAAAGTCTTAATTTTTAATGGATTTAATACCTTTCTCATCGTTGTCTCAGTTCCACAGGATTGCGAGCCCTTTCGTTTTTGCGGAGCAACTAACCTGTAATGTGTAGCCGCTGTACTCATCACGTTTCCGCCCTAAGTTACTACACAGTGATGAAAAAAACTTAAGGGTGCATTCCAAAAAATGTTTTTGCACCCTCAACAGTTCAAAATTTTCTGATACAATTTCAGGCTCATTTTTCAAAGTAGAAACTTGGAACTTGCTGAGATGATTTTTGAAGAGATATATAAGGTGCCGTGTGATGTTATTTTGCGCTTAATTCATTAGAATTTGATTTATGAACAATTATTTTCTCACTATGACCTTTTTTTTTTTCGTTCCCAAATCTCCCGCTTCGGAAAAATTGGTTCAAAAAGCCAAATGTGATTGCATTTTCTTTTGCAATATTTTCTGCATTTATAAAAAAATCTATAATCACGGCCCCTTAGGTACTTTCTAAATAAGACAATTTACCAGTTTGATGCATTTGAGAGCAATAATCAATTAAAAAATAAATCGGAAAATAAACAATTTGAATCGAAATGCACCCTTAACTGATATAAAAGATCTTAGCAACTGTACTGTCTAAGGAAACGACCAACCGATAAACAGAGTGTTCATGTTTTCCCGTTACATAAAGTTAGCAATTTAAATTTTGCAATTTAATTCAGTGGTTGTACTATTCCAAAATATAGGCAAATTTTATTAGTCACAGCACATTAGGTATGCTTACCTTATAAAAATTGACTTTTGAGTTTTTTACGATATTTCCAATTTATAAAAGTAAATACATGTAGATTGTACATTCTTACATGGATCGAATTTTCTAAAAAACAAACAAACAAATAAAAAATAAAATACATTAAATAATTCGCTTATTACCAAATTTGTTTCTTTTTTTCTTTTTCAATGAATATGATTCTCAAAAGTTCTATTTAATGAGTTTATATTAAATTTTAACAATTTTTTAAAATTTGTAAATATAAAAAAGCTTTTTCTAAGAGCTGTTTCGTGAATGGGCTTAGTATTGGTGTGAGATGAACTCATCTCTTATACGAATAGAATAAAAAATAGTTCACTGAGACGTACATGTCCCAATTCACAGTCAAAGAGTTAATACTTGCCCATCATAAAAATAGCTATTTTTTTCACTTTTGGATGTTTATATATTTCCAACAAGTTCTGTTTAATAAATTTATAGCAAATTTAAATTTTTAATTTGTGAATAAATAAAATTTTTACTTTTGGCTCCAATCTACCCGATGTTTAAAGGCTGGCATAAAAGTTGAACCAGATCCTGTTTCAAGACTGGGTTTGGTCTCGTTCTGAGCCGGTCTCATCTCTATTCGGAATAGAATAAAAAATAGTCTACTGCGACATGCGCAGAGATGTAGTGGAGGGTATACGGGGGTATACGCCGTATACCCTCTGTTTCTAAAGAAAACTGTGGTATGCATACTCTGTCTGCCTTGAGCGTATACCCTCTGCTTATAGCGCATATCCTCTGTTATTTTTACGACTACACCCACATACATGTCCCAATTTTTAATCAAAAGCTTAATAGTACTTGCCTGTTATATAAGCTAGCATTTTTATTCTGTATTTTAGTTCAGTGGTTCAGCTATTGCAAAATATATAAATGTATTTTGCGAGTCATAGCACGTTAGTTGCATTTCCTTATCAAAATTTTGAGATTATCACGAAATTTCTATTTTATAAAAGTAATTACATAGGAGATTGCACATTCCTACATGAATGAAATTTTCTAGAGAAAAAAACAGAGTAACTAACTCATTTATCCATTTTTTTTTCTTTTGGATGTTTATAGTTCTCAAAAGTTCTGCTTAACGAGTTTACCTATGCCCTTGCCACTACAGTTTCATATTGTAGAGAAGCTAAAATTTAACAATTATTTCCGGCTTCTGTTCCCGTTTCACGACTAAATGAGTTGGAAAAAAAAAAAAAAAAAAAGATTTTATCTTATCGCTGCTGTATCTTTATCGTTGTGCAATTTTATCACCAATAACAATAAGATAACGGAATGATTGATCACAAGCGTGAGTTTATTGCAATTGCAATAGTGTTTCAAATATGTATGAAAGGTACCTATCATTCAAAAGTTGGTAATCACTATCATCTGTAGGAGAAAATGTTACGTTATAAACGTAAGTTGTTGAGATGAATTTCTTTCCATGTTTCACGAGTATATATATTTTCCTTGATTAACGTTTATATACGAGCAAAAAACAAACTAGTCTGGCTAAATAACGATTATTATATTTTGTTACAGCCTCAAAACTTCTGGATCTTATTTTTGATGCATTCGAAATTACAGAATTTTAACACTTGCACATTGTCGAAAACTGGTTATTTTATGGGTTTGGGATTTTATGCTTAAAAATTCCGAAAATACAAATATTTATATAGGTGTATGTCAAAGTGGAAATTTTTTCTCCAGTGGCAAGACATTTAAGCGTATCAATTTCAATCGCTAACAGATTCATGTTTTTAACGTAACGGCCACTTTCTTGAATCATCACTGCTCTAACCGAATGGACTCCAAAGAAACTTGATGATAATCAATTGCGGCATCTCATTTTCTGTTTCAAATCGTTGAACATGATAATAGCTTTTAGATTTTATACGTAATTTAATTTTGCAAAGAAGTAGAAAAATTCTGAGAATACTAATATCACTTTGTTGATGTGGATAGTTAATTTATAAGGCATTATAGAGATTTTTGGTTGCTGTGAGCGTGTAAAAAAAAAGTCTATTTGACGTCATAATGGTCACAAATGGCCACAGTTAAGCACAGTCATATCGATGGGTAAATGAGAGCATTTTTTTTTTTTTTTTTCCTTTTGTCACATAATGATTTTCTCACTTGACTGCGGTTTCGTAACTCCATTATGATGTCAACGTGAATGTTTTTCAAATCGTTTGCACCTCGTCACGAAATCGGTAGTAGGCTTAATTTTGATTTGGATAAGACTAATTTTCTAAGTCACCTAGTGACAAAATAACAATTTTTGGTCACATTGCATTTGGGTCATGTTGATGTCACATTTTGGTGATATTCGGTTTGCGATTCTCTTATGTTATATCTGTATACAGAAGCGCAGCCATGTGTTATCATCTGAGAAGAGTTTAGAAACATTCTTACCCATAAAAGGGATGTGTTACATGTCCATAACTTAATGGTGAATTAGTATAAGACACATAAAAACTCACTTAATGAAAAGCACAAGCAATCATTCAATTTACCCTTAATGTGTTTAAACCTTTCCGGCATGGGCAAAATCTGTTAATAAAATGAGAAAATATCGACTGACAACGGAATTCACAAACGCACTTTTTAGATATTTTGAAACCCCTAATTTAAGCTTTTATTGAAAAAGCAAAATTTTACTAAAATATTATTGGTGCTGTTTGCAAGTTTGGAATTAAAATTAGGTATCCCAGACCGGGCACAGTGTGCCGGAAAGGGTTAAAGGTTTTATAAACGAGTATATCCGTCAATCTTTAGAGAGGGGGGGGGGGAGAAAGAACAGTAGCATTAACCATGCATTACTTTGCAGTTGTTGATTTTTTTTTTCTTTAATTAATTTTGACTTGAAACAGAGACACCTATACTCTGAAGCTTTTTAATACTTGAAGAGTAAAAAAGTTTATGTTTCACTTGGTTTTCACACACCATATTTTTAAGTTAACACAATAAGTTTTGTAAGCAACTTTTAAGTATTTAAAAGCTCTGATGGAGGAAATTTTAACCTCGAATTCCCCCTTCCCCTTCGCTACGCCATTGCTGCATGTAAAGGAATTATAGTTTAATTGTATCTTTTATAATATTTTTAAAACTTTACACTTATCTGTAAAACCTAATTTAAAAGATATGAATTTGAAAAGCATATACTTCAAAAGAATTGCATAAAGTATTATAAATTAGCACGACATTTACAGTTCAAACAAATAACTACATTATTCCTATATTTACAAGCTAATAATTATCAACTAAATCCCCTTACTTTTCTATGAAGGCTAGAATGTATGCAGTGAAAAGTTCTTACACAATCAACACACTAACCTTGAAGAACTTTTTTTTTCATCTTTTTTGTTATTATTTTTAATTTGTTCCGCACACCCTATGCATCTTTTGTTAGGACAATGGCAAGTCCGGAAACAATGCTAACAAAAGGGACAAACGTTTGCCATGTGGGAGGGGAAGACATTTAATTCTTCGTAAGTTTCGACTACAAAAGGCGTTTAGGACGTTAGTATTGTTTAGGTTGTTGAAATAATTGTTTCGCGCAGGCGCCGATAGGGGCCGTCATGCGACGAATTGGCTGGGTGACAGAAAAGGGTTTTCTTTTTTAATCGAAGTTAGAACAATGTATTTCGTTCTAGTAATTAGTTTGATTGATTGATTTGTTTGTAGTTTTAAAAGATGTTTTTTAGTAGAAAGGCTATATAGAATTCTTTAATTTTAATACCAAAGATAAATGAATCATTTTGAAAGAAAAGTCAAATGTATTTATTATAGAACGTTCAACTTTTTTGCTTCATTGTAGAGCATTACCACAATTTCCCAATACTGATCTTCTCCCTTTTTTTTAATCGCTTAGTTTCTGTTATTAACTAAAGAAAATTGTTTAATTCTAAATTAAACGATTCTAATTAGCTCGGTGGTCTGTTGGGGAGTACATCTGAAACCCTTAATTTATGTTATTATTTATGAAATATCGAATAAATTATTTTCGTAATTATTCTTATGCTTGAAATTTCAGAAAATTACAATTTTTCATAAAAAGGCACAATTATTGAAAAAAAAAAAATCGATGCAACGTCGCAGACATCCACTATTTCGAGAACTTTTGTCTTATCCCTAGGAATCTTTTTAAGAAAAAACATTCAAAATCCCAGGAAACAATTAAGAAAGTTTATAAAACGTATTTGGAATAAAGGATCTTTAAATTTCAGATTGGGGGGGGGGGGGGGAATGATGTATTTAATTCTTCGAAAGTTTTATTAAAGAAAGTCATGCACTAAGTCATTATTAAAGAAAGTTCACGCAGGTGCCGATAGAGAACGCCGTGCGACGAATTAAAAATGTTGACATGTTTCGGTTCAATAATAAGAACCGTATTCATAACACATAAAATCAGTAGAAAATAAATGACACTAGATACGAAGATAATTTAAAAACCTAAAACGCAAACACTGCGCCCCCTATGATCGCAAATAGCCTACGCTACCGTGGCTTTCTCTATTAGACTCACCCTCTAAATATTTATTAAGTAATTCTAACCATAAAATCGGAATATCATAAGAAAAAGAATCATTACACACCCTATTCCTCCTAGAATATATCTCAATAGATTCACGGATGATTGATTTACGGATAAACTAGAAATGAACACTAATCTACTATCTTTGAAACAAATCTGTAAACAAGTTGAATGTAGATTCTGACATTGCAGAATTCAGTTTCGCCTCCGATTAGGAAAAAATAAATAAATAAATAAATAAATAAATAAATAAAATCGATAGATGTTTTTTAGAAGGGCGACCCCGTTTAGATTGCAATGAACTAACTTCATTTTTCTTGTGTTTATCAATATAATAGCAAACACAACGGCGTGAAATACCCAATTGAATAGCAATTTTTCTCTGAGACATTGGAATTGCGGATAATAAAGAGATACAATTTGACGTGCTACTTCTTCATTGACTAGATTTATCAAAAACGGATTTTTTCTTTAGTTTAAACGCTTTTTTATAGACTCTGAGTAAAAGGAAATGCAATTTAACAATAAAACGAGTGGAATCCCGTCGAATTCGACGAATGAAATGTTTAAAAGACCCGATCGACTTGGTTTAAAAAAAAAGCAAAAGTAATTACATTATTGAATCAATATATAATAAATATATTTACAAACTAAATGTCAAATTTGCCAGTTACAATTTTGCATGCAAATATTCGCACTTAAAAAAAAAAAAACTAATTTCATTTTTACTGTGACATTATTTTCACTAACTGAAGTCATCTGAAAGTAAAATCTCAATCTCAGTGTCCATAATGAAAATAAATATTGACATGTAATATCGGGTACTACTAGGTTATCCAAAAAATTATCGCCAAACTATAAGATTAAATGCCAATAATGGATGATCCTGAATGTCACATTCAATGACATTAAATACGATTCATGTGTTTAAAATCTCATTAAGTGATTTTTATTTCACTTTTTATTAATATTTTTATTAAAATTCTACTAATTATTTGTTTTTTCGTTATTTAAAATAAAAATTATGTCAATATGTATAATTTGGCTATTAGTTTGGCAATTTGTATAATTTGGCGAAATTGGTCGACGGGATAACAGAGTAGTACCTAATATCGTTATGAGTAAAAATGCGATGTTTTAAATAGTGACGTCATTTTCTCTTCAAATGTTTTTTTTAAAGTTACTGTTATTAGTAATATGAAAAAGGCATCCGTAATAATATTGTAATTCCCATTTGTCTGAATGACATCATTTTCCTCATTTGAAATTTTTCTTAATTTGCTTTAGACATTAATTTTTATCATAAATTATTTTCTGTTATTTTATTTACATTATTAATATTATTTCTCAGTTATTTTTTTTTTACCCCAATTAGTGCATAATTATACGCAATCATTTTGGAAAATAAATTTTTATTACCGAGAGAAAAGCTAAACTGAGTTGCCACATTTTGAAGAAATATCGTAAAAAGCATTTAAAATTAAAAATAAAATATAAAAATGGAAATAAATTAAAAAATAACTAAAATGGGCACAACTACAAATAAATAGCTTTCATTTAAAAAAATAATTATCAAAATCGGTTAAGTAGAAAATTCAGGGCTGATGACACGACATTTTTTAGCTTGTCTGAAAGAAATAGCATCGGAGGCTAATAATAAATGTAAAATGTTTTTATACGTAAATGAAAAGGTGATGTGAATTTGTTTTAGTTTTTTTTTTTACGAAAACTAACAACATTGAATTTTATTAATACTGGATAAGATGAGTTTTTACACAAGTTTTAATCGGTTTAAAAATTTGAGAGTGACGCTGGATCGAGAAATTTTAAATTTGAGATTTCTAAAGGTATGTAAGAAGGTTAATGTTGTTCCGAACTTTTTATCAGTTAAAAATAAAACTATTAAACAATTATTTAATAGTATGGAACATGCTTTTGAAACAAGATGTCTGACACTATTTATCAGGAAGAAATATTCTGTTATTAATGATTTATCTGTTATTAATATAAGGACATATGAAGCTTATATAAAGCTAGTTAGATGTTGTGATCGTAAAAATGTTGAACTTGAAAGTAATGGTGTTTGGATTGAGAAGTTTGATTTATTGACTAGAAAGTTGGAAAGATGGAAGGAGATTTAAAACCGATTTAAAGTGGCTAAACTTAAGAAAAAAGTGGAGATGTTGATTTTAATGTCGAATGTATCTGTTCGTGGTCCTGGATTAATGGAGAGATTGGAGAAAGTAGAAATTGTTAATTTATCTAGGAAGTTTAAAGATAGGGAAATAGATGTGTTAAATAAAGGCCCGAAGTTTATGTTTGAACAGAAGCAATACGTTAAGAGCTTAATTATGGAGGCATAATGTATAATTGGTAAAGTGGATAGTGAAAACAGGGAAGAGGTTAGAAATATAATGTTTACTGAATTAGATAAATACATGAAAAGACCTTTAAATCTTAGTACACATGAGTTAAACATTGTTAAAAATCTGAGAAAGGATAGAGAGGTGTTGTTCATACAAACTGACAAGTCCAACAGGATTGCTGTTTTGGATCGAAATGAATATAAAGTTAAAATGCAAAAAGCTATTAGCGAAATGGATTGTTCCTTAATTGAAAAATCTCCTTTGAATAAAATCCACAAAAAGGTGAAAGATATTATTGAAAAAGGCTGTTGGTCAGATAATGATAAATTAGATTGTTTATTAATAAACAGGTTGTGATTCCACGTTTGATAGGTAGATTAAAAGATCATAAAGAGGCGTATCCTCTACGCCCCATCGTTACGAGGTGCCAAGCACCGACTTACTATTTGAAAAAGGCGTTTGTGCTTATTTTGAAAGAATTACTGCCGCCATCAGAGTATGTTGTGGATTCCTCTGCGGGGTTTGTTGAAAGCATTAGGACACTTGAGACTCCTCATGACTGTTTATTAGCAAGTATGGATGTTAAATCACTTTTTCCGTCGATTGACATTTTTGAAGTTTGTGGTGAAATTAATAAGAGGATTGACAATGCGGAAATGATAATGACAGCATAAAATGTACTTTGAAAGATGGATTGCAGTTGATTGTGCAAAGTAACTATTTTATTTTTGATGGTAAAATTTATAAGCAAAACATGGGTGCCCCTGTGGGTTCTCCTATTTCTGGTTTTTTAGCAGAGTTTAAAATGAGACCTTTTGAAGAGAATATTTTCGCAAAGTTTGAGAAAGTTCCTAAATTTTGGAAGAGGTATGTTGACGATGTGTGTTTAATTTGGAAGGGGGGAGTTGAGTCTTTTATTGATTTTGTAGGTGAAGTTAATGGACTGGATAGGAATATTCAGTTTACGTTGAATTAGAAAATGATCGTGCTCTTTCATTTTTAGACGTGTGGCTTATGAGAGAGGGATCTGTTTTAAAAAGAAAAGTTTATAGGAAGGATATAGGTAGTCAGCATATTATTCCATTTTCAGCATTTTCACCTTTTGGGTATAAGTTCTCAACATTCCGGTTCATGGATAATCGTGCATTTAATATGTGTTCAGATGATTTTTTGAACGAGGAATTGAATTATATTTTTAGTATTGCTAAGTTGAATGGTTACAAAAGGGATATAATTGATAAATTAGTTAAAAATTATAGGGGTAAAAATTATTCACCGATTAATTGTAATTTGGTTGATAATGCGTGTGAGAGGGGGGAGGTTATTGGAGTTAAAAGGCTATCGTTTCCATATATAAAGGGTAATTTTGAGAGACTTAAAGCTAAATTAAAGAAGTTTAAGGTAGAATTAGTTGCTAAACACCTCCTAAATTGAAACATCTTATGTGTAGAGCTTTTGATCCGATTGCACAGGATGATCTCGCGGGGCTGTATGAAATTCCATATGAGAATGTAGGGGGATATTAATTATTATATTGGTATGGCAGTTAGGAAGTTTGGGATTAGGAGGAAAGAGCATGAATCTGACATTAAATTTGGTAGGGGTAAGACTGCGTTGTCAAGGTTGTTTTTAACGGGGTGGGTTAAGGTTTGTTTCAAAGATAGTAGTTTCAAGTTTATACCGCATGTCATTCATCCGTGAATCTATTGAGATATATTCTAGGAGGGATACGGTGTGTAATGATTCTTTTTCTTATGATATTCCGATTTTATGGTTAGAATTACTTAATAAATATTTAAAGGGTGAGTCTAATAGAGGAAGCCACGGTAGCGTAGGCTATTTGCGATCATAGGGGGTGCAGTGTTTGTGTTTTAGGTTTTTAAATTATATTTGTATCCAGTGTCATTTATTTTCTACTGATTTTATGTGTTATGAATACGGTTCTTATTATTGAACCGAAACATGTCAATATTTTTAATTTTTATTTGGGGCATCTGTTTTAAGTAAATAAATGTAAAATGTTTTTATACGTAAATGAAAAGGTGATGTTAATTTGTTTTAGTTTTTTTACGAAAACTAACAACAGTTTTTGCCATTGTCTAAACCTTTACTTCTAAGTTTTAATGGTTTACAAACGAATGATATGAGAAGCTATGATATTATTTTTATTTACATTAACAAAATTAAAAACGATGACTCCAATATAAACTATATATACAAAATTTAAATATTATTACTAAAAAGTTAAATTTTTCAATGCGCGAAAGTTTTCTAATTTTTCTTTTTTACATTCTATCTCAAAATTGAATGACTCACTGTAAAACGCAATGTTTACGTCGGCAATTAACTACAATTTCTGTTGAATTTTTGTTAGTTTTGTATGTTTTATAGAAAAACATTATGAGAAAAAGAGATTTGAAGTCGGAAAATTTTTATTTACTCAGATAAGCTTTTCACACACATAAAAAAAAAAAAAAAAAAAAAACTAATTTTGTTTTATTTTATCGTCATCTAGTAAGATGGAAGAGTTCGCACCGAATCGTCCCAGTGCGTTTTATTATATTTAGACTGATGTTTAAGAAAAAAACTCTTTATTACTACAGTTATTACCTTCAATATGTAAGTATATTAATTTTAGAGCAATGTATAATTGAAATAAGGAAAGGCTTTACTACATGCTTGTGTTACAAATTTGACGATGGTCATATAAACTTATGTAAAAAAAAAAAAAAAAAAAAAAAAAAGATTTAAGATTGCTTAATCAGATTTATTTTCTTTCCGGCTTCACATCTATTTACTTTTGAAAAAACAATATTTCAGATCATCTTGTGTAATTGTGAGAATAAAGGGAAAAAAACAGAAAAAACAAACCGTTTCCTTCCATTATTTTCATTGTTCTCCCATTAGTTTAACGGTTCAGAAAGTTTTAAACAATGACATTACTTTAAAAAAGAATACCCAAAGGTTCATAATGAATCGCCTTTCATTAGTGACCTTATTAAGAAATACTTTTTATTTGTATTAAAATTTAATAATGAATTTTTACAAATTATTCATATAATAATCCACACAAAAACTTAAGGTATCGAGTACAAGAAAAGAACCTTTGTTTTATGGAAGAGGGGAGTCAAAAATATGTAAAAAATGTGTGACATCATTTATGAATGGCCCCTAATGAACCTACGAATAAAGAATTGCTGGTATTAATTTTTGGCTTATGCACCACTTCCGGTAGACATGAATCATTAGATACCCCTATTATTACTCTTCCATAAAATAAAGTTTTTTTTTTTTTCTAGTGCTCGATATCATATTTTGTTGTGTTGTCGGCTCTTGCACAGCAGTTGTTGTAATCAGCAATCTGCAATTGTTGTAATAAATCATCCACTTTTATTTATTTACTAGCTGAGCCGCTTACTACTACGTCTAAATACTACTTTTCACTTATTTTACAAAAGCTATTGAATATCTTCATCTTTTTTCTAAAGCTTCAGCTTATTGTGAATGCTACACCCCCCCCCCCCCTTTAATACTAAAAAGTCGGTGAGCGATCATTTTGACCTCTATCAAATGAATCTGTTTCCATTCCAACCAGAAATCTAATTAAAACATAAGTTTGAAAGATACAAAACAATAAAAAGTAAGATAAATAAATCAAACAGTTTTAAATAAAAATTCTGGTGCGAAATATTTTTTCTAAAACTTGAGTAAATTTTCCCATCTTGCTAGTGTTAAATAGATTGTTAGGTTTTCTAACCCGAGAAGAAATTGAATCGTTGTTAATCAAGGTTTTCTTTTTTTAACTTTACTGAAATCTACGTATTTGAATACATACAATCTTGAAAGCTTTACCCCCCCCCCCCCCACCCCGAAAAAAAAATGGGAAAAAGTGTCAAACTACTATATTAAAAAAATAAATAAAATAAAATAATGCGTCCTGCAACTACGGATTTTCGTTAATTTTAAAATATAATTAACACCAATATTGTCTAATTCTTCCTATTTTAGATTATTGTAAAGGTCAACTCCCGTTTTTTTCCTTTTTCGGAATACACTGTTAGGCTAATTTTCTGACCTCACAAGTTCAACCGTAGTGACTCAAGACCTAGTATTTTTAGATCTGAGCCCGCAAACACATGTAATATCCCCAAAACCCCCGAAAATCCTTAATCCCCACAAAATTAGCAAGCACTTCATGCTCGGCAAATCACGGTTTACACGGAAACGTTTTAAGTAAGTGAGTCACGCTCATCCTTGGTACTTTTTTTTTTTTTCATTAGACAAGCTCTGTTTGAGAAAAAACTTTTGAACATCTTTATTTTTACACGAAGTATTTATTTCTCCTTTTTGCTAAAATACCCGGTTTCAAGTGATTGACTTTTCGTCATGCTTTATTATTCCAATTTTTATTCTACTAAAACGCCGGTGTTTGTTGCGAGATTTGTTTTCTATTATGTAGGCAATGAGTTTGGGAAAATTGTTGATTCGATTCCTAGTTGTGAGGCATTGAAGATGCGAAAAATTAACGAACTATTGTTATGTGCGGGAAAGAATAATTGTTCTGACATATTAGCCTCAGAGGCATGCAATTCTCCAGGCAAAACATATCTTGAATATTCAAAATATGTATGCTCTTTTAGAGAAGAGAACTTATCTTATTAGATAATCTAATTCAGTGGCGCAGCCAGAGGGGGGGTTTTGGGGTTAAAACCCCTCCCAGAGCTAATAAAGAACGCTATAATTGCCGCTTATATGAATCAAAACCAAACTTAATATTTAAAGATTTTGTCGTATTTCGGAATCTGCCGCTTTATTAAACCAGATTTTATTAAAAAAAGTTATTCAATTAAATGGTGAATATTCTACTTAAAACTCTGAAAGTGCATATTACATGGATTAGTTAAATAAAAATTGGTTATTTGAACTAAATCACTTTTCTAAGACGTATTATGCTAAAAGAATGCTGATTTCCTGCCACACAGATGCTTTTCGAGTTTATGTATTATACAGTGAATATTCTAATTAGTACTGATTCTATTAACCGGCAAAAACCTTTATCAGAAACTCAACCCCCCCCCCCCCCCCTGGAACCGAATTCTAGCTGCGCCACTGATCTAATTAGAGAAAAGAATTCCTTTCGAGGCGAGCGTCACATATACGTGACATAAACGTGATGTATAGGGTGCTCACCAGGACTTAAGATACTTTAGGTCCAGGATAAAGCATCATTCTGCGTCGGTGTATGTGTTTGGAGGTGGGGGGGTGGAGGGTCTATGTATCAATTGAAATTCTTCGTGAATTATATGAAAATGTAGAATACTAAATTTCATACGTATTATATGTATGCATAAATTTCGTATCGGATACTATCCGCATCTGTATGCAGAGTACCATAAAAAAGATGATCCTAAATTTAAGATAAAATACTCCGTGTGTGATAAGATTCTAACAGATTTTATAAGTTGGTCATAACAAATTTGCTTCGTTACGAGGAAAAGTCAATAAAGAATTTCTTTTAAAAACAATAGAATACTCATTTGCTATAGTAAATTTTTACTCATTAGTTTTCTTATATTTTTTTTTCAGTAGATGTTGGTGAAGGGATGGTACAGGTGAGCCCGGGCCCGGGTCTGGTCAAGTCCTGTTCCCGACAGAGCCGGCGGAATGGTTCCGAATTTTTTAACGGGCCTAATTAGAATAATCTAGAATTAGAATAATTTTTTCGATGGGCCGGGCCGATAAAAAAAAAAAATTGAACGTGCTATTGAACTGGCCGATAATAAAACTTAGCGGGCCTGCTTGCCCGTTATAAAGATTTCAGCAGAAACGATAAATTATGAGCTATTTTCAATGAATATGGCTTCAAAGAGAATAAGTATAAATGTGCGCCACGAGCTGATTCTAGTTTGACAACATCAATAGAGAAATGTAATTCGTACAATGTAGAGATCGGCATCGGACAGTTACATTGTGTCTAACCCGGGCTTAATATCTTTTTTTAGCAGGCTCAGGCCGAGACGAGATCAGTCTTGCATTGTTTTTCTACATATGGACGAGCCGGGCCGGAATTAGACTTAATTGTTCTCAAAATGTGTAGGGCAGACAACATGATTTATAAAAATATTAATATCGATAAAGAAGTTATATTAATGTAATTTTTGGATATATACTTCTTGGTGGTTCTTGAATTCACTTCTCAACAACATGAAAGTTTGACACATTTTCTGACTAGTTTTAAACTGTAAAAGTGTAAAATTGACAAGCCTGACTATTGAAGAGATTTAGAATCGAATAACGTTTTGCATTTTTGGTAAATAAGATTTTTATAACCTTGTTGAGATATAGGAGATTATTATCAAATAGTTGCAGATTTTTGAAGAAATTTTTTCAGGGCTTCAAAATTGAATATTATTTATTAAACATGATCTACTTCGACATAGAAAAAAATCAAACAAATAAAAAAAATACAATTATCGCACTTTGATTTTCAAAATAATGGCTCTTGGCATTATAAAGGTATAAGTATTTTTTTTTTCTCAAAACTGAAAAAAAAGAAGAGGAATCTAAAGGGTTTTGTAATTTCGTAAATTTGTAATTATAAATTTCGAAATTCTATTTATTTCCGGGGTTTCTAAATATAAAGAATGATTTTCGTTGTCTTGGGGAACTCAGAAGTTTTTTTATAGTTCCGATCATGATTACATTATATTATCCAAGATTAAAACACATTTGTCATATTTTTAGCGTGTATGATCGTAAAGGTGAGGCTAACATTCATTACCTTTTATCTATACACATATCTAATTTTGAAAGCGAATATTATTTGTAAATACTTACATACCTCTAATTCTGTTAATTTTGGAATATCTTTTTCAGAGAATTAGAATGTTATTTGTACTTGGATGAGTTATTTTGGCGATTAGTTATTCGCATTTACGCATGACTTAACTGATTTTCCCTCTAATCTTGTTATTTGTTTCATCATGAGAAAATTTTCTTACAGTATTTTGATAAATAATTTTAAGCTAAAAATAAATGACAATGTCCAGTCACCAAATTCTACAGCGGATGACGTCTTAGTCTTGTAACATGGTGAACTGTAATTATTTTTCTCAAAAGGTTTATTTTATATCGTTCATTTTTTTTAATAGATTTTTGAATTAAATAATAAAATATGGTTCATTTTAACCCTTTATATATTGATGGTAAAATTAAGTACCATTAAAGAAAGTTTAATGTAAAATGTATTTCATTTTGTAAAATCACCATAAGATTAAAAATAAAGTAGGACACGTTTCTAGCTACAACAATAACAGCTCGTCATCAGCTAAATCAACAGGTGCCCGTAAGAGCACAGAGTCTGAGATAAAGACTCTGTGCCCTTACGGACACGTGTCGGTTTAGCTGATGACGAGCTGTTATTGTTGTAGCTCGAAACGCGTAGTACTTTATTTTTCATTTTATGGTGATTTTACAAAGTGATTTACTTTATTTATTAATTATCGCCAGTGTTTACGGTGTTTTTTCACTATTTATTTCATTCGTCTACTAAAAAAAGTAGATTGTATTTTTCAGGCAAAATAATGTGCTCGATCCTATTTAGAGAAAAGTATCATGAAATTGTCTGTGCTAAATGTTTTTTTATTGTGATTATTTTCGCAATCATTTGCATGGATTTAGCTTTTATTCTATTACATAAACATTACACGAAGCATTTACAATTACAAAACACTTCTCTCTTACAGATAGGATCATAATACCTTTATTGCCACTGTCTCTATAAGCATTGTGTGACTTCTGCATCAATATTTTTCTGTTAATTAATTTAATCATTCTTGTGAATATTTTGCAGAAAAAACTGTCTAATTAACGATTTATTAAGTCAGTTTTAATTTAACAATTGATCTAAAAAATCAAATTATAGGGAACCTGTTTAAAGTGATCGCCTTTGGGACCGGCTAAAATGGTCACTATATAGAGATGGTCACTTTATGAAATCTTTCAAAATGTCACATTAAAATTTTTATGATCTTAAAAAATGAAACAAAATATAAATAAGGAAAATGCACTATATTAAGTAATGATGTGATTAATTAACAACTATAATAACTGAATTGCTAATTTAAAATATACTACATAGACGATAATATACTTAGAACACACGCTATTTCTTTTGAATACAGTTAAAATTCTGTTACAATTCATTTAAATAACACATAACTACAGGGTCACTGTAATGCATACACATTTTTATTTTCATTGTAATTGCATAATGATAACATTTCTGTAACTGATAGTAATAAACTTTTTATTAAAACTGACCTTGGTCAAGTGCAAATATCATTACGATAAAGGACAAAGTGATCACTTGATATATTAAGCATTATAAGAGATAAATTCCTGTTCTTTTTTAATGGATAAAAATAAAATTTCAGAAATGACCACTTTGGTCTTTTACTTTGAAAATTTTCTCATGCAGAAAAATGTATAGTCACATTTTACAGGTTACAGGATCAAATAACATTGGCAATAGCAAGCTAACTGGTCACTTTACAGTGGTGGACACGTTATATAGGTGGGCACATTACTGGGCAATGATCATATTATTTTATATGAGCATAAGTATAATTTTCTGAAAGCAGTCCCCTTAGCCAGGTGGCCACTTTACCAAGGGATCATTTTAGCAGGTTTCACTGTATTATTATATATGTTGTTCTGTGTATGTTAGACATTAATGCAAATAATTACTCAGGTGAAAAAATTTTCTTTTCAAAATTCCGGATATAAAGGATTAAGAGAGATCTGGAGCCAACATTTATATATGTATATGTTTATTTTTGAAAATGTATACTGAGAATTTTTCTGGTGTAGCCAGGGCCTGATTAATGCACGGGCCTCCGGGGCCTTGGCCCTGGGTCCACCAATTCAGGGGCCCACAAATTATGTGGCTGATTTTTTTCCCCTAATCAAATACTTTTCAAATAATATTGTTTTATAAAATATGAAGTGTAAAATTTAAATATTCTGAATAATTTCTCAATAAATTTTTTAGAAGATTTTATCCAAGGCACTTTTTACCCAAACAACTTTGTCAACTCATCAAATAAACCTTCTTTTTTGCGAAAGTGTCACCGAAAATGGGTAGGTAGGGGGGCCCAATTTTTCAACAGGACCTGGGCCTAACTTCAGCTTGATCGGGCTCTGGGTGTAGCACTTTATTTTAAAAACATTTTTACTTTTTTATTATTTTACTTTATTTTATTTAAAATTCCAATTTTTTAATATATATAATTTTTAACCCATTCGGGACGAGCGTTTTTTACAGAATTTTTAATCTTTTATAATAGGTTTTTCAAAGCAGACATTTTTGCCTAATTGAATCGGGAAAATGCTCGGATTAAATATTACAAAATTTATAAAAAATTTTTACTGGTGAGATTAATTGAGAATTCTGAACACCTTACGAGGCACATATACTGCTCGCTTGTCCCCAAAGGATTAATGTAAATGTTAAATCGATCGTTTAGTTTGGATAAATTTACATTTTTAAGGAAAAAAAAAAGTATTCTTAAAACTTTGGTCTCATTAGTTTTTATACAAACATTGCTTTTAGAAATTACAATTTTAAATTTGAAAGAAATCGAATTCCTTTTACGTGTTTTTTCTTCAAGAAAAGTACTTGACACTTTATTTAAAAAAAATATTTTCAATAAAATTGTTGTTTTATAATTCCAGTTTTAATCACACATTATTTTTAATATAACTGCTGAATCGATCGCTTAATTAGGCTAAATTTTACATTTTTAGGCAGAAAAATGTTTTTTTTTTTTTTTTTTTTTTTTTTTTAGTACTTTGATCTTGCCAGTTTGCATATAAACACTGTGCATAGAAATTATCATAATTTTAAATGTGAAAAAAAAATTCTTAAAAGTGTTATTTCTTTGAGAAAAGTATTTGACTCTATATTTTGAAGAGATTTTAAGTTAATAGTTGTATTTCAATGTGTTTATACGTCCAATTTTTCAGTATATATAATTTTTAATATAACTGCTGAATCGATTGCTTTATTTGGATGAATTTTACACTTTAGGCAGAAAAAGGTTTTTTTAATACTTTGTTTTCATCAGACAAATAAAAAAAAAAAAAAAAAAAAAAAAAAAAAAAAATGCGTATAGAAATTATGATAATTTTAAATGCGAAAAAAAAAAAAAAAAAAAAAAAAATCTTAAAAGTGTTACTTCTTCAAGAAAAGTATTTGACTCTATATTTTTAAGATATTTTCAGTTAATAGTTCTATTTCAATGTGTTTATACTTCCAATTTTTAATATAACTGCTGAATCGATTGCTTAACTTGGATAAATTTTACACTTTAGGCAGAGAAAGGTTTTTTTTAATATTTTGTTTTCATCAGACAAAGTAAAAAAAAAAAAAGAAAAAAAAAAAAAAAGTTCAGTCCCGGAGCAAAAAGGACAATTTATGTTGAGTTCCGATTTTCCCACCAAGAGAAACAATGGTTTCTTCCGGCTTTCGGTTAAAAAATCTAAATTAAAAGTACGAAATTTTTTGGAATGGCAATTCCTTTTATTTATTTTTCCCCTTGTCTTCTTTTGATCATTTATTTTGAGCAAAAATATTTACCAGCTTAGCGAGATCATAACCCTGAGCCAGGACCTTTAAATTTTTCGAAAAGACAATGCACCAAAGAGAATTCGTCTGTATAAAATTAAATAAAAAATAAATTGACTCAAGTTTATGATTGATTGACTGTTAGCTTGTTTCTGTCAAAATAGTTACATTTCTTTAAGATATATGTGAAAATTATGCAGGTTAAACGAATGTTTGATTTAAAATATATCCAAACATTTATTTATAATTTTAAGATTGAAACGTTTGATGTGATGTTTAGTTTTGTTTTTATAGATGTGACAAGTATGTATTCACTATTTGAAACAAAAAAATATGAGCTATTCATATGAGTTATAGAAAAAATGTGAGAAAAATTATGTATATTTTTTAAAACTGCAACTTAAATCTATACTTCCGACACTCCGTATCTTGTAGACACGTCAATGTACTTGTAAAACAAAACATAAAAATAAAGTAAAGTAAAATAAAGGCTGTTAACTAGTTTTGTAACAACAACAGCAAAAAAAAAAAAAAAAAAAAAAAAAAAAAAAAGACACGAAACGCTTGGCAGAAACATTTGTTTGATTTACAAATCAAAGGTGTTGCAGCTCCCGAGCATCCCATCACAATGAACAGGGATGGTCAAGATTTTAGTATTATTTTGCCAACAAATTTTTACTGATGAGGCTACTGTATTATGTACTATTAATGTGGTAAGTGCTTATTTTTAGTTGAGTTAGTATTT